>OX463246.1:99462828-100062828 GCA_949820135.1 Sylvilagus floridanus | reverse complement strand
AGCCTGGCCACAGACGCTTTGCTGTGCGACGAGGCTGCTCCGCTCGCAGTATTTTGATCTGAGGCTTCCTGCTGTGTCCGCGTGGGATTGCGTGCGTCATCCCCTCTCTGACCACCTGCGTATCTGTGCATCGACCCTGACATGGACCAGACGTTCTCCACGCGATTGCGGCGCGAGTCCAGGGCTGGTCTCGCACTTTTATTTATGGTGCTTTTGTTATCCAAAGTCCTCAATTTCATGATGAGATGTGTCTCTCTTTTTCTGTATCATCACGCTTTTCAGTCTTTTTTATGTTCAAATGTATTTGAAACAGAGCGACACGCACAGAAGAGAGAGAGAGGGAGAGAGAGGGGGAGAGAGAGCGAGAGCGAGCGAGCGCCATTTTCCATCTATTGGCTCGACTCCCCCAGATGCCTGCAATAGCCGGAGCTGCACCAAAGCCAGAAGCCAGGAGCTCCAACGTGGGCAGGACCCAAGTGCCTGGGCCCCACCCCTGCCTTGCAGGTGCGATGGCCGGAAGCTGGATCAGAAGCCGAGGAGGGGCTCCACGATGGAGGCCGGGGCCCAAGCAGCGTTTTAACTGCTGTGCCAAGTGCCTGTTCCCTGGAAAATGGACTTTTCAGATGTGCAGTACGTGGGTTGCTTGCTGACTGCTCTTCCTCATTTTTTTTTTTAATTTATTTATTTGAGAGGAGAGTTACAGAGAAAGAGGTCTTCCACCCGCTGGTTCACTGCCCAAATGGCCACAACGGCTGGAGCTGGGCCGATCTGCGACCAAGAGCATCCCATGTGCGAAGTCAGGGGACGTGGTCAGACCAGAGCCAGCGCCCTTATGAGGAGAGGATCCAGGAGGCTGAATTCTTTGCGAATCTGATACTTGTCTTTTGAATCCATCGGCCAAGCAGCCCCCACCAGATCAGCATGGTTTCTTTTTATTATTTTTTATCCTGTAAAATATAATAACCCTGGGAGCACAGTGAGGACCCGGTGTGCGGAAGTTAAGGTGACAAATTGTTCTAAATGGAAAATAAATGGCAGTGGATGGCGGGGATGGGACCGGGCCCATCACCCTCACAGCTGTGTCCCAGGACCCAGGCACGCGTGGCGCGTGCTCGCGCTCCGTAAGCCCAGGCGGGTATTTGAATGACTTGCGCTCATTTCTAATAAGTGCATTATCACTCGATTAATCCAATTTTCTGAGAAACAAAATACATTCAAACCACTCTTGAATGCTGTCTTCAGGGATGTGAGTGGGGGCTACACCAGCTCCTCTCCTGCTAATGAGATCATTTTGTCAACTTAGAGTGTAATTTCCATGGGATGCCGTCCAACGTCGGCTCGCTAACACGGAATCCCCTATAACCAAAGCACTCCATCAACGTGCCATTATTCTATAGGCACGCTCCACATTATTTGCAAGATAAATGAAGCAATAGAGTTGAAGACGGGGAAGGGGGGTGTCTCAGACACTTGCTGTGGGGATGACCTTGGCCGAGTGCTGCCCCAGGACAGAGGCCCGAGAGGAGGCCGGCGGCCAACTCGGCCCTGGGCTGGCAGGAAGCCAGCAGACAGCGGTGGCAGAGAACGTCTCTCTCCCGACTTCCGTGGACTTGAGATGCGCTCGCGGAGCGAAATCACTGTCTCAGAGCCGCTTCGGACGGGGCCGGGCCTGTGGGTCCCTCGCTTGCTCCTGGTGGAGGTGGGGTCACCCCGACTGGAGGTGCTCATTAGGGGGCCCCAGGGCAGTTGGAGTCACTTCCACCCCCACCCCGCTAGGGGATGCAAACAGGACGCACAGGAGTGGGCGCTCCCCGGGGCTCCGCTTGCGGCCTGAGCTCTTCAGACAGTGGCCTCTCGCTGAGCGTCTAGTGCCCCCGCCCTCCTGAAGCCGTGGTTTATAGATTTCCCCTTAAAATGATGCCCATAAGCTCACACCAGCCACGAAAAAGGTGTCTGGCAACAGCACAAGGTGTATTTATTTAATTGAGTTGCAGGAGGGAGTCGGGGAGAGAGAGAGATCGTCCACCCCTGCCTCTCTTCCGAAGGGTCCCACAGTGGCCAGCTGTGGCCGGGCCAGGCTGCAGCCAGGAGCCTGGAGCTCCATCTGCGTCTCCCACCAGTGCGCAGGCGCCCAAGCACCTGGTCCGGGAGGATGCTCATTCCTTCCTCCCACACCCCCGTTCCCTGGCTGCCATGGACCGGTGTGCCCCGGCTGCAGTGAGGGTTTGGCTGCCCAGGAAGGGCCTGGGTGACTGTCCCCCGAGAGACACAAGCAGGCAGAGGCCCAGCCCATCTGTGAGCTTTTCCCTGACACACGGCACCACAAGGCCAGCCCCGGCCCCGCGCTGGCAGCACAAACGAGGACCTTCAGTGAGACAGACGGAGGTGCAGCCCGGGAAGCTGGGGTCAGGACTGATGGGGGACCTGGGCTCCGGCCGTGGGTGCGCCTGAGCCGTGAGACGGAACAGCTCCTGGCCAGGCTAGCGCAAGTGAGATTCCACCGCCAGGGACGAGCCCTCCGCGCTCCGGGAGCCAGGGGAGCCATCTGAGTTGCTGTTTCTGCTCCAGCAGCTTGCAAACGAGGGTGGGACATGGAGAGGGTGGCAGCTCCCAGCGTGCATGGGAGAGGACTCCGACCAGGGAGCATGACTGTGGCCCTGGGCCGGCCGTGGCCTGTGCAGAGCTGGGGTCAATGCAGGCCCTTGGTTCCGTTGCTGACCTGGCAGAGCAGTTGCTGCCTCGGCCCTGGCTGGCACTGGCCGGACCTGGGGACATGCGGCATTCGTCTCCGTCTGCGGTTCTCCCTGATCATTGAAGCTGGTGTGCTCGGAGGGACAAGTAGGTGTGGACGGAGCCTTGTGGAGCCCAGCAGCAACATTGCAGCTGGGGTCCCTGGCAGCATCTCCCAGCCCCCGCCTGATGCTGAGCAAAGCTGCCGAGCGGAGGGGGCCGCCATGGGAGGAGGAGTGGAGCAGTGAACGCCGGCACCAGTGACGCAGGCAGGGCCCGGGCTGCTGCCTGATCCCGGAGCCAGCCTGGTTACCCGGAGCTCCGTCCAGCACACAGGGCTGGCGGACCTGGCTCCCAGGGACACCGCTGAGCCTGGAGGTCACCTGGGGACGGCAGGGGTAGAGTTACCACCTTGGGGACGGAGGAGCATTGAGGCCTCAGGCCAGGGCAGGGACTGGGGTCAAAGAAAGGCCGCCTGGTAGGTAACCCCAGGGGTCAACCTGCTGCCCAGGCCGCCCCCACCCCAGGCCTGCGTGGGCAGATAAAGAAGAAAATGGGGCGGGGGCGGGCTCTGTGGCGTGGCAGGGAAAAGCTGCCGTCTACAGCGCCGGCATCCCATACGGGCATGCAGTCAAGTCCCGGCTGCTCCACTTCTGATCCAGCTCCCTGCTGTGGTCTGGGAAAGCACAGAAGATGGCCCAAGTCCTTGGGTCCCTGCATCTGTGTGGGAGACCCGGAAGAAGCTCCTGGCTCCTGGCTTTGATTGGCTCAGCTCCAGGTGTTGCGGCCATCTGGGGAGTGAACCAGCGGATGGAAGACCTCTCTCTATATATAAAACTGACTTTCAGACAAATAAGTACATCTTTAAAAAAGAAGAAACTGGGAGGAAGGACAAGGCCCTCCTGGATGCTTGCTCGTCTGGTCCTTGGCCTGCGGGAAGGGTGTGGGCTCCGGGTGGTCAGTGCCTCAGTTTACAGTCTGGCCTGCCTCGCCCTCCCTGACCTCACCAGTGACCCTGGGGGAGGCCCGCCGACAGGGCTGCTGGGGACCCCTGGGAGCCACCAGGATCCAAGGGCCACAGGACCCCACAATGTGGCTTCCTCTGTGTGCCTCTCCCTCCCCGGTTGTCTCCCTTGATCTCTGCCTGTCTGTCTGTCTCTGTGTTACTGTCTCTCAAATTGACTGATGTAATAAATGAGTATCACTTCCCCGGAGGTTCACGCGCTGTGGCTGCGGCTGAGCCGCATCTCTGACCACCGTGTTTTGGGGAACGTGGTCCTTGCAGGTGCGGTGGCTAAGGGGAGATCACCCTGGAGGAGGGCGGGCCACGCCCCAACGTGCCCGATGCCAAGCCGAGACGGGACAGGAGCCACGCATGGGGAGAGGTGAGGCGGGCTGAAGACGAAGGCAGAGAGGTAGGACTGGCAGGGCGCCAGGCGCTGGCGAGAGGCCGACAGCTCTGCCCCACGGCCCTGCTGCCACCTGGGAATCCGGGGCACCAGGACTGTGACAGGACCGAGGTCGGGGCTTCCCGACCCTGCGGCTGATGGCCTTGTCGCGGGGCGGGGTGGTGCTGGCCTCCGGTCCTCCGGGCTGTGGCTTAGAGCCTGGGCCCCTGCGCCTCCTCTTGGCTGTTCCCTTGTCCCTGCCCCCCCCAGCCCCTCCCGCAGTCGGCGGACTCCGAGCCCCAGGGGGAGGCAGGAGACTGCCGGCTCGGCGAGTGGGGCTGAGTGGCGTTCAGCCCGAGCTGGTGCTGCCCTGAGCCCGAGTTTGCCCGTTGGCCCTGTCACGCTGACCTGGCACCCACTGCCTTCCAGCAGCCCGCTCCAAGGGGCACAGCCCAGGTCTCTGCGGTGTCGCGGGGACCCCAGCCCCGCACACATCTAGGGCAGCGTCCGGTGATTGTGCCCTCAAGTGCTCCGGCCTCCACTTGTCACCCTGTGGCCAAAAACAGCAGCGAAAAGCCTCTACAGAAAATCCGGTTTCTTCTGGTGCTTTCAGTGGGGGCAGTGGGTGGGGAGAACCAGCGGTTCAGGAAGCCCCGGGCATGGGCGCAGCCACCCGTCCCTAGAGCGTCCTGCCCCAGCCCTGTCAGCCTGGGCCAAATGCGCCAGCTGCCCCTCCTCCCCCAGCCCCATGCTCCCTCGAGTCCTCGGCTCTGACCTGGGGCTTGGCTGGTCTTTGCACTGGCGTCCGATGCCTTCGTGTAACACACAGACCCCACAGCACCTGCTGGGTAACCCGATCCCCTGTTACGGGGCGAGGCTGGGGGCCGCCAGGGACAGAGGGGGCCGCACGCGGACTCCCCGCTCACTGCTGTCCCCAAGGAAGAGGTCTGGGCCGCCGCGGCATTCCTCTCTCGGCCGCTCATGCTTTTCGGGAACGAGATCAAATGCCACAGAAGAGTATCAGGTTTTCATAACTGTGCAGAATAAATATTTCAGTCTGCAATCCAGACGGCAGGTCGGCACGCGGGGGTCGCGGGGAGGTGAGGGGTGAGCAGCGCCAGGGCCCCGGGCCGCAGCTCCTCATAGGAGCAGGTGCCTGCTCGAGGCCGTGGACAAGGACGTGCGTGGGCAGCCGGCCTGTGGGAGCTGCACAGGGGGCTTGTCCGCTTCCTGTGGTGCCTGCTGGCTGCATCCCGCCCTCCACCTTCCCACTCCCGCCCTGCCCCCATCCTGCACCACCCTCTGTTGGGCAGGGGCCCTGGGCCCACCCGACAGGTCTCCACGCCCCCGCCTGGGTCTCCACACGCGGTGCTGGATCTGTGAGGCTGGGCGGGGACACGGGGGTCTGCTTGCCTCCTGCTGTGGTTCTCCCAGGGTCGCCAAACAAAGCAGCCTCAGAGAAGCCCCGTGCCGTAACCGCATCCGCCCACTATGGTCTGCGCACAAATGCACCGGGGACCATCAGAGTCGCTCTCGTGAGCCCTGTCTGCTCTGCCTGGAACCCCGCGGCCCACAGCACTCAACAGGGGACACCCGGGCCGCCCAGAGCCGCCCAGAGCCGCCCAGAGCCGGCTAGAGCTGGCCCTGGGCCCAACGGTGCCGGCCCAAGGCTGGGGGAACCGTGTTGCGTTGACTGGAACGCGTGTGACGGGTGCCCACCAGGGCGCCCCGAGAATGGGCGAGCATGGGCCGCGGCTTGCCGGAGGCTGGATGATGCACGGAGTTAAGTGAGTTAACCGTGAGGACCATGTGTCCATGATGTCTTCAGATTCCACACCACGCAGCTCTGTGGGGGTCCCTGGTGTGGGATCCAGCTGGCTGGGCAGAGCCACGGGAAAGAGGTGTGGGTGTGGCTCCTTCCCTGCCACGTCACGCCCCCTGCCCGCATCCCTGGGCTGCTGCCCCCACTCTGGGCTTCTGGGAGCGGAGTGCAGGGTTCACCACGGCTGCTGCCGGGGCCGCCGGCTTTGACTGAGCAGGACGCAGAAGCTGCTTTACCGGGGCTGAGATACGGGTCCCAGGTGCTGCACCCAGGCCCCAGGCAGGGCCCATGGGGGCACCCTCCAGCCCACTGACCGCGGTGAGCGTGAACGCTCTTCACCTGTGCGCGGCATGTGGCAGCGTCTCAGGAGACGTCCGGCTGCTGCGTGCCAGTGTGCGTCCTGGCTTGAGCGTGGGCCCAGCTCCTGCTCCTTGCGCACATTTGCGTAACGGGCGGGCAGCTGTGAGGAGTCTTCCAATACGCTGGAGCTGGATGCGCCTCCTTCCGCTGGCTGCCGGAAGACAGCGGTGGAGCTGTCTACACTCATCAGTGGTGGAGCTGTCTACACTCATCAGCGGTGGAGCTCTGTCTACACTCATCAGCGGTGGAGCTGTCTACACTCATCAGCGGTGGAGCTCTGTCTACACTCATCAGTGGTGGAGCTGTCTACACTCATCAGCGGTGGAGCTCTGTCTACACTCATCAGCGGTGGAGCTGTCTACACTCATCAGCGGTGGAGCTGTCTACTCTCATCAGTGGTGGAGCTCTGTCTACACTCATCAGCGGTGGAGCTCTGTCTACACTCATCAGTGGTGGAGCTCTGTCTACACTCATCAGCGGTGGAGCTGTCTACACTCATCAGCGGTGGAGCTCTGTCTACACTCATCAGCGGTGGAGCTCTGTCTACACTCATCAGCGGTGGAGCTCTGTCTACATTCATCAGCGGTGGAGCTCTGTCTACACTCATCAGCGGTGGAGCTCTGTCTACACTCATCAGTGGTGGAGCTGTCTACTCTCATCAGTGGTGGAGCTGTCTACTCTCATCAGTGGTGGAGCTCTGTCTACTCTCATCAGTGGTGGAGCTCTGTCTACACTCATCAGCGGTGGAGCTTTGTCTACACTCATCAGCGGTGGAGCTCTGTCTACACTCATCAGTGGTGGAGCTGTCTACTCTCATCAGCGGTGGAGCTCTGTCTACACTCATCAGCGGTGGAGCTCTGTCTACACTCATCAGTGGTGGAGCTGTCTACTCTCATCAGTGGTGGAGCTGTCTACTCTCATCAGCGGTGGAGCTCTGTCTACACTCATCAGCGGTGGAGCTCTGTCTACACTCATCAGCGGTGGAGCTCTGTCTACACTCATCAGCGGTGGAGCTCTGTCTACACTCATCAGCGGTGGAGCTCTGTCTACACTCATCAGTGGTGGAGCTGTCTACTCTCATCAGTGGTGGAGCTCTGTCTACACTCATCAGCGGTGGAGCTCTGTCTACACTCATCAGCGGTGGAGCTCTGTCTACACTCATCAGTGGTGGAGCTGTCTACTCTCATCAGCAGTGGAGCTCTGTCTACACTCATCAGCGGTGGAGCTCTGTCTACACTCATCAGCGGTGGAGCTGTCTACACTCATCAGCGGTGGAGCTGTCTACACTCATCAGCGGTGGAGCTCTGTCTACACTCATCAGCGGTGGAGCTCTGTCTACACTCATCAGCGGTGGAGCTGTCTACACTCATCAGTGGTGGAGCTGTCTACACTCATCAGCGGTGGAGCTGTCTACTCTCATCAGTGGTGGAGCTCTGTCTACACTCATCAGCGGTGGAGCTGTCTACACTCATCAGCGGTGGAGCTCTGTCTACACTCATCAGCGGTGGAGCTCTGTCTACACTCATCAGTGGTGGAGCTGTCTACACTCATCAGCGGTGGAGCTCTGTCTACACTCATCAGCGGTGGAGCTGTCTACACTCATCAGCGGTGGAGCTGTCTACTCTCATCAGTGGTGGAGCTCTGTCTACACTCATCAGCGGTGGAGCTCTGTCTACACTCATCAGTGGTGGAGCTCTGTCTACACTCATCAGCGGTGGAGCTGTCTACACTCATCAGCAGTGGAGCTCTGTCTACACTCATCAGCGGTGGAGCTCTGTCTACACTCATCAGCGGTGGAGCTCTGTCTACATTCATCAGCGGTGGAGCTCTGTCTACACTCATCAGCGGTGGAGCTCTGTCTACACTCATCAGTGGTGGAGCTGTCTACTCTCATCAGTGGTGGAGCTGTCTACTCTCATCAGTGGTGGAGCTCTGTCTACTCTCATCAGTGGTGGAGCTCTGTCTACACTCATCAGCGGTGGAGCTTTGTCTACACTCATCAGCGGTGGAGCTCTGTCTACACTCATCAGTGGTGGAGCTGTCTACTCTCATCAGCGGTGGAGCTCTGTCTACACTCATCAGCGGTGGAGCTCTGTCTACACTCATCAGTGGTGGAGCTGTCTACTCTCATCAGTGGTGGAGCTGTCTACTCTCATCAGCGGTGGAGCTCTGTCTACACTCATCAGCGGTGGAGCTCTGTCTACACTCATCAGCGGTGGAGCTCTGTCTACACTCATCAGCGGTGGAGCTCTGTCTACACTCATCAGCGGTGGAGCTCTGTCTACACTCATCAGTGGTGGAGCTGTCTACTCTCATCAGTGGTGGAGCTCTGTCTACACTCATCAGCGGTGGAGCTCTGTCTACACTCATCAGCGGTGGAGCTCTGTCTACACTCATCAGTGGTGGAGCTGTCTACTCTCATCAGCAGTGGAGCTCTGTCTACACTCATCAGCGGTGGAGCTCTGTCTACACTCATCAGCGGTGGAGCTGTCTACACTCATCAGCGGTGGAGCTGTCTACACTCATCAGCGGTGGAGCTCTGTCTACACTCATCAGCGGTGGAGCTCTGTCTACACTCATCAGCGGTGGAGCTGTCTACACTCATCAGTGGTGGAGCTGTCTACACTCATCAGCGGTGGAGCTGTCTACTCTCATCAGTGGTGGAGCTCTGTCTACACTCATCAGCGGTGGAGCTGTCTACACTCATCAGCGGTGGAGCTCTGTCTACACTCATCAGCGGTGGAGCTCTGTCTACACTCATCAGCGGTGGAGCTGTCTACACTCATCAGCGGTGGAGCTCTGTCTACACTCATCAGTGGTGGAGCTGTCTACACTCATCAGCGGTGGAGCTCTGTCTACACTCATCAGCAGTGGAGCTGTCTACACTCATCAGCGGTGGAGCTCTGTCTACACTCATCAGCGGTGGAGCTGTCTACACTCATCAGCGGTGGAGCTCTGTCTACACTCATCAGCGGTGGAGCTGTCTACACTATCAGTGGTGGAGCTCTGTCTACACTCATCAGCGGTGGAGCTCTGTCTACACTCATCAGCGGTGGAGCTGTCTACACTCATCAGCGGTGGAGCTCTGTCTACACTCATCAGCGGTGGAGCTCTGTCTACACTCATCAGCGGTGGAGCTGTCTACACTCATCAGCGGTGGAGCTCTGTCTACACTCATCAGCAGTGGAGCTCTGTCTACACTCATCAGCGGTGGAGCTGTCTACACTCATCAGTGGTGGAGCTGTCTACACTCATCAGCGGTGGAGCTCTGTCTACACTCATCAGTGGTGGAGCTCTGTCTACACTCATCAGCGGTGGAGCTGTCTACACTCATCAGCGGTGGAGCTGTCTACACTCATCAGCGGTGGAGCTGTCTACACTCATCAGCGGTGGTGCTCTGTCTACACTCATCAGTGGTGGAGCTGTCTACACTCATCAGCGGTGGAGCTCTGTCTACACTCATCAGCGGTGGAGCTGTCTACACTCATCAGTGGTGGAGCTCTGTCTACACTCATCAGTGGTGGAGCTCTGTCTACACTCATCAGCGGTGGAGCTGTCTACACTCATCAGCGGTGGAGCTGTCTACACTCATCAGCGGTGGAGCTCTGTCTACACTCATCAGTGGTGGAGCTGTCTACACTCATCAGTGGTGGAGCTCTGTCTACACTCATCAGTGGTGGAGCTGTCTACTCTCATCAGCGGTGGAGCTCTGTCTACACTCATCAGCGGTGGAGCTCTGTCTACACTCATCAGCGGTGGAGCTGTCTACACTCATCAGCGGTGGAGCTCTGTCTACACTCATCAGTGGTGGAGCTCTGTCTACACTCATCAGCGGTGGAGCTGTCTACACTCATCAGCGGTGGAGCTGTCTACACTCATCAGCGGTGGAGCTCTGTCTACACTCATCAGTGGTGGAGCTCTGTCTACACTCATCAGTGGTGGAGCTGTCTACTCCTATCAGCGGTGGAGCTCTGTCTACACTCATCAGCGGTGGAGCTCTGTCTACACTCATCAGCGGTGGAGCTGTCTACACTCATCAGTGGTGGAGCTGTCTACACTCATCAGTGGTGGAGCTCTGTCTACACTCATCAGCGGTGGAGCTCTGTCTACACTCATCAGTGGTGGAGCTCTGTCTACACTCATCAGCGGTGGAGGTGTCTACACTCATCAGCGGTGGAGCTCTGTCTACACTCACCAGTGGTGGAGCTCTGTCTACACTCATCAGCGGTGGAGCTCTGTCTACACTCATCAGTGGTGGAGCTCTGTCTACACTCATCAGCGGTGGAGCTGTCTACACTCATCAGCGGTGGAGCTCTGTCTACACTCATCAGTGGTGGAGCTCTGTCTACACTCATCAGTGGTGGAGCTCTGTCTACACTCATCAGCGGTGGAGCTCTGTCTACACTCGCTCTTACCCAGCCCCTGGCTCCTGTGCAATCACCAGGAGTCCACAGGTCCAGGCTGTGCCCCCACCCCCCACCCTCTGTGCCCCGTCAGACCTGGGACCTGCCCAGCTGCTTGACGGGGGCCACACAGAGTGGCCGCCCACCGGCACCTGGCCCACCTCCTCCAGGCGGAAGCTGACCCTGACTTTACCAGTGTTTCCGCATCTGCACACAAATGGGAAAACGCTCCCCTGTCGTGAGTTTGTGAGCCTGACCTTCCAGCAGAGGGCCTGGCTGACCTTGGACCTGTCCTGGATGCCCTGCCCACTTCCTGTCATCCCTCTGAGGCTTTGTGGGAGCCAGGGGCCACCTGGCCTCTGGGGCCGCAGGAAGAAGGCTCCCTCCCCGGTCAGTGCCGAAGGCCCAGGGAGCTCCGGAGGGGCTGTGGGATCAAAGTCCCACCTCACCAGGAGCCCAAAGAGCCCTGTGGGCACTGGGGACACAGGTGTGACTTCTGCGATGTCGCTGGGCGGGGCGGGGACAGGAGAGGGAGCGCCGCCCCCTCTCAGTGCAGGGGTGCAGCCGGCCAAGGTCAGCGTGTTTCCCTCTGACCAGTGATGGGCATGCGTGGAGCAGGTGAGCCAGCCGCCGTGTCTCCAACCTGGGATGCCTACGGGACCTGGGATGCCTGGGGACGAAATCCCCCCACGGCCCGACCCCTCGGGCGTGGCTCTCGGGTGGATGAGGCCTGGGGTGAGCTGGCCACCTGGCCTCACTAACGGAGCCTGTGCCCTCTTTGAGGGGGGAGTTGTGCGCGCCCCTCAGGCTTCCTTTGGGGTCAGCGGCCATGACGGCCCCGGTTAAAGCAGCGCCTGGCAGAGCTGAGAGCCCGCCCAAAGCAGCCGGCACCGGACTCGGTGGCGGTGGGCGGGTCCTCAGGCGCCCACCACCTCCCGGCCCCGTGTCCTGCGTGGGCGCGCTCCGAGCCTCCTGCCTGAGTAGCACCTGAAGCAAAATTTAGTGCGAGTGTCCCTTTAAGCTCAGCAAAACCTCCCATTAGGACTCAGCCCGGCTCCTCTGCTGTCATTAATTTTCCCCTTGAACGTGCCTTCTCCCTCTGACAAAATAATGATTTTATTTGAGCCGCGATGATTATCCGGCTGGATCAGACGTGGAGAGTGTAATTTGAAAAAGGTGAGTCCCCCGCTTTCTCGCGGGCGGCGCGGCCTCTCTCTCCTTCGGAGACAGATGTTAGTGAGCTGCTGCTAAATTTAAGCTGACACTCTTTGTCCAGGGATTTGAAATCCTGGAGAATATTAAAGGCCCATCTTTATCTTTAAAATATACTTTTAAAGTCTGTTCTCTGTGGGGCTGTTTCAGTCCCTGGGTGATTCTAAGTGACGTTAAATAGCCAGTGAATTAGACTCAGCAGGAGTCGCTAAATGGAAATGTATGTTTTAAAGATAATTGGTTCAGGTGGGGTTGGGGGGCACTCGGTGACCTTGAGCCATGCTGAGCCCCGCCCCCGGCTCCCCTGACCGGAACCACCCCGTGGTGGCGCTGGGATGGCGAAGGGGGGCCAGAGCTGGCACGTGGGGAACCGAGGCCGACACAGCCACTGGGGGTGGAGACGGAGGAGCCACAGCGGCACCAGCATCAGAGGGCAGCCGTCTGGGAAAGGCATGGCCCCAGCCCTGACCGCGGGGGTCCGGCCATCTCCCCGGCCCTCCTCCCTGCTGGTCTGCGGCTGCCCGCCTGGGGCCCCGGGCTGCCTTCCCCTTCCCTGAGCTGGCCTGGGTCGGGGTCACCTGCTGGTGAGACTTGTCCCAGCTCCATGTCCTTGGCAACGTGGAGAGCCAAGTCCTGCCCAGGACGGGTTGCGGGGGGCTGTTGTCAGACCCCGGTGCCCAGGGGGTGAAGGCCTTGTCCACCTTCTGGGAGGGCCCTGTGTGTGTTCCAGGAACCTCAACAAGGACTCTACTGGTGGGCGGCCAGGCCCCAGCAAGGAGTTGGCTCCGCCCCCTGAAGCCAGCCTGTCACGTGGCCCGTGAGGCTGCCGCTCTGGGCACCTGGGGTGTGCTTCCCGGACTCCCTGCGCTCTTGTCGTACGTGCAGCTTTGGGCCTTTGCTCAGGTCATGGTCCGTGTTTTCCCGGCTCTGCTTCCCCGGAAGTGCAGCGCTTTGGCATCACCAGGCCCCCGGGCTCGCCCTCCCCCTACATCAGGCCTCCTGGGACCCAGGAAGCCTGCGACACCCCGCCCCATGGAGGGCGGGCCAGGGGCCAGCGGCCAGGCTGGGCCGGGCCGTGCTGCCTCCCGCAGGGCCACGGTCAGGAGCGTGTGCAGCGCAGGCGGGGGGCTCCTCAGCCTGCAGAGCTTCCACAGTGCATGCGCACCCGCTGGGGCATGGGGGCGTTTGGGTCGTTGCCACAGCCGGGGAAACCTGTATCTGGTGGCTGGAGGCCGGGCTGTGTCTGACCATCTTGCCACATGAAGGACGCTGCCCCCAGCCCGCCACGCAGAGCCGCCAGCGTGGGGCCGGCCAGGGTCTGCTCGCAGGCCTCCCTGTCTCCCTGGCTCCAAGGCAGTCACCCGCCAGGTCCCGGCCTCCCCAGGCCTCCAGGCCCTCGCTTACAGAACTGAGACGTGACAGTGCCCGCCTGGCAGGGCCAGGGCTGCGACTGGGTGACAGAAGGCGTGCGAGACCCCAGCCCACCCTGGTGAACCTCAGGTGAACACCATCTGTCAGACAGTAAGAAAAGTGCTCGTCTCCCAGCCACGAAGGAAGTCAAGGGCCCCAGGGCTGCGCTCCCTCGTGTTGGGGCGCCATGCCTGCCCGGTGACAGCCGCGTGGGAACTCCGCCCTGGGCGCTCCCCGGCTCCTGCTGGGTTCACGGCCGCCAATGCGTGGGCGCCTGCAGCCATCGTGGCCACCAGTGTTCCTAATGTTCACTTTTCTCTCCTGCAGAGACGTGGCGGGGGCCGGTGCTCTGGCGCAGCGGGTAAGGCCGCCTCCTGTGACACGGGCATCCCGTATGGTGCTGGTTCCTGTCCCGGCTTCTCCACTTCCGATCCAGCTCCCTGCTGGTGGCCTGGGAAAGCCATGGAAGATGGCACATGTGTTTGTGAACCTGTCACCCAGGTGGGAGACCCGGATGGAGCTCCTGACTCCTGGCTCCTGGCTTCAGATTGGCCCAGCCCTGGCCGTTGTGGCCATGTGGGGAGTGAACCAGCAGGTGGAAGACCTCTCTCCCTCTCTCTCTGTAACTCTTACCTTCAAATAAGTAAATAAACCTTGAAAAAAAAAAAGATGTGCTCTGAGAAAGGCCAGGAGGGTGTGCCCTTGGTGCTCGGGGAGCAGAACCCATGGGGTGCACCCCAGGGTCAGAGCGGGAGGCGGTCGGAGCCCCTCGCCCCCTCCCACACTGCCAGGTTTGCTGTGCGCCCCCTGGCAACTTGCGCTGTGACTTGAAGGTGAACCCTGCCTCCTCTTTGATCTCGCTCCTGTGTGCAGGGCCCACCGCCCAGGGGCACGGCGCCCACTCGGCGGAGTTTTACAACACTGCTTTTACTCTCACAGTAACTCAATTCATTAGGAAGATTAGAATCGCCTCGAATTGCGTACTTGGCCAGCGTGGACTTGTCACAGTCAGCCTCAGCCGACGTGAAGTAAAATCGCAGAATCTTTCGGGAAAATAAAAAGCGAGGGCGGGCGTTTCTGGGCGGAAGCGGCGCCGAGGCCTCACGGGCCGAAAGCCCTTCCCGGCCGCTCAGAACCGGGTGTGATCCGAACCCACGCACTCCAGGCTCTCCCAGGCGAGTGCAGCGTCCTGTGTGCGCCCCAGGAGCTGCTCCTCACAGAGGCGCCTCCAGGTGCCACTCCCGCGGCAGTGCACGGGCTGGGCTGACCTCAGCAGCGGCTTCGGCTTCAGCGTGCGGGAAGAATGTCTTTGAACCTTTTCAAAGGGGCAGAAAGGAGCCTGCGGTTGTCCAATGGAGAAAGGAGAGATACTCATCAAAGCGCTCCCAGCGCAGATGCTTATCTGTAGCTCCCGCCACCCCGGGAGCCCCAGTCCCTGGGGGAGACCGAGGGAGGGGCCTCTCCACCCACCGATCGCCCCTGCCAGGACCCCGGCCTCTCTGGAAACCCAGCAGCGGCCAGCAGGTTCCGGTCCTGTGCCGAGAGTGTGGGAAGGGGCTTCGGAATCAGTGAACAAACGGCAACAGACACCAATGTGGGAGCCACGCGTGGTCACCCACGGCAGGAGGACACGCGTGGATGCCTGCACCTGACAGCACCTTTCTCCAGAACCCCGCCCATGACCCAGGCTGCTGCCTTCCCAAGGCCCCTTGCCTCAGCACTGCCACCGGAGCCGCCACTCCGCATCCACGAAACTGCCGTCCCCAGACACCTGCCTCCCCGCGGCTTCTTCGGGGGGAGCTCGCCTCGGGCGGTTTGTTTTGGTGCTGAGACTGTGCCGAGAGTGTGTCGGCATCACATCTGCACGTTCAGTATGCCTCCCTCTGATTCTGGAGCACACACTCGCAGGCGACTGAACGGGAAAGCTCCCTCCACTTCCGGGACCTGGGTTCAGGGCGGTGGCCAGCAGCCCGTCTGCTCCTGGTGGCCGGGGACCACGCACGCCCCTGGAGGTCGCTGTGTCAGTTCCTGGGCAGATGGAGGCACCGTCTCCAGCCACACGCAGCCCACGGCTGTTGCCAGAACTGCTGGGGGATTTACGTGTGGGGGGCGCGTGCCCTGTGATGCACGCAACAGCGACCCAGCTGAGCGGCACGCTGTCCACGCTGACACCAGAGGATGGCCTGGGGCTTCTCACACGCTGAACCTTTGCTGAGGAGGATTTTGACAGGCAGGTGTCTGGCGCGGCCGCCATCACACTGCGTGGGGAGCCCACGTCCCGTGTCCACTTGGGGCTGCTCTGCTTCCAGTCCGGCTTCCTGCCGGGTGCACCTGGGATGCAGCCGGTGATGGCACGAGTGCTCGGCTCCCCGCCAAGCAAGCGAGAGCCCCAAGCGGGGTTTCCGGCTCCCGGCTTTGCCTGGCCCAGTCCCTGTGTGCCAGTGGGTGAAAGAGCTCCCTCTGTGTCTCTGGAGGTGCTCGTCCAGGGTGAGGGGTCCGTGCCGGGTCCGCTGGGGACCCCCGTGTGGATGCCACCTTCTTGGGGTTCTCAGGGTAGAGACGGGTCTCTGCGGGGCCCTGATGCCCCCATGGGCCTGCGGGCCTGACCTCACCCCCCACGGGCCCCAGGCCTGACCTCATCCACGGATACTTTCCCCTTGGGGTGCAGCTTGGGCATGGGACCGAGGGGACACAGCTGTATCGCCTGCACCCCAGGAAGTCCCCAGATGGTGGGCTGCGTGCACGGGGGACACGGCACGGGGGCCTCAGCTCCTGGCTCCCGGGCTGGTCCTGGGTGTGGAGACACACCTGCTGTCCCAGCCTCCACCTGGCCTCCACGTGTCTTACTTAAAGGACTAACCGTGAATTGTTCGACTTCCTAAGACAGAGGGCTGCAGAGTGAGTATGCCGCCCGAGAAGCCCCAAGTGGCCCCCATGCCCCGGCACAGCACACAGGGAACGGGCCTCTCGCAGGCACCGCTCTCCGTGCTCAGACCTGGTCTCTGAGGACTCCCTGCTGTGCCGTGCGGAAGATGGAGGGAGACCGAGGCAGCTCCATGGCAGGGAGGGGCTCAGGACCTGATCACCAGCCAGCAGGAGGCCTGACCGCGGTTCGCAGCCCTTGGAGGGGACACGTGGCCCGGGCGGACGCCTGCCAGGGGCCACGAGCGCTTCCCGGCTCTGCACTGCGGCACTGGAGGGAGTCTTGGTGTTTGTCATGATTCCTCCGAGAGTAATTCTGCTCTCGGCAGCGCAGGGCTGGCGGGGCTGCCTTTGATGTGGAGTGAGAAGCACTGGGGGAGGGTGGAAGGTCAGGCCTGCACCTGACAGGTGTGCACCTGGGCCCAGGCCAGGGAACGTGCGGAGACGAACCTGGGGCACGTTCACGCTTGGGAATCCAGCCTGACAGCCCGGGAAATCCAAGTGCCTCCTGCCGCTGCGCTGCCTAGCGAACACGCGGGGTGCGCCAGGCCCAGCCTGGCTGGAGAGGGGAGGCCCCAGTCTGTGTCCTCAGGCAGGCGCCTCTCCCACCGCCCAGCCTCCTGCGGGGAACCTCTGTGCCCTGACGTCCGGGGAGGGACACAGCGGGCAGTGGCCATTACCTGCACCTCTCCAGGAGGAAGGGAGGGAGGCCGAGGCCGGAGAGCAGAGAGAGGGGAGACAGACTTGTATTCCCCGTGCAGAGTCGGTGACGTGGGAGCTAAACTGTAAACGGCAGAAACCACAGAGGGTGTGCGAGGATTCCAACAGGGTCTGTTGCTGTTGTTGTTTTGTAGAGCTGGGAGCTGAAGCTCTCACAGGAGCCGGGAAGCAGCCCGAGGCTGTGCACAGCGGGTGGGGGTGGGGGACCTCCCCCCTCCCCCTCCCCCCTGCCTGATCCCTGGTTGGAGGCTGGGTCTTTGGGTCTTGGGGGCGGAAGCGGCAGGTGGGCGCGGCACCATCCCTTTCCTTCAAGACTCCCCCGCCCCGGTCCCCCTCCCCTCACCCGTCCAGTGCCTGCTCAGGGCACCGGGCAGAGGTGACCGCCCTGAAGTCCAGGGGAGGACTCCATACCTCTGAGCCAGTGGCGTGGTGTGGGGTCGGAGGCCCCTGTGGAGTCCCACACGCCTGGGGCTCCACCCCGGTAGTCCCATCCTGTCCGTGCCAGCCCTGAGCTCGCGGCTGGAGTGGTGACTACCAAGTGGACAGGCGCTCGGACAGGTGTGCTGACGGCGCGAGCCGTGTGCCTGGGTCCAGCAGGAATTCCTGGAACATCACGCCTGGAACACGGACGTCCCTCCCGAGGGGCATGCGTGACACGGGGGTGCGGCTGGGCGGGGCAGCCCTGCCTGTGTCCCGCCCTTGCGATGGCCCTCGCTCTGCTGTGTGTCCGCCGAGCGTCTCAGCTCTCACTGCGTGGCAGAGCGACGCGCTTCTCATGTCCCAGACGTGCTTAAACCCGCGCTCGTTCTTGATGGCAGCTCGGGAGCCTCTATTTGGGGGAAATCGGCTTCCGAATGGAGCAGTGGAGCCCCGCGGCGCTTGGGGGGGCACTAAATTTCATCTCCCTCCGCACTCACTCCAGGGTGACTTCAATTAGAGTTGTTCACAGTGTGTCAGGTTCCCGCGTGTGAGCATCAGTCAGGACCGGGGAGGTGCTCCTGAGCCAAGGGGAGGGCGCACGTTACTGCAACTTCTCACTGCTTCGCACACTCCACTCAGAGGAGCTTCTGTTATCTAACACTCGTCCACCACGTGGAGCGCCCTCCTGCGGATGCTGGCCCCGCGCCACAAAGCTGCCCTGTCCTCTCCTGGCTGCTCCGGGCTGGAAATAGCAGGACACCGAGAATGCAGCCGGGGGGAGAGAGCGCACCGTGGGTTTCCGGTGACCAGCTCCAGCTGCAGAAATTAAAGAAATGTTTTAGGGAGCAGGGCCATTAGGACACTGTAGCAGGTGACTTTATGGGCCACGGAGAACCCGATGGGGCCTGAGAAAATCAACAATGCAGAGGCATGACTCCCTCGAGTAGCGCCAGATCCAATGGCGGGCACTCGGGCGGCCATAAAGCCAGGCGCGTCTCAGCCTCGGGACTCTCTGGGCACTTCTATGTCCCCGGGAGTTTATGTCCGGAACTCGCTGGCCAACGGAGCATTAGCGCACACACTGGTTGGAACCTGGCAACCTAGGAAGCGCTCTGGTTTGTGTGTCCCTGGAGTGGGAGAGAAAACTCCAGCATCTCGGACGTCCCCTACTGCTCCGGTATGGGGCCAGGTCGAGGGGACCGTGGGCGTCTGCTACCCCACGTTCCACAGAGGCTGGGGGTTGTTCCTGGTCGGGAACTGGGCCCTCACAAGCCTGAGTGTCCCCAGCCCTTCCCTGTGCACGCCTGACCCCTCAGGAAGACCTCAGGTGGACGTGGAGGCAGGGCTTTGGGAGACCTGGGAGTGGATGGTTTACGTGCACCTTGCATTTCACCGGTGGGGGGTGGGCAGAACAGTGCCGGTTCTCGTCCACCTGGACAGCCGCTGGGCACCGACTTTCCCCAGAGCAAGGCTGGCAGACAGCTGATTTCCAGAGTGTGAGGTCCTAGCAGTCGGCATCTCCAGAGTGGTCCAGACGCCCCTTGCCCCGTCCAGCACTGGCCCCGCCCCTCACTGCCCCACCCTTCACTGCCTCACCTCCCACTGCCCCTGCCCTTCATTGCCCCGTCCTTCATTGCCCTGCCCCCCATTACCCCTACCCTGCTGCCCCACCCCTCACTGCCCCACCTCCCACTGCCCCTGCCCTCCATTGCCCCCCCCCCCAATGTGCTCATTCCAGACGTCTAAGGAAGCCTCTGTCCTGTGCTTTTCTGACCACCTGCTCTCTCTGCCGTGGTTAGAGTGGCCTTCAAAGCTTCATTGAAGGAAGTTTGGCTGTGGCTATGTCCCATGCAGGAGGAGTGGCTCTCAGTGTGGCTGTTGCAGTGTGGAGGCGTGGCTCTCTGTGGGGTGGTGTGTGGGGGCGTGGCTCTCTGTGGGGTGATGTGTGGGGGGTGTGGCAGTCTGGGGTGGTGTGCAGTGTGGGGGTCATGGGGGGCACTGCCCTCAGCAGGGATTGATGGTGGTCTCACAGAGGAAGCTCTTTGGAACAAGGCCACCCACACAGCACCCTCCTGCGTGTAACCATGTGCACGTCACTGCTCCCCCACGTGTAACAGTCTGGGGACCCCACGCACAGCCTGAAACGATAGGGATGTTCACTCGGAGCCGCCCAGCCGCCCAGCCTGTCAGCTCAATGAGCTTCTAGTCCTTGTAAGCAGCTCCCCGGGGCATGTGTTACTGCAGTAGAAAACAGACAAGTGTGCCATCGGATGACAGAGCCGGGAGCGTGGAGTCTGCTCACAGCCAGTGCTTTGTGGAATTAATGAGCAAGCAAGCACAGCAAACCCCGCACAGCACAGCACTGGGAGCCCTGCAGGTGGGGAGAGCTGCCACGTTACACTGTTTAAAATCTCCAACCTGGCTCCTGCCATTGGATGAGCGCGGTGCGCCGGCCGCAGCGCATCAGCCGCGGCGGCCATTGGAGGGTGAACCAACGGCAAAGGAAGACCTTTCTCTCTGTTTCTCTCTCTCACTGTCCACTCTGCCTGTCAAAAAAAAATAAAAAATAAAAAATAAAAAATAAAATCTCCAACCCTGAACAACAGCAACAAACCATGGGACAAGCAAAGAAGCAAAGAAATGTGGCCCCGACGTGTGGGGAGGAAGGAGCAGTAGGTGGAAACTCTCCTTAGGATCCCAGATGTTCCAGATATCAGATGCAGGAGGCCATGTCTTGGGTCGTGGAAATAGGAGAGTCACCAACAGAGGGCATTCAGAAAGATACAAACTACAAGGAACAAAGCACACAGAGATTCTGGAGTTGGGAACCATGGTGCCGGAAATGAAGATTTCAACAGACTCTTGAGCTGGTGCAGTGGCTGGGTTGGGCAGAATTCTGCAGATTTGTGGGAAAGTTGGCTGCCATCATCCAGTGTGAGAAACAGAAATCAAAAATCACAAACAGAAGAGCTGCAGGCTGACGCAGGAAGGGGGGGAGACCAGGCGCTAGCACAGTCCAGTCTGAGGAAGGTGCCCTTCTGGCTGCAGAGAGCCAGTGTCCATCCAACATGTGCATGGTGGGTAGCACTCATGGGAGGAGAGGGGACAGAAAAGATGGTTCCCCCCAAAATCCACTGGAAAATGTTAATCTAAACATCTGAGAAACTCACTAAGCTCCAAGCCAAACAAACTCAAACAGACCCGTGTCTAGACCATCATAATCCAATTGGAGGGAGTGGTAGAGATGGAGATGGAGATGATGGAGACAGAGAAAGATAGAGATGGAGATGGAGATGGAGATGGAGATGGAGATGGAGATGGAGATGGAGATGGAGATGGAGATGGAGATGGAGATAGAAGGAGAGGGAGAGTTTCCTTCAGCAGTAAGACGCAAGCAAGGCATCGTGGGTAATGGCGTGTCTATAAGAGTCTCCACTGATTTCTCAGCAGAAGCGATGACGGCTGGGAGGCACTGGGATGGCGCACTGAGAAGGCTGCCCACCAACAATTCTATATCGTGAAAAGTTTCCTTTAAAAGGAAGGAAAAATTACGAAATCCCCCAACGTGTGGCTGAAGAATGATGTGTGACTGGCAATCAGGATCCACAAACCCCAGGTGAGTCTTTGGGGATGAGATGGAGGGATATTAGATGTAAAGCTAAGCCGCACGGTGGGGTAAGACGAGTGCATGTGGAGTATGTGTGTGCACGCGTGCGCGTGTGTGTGCCGGCCCTCTGTTCTCGCTCCCAGCTCCGGAGCCGCGAACGCCCTGGCGCCTGGAGCTGCGGCGTCGTAGCAGTGCGGCGGCAGCAAAGCCCTTCCCTGCTGCTCCGTTGAGCAGAAGCCGTCGGGAGCAGAAACTTCAATTCGTGTTGGTGCACATACAGTGCATGGAGTCGTAATTTGCCACACACAAGTGTGTAGTGTGAAGACAGAATCTGTAACAATTGTACAGCTAACGGAAGCAAAGATCCATGTACTCCTACGCTTGATATTAGCACAAATGAAATTGTAAAGTAAGATCTTAATTATCACCTCCAAACGTGAAGTTAATGAAGTTACAAAGATTGTAAAATATGCAAAAAAAAAAAAGGAAAACCAGGAAGAAACAGAGAAAGAAAAAGCACAAGTGACACAGGAGAAAACACAAGGACACACGTGAATCCCGCCTTTCTGGTAAACACGGCAGCAGTAAGTCGGTTGAATTCTGCAAGTAAAGGCAGAGGTTGGAAGAACGTGGCTGGACCACTTCTGTGGACACAGCGACGTCACGGACTCAGCCTCTCCGTCCACCAGAGCTCACCTGAGCCGAGTGAGAGCAAAGATACCAAGACGTCGGCAATGCACCTGGAGTTTTGTACAGAGAAAAGTGGGGTATTTAAGGTGTTTGTTCATCAAGAGGCTTAGGGCAGAACAAGAGTAACAAAACATTAACCACAGCCTGGAAGTGATTCTCCAGGCCGGGCGCTGTGGGCACAGGCACTCGCCACAGCAGTCAAGCTGCACCTGTGATGCCTGCTGCGCCCCAGCTCCACTCCCGGGCTTCCTGCTCGCGCGCGGCAGGCTGGGAGCGCAGGCAGCTGGGTCCCTGCTGAACGGGAGACCGGGGCTGAGTTCCCTGCTCATGGGCACTCGGAGAGAACCGGCAGGTGCGGGGGCTGTTATCTCCCTCAGTCCCATTTCCTCTTCCCTTCCCGCCCCACCCCTTCCTCTCCTTCTCCCTCCCTCCCTCCCTCCCTCTCTTCCTCTTACTACCTCTCAAATAAACTAATGCTTAAGAAACCTAGATGCTGGGTGAATAAAGGAACGATTTTGCTTAGCAGAAGGTGTGGACATGACATGTGACGAATGTAACATCTCCTTTATACAAATCATAGCAATTCCAGCAGGGAGGTTATAGGAGGGCGCTTTTTAAAACTGCCAGATGGCATTTCTAAGACCTCCGACAGGTGTCAGCTTATGAAAAGTGCAACACTAACATCCTCCTACCGTGAAACAGGAGACGCACCCTTAGAATAGGGGTCGAGAGAAAAAGCACCGTCCGTGTTTGCAGATGGCACGATCCCTTAGATAACCCGAAGATGACACGATCCCTTAGATAACCCGAAGGCACCCAAAGCTGCATTACTGAGATCAAGAAGCAAACGAGCAAGGCCGCTAAGTAAGATTCATCACACAAAGGACAACTGCGCTTCTTCCCATGCCATTTCTGTCTTTTTCTTGCCAAGATTCTTACCTGGGTCAGATGAAGCCTCACCTGACTTCTTGCACTGGGCTTGGGTGCCTTGTGCGGCAGGTAGAGGGCAGGTGTGCAGCAGGGGTGGGGCAGGTGCACTGGTGGTGGGCAGGGTGGGGCAGGTGTACTGGTGCTGGGCAGGGGTGGGGCAGGTGCACTGGAGGTGGGCAGGGTGGGGCAGGTGCACTGGCACTGGGCAGGGGTGGGACAGGTGCACTGGTGGTGGGCAGGGGTGGGGCAGGTAAACTGGTGGTGGGCAGGGGTGGGGCAGGTGCACTGGTGGTGGCAGGGGTGGGGCAGGTGCACTGGCACTGGGCAGGGGTGGGGCAGGTGCACTGGTGGTGGGCAGGGGTGGGGCAGGTGCACTGGTGGTGGGTAGGTGTGGGGCAGGTGCACTGGTGGTGGGCAGGGGTGGGGCAGGTGCACTGGTGGTGGGCAGGGGTGGGGCAGGTGCAGCAGGTGTGGCAGGAGTGGCAGGAATGGCAGTGCCGTGGCCCTGAGGTGCAGCTCGGCTCCTCCACCGCTGCTTCCCTATTCTTGGGGTGTGTTTTTAGGGTCTTCACTGTGACAGCCTTCCTAGGGACGAAATGCAGTGTCCTCTCGAGCACCCCATCTGGCTTAACTCGCGTTTCCGGGGCGACTCGGGATGCGCCAGTCACTCTTCCTCGTCTGTCAACACCGCGCCCCGGGTGACTGTCCCCGGCACACGGAGGATGTATTTCTCTCCATGTGATAAGCTCGCAGCCTTGTATTGACGGGTTTTAGCCTTTTCCGAGCGATGCTGGTGCTGCGTTCAGAGTGGCTCCCAGGCAAGTAGCTATGCCCTCGGCTCCTCCCCCACGCCTTCAGCTGCGTGTGCGGGCCCAGACGAGCACGCATGTTTCCAGGCAACTGGCTCGGGAGCAGTCAAGTGACATGGCAGCGGAGCCGGTGCTCGTCGGGCCTCCATGAAAGTTTAATGGAAGTGCGATCAATTATTGAGGGGTTAACGTGGACACCCAGCTGCGCGCCCCAGTTCTGCTCAGCAGCACCACGCCAGCCCCATGGCCCAGAGCACAGCCGGCAGCTGCTCCAGCCCCTCGCTGGGGTCTGAGGAGCGAAACAAACCCACGGGGCCGGCGTGGGAGCTGGTGCCGTGGACTCCTGCAGGCGTGGGCGGGACGCGCACCCACCAGCCTCGCTTCCCGCCCTCCGAGGGCCCAGCCCAAGGCTGCCGACCCCTCCCCACCCACGAGCCGCAGTCTCTGGAGTGCCTTCCAGGCGGACAGGGCGCCGGCCCAGGGCTGCTCTGAGTCAGCTCTGAAGGTTTTTCCTCGCTCGGTGAAATTCAGTTTCTTTACTTAGCATCCACGCAACATTAGATGAAGACGAAATGTGAGATCTTTCCACACTGTAAGAGAAGCGCTCGCTGTTTCCAAAATTTGTGTGTGGATTTCAGAGGCAGAGAACACGGAGCAGAGCGGCCATCCGCTGGTTTACTCCCCAGATGCTGGCGATGGCTGGAGCTGGGCTGGGCCTGGAGCCCGGAGCTGGGGCCTCGGTCCAGGTCTCCCGTGTTGGCGGCAGGAACGCAACTCCTGGGGCCATCACCACCGCCTCCCAGGGTCTGCACCAGCAAGGGGCTGGGGTCTGGGGCCGGGAGGCAGAGCTGGAGGCCAGGGGCAGCCACTCGCCCTGGGAAGCGGGGGTCTTAGCCGCCAAGCTCAACCCCAGCCCCTTCTCAATCTTCCTGAGGAGAGAGGACCCCAGGAGCCTCGGCGGTGGCCTCTGCACATGGGCACCCGTCCTCGTGTGCGGGGGGAGCTCCCGTGGCATCAGGAGCGAGGGGCAGCTGGCAGCACCCCGAGACAAGTCCTCGCGGGGACGGGTGTGGCCGTGCCAACTGCAGCTCGGCACGTGGTCTCTAAGGCGGGGCGTGATCTGAGCCCACACGAAGGGCAGCTTCACTCCCGGCGGCTGCACGGAGCTGAGGAGGGTTCACACGTCCATTGTGTTACTGCTGCGTCACGTGTCACTGACGTCCACGCTGAAGTCAGCAGACCTAGCGCACGCGCTCAGCTGCTCCTGTGACCTAAAATCAGCCGAGAGCTGAAGGTGTGAACTTGAGACAGGGAGGCAGACGCCGGAAGATCGCCATTCTTGAAAAGTGCCAACTTTGGGGCAGAATTCTCTGCCAGACGAGCTCCCCGCAGTGAAACCCACCCGGGCTGCGTCTCCCAGAGGAGGAGAAGCGGGGGCCTGGCTGGGGGTACAGGCTGGCTCCTTGGTGGGCATGAGGCAGGTGCAGGCTGCAGAACTGACCCCACACCTGCCGTCGGCGCTGGGTGGGTGTGGAGAGGTTTGCAGAGTGCAGCCCATGGTGGGTGCTGCTGGCCCCGGCACCAAATTGGCAGACAGCCAGAAGCCAGGTGCGCTTGTATGGGCTACAAGTGTCTCATGTGGTGGCGTCACCACTGTGCCAGATGCCAGGCCTGTTCCACTGACTCCACAGCCGCCGTGAGCCCAGCACCTCCCTCCCAGCGTGGAGGGATTGAGATATTGGATGCCCATTCTCCATTTAAACTTACAGTGCATATAAACCCTCAGAGAGGAGGCCTTGGCCGTGACAGTGCAGTGCGAGTGAAGGCATCGCACCGGGCACCTGGGGTCAGCCCAGAAGGGAAGGGGTTGACGGCTTAGGTTAGATGGCGGCGCCAGCCATGCCCACCATCCACCCGGCCGTGCCCGGAGAGCGGCCGAGGCTGCAGAGCCGGGCTCTCCCGGTGATTAAGCCTGGATTGATGAAGAAATCTTGGCTGTGGAGTTGGGCAGCACCGTGTGTAATTGATCTGCTTCTATTGCGCACTTGTTCAGCCTCAGTAAATGCTTCTGAGGAATCATTTTGTCCTCAATTAGCATACACTAGCTGTCCTATTAAATCTAAATTAAGTCCTCACTGGGAGCAGTTAATTCGGAGACGCCCGAGTGTGGACACCTGCGGGCGGGTAATCTGGGTCTCCAGCCACGGTCAGGGTCTGCTGGGGCTGTAATGGCCCTGGTTAAATGCTGGCTCTGGCTCTTCAGGCTGGCACAGGTGTCACGTGATGGGTGGGGCGTGTGCACACGCGTGTGGATGCCTGCACGTGCACCTGCCTCGCTGTATCCACACTGAAGGTTTCAGGAGCAAATGTCAACCTCAGAGAAGCACCATCGACCGAGCTCCTTGGTGAAGGCCACCGTGTGCTTGATTCCAGAAACTTCTGTGCAGGGAGGTGCCAGGCAGAACCGTGTGGAGTCGGGTCCTGGACGGGTGCTCTCGGTGCATCCGCGCATTTGTTTTCCAGCCCCAGGCTCCAGATGAGTTCAGAAAGGTATTCTCAGACCAAGTGTTTTCTAAGTGCTCTGCTTCTAAAACTCCATAAGGTCGTAGCTAGACCTCAAGTTTTCCAAGCCAACTGCTCACCGTCTGGAGTCCAAACCTCTGTCCCAGGACCCTCGGGGCAGCTGCTAACGGCTGCTCGGGGAGACAGTGCAGAGAGCAGAGGCGCTCCCGAGAGGCCCCTGCAGACGCTCTGTGCACGAGGTCTTCAGCCCACAGCTGAACAGGGCTGGAGCTCGGGTGGGCTTGGGGGCGGCCGGGCGACCCTCAGTCCACGACAGTTCAGGAGCTGAGGCGTTCTTAGTCCCACCGGGTGGCAGCTCAGGACCCAGGCGGGGACGAGAGCAAGCAGTCCCGGTGGCTTTTCCAGCTGGGTGACGGGGCCGCAGAAGGCGGCCGGCAAGCCCCGGAGAGGAGACTGTCTCGGTCGGCTCAGCGGTGAGTCGAGGACGCCGCCTGCCCAGGCGTCACCCACAAACGGTCTCCGGGGGCCAGCGAGGCTTTGCTGCTCCTCTGCTTCATTCCCGGGGTTGGGGTGGCCAGCCACTGCCTGGCGCGGTCCCCACAGAAGCCTGGGGGTGCGGGCATCCTTCCCATTCTCAGGTGGGAGACGCAGCAGCAGAGGGTCCTGAGGTCAGGTGACCTCAGACGTCCTGGGCCTGATGTTGAGCCCAGCCCGGGCCCCGTCTCAGCAGCAAGGATGAACCCAGTGAGCTCCGGCCCCGCCCAGCCCAGAATGGGTGGACCCCCAGAGAGGCCGGCCCAGAGCAGAGGAACGTTGCGGAGTTAAATGCAGCTCCTGCGTCATTCTGTGTCGGGACTTCCACGGCCTCCACACACAGATGTCCCCTCCCCCTCCTCGAGGACGTTGTAAAGGTAACTCGTGTCGGCTTCGTCCTCGGCTCCGCCACCCAGAGGGATGCACACACAGTTTCCAACGCCTTCTTCGATGGTGTAATTTGCACTCAGGGGATCCCGTGTGTGTGTTAGTGAGCTTAATCCCACCCGCTTACTTTCAGTTTTTAAATCTGTAGAGTCTCCAATTGCAGGTGGTTCGTGCTGTCTCTGCTTCAGGGGCCCCTCTGATGTTTAGTTCACATCCACACACACACATGCACGCATGGGCACACACAAATGCACACATGGACACATATGCATGTACCCTCAGACACACATGGATACACATACATGTACCCTCGGACACACATGTACAGGCAGGTGCGCACGTGTACACATGGGCACACACACATGGGCACACACATCCACGCATGGGCATGCACATGCACACATGCAATACATGTACCCTTGGGCACACATGTACAGGTGGGCACACACATGCACACGCACACATGGGCACACACATACACACACAGGCACACATGCACATACATGTACTCTTGGGCACACATGCACAGGCGGGTGCACACATGCATTCGTGGACACGCATGCACATAAATGTGTCCTTGGACACGCACATGCACACACACATGCGCGCATGGGCACACACAGGAGCACTCTGAGGTCTGCTGGGTTTATTTACTCATCCGTGACAGAGGGGCCCCAGGCTGGTCTGAATGCCACGTGTTACTTCTCATGCACCTGCTCGCCCACCATGGGGGCTCCTAGGAGCCGTCCCGGGGTCAGGTGCCTGTCCCAGGGGCTCTACCACCTGACACGTTAACTGGACGTCGTCCCTGCACTCACTTTCCCACACAGACTTCAGGAGAATGTCGCAATCCAAGCGCAGCAGAGAGCACTTACGTGGACCAGCACTCACTTCCTCAGCCATCTGTGAAATCTGCCACATTTGCCGCGAGTCTGTGCGTCGGCCAATCCCGATTTGCCTCGTC
Source organism: Sylvilagus floridanus (assembly GCA_949820135.1). Taxonomy (NCBI): domain Eukaryota; kingdom Metazoa; phylum Chordata; class Mammalia; order Lagomorpha; family Leporidae; genus Sylvilagus; species Sylvilagus floridanus. The sequence goes on along the minus strand of OX463246.1, from coordinate 100,034,997 downwards.
TCCACGTCCCCTCTGTGGGCCGAGTCGGCTCCTGGGATTCTCCTTCCGTTGATCTCTGTCCCCTGCCTCCACGCACGCCCTGCGAGTCCATGCGCACAAACTCTATCCTCCTCTGTGGGTCCCGTGTCTCCGATGCCGTGAACTTGTAGCATTTGGGATCCTTCGTGCTAACAAGCTGCCTTTACTCGAAGTCCCAGTGGTTTTCAGCTGTGGAATTTCAGCTGCTGAATTTCGTTAGACGTCCTATTTTTGGCAAACACTAGCAGTGCTGTGACTTTGTCTCCATTAACCATGAATTTTGTCTTTTGCCTTATTGCATTGGCTTGAACTGACGGTGAAGCCGTGGGTGGTGGAGGGTCCCCTCTCCCCTGGCCAGCAGCGACTTCCCCAGGCCATGGACGCACGGGCAGCCCGTTGTGGTCCTTTACCTCCTGCCTGCTTCGCAGCAACTCGCTGGTGCAATGTGGCTTTCGCTAAAAAACTAAATAAATAAATGTGCTGAGCTGTTTTTCCGGAGTCTCTGATAAAACTGCACAGAATTGAGTCAACTCGAACTGCAGCCCGGGCCGCGGGGCCCTGATGGCTCAGCGTCCCCTCCTGGTCACTCCCATGCGAACTCAGCGCGGCTGGGGTTCCAGCAGCCAGCTCTGAGCAGAAGCGCAGAAGCCAGGCCTCCCCAGGCTTTGCCGGGGGCCATTCCCCCACCGCACTGCCCGGCCACTGCAGCCAGGCCTCCTCAGGGCTGTGCTGGGGGCCGTTCCCCCACTGCGCTGCCCGGCACTGCAGCCAGGCCTCCCCAGGCTTTGCCGGGGGCCGTTCCCCCACCACGCTGCCCGGCCACTGCAGCCAGGCCTCCTCGGGCTGTGCCGGGGCCATTCCCCCACCGCGCTGCCCGGCCACTGCAGCCAGGCCTCCTCAGGGCTGTGCCGGGGGCTGTTCCCCCACCACGCCACCCGGCCACTGCAGCCAGGCCTCCTCGGGCTGTGCTGGGGGCTGTTCCGCCACCGCGCTGCCCGGCCACTGCAGCCAGGCCTCCTCGGGCTGTGCCGGGGCCGTTCCCCCACCACGCTGCCCGGCCACTGCAGCCAGGCCTCCTCGGGCTGTGCCGGGGGCCATTCCCCCACCACGCTGCCCGGCCACTGCAGCCAGGCCTCCTCAGGGCTGTGCTGGGGGCCGTTCCCCCACCGCGCTGCCCGGCCACTGCAGCCAGGCCTCCTCGGGCTGTGCCGGGGCCATTCCCCCACCACGCCGCCCGGCACTGCAGCCAGGCCTCCTCGGGCTGTGCTGGGGGCTGTTCCCCCACCACGCCACCCGGCCACTGCAGCCAGGCCTCCTCGGGCTGTGCTGGGGGCTGTTCCGCCACCGCGCTGCCCGGCCACTGCAGCCAGGCCTCCTCGGGCTGTGCCGGGGCCGTTCCCCCACCACGCTGCCCGGCCACTGCAGCCAGGCCTCCTCGGGCTGTGCCGGGGGCCATTCCCCCACCACGCTGCCCGGCCACTGCAGCCAGGCCTCCTCAGGGCTGTGCTGGGGGCCGTTCCCCCACCGCGCTGCCCGGCCACTGCAGCCAGGCCTCCTCGGGCTGTGCCGGGGCCATTCCCCCACCACGCCGCCCGGCCACTGCAGCCAGGCCTCCTCGGGCTTTGCCGGGGGCCATTCCCCCACCACGCCGCCCGGCCACTGCAGCCAGGCCTCCTCAGGGCTGTGCTGGGGGCTGTTCCGCCACCGCGCTGCCCGGCCACTGCAGCCAGGCCTCCTCGGGCTGTGCCGGGGCCATTCCCCCACCACGCCGCCCGGCCACTGCAGCCAGGCCTCCTCGGGCTTTGCCGGGGGCCATTCCCCCACCACGCCGCCCTGCCACTGCAGCCAGGCCTCCTCGGGCTGTGCCGGGGCCGTTCCCCCACCACGCTGCCCGGCCACTGCAGCCAGGCCTCCTCAGGGCTGTGCCGGGGCCATTCCACCACCACGCCGCCCGGCCACTGCAGCCAGGCCTCCTCGGGCTTTGCCGGGGGCCATTCCCCCACCACGCCGCCCGGCCACTGCAGCCAGGCCTCCTCGGGCTGTGCCGGGGCCGTTCCCCCACCACGCTGCCCGGCCACTGCAGCCAGGCCTCCTCAGGGCTGTGCCGGGGCCATTCCACCACCACGCCGCCCGGCCACTGCAGCCAGGCCTCCTCGGGCTGTGCCGGGGCTGTTCCCCCACCACGCCACCCAGCCACTGTAGCTGCCCTGCGCTGTGGCTTAGCTGCTCCCAACCGCAGCCCGTCCCCCAGCTCCATGCCCTCCCACCCCCTTTCTGGAAGGGACCTGCATTGAGGCTCCTGCCGCGCCCTCCTGCAGGCCTGTGCTAACACGAGCAGTAACAGCAGTAAATGCTCCTTCTCAGAGGTGCCGTGCTGCTGGGACAGCAACGGCGAGCAGCAGGAGACGAGTGTCACCCCTTCCTTAGAGTCAACACACAGTTCCCGGTTTTAAGTCCGTGTCCGACCTTAGCTGCTTGTCTTCGATGGGGGGCTTTAACAATGATCTTAGGGGCCACCACCTATGACGCCAGCATCCCACATGAGCTGGCGGCTGCTCTACTACTGATCCAGCTCCCTGCTAATGGCCCGGGACAGCAGCAGAGGATGCCCAAGTGCTTGGTCCCTGCACCCACGTGGGAGACCCGGATGAAGCTCCCGGCTCCTGGCTTCAGCCTGGCCCAGCCCTGGCGATTGCAGCCATTTGAGGAGTGAATCAGTGGGTGAAAGATCTCATTCTCCCCTTGATGCTTCCTCTCTGTGTGCCTCTGATTTTCACATAAATAAATAAATCTTTAAAAACTGTCTCAAGAGAATGCCATTTCTATTCGTAGATTACTAAAACAACTTGGAATTACTGACTAATCTTTATTTCCAAACATGATGCTGGCGTCTAATCACAGGTCGCCGCCTATTGGCTCATTGAGGTGAGGACCATGGTAGCAATTTCCCTAACGGACGTCCCGGCATCCTTAGCGTGGTGTCAGCGTACTCGCGGACAGCACACGTCTGATGCGCTCTCGCGAAGGCAGCGTTAACAGACGACATCCACTACGTTTTCATTTCAACAGCTCGGACTTGACAGCGACAGCAGAAGCGTTTCAAGTTCCCCACGTAGACGGATGACTTCATGTGGCCAGCACCCTCGGGGACACGGACACGGGCAGGGCACACACGACGGTGGCTCCAGTCATCTCCCGTCTTAGTCGGTCCTGGCTGCTATCACACAGGACCTGAACTGGGCGGCTTCTGAGCGGACAGCAGGTGTCCAGGGTCAGGCCACAGGTCTGAGCCAGAAGCGCAGAGCCGGGAGCTCCGTCTGGGGCTTCCACGTGGGTGGCAGGGGTCTGAACACTTGGGCCGGGGCCCACAGCCTCCCAAGGTGCATCAGCAGGAAGCAGGATCAGAAGCGGAGCAGCCTGGGCTCGAACCTGGGCTGCAGCAAGGATGTGGCTCGCAGGCACAACCTCGCCCTGCACAGCACCAGCCCCCAGGGTCTCTGGAGGGTCCTGATCCCAACCCCGTGTGCCGCCGCCTCCTGCCCCATCCCAGGGCCTTCCTTCCAACACTGTCCCCTTGAGTGAGGGGCCAGCCTCGGGCTCAGGGCACACAGACCCTGGGACCAGGCCAGCCCGCCCTGGGCCCTGGGCCCAGCCTCCACGCCACCCCTCCCTCTCCGTAATCAGCCTTTTCCTTTCTTATGTCCGGCCTTATTCCCCAGATCTCTGTGTCTGCTCGTCACGGCTCTTTCCACACATTCGGACTTTTTTTTTTTTTTTTGCATTTCTTAGTGTTAATTTCTCCTTAAGGCCCTGGGATGTAAGTGAGGGATAAAAGTGATATCCGAGTCCTATATATTAATCGGATTCAGCAAAAAATCAATCAGAAGATGCACAGGTCTTGATGAATGGAGACTTTCCATTGGGGTTATTGATGGGCTCAGACTTCTAGGAGTGTTTTCTCAGTCGGGGCGTCCCAGAGTCCTCTGCCTTGCACAGATGGGCAGCTGCTGGGGAGCGATGAAGCCGACCACCTTCCTTCAGCGGAGGGGAGTGGGACGGCAGAGCCGCTGCTGCCCCAGGCACCGCCCAGGGCTCCCTGCGCCTGCGTCTTGTGCACCTGGGACTTGCTGGGCATCTGTGGCCCTGACGTGCATTTCCGCTGTCAGTCTGAGGCTTCATTCTTTCCTATGAAATATTCATCAGATGCGGCTTCAACAGTGGCCAGCCTCACGCTCATAAATCCCGGCCTCGCTGCCGACCTTGCCCAGGTGTGTGCTCAGTTTCAAAGCAACCGCACTCTGCTTGCTCCCTAGACCTCCGTCTTCCCTGGCCTGGCTGTGGTCCGAGCACCAGGAGGAGACAGGAGGGGAGGGAATATTCTAGAACATCCGGGTGACCAGGCTCCTTCGCCGGCGGCTCTCCCATTTCCACGGCCCTGTGACTCTGAAACTCTTCCCCAGGGCGAGGTCGGAGGAGCCACGTGGATCGATGAGACGGGCTGGCGTGTTCCCCTCCTGGGATGCTCCGTGATCAGCGGAAGTGCGATTGTCGGGCTGTGGGCTGTGGACAAGACCAGGGCTGCGCTGAGCCTGCTGTCCCCCCACCCCCACCCCCGGGGGGTCAGCCCTGCAGTCACACCTGCCACCACCCTGAGTTCCAAATCGCGGCGCGTGGGGTGGGGCTTAATCTCTGGCGGTTTCCTTGTCCTGCAGCATGGGGAGCTGAGCCCACTTCCTCTGGATTCACGTTTAGAAACACTGAGCAAAAGTCACCTCCAGTGAGCACCAGGAGGACCCTGGCCAGCAAGGAGACTTCTAGGCTTGTTATTTGCAGCCACCTAACAAACACCAGAAGGGCTGGAGACGTAATTACTGAAGCTAAGTCGCATGAATCAGGTAGAAGAAGAGACAAACCCTCCAGCTTCCTGAAGATGGTGCACACGGTCTGCGATCCCAGGCAGCTGCCCTCTCGGGCCCAGAACGACCCTGCAGGGGCCACCGGGGGCCAGGGCTGCCTCCTGCCTTGCGGTCGGCCAGGAGGGGCATGTGGGGCGCCCACCACTGCACGTCACCCAGGCTCCTGCAGTATCAGAGCCCAGTGCCTGGGGGGTTGTCTGATGGGTGATCCGGGGGGGGGGGGCGAGGTTCAGCTGGACGTGGCCATGCAGAAGCGCACGCTCCTCTGCCTCCCGAGACCCCATCGAAGCTGCCCCGGCCCGGACATGGCCCCTCCTCTAACTCCCACCCCTGCCTCTGGGATGGCACTCCCACCCCTGCCATGGGAGACTCAGGGGCCGGAGGCAAAGCCACGGGGCCCCCAGTGTGGGTGGTGGACAGCTCCACGGCGGCCCTGGGAGTCCTGCTTGCCCACCAGACTCTCGGTCTCCTCATTGAGGAACCGACACTCGGAGCCTTTGCACCTGGGGTGGCCCTTACTGCAGCCTTGGCCGGCCCCCTCCTGGGGCTATGGAAGGGGACGGCAGCGCCCAGCCCTTGGACGACAGTGGCCACCCTGTGAGTCAGAGAGGCCGACAATGTGTGCCCAGGGCCGCTCTGGGGACTGTGTCCCACCCGCTCCAACCCGCCTGGGGACGTCCACAGATGGACGGGGGTGCCAAAGACCGGCCGCAAGACCTGGCCTGTCCCCACTCCTGCTCCTCCAGGTGGGGTCTTGCCAGGATGGAGTGCAGGGATGGCACAGAGCCCGGGCCACGTGGGTGCTGCCCCCACCCTTTCTGTTTCAGCCAGAAATTGCAAACTCCTGGGTCAGCCATTATATCCACTTGGGGGCCCAGCCTCTTGGGTGGGGGGCCGTCTGGAGTGAGGACGTGGTGCGTCCCTGTTCCAGGATCAGGGACCTACTCGCCTCCACCTCACAGGCGCAGTGGAAACCACAGATTCAAACCACGAGTGGGAGAAAGCGTGGTCTGACTGTGCAGAGGGACCTTCGTCCCCCGCGTCACAGAACCGCGAGTTGGGGCCTTGCCAAGGGGCTTTCCTGCGGGGCCAGAGCCTGGTGGGCGAGGGTGGGGGGGGCTTGGAGGGGGCGCCCGGCCCTTCTTCCTCAGCCTGGCCTGCCGGATGAGGACAGCTGGCCAGGACGGCCGCAGCAGAGAGCGATGAGCCGGGGCAGCTGAAACGCGCTTTTTCTGGGGGGGAAGCCACCGCCGGCAGTGCCAGCACCCCATACGGCCCCTGCTCCAAGTCCCGGCTGCTCCACCTCCACCCCAGCTCCCTGCTAGTGGCCTGGGAAGGCAGAGAAGGGTGGCTCAAGTGCTTGGGCCCCTGCACCCACCAGGGAGACCCCGATGGAGCTCCTGGCCCCTGACTTAGGCCTGGCCCAGCCCTGGCCGTTGTGGCCTTATGGGGAGTGAACCAGAGATGGAAGACCTCTCTTTCTCTAATTTTCTCCCTGTCACTTTGCTTTTCAAATAAAGTGAATCTTTGAAGAAATGCACTGTTCTGGTTTAAACAGAAACCAGAACCAAACAGAAATCACTCGTGTGAAAGTGTACTGAAGGGAAGAGGCTCCCACGGGGCCTCACATCCCGCCTGGGTCAGCACTGGCTCCGAGACGAGTGGCCGGCACGCCCCCGTCCTGTAGCCACGCCCCTGTCAAGCCTCCCGCGCACGCCTGTTGTCCCGGCCTGCATGCGTGTCCCACAGTAAGCGCAGCTCAGACAGTCTGGGCAGCACTTTTAACAGGGGGAGCAAGGCAGGCGGCCCGGGTTCAGGGAGGCTGAGCGGTGATGGTTCTGCCTCTGGGGCGACCGCCAGCCGACCGCGCTGTTGTCATCAGGGGCCCAGCGGAGGCCACACTGGGCTGCACCTGCGGCCTCGGCCCACGGGGTCCCCAGAGCCTCACAGGCACCTGTGGATTCACGTGGACGCCCCGGGCCCCGGCGAGCGTCCCAGGCTGGCTTGACTCTGCCGTCTCCGCCTGGACTTGGAGCAAGGACACCCCAGGACGATGCGCTGTGCTGAGCGGGGGCTGGGGGCTTCTCAGGTAGGAGGAAGTGCGCTGAGTTCGCTTCCTGCTCGGGCTGTGCCGGGGTGAAGTCTGTGGCATCCCCACTCTGCTCCCTCCACTCCCTGCGCGGAATGCAGGGCACCGGCCATTTCTAAGGGAACTGGAGGGGGCGATGCGTGGGGGTCCAACAGGAGGTGCTCCCTGCAGGCCCCGGGGCCCACTCGGGGCTGTGGGTCCGTGTCCACCTCTTATCAAAGCCTGTTCTGTGCCCTCCTTGCTGTGGTCCGGTGCTAAGTTCTAGATAGGAGCCGTCGGGGTCAGTCCAAACTGCGCAGACAGAATTTGCAAGGCCATGGTGGACCCTGCAGTGGCTGCTGCCCCAGAGCATCGGGACCGTCTTCCCACAGCTCGGCCGCTTCCCGCACGCCGAGTTCTGGCCCCTGGCCCGGCCTTTGGCGGCTCACGGGCAGAGAAGAGCAGTCCTGCACCTACAGCTGAGAGGGGGCCGACACCCGGCGTCCGCAGGGGCAAACGGGAAGTGACCTGGAAACAGAGCCCAGGACGCCCCACGAGGCCGCCCCTAGTGGGGGACCTGCAGCGGCAGGAAGCAGCGGGCAGATGCGTGTGGGAATCGCCTTCTGGTCCGTGGAGGCCTCTGCCGGTACTGTTCTCGACGCCTCTGTCTGGCCCTGACTTGTGCTAGAGATTCGGGGTGGGTAGGGTCCTAACCGCCTTTGCTGGACCCGTTCTGCTCCCGGAGGGTGGGTGGGGCTCTTCTTTGTGACTGTCTACTCCTTACAAGGCCTGAGAATTCCAAACTGAAACCCCAGGGAATGTGCGACTTCACGGACACACCAAGGCTCTGGGTCTCCCTGGGTAACCTCCCCGGAAGTGCAAGGGCGCAACTGTGTGGACGCTGGGGGGCCCGGGTGCGGGGCGCACCAACCCCATGTGGAAGCAGACGCGTCTGGCTTCTCCACACTCCTGACACCCCGGGGCTCCTTGGGAGACGCCCACGGGTGTCCTCCACAGCCAGGCTGGAGGCTGATGTCCACGGCCTCCCCTGCCCCACCCCGGACATGCACTGGGCCTTGGTTTTGGGGGGGACCTCCCCTGGCCCTTCCTGTGCACTGTCCGGCCCCTTGCAGGCCAACCTGGAGAGGCACTGCACGCTGACCGTGAGATGTGTGTGAGGGCCACAGTGCTCCAGCCCCCACTGAGCTGGGGGCCAGCGATCCTGGGGCAGGTGCAGCAGCGTCGCGGGCACCCACCAGGGCTTTGCTTCTGTTTCCCAACTTCAGGAAAGAAAGCGCAGAGCAAGGTCCCCACCCCCTGGAAAGGACAACTCAACAGGTTTAATAAATGACTACTGGGGAGTAAATTAATAAATGGGATGCAAGGATAAGGAAATGGGGAACAAAGACAAATTGCAAATTCAACAATAATCATATTCCAACAACAGGCATTTTAGCTGTGATTTGTAGACGAACTTGGATTTTCCATCAGAAAGAGAGAAAGCGTGGCGTATGAAAAATGCGCACACGTTGTCCGAGAGACAGACGGCGGCACAGCATCCATCACCATCTCCGGCAGCCGGCGGGGATCGGCGAACGCAGGCCAGGTTGCGGCTTCTCTGCTGATAACTTCGCTTGTTTGACGGACGTCAGACTCTGGCTACCCGGGCTGTGTGATGGAGGTGGACGCCGCTCAGACCCTGCCCGCCGCTTGGCTGCACCCCCAGGCGTGTGGAAGTGCCTGGGGTCCAAGGTTCGCGAGCCAGCCGCTCCGGGCCCCGTCCAGCGTGTGGGCCTTGGCCTGATGAGGGAGACCCGGGCTCCCAGGGCGTGGGCCTCGGCCTGATGAGGGAGACCCGGGCTCCCAGGGTGTGGGCCCCTGTGGTCCCTCCTGCCCCCGCCCCCTGCCGGGCCACCAGGCGCTGGGCTGGAGCTTCGTGGGGCCTCACCACCCGTCACACCTCCACACTCACGCTCTCACGGCTCTGAAGCCCCTGAGACTCTCTTCCTTCCTTGAGCCGGCACACGCTGCAGATGGCCCCGCCCCTCCTGCGTCACTCACTGCACTGGCTGGGGGTCCACAGGGCGCAGGCTGGTGCACGGCCTGGGTGGGGGAGCTATGCTCTTGCCTGTATTTCTTTGAATATCTCCATTTTACGTGTTTTTTCCCATCTGCCCGCAATCTCCCAGCTGGGCTCACAGCAGTGCTGAGTCATCCCATCTCCCCCATGCCCACAGCAGTGCTGAGTCATCCCATCTCCCCCATGCCCACAGCAGTGCTGAGTCATTCCATGTCCATGTGTTCACAACAGTGCTAAGTCATCCCATGCCCCATGTGCTCACAGCGGTGCTGAGTCATCCCATCTCCATGTGTTCACAGCAGTGCTGAGTCAGTCTGTCTCCAGCTCACGCAGGCCTCGAGTGGTCACTCCGAGCCAGGTCCAGCCTGCCACATCCTTTGCTGCTGGCACGGGTGCCTAAGTGGTGTGTGGCCATCCAGGCCTGGCTGCTACAGGACCGGCCTCCCCTGACGGCTTGTCTGCGGGAAGCGGAGCCAACGGGTGCATCCCCGACCCTCACCAGCGGGATTGCTCGGGGACAGGTGTGCCCGTGCCCTCACCAGAGCGTCTGTGTGTGCTCAGTTCTCTTCCCTCCGCCCAGAGAGTCTCTCAGGCACTCCTCCATCTCCCGCGCCCCCGACAGCATCTCCCGAGCCCTGAGCAGCCTCCCGCTCTGGACCCCGGGCCAGTGAGGACTTGGAGCCTACGAGTTTGGAAACTTGGGACGGACCCTCTGCCTGCTGGGTGCTCAGGACCTGGCTCCCTCTGCGGTTCACCCTTCACCACCACCCTCAGCGTCCCCTCCTCTCTGATGGCCACAGCGTCCGAATCCCTGCACTTCTGGAGCCTCACCCAGTTTTGCAGTCCGGTCCTTGATCAGCACGGTCTCCTGGCGGCGGGGGCTGCTGGCCCGGGCAGGGGCTGGACGCACTCAGGTGGGCTCCCGCAGCCTTCACGCTGATACCTGGGGGGGCGGGCTCCGAATGCGTGTATCGTGTTCTAGTTTTATTCTTTTTCATTTTGTTAAAGATTGGTTGATTTATTTGAAAGTCAGAGTTACAGAGAACAAGGGAGGGAGGGAGGGAGTCAGAGACTGACCCACCTTCCGTCCGCTGGTTCACTCCCAGGTGACTGCCAGGGCTGGGCCAGGCCGAAGCCGGGAGCCAGGAGCTGCCTCCGGGTCTCCCGTGCGGGTGCAGGGGCCCAGGCATGCGGGCCATCTTGTGCTGCTTCTCCTAGGCCATTCTTTCATTGTTTCATTCTCTAGAGTGTGAGTGACCCACAGTGCAGCTGCCCGGGAAGAGGCCCCCGGCCGTCACCTCTGGAGCTGGGGACGGGGTGTGGGCGTGGCGCTAAGCAGCAGACCTGAGGGGTCGGCAGTGCGCCCTCTGCGCACGGAGAGAGCTGAGCGGTCCCAGGGTGGGCATGGCTGCTCTCCAGCCACTGCCGAGTCCCAGAGATGGGCTCCTGGGGCTGGACCACTGCCCCGTGGCCCCAGCGGCCTCTCTGGTCCTGGCTGCGGGTATCGGCCGGATAACGTCACTCAACGCCAAGTTCCTGCCGGCAGACTCGCCACCACTTTGCTGGAGATTCAGCTACACACAGCTGCCCCCCACCCCACGTCACGGGGACCCCCGACTCAAAGACCACGCGCTTCGGCAGTAGGGTATCTGAGGGGATGTTCTCCCATACCAGCATGAAGTGGAGCAAAGCCAGTTATGTGGACAAAGGAGACTCTTTTATAAAAAATTATTTATTTATTTGAAAGTTACAGAGAGAGCAGGAGAGATGGAGAGAGAGAGAGATCTACTGTCCTCTGGTTCACCCCTCAGACTCCCACAATGGCCAGGGCTGAGCCAGGCTGAAGTCGGGAGCTTCCTCCGGGTCTCCCACGCGGGTGCCGGGGCCCAAGCTCTTGGGCCATCTTCCACGCTTTCCCAGGCTGTCACCAGGGAGCTGGGTCAGAAGTGGAGCAGCCGGGACTCAAACCTGGGATGCCGGTGCTCCAGGCGGCGGCTTTACCTGTGGCGCCACGACGTCAGCCCACCAAGGAGACGTAAACATCAGCAGTTCTGCTTTGGTTTTAAAAATGCCCCATTGGTCTCACTCGGCTGCTCCCTGCGCTGAAGCCACGTGCATCTGGAGTCACCCCCACAAGCCCAGGGTCAGCACCAGGTCACGCCGAGGGCCTGTGCCATCTGAGGGTCACAGCGCTCACGGCGAGGGGCTGGGGAGGCAGAGGCCGCAGGGGCAGCTCCGGCCTGCGGGCGGTGACCGTGGGAGCTGCTGGGGTCCGGCGCGTGTGTGGCCCTCCTGGAGGCGGCCACGGTGGGTCGGCGGTCGGGCGGTCTGTCTCCTGGACCGCACTGGCCGTGTCTCTGCCGGGTGCTGAGCTGCAGACAGAGCCCCCTGGAGGCTGACCCGGAGGCTGACCCGCCCCTCCCACCCTGCTGCAGAGACCCCTCGCTCAGGGACAGGAGGGTGGAGAAGGGGCCGCCGAGGGTGGGCGGGTGGGTGGCCCTCGCATCCCAGGAGTGGACAGAACAGCCAGGCCCGGCTGCTCGTGCGTGCCACAGTGCAAGGAGATGTGGACAGCGTGGGGGACGCCCGGGCCGGCCCCCAGCCAACCTGTGCGTGGACGAGCCTCTCAGGGGGTGGCCCCGAGAAAGCGGCCATGGTGGACGAGTGTCCCCGCCCATGCCTCAGTGGTGCTGAGGACCGGAGAGAGCTCTGGTCCGTGCTGCCCTGCGCAGTGCGCCTGCGGGGGATGAGTGGGCAGGCCCTGGTGCTGGTGAGACGGGAGCCGAACTCCTGCCCTGAAGGGAGCACGCCGTGCCGACCATCGCTGCACACACCAGAACAAAGCGGGCTTCGGCGTCTCTGTGTGCAGCCAGGAGGAGCTGTGTACACAGGGCCGCTCGGCCAAGGGGCGGCCCCTAGGGCCAGGCGCCCTGCTCCACCTGTCGGCACGGATGGTTTAGCCTGGCACAACCCGAGTCATTCAGATTCCCCAAATGCACAGGCCACCGCCGTCGCCGCTGGCTATCGGGTGCCCGAGGGGGGTGGCGGCCAGTGCCCCGTCTGCTCCTGCCACGTTCCCTCCGCGGGGCTGGCAGAAATCTGTGGGCTTCTCCCGACGGGAGCCACTTAGATTTAGCTAATTTTATGGCCCTCGTCTGTGAAATAAAGCCGAGAAGAGCATCCTTCTACGGAGTAACATTATGTAAATTAATTAACGAGAGCTAAGCATATGGAAAAATAAAAATGTCGATAAATACATTAGCGGCATCGTAAATCTCTGTTCAATTAGCGAAAACCTCCATCCTCACCCTGGGGGGCCCACCCCCTCTCCGGTTTGCAAATCTTCCTTGTGAACCAGTGTTGCCTTCCCGTGCTTAAAATAAAACATCCCCAGTGAAGACGCGGACAGGCGGTGCTCAGCCCCGGGCGGGGATGGGTGCGGAGAGGCACCGCACAGGTCCGACCCCCCCGCCCGGGGATCTTGGGCTCTTCCTCCCGCGAGGGCTCCTGCCCGGCCCAGCTGGAGGTCCTGCTCGGGACCCCTGTCCTGGGGCCCCCTGGGCACCCCCAGCCGCACTGGCCTGGAGGACAGCATGTGCCTCCCTCTGCTCCTGCTGCCAGCGCCGGCTCGGCCTCCGCCCCAAGCCGCCAGCAAATGCCATGCTCAGACGGGACTACCTGGGTCCCGGCCGGGCCTGGCTGTGGGTGGACCAGCACTGCTCTGGCTGTGATTCCTGGTGGGGCACTGGTGGCTCCTGGGAACAGAACGGGATGAGGGTGAGGATGTCTGCGTTTGTGCAGCCTCCGGCCTCCAACAAGGTCCCCGCCCCGGAGGCTCTTTGTCCTCCCGCCAGGCTGAGCAGGGGCTGCAGCTGTCCCTGGCACTTGCCAGAGCGGCCCAGCTCCTGCGGCCTGGGCAGAGGCGGCCGTGGCCTCAGAGCGTGGCCGCGGGACTGGCCGGGTGGATGCACACCGCCCCAGAGGGCACCCCGAGAGCGCGCTGTGCTCAGAAGGGACCCACGGAGCCGGGCGCAGCCATGTCCTCGCACAGAGGTTCAGATACGCATTCACCGCGCCCATGTCCCAGGTTCATACTCCCGTGTGTGCATTTTGAGGGCACCGTGCTGGCGGCCACACCCTCCCCGCCTGGCAGCTCTGGGTGCCCAGCCACGGTCGAGCCTCCCGCTCTGCCGCAGGGGCAGCCCCGCCTGTCCTTGGCTCAAGATCTGCTGAGGGATCCGCGACGGAGCAGGCAGAGGAGCGAGTCCTGGCCCTCCTCTCGCGCTTGTCTTCCCCGCATGGCTCCAGAGGCACAGACGCCCGAGTGCGGGCTGTGTGCACGCGGTGCGCCCCACACGGCGCTGGCAGGCTTCCCTGCCTCTCCTCCTCCCTCCCCCGCCTCCTGATGTCTCTCCAGGTTGGAGCTCCTGTGTGGACGAGACAGATGACTCTCTGGGCTGGCTCCTGCTCTCAGCAGGCAGCGGCAACGTGACTGATTGGTTGAAACGCGAGGATTAATGGGTATTTATATTTCATTAAATTTTATGCTCACTGGAGAATAATGTATCACTCGCAGATATTGAAACATATGTCAACCCTATCCACTTACATATAATTCAATTTGACTTAAATGCATTGATCAAATTTTATTAAAGTCCAATATATCTTCCAAAAAGGCTCGCGAACACACAATTGTCCCTCAGTCACTGCGACTGTTTACGCCGGCTTTCGGAGGAAGGGCTCCACCGCGGAAGGAGCTCTCACGGCAAGGTGACCTCAGACACCTGCAGCAGGGACCTTCCCGGGGGCTCCACGTCCATCCGTGGGAGTGGGAGCTGGCGCCGGGCAGGGGTGGGGGGCGGCGTTGCTGTGAGTGGCTCCTGCCAACAGACGCATGCCCCGGGCACACCTGGTCCCTGAAGCACACCTGGGGAGTCCTGGTCCCGTGTCACACAGCTGCCCAGCTGTCCTGGCCCAGCGCTGGGCTCCTCCCCCTCCCCCCACCCCATCCCTGCCCGTTCAAACCCTCTCTGTTTGTTTAAGTCAAACAAAGGACACACAGAAGTACTTCAGAGGGGACCTCCCAGGGTCTGAGCAGTCCAGGTCGGTCGTTGGCTCGGTTAGAAATTGAACAAGTTCTGTTGACCAGTGAGTGCCGGGACCCTGGGCGGGGTGGGGTGGGGTGGAGGGATCTGTATTTCTCCAGTTCAGAGCTCATTGTGCGCCCACAGCAACTCAGGATCCTACAGTCAGCAGCCATTGTCAAAACACCAGGGCACTCAGAAAGGCGTAGGAGAAGCGGGATGAGCAGCTGTTCATTTTGGGGCCAGAAGTGTTGAAGCCCTGCCGTCCTGTCCTAGCACACGCTTGTGCTCCGCATCGATGCTCACCGTGTCCCCCAGGTTACGTAGATGTTGCAAATATGGGGCGCGTGCACCCTGGGGTTCCTAAAGCAGCCGGTGACAAGGGAGACTCGGCCGTCACAGCTACTCCGAGGACAAAGCAGAGCAGAGTGAGGGCGACTTCCTGCTGGACGCCCTCAGTGCCTGTCTCCCGAGACCCTCGCCCATGCTCCCAGGGGGGCGCTGAGGGAGCAGCGGTGCCCCCACCCAGGAGGTCAGCATGCGTGTGGCCCCCGTGGCGCTCCCTGCAAAGCCACCGTGAGCTGCATTGTGGGAAACTCTGCAAACGTGAGTTACAAAGGCTTCGTCTGTTGTCTGCTGAGAGCCACCTCTCAGCTGCTCCATGCACAGCGCGACGTGACGCTGGGAACGGCAACGGGGCGGCGTTCCGGGGGTCCCGGCTGTGCTCCCAATTCCAACTTCCTGCCCCTGTGCACCCAGGGAGGCCGTGGGTAATGGCTCCCACACCTGCTACTGCCACCCACCTGGGGGACCTGCACTGAGCTCCCGGCTCCTGGCTGCTGCAGGCATTTGGGGAGTGAACCAGTGGATGGGAGACCGCTCCCTCCTTCCCTCCCCCTCCCTCCCCCCCCCCCCTCTGTCCCTCTCCTTCTCTCTCTCTCTCTCTCCCTCTCCCTCTTTCTCTCACTCTCCCTCTCTACCTCTGTCTCTCTCTCTACCTCCCTTCCTCTCTCTCCCTCTCCCCCCTCTCTCTCTCCCTCTCTCTCTCCCTCTCTCTCTCTCTCTCCCCCTATCTCTCTTACTTTCTCTTTCTCTCTCTTACTTTCTCGCATTCTCTGCCTTTCAAATAACATGATACACAAATAAAACTTTAAAACAAACAAGCAAAATCTAGGAGACCAGCCTGGCTCAGGGTCTAGATGAGACCGTGTGGTTGACAGAAGGGGCCGCCCCCTGCCCCTGGCCCTGGGCGTGGCACTGTGTGGGACGTGTGCTTGACAGATACGAGGGGAAGACAGCTGTCCATCAAGGCCTGGACGTGGACTCTGTGTGTGGAGATGCGTCCTTCACCAAGATGTGGGAGCAGGTCGGAGGGGGAGAACCAGAGGCAAGGCAGGCTCACCTCGCTCCTGGGGCAGCAGACAAGTGACCGCTGGCCACCCGCCCTCAGCTTCCGTGTGCCTAGGCTGCTGGCCATCCTGTAGCTGACCTTCTGAGGCTCCCGCGGCACAGGCTGCCCCCTGGCATCCCTGACCGCTGGTCCCGTGGCCGGCTGACCCTTGAGAGAGGCTGAGGGTGTCTGAGGGAGGCCCCGGCTGGGCTGTGGGCTGGGCCTCGCAGGCTCTGGAGCTTCCTTCTCCCAGGGTGGTCCAGGTCCGCTGAGTCGCACCGTCCTGCCCTAGACGACCTAGGAGAGTATCGGCTCTCTGCGAACCCGGCACGTCGCTTGGCAAAGCCGTCATTTCCCTGTCTGGAGTCCTCTCCACTGCTCCATAAGCCGACTGGAGGAGGGAGGCCATAGCAAGGCAGAGGGGGCGTCTGACCGAGGGGCGGCCGTGGTCCTGGCTGGGATGTTCCGTGGGAGGCTCTAGACAGAGGTCACTTTGCAGGAGATGAGCGCTGACCGCCCTGGCTGGGTTGGAGGCCCCTGCTGTGGGGGACAGGCCTGGGCTGATCCCCGTGTCCAGCCAGGGGAAGCGGCCATGGTGCTCACCTGTGAGCTGCGCACCTGCCTTCCTGCTTCCGCTCCTACTGAGCAGACGCCTTCCCGTGGAGCGCCCGGGGACAGGTGTCACGTCTGCGTGCTTTGTGACGGCGTTGGAGATGGTCCCAGGCACAGCGCTCCCGTGTCCTAAGTCAGGAGGCCGGACACGTCAGGTGGGCGCCAGGCATGAGTGAAGGCGCCAAGGACCACGCTCAGTGCGGGGGCGTCGGGGGTCTCACGCAGCCACGCAGAGAGGGCCAAGTGCAGCCGGGGGGGGGGGGTAGCGCGAGCCTCATCCTGATGCCCCAGGCACCCAGCCCAGCCCAGCGCCCCCAGTGTGGGGCACGGCCCCCGGGAACATGAACCCTGGCCCAGCGCCCCCAGTGTGGGGCACAGCCCTGTAGTGGGGGCCCTGGCCCAGCGCCCCCTCACCCAGCGCTGGCAGAGACCCCGGTAGTGGGGGCCCCGGTCCAGCGCCCCCTCACCAGAGCCGGCAGAGACCCCGTGGCTGCCCCTACCGCAGAGCGTGTTGGAGACTGTCCTGTCTCCTGCAGCCCGCGAGGCCATCTCAGGCCAGCTCCCTCCTGGCCTCCCGGGGCCGGGGCAGCGTTCTTCCCCGACCCCTCCTCCAGGGCCTCGGTGGGTCCGGTGCCTCTCGGGGGGTCGGTGTTCTGGGACAGCCCCTCCCCCTCTGCACTGCCTGCCCTGAAGCAGCCGGCCGCAATGTTTGCCGTGAATTGCTGCTGAGAGCCCACGTGTGTTACGAGACCATGAGACGCGCCCGTGTGAGACTCACCCGGGGGTGTGGAGACTGACCTACGCCGAGCTTGGGCTGCAGTCCCTGGGCTGACCACAGGAAGTGCGTGCTCTCCTGCCTTAACCCCGAGCTGTGCTTGGCGTCCTTCCAAAGCAAGTCCTACCCTGCGGGCACAGACACAGCAATTCTCTGCTCGTGTGTCGGCCAGAGAGCCCCTCGCCTGGCCACGGCCCCTTCCTCCGGCCGAGCCCTGCGCTGCCCGCCGCTGGCCATGGGCGGGCGCGGCATATGGCGCAGCAGCTGGACAGCATGGTGGCCGTGCTGATGTAATGAGACCCCTTGGAATCACCGAATAGCATTACACAGAAAAGGAGCACAGAGCTCTGCTGGGTTCAGGAATCGATGAGTCATTAGAAGGCAGAGTTCACCTCCAAAGCTGGGGGTGCATGATAACCAAGCTGGAAGTGAGGGCAGCCCCGGAGTTAGCACGTGGGCAGCTGGCGGCCCGAGAGCCAGGGAGACACAGCGCTGTCAGCAGCGAGCCTGCCTCCCGCTCCCTCTGCCCGGTAGCCTGGTGCACCCGGCACCTGCTCAGTCCAGGCAGGCGATGAGACACGGCTCTGGGCTGCAGGGAGCGATGTGCAGGGCCCGGCAGCTGGGGATATCCACATGTCCACCCTCGCTTGGCCCAGAGAGGCTTGTTCTGGTCAGGGTGGGCTCAGCGGCGAGCCGCCTCAGCCCTTCTAACCTGACCACAGTCCCCAGACCCTGGCATAAGGCGTAGGGTAGGGAGGTTTGACTTCGCCACAGGTGGACTTGGCCAGGGGCTTCGGGCCGCGGCTGCACTGCTGCTGTGCCGTGTGCAGCCGTGCCCGTGTCTGTGGGACAGGTTCCAGTGTTGTGCTACACCGCTTGTATCTGGGGCATCTCTGTGTTGCTGAGTGGCCGCGAGGATCCAGGGACATGAGCTGATCCTGTTCTTGCTGGCTGCCCCTCCTTAGAGGAGTTATCCCTCCAGAACACACGAGAACACACTTACAGGTGCACACACACATGCACGCATACATGTGCACATACAACATGCACCATACCACGTGTGCCACACATGTGTACGCACCGAATGCACGTGTGCACGCCACACCATGTGCACGTCCAGAAAGCACATGTGCACACATGACACACACATGTGCACGTGTACCCAAGTGGAGGAAGATCGCACCAGAATCCAAAGAGCAGGAAGAAGTGGAGCCGGTCTCTCGGCTTAGGTGCGTCCTGCTCGGGGCGTCGTCCGGCTTCGGTTCTGTCCTCCCTGTGACCGCCACGGGGCATTCGTGCGCCAGCCCAGGGGCGGCAGCAGCTGCTGACAAGGCTGTTAGACGGAAGCCGTTATCTCACCCTCTGGGCGGGGCCCTGCAAGGCTTGGCTGGCGCTCTCTCTGCTGCCCCACTGTGCTCGGGCTAGGACAGCACCACGCGTGTGCCCGGCTCACTGGGGTCACTGGAAGCCTGGGCTCAGCCAGCATTCTTTTTCTAAAAATGATTTTAACTTCTTAGTTTATTCATTTGAAAGTTGGAGTTACAGAGAGAGAGGGAGGGACAGAAAGAGGTCTTCCATCCACGGGTTCACTCCCCAAGTGTCGGCACCTGCTGGGGCTGGGCCAGACTGCAGCCAGGGGCCAGGAGCTTCCTGCAGGTCTCCCAGGTGAGCTGAGCAGGTGGCCAGTGTTCCTGGCGTGTGCAGCCTTGCTGGCCGTGGGCCCTGTGGCCTGAGACTGGACTTCCGTGAGGGTCTCAGGGCTGCAGGGGTCCTGGAGGGAAGAATCCAGGCGCCCATTTGTGGGCTGGCCAGGGGGCTCAGAGCGTCACCTCTGCCTGCCCTGTTGGCCGAAGAAGCCTAATGTGCCCAGCTCCAGGGAGGGCACAGGCCCGCCTTCCTGAAGCAGGCTGCCTAGGGTTCGAGGCCACATTAAAACTGCCACGTCTGGCCGGCCGCAGTGGGACCGGCTGAGATGACCGCGCCACGAGAAGAGAGAGAGTCCTTGCACTGGAATGACAGATGAGAGATAATCAATGATCATCAATAGATAGAATGAGAGCCAGGTAACCAAAAGATGATCATAAGCACGATGCACTTAGATGGTAGACAGAATTGATTATGAATTGATAGGTGGATGGATGCATAGAGAAAAGTGAGGGATAGACGGTGGACAGATTACGATAGATAGCGATAAGTAGATGAGATGGAGTCAATGGGTAGATGAGCAATGAGAGGCAGAAGGATGCACAGTTGATGTAGATAGATTGATAGACAACTGGAGATGGATGACAGATAAGTAATAGATGACAGATAAATGATAGACCGTTAGAGAGATGATTGATGGACAGGGCGGTGATGACAGACGACAGACAGACAAAACTAGCCGAGCCTGCAGACAGCTGGTGTGCAGGGGTGAGTCTGTGCTTTGCTTTCTAAAATCTATTTCATTTATTTGAAAGGCAGGTTTACAGAGAGGGAGGTGGAGAGAGGACTTCACCCGCGGGTTCGCTCCTCAAAGGGCTGCGACGCCTGGGGCAGGAGCTCCAGTCCCCCCTGTCCGCATTGTCCTCTTTTGGGCTTCCCCGGGAGGCGCGGCCGGTCCCCGCGGCTGGTCCTGCCCTGAGGGAGCTGACGGGGCCGGGGCAGCGGTCATGGAGGAGGCCGTCGTCCAGCACCTTCCCCGAGCTCGGCCTGCCCTCGGCTGCGGTGCCCCTGCTGTGGACGGAGCAGGACACTTTCACCCTGTGCTGGCTGTCGCAGGAACAAACTACCTGGGCACTTAGAAGCCGGAGTATCTGATGGGGCAGCATCAATCTTTTATAGTCAGAGAATACATAAATTATAAACAAATATGTCCTCTGGTCTCGTCCAACAGCTCGGTGATCAAAGAGACACAATGGAGCGGCAAACGCCGCTGCGCTCGGCTGCGGGCTGTGCTGACGGACGGGCAGCGGCTGCCCGTGCTCGCCCCATCTGTCAGGACACTCACCTCCTGTTGTTTTAAGTAATCAATACGGGGGCTGCCATCGCCTGCCGCTACCTCCGCGCCCTCCTATTTTGTCCACTCATAAATTATGGATCGCGGCACAACATCAAGTCTACAATTTCGATTGCATTTGCTAATCATTGATCAATAATTCAGGAGCTCTCCTCCTTCAAGGGCCCCTGGCTTCCGCGGCATATGGCAGCAGCTCACATGAGCGGCGCCGGTCCCTCGCCACAAAGAACTTGTTGAAGGGGTGTCCTCCTTCGCTGTCTTGATGCTGATGCGAGCGACTGCACTGCTCGGCTGCCATCCCCCTGCGAGCCGCGAGCCGTGCCGGCCATGTGGCTGCCACGGAGCAGGCGTTCGGTGGACAGGACCCTTCGCTGTTAACAGCGTCTCCACCTCTTCTTGTGGCTCCATGCCTGTGTGTCTGTCTCTGAATCGCGTCTCTTGGGGGCCTGGGGTGAATGCACCATGAACACCCATGCACAGCAAATACGCCCCCACGCGTGCACACAGGCTCATATGCAAGGTCCACTCATGTGTGTGTGTGCACACGCATGCACATGTACACAGGCTGTGCATGGAGACATGGAACGGAGACGCCACCCTTTAGCAAAGTCCTGAGCTGGATAAACTCCAGACCAGAGCTATTTCGAGGGCTTGCCCTTACTGTTTTGCTGTAAGATCGGTTTCAATCCAATTCTCTCTGTGTCCTTTTGATGAGAGGTGAAGCTAAAAATAGCAAAGCTCCCTCGGAGGCCCCTGCAGCCAGGCTGGATGATCCTTTTATTCTAACCCCTGGGAGGACAGTGCTGCCTAGCGCCCTTCCCGCCTGCAGCTGGGGGACCCTGCCCTGCGGGGAAGGCTGGGGGCAGTGGGAGCCCCGTCCCGCACCGCCCAGGAGCCATTCAGCGGCCGTTCCCACAATGGGCGGCCAGGAAGGGCCTGGGCACAGTGCGCCTGCCCCCTGGGACTGAGCGAGAGAGCATGAAGGGGATGCTTTGTCAGCCACTCTCCTCCTCCCACTCGGCCCTGCTTGCCACAGAAGCCCCTTGCCCATTGTCACCGCCTGGCAGGGAGCCGCGGGCCCAGGCTCTCAGACAGGGACAGCAGGAGGGGCCGGAGGGCAGGTTGACAGAGATCCAATCCCGGCCGGCGGGGGTGCTGGGTGACCGGCAGGGTCAGCGGCCGGAAATGGCTCAGAAATCGCAATGGAAACCAAGACACCTGAATGCGATGGGAAGACAGAGACAGAGGAAAACCTCAGGCCAAGAGCCCACAGTGGGAGGGAACGGGGCACCGCCGCCTCTCCTGCCGCCGGGGGTGGGGTGGGGTGGGGGGGCAGCAGCCTCAGGTCCCGCTCCCCGCTCCCCACTCCCCTGAGGACTGTGGGGGGCACAAAGGGTTTGGAGCTAAAACAGAGAACCTAGCACCAAGCTCCATGCAGATGCAGTTCCCAGGCTGACGCCCCACCCTCAGCCCTCTGCCTGGACTGACCCCAGCCTGCTCACGAGGATCCAGCCCAGAGCCTTCTCCCTCACGCCATGCTGGGAAGGGCTGGGGGCCGCAGGACCCTGGGGCAAAGGGAAGCGCCCCTGCACCCCGTCTGGAAAAGGCGCTCTGCTCTGAGCAGATGCCCGCCCCTGCAGGTGACTCCAGGATGAACCCTGGGTGTTACTGCACTGTTTACCTACCGTCTATCATCTACCCACTGTCTATCTGTCTATCCATTGTCTACTTGTCTGTCCATCATCTATCTGTCTATCTACCTGTCATCCATCACGATTTGTCTATCATCTGTCAATCAATCTCCTGGCTCCGCCCTTCCTTTCCTTCCGCTGTGTAAGGAACTCCAGCTCGGGCAGGGTGGAGGGCACGGCCGTTCCCCAGGCCGCTGGGACTCTCACCTCCTTTTTCGTGGAGGACTCGGCTGGTCCCAGCCCCTGGTGACCTCCAGGAGCTGCAGGAGGAGGGGCCTTGCTGGGTCCTGGAAAGAATGTGGATGGGGTCTGTCCCCTTCAGGCCTGGGCCTGCGCGCCTCCGGAGTCTGCAGAACCAGAATCTCCTCCCGGGGCCTGGGGTGGCTGGGATTGTCCTTTCTGCACGCCAGACCACAAGCTGCGCCTTGTTCTAGACCCCAGCCACACAGCCTGGCCTGAGGGCCTTCGCCGTGGCCCCACTGTCACAGTCCACGCACCAGCTGATTCCGCCTTGGGCTCCAGGCACCTGCAGCTCTGCCTCCTGCCGCAGGTGAGGACGGGGACACAACACTCAACACTCACGGAGCCCACTGGTCCCTGAGTGGGCCCCCTAGTGCACCTGCTGCACGTCCACGCGCTGGACGCACCCGGCTTCATCCGAGCACAGACAGCGCCTGTGGGGGAGAGCCCCGCTGGTCCCCAGACCCGGACGCCTGTCACTTTGGCCTCCAGCGTGCTTTCTCCTTACTTGGGATTCTTCGCTTCCCCTGTTGTATGTGTGCACGCGTGTGCGTATGTGCATACGTGTGCTGCATGGCGTGCGTCTGCTGAGCCCGGCTCAGCTCCGGCTTCCATTGCAGGCGTTCAAGTCACTCCTCGCCGGCCTGGGTGTCAGGGCCAGCAGAGGGCAGGGCCCCAGGAACCGGAGGGGGGAGCAGAGCCGCCGGCGGCTCTCGGGGAGGAATCTGTGCAGCGCTGTCCACTCCCCTCCCTCCCTGGAGCACCGATGCCGGCCGGGCTTCGGCCCTGGCTCGGCCCTCGGGAATCTCCTGGGAATGAGCCCCCGTTTGGCTGGGGAGGGGGCTGCTGAACTGAGCCCGGTGGGGCCCCCGCGGGTGATGTGGCAGGGTGGCTCAGTGGGAGGGCGGTGGGCAGCAGTGGGGCTGTGTCTGCCCTGTGACCTCCACCCCGGCTGCAGAGCAGGGGCCGTCCACGCAACTCGGCAGGCCGCGGCCTGAGCTCGCGTCCCCTGGACACCCTGGCGGAAGCCGGTCAAGCGCAGACCCTTCGTTGTCACAACTCTCGTCTCCACCATCGTCTATCACGGCGCCGGGGGGCTGGGCGCGGAGACCTTCCGGCAGCCCCTGGGTGCCCCGGGCACCGTTTCGCCCAGATCGCACCATCGCACGATGGCCGCACGCGCCGGGCCCGGCTGCCGCGACTGGGAGACCGCCCGGGAAGCGTCCCAGTGTGGACTCTGAGGCAGCTCGGCGCGCGGCTCTCCGGCTAAACAAGGCGAGCTGCGTGTTGCCATGAGTTCGGTTCCCTGAACAGCTGGATTCGCAGTTTCCACAAACGCAGGCTGCATCGACGCTCACTGTCTTAGTGAGAGATTCGGAACCTCGGCTCTGCTGGGGAGTGTTCGGCTTAGATCCCGGCTGTTTCTTTTTGCTCCTCTTAAAAGTGGCTGCAGACAAGCTGAAGGCTCCCCCGGGGCTCACGTTGTGCAGGGGGCAGGGCCAGGAGCCGGCATCTGGTGAGGTGCTGCCTCCCATCATGGCGGGAAGCAGAAGGCGAGGGGCACATGAGATGGGGGAGGGGGGCCGGGCACCCCTCTGTAGTCATCTCCAGAGGCAGCAGAGTGAGGGCCTCCTGGTTCTGCGGGCGTCTGGGTGGGGGCTGGGTGGAGCCAAGCCACGGCTGGGATGCCTCACCCTCACCCACGGGCAGTGCTCGGCTCCCCATCCTGCCGGGGTCTGCAGCCTGCGGATCCCTGGGCTGAATCCCCGACCTGGATGAAGCCGCCGGGTCTCAGATGTCCAAGAAAAGCCCGAGAGCCCCTGGTGCCACCATGGCGGCCAGGGCTCCACCCTGTGACCCCGCAGTCCCGGCACACAAGCCAGACCACCGTGCTGAAAGGAGCTGCTCCCCTAATCAACGATGAAGTCCAGGACTGCGCTGACGCAGCCGAGAGAAGGCAGTAGACGGGAAAGGCGAGAAAGAGACGTGGCGGGTTCTCTGACCGGGACGGGGCTGCTGGTGGCTGAGCGGAGCACAAAGCAGAGGGAAAAGCTGTGGCGCCTCCCCTTGGGAAACACGCAGATCCTGCAGGCGGGATGCGCGTGGCCGGAGGCAGCACCGGGCCATCCTAGGAGACACTTTCCACCGCCGACTGCTTCTGCTGCCGGCGTTGCTGTCCTCGCTGCGCGGCCACGGGTCAGCACGCGGCAAGCGCGACCTGCGTGAGGACGCCAGCAAGAGCAGCCTGGCGGCTCAGGAGTCCCACGCGGAAGGAGGGGCGAGCCATCTCCATGCACCATGGCTGCCCACTAGCAACCAGAGCATACACCCCCGCTTGTGAGCGTGGGGACAAGCGGGGCGCAGCATGGCCGACCACAAGGCAGCTCCCCTCCTGGGATCTATGCAAGAGAAAGGGACACGCAAGCTACAGCTACCCCAGAGCACGGGTGTCCCCAGCAGCATCATCTGTATCAGCCCCGGGATGGAATGTGCCAGAATCCCACATGTCCGCCTTGACCACCTGGCGAGCCATGGACTCACTCGTGCCCGGCGAGACTGCTCCATGTGCAGACACACGGACCTCAGGAGCAGTTTGCTAGTGAGCAAAGCCAGACCCCAAAGCTTCAGCTGTACAATCCCATCATGCAGCAATCGGGAATGGGAGCGCATCAGGACCAAAGCAGGTCGGTGCTTGTCAGGGGCCAGGTTTAGGGCCAGGGCGGCGGTGCCGATGGGCAGGAGGAGGCGTGCTGGACAGACGCGGCCGTGTGGCAGGGCGCCGGGTGGGAGACCACGCACCGTCGCCTACGGCGTCCGAGGGGTTTTTCAGAGGCAGTGGGCTTTACGGTGCACTGCTGAGTGCCCTAGTCACGACTGGAATGCGCAACGTGAGACCAAGCCACACTGGCGAAAAGTCGAGCAGGCCAAGAAGGCGGTGCCGCTCCGCGTGAACACGGCCGCTGTGACAGCCAACTTGAGTAGAAAGGCCCCCTGAGTTGTGCGTGGTCCCGAATGTCCTGTGAGACCACGCTCCTGCATGTCAGCTCCCGCCCTCGGACCCAGCACCAGCCACCTCGCCTCCTGCCGACCAGCAAGGCAGCAGTCGCCCGATCAGCGGTCGTGGCCACCGCACCTCGCTCTGAGTCCTTCACAGCGCTCACCATTCAGCGTCTCCTTTACTTTGTCTCCCTGTGCTTATTCCAAGGCACTGCTGATGTCATAGGGCTCCGTGAATCGCGGGGTCGGGGACCAGACTGGACGGAGCCCCTGGGTGGTGCGGCCCATCCCCACAGCCCTGTGGCCATCTGTGCAGGATTAAGCACTTTACAGACGTCCGATGCTGACAAGGACCTGGTGCTTAGCGCCCCTGGGAGAAGCGCACATCCTGGGAGGACTGAGCCCACTGGAATCGAATCCCAAAATGGAAAATCACCTCTTAATACCCTTGGCGAGCCACAAGGGGAGCGGCTTAACGGAGGTGAGACAACTGACAGTGCTCTGGGACCGGTGCTGCAGGTTCAGAAGAGCCTCCCCACCCCCCCTCCGCGCACTGTGCACTCACCAGTCTCGGTCACCTGTGCCACGGTTTAGTACAGAGACAACGCTCCAGACTCGGAGTCGCCAATAAAGCAAGGCTGGATTTCAGCGGTGCTGAACTTGGTCATTCTCAGGACGCGCACAGCCCCGCTGCTTCCCCCCGCAGGGTGCACTGGGACGCTGCGTGGGCCTCCAGAGGGGGCAGAACCTGGCCTCCCTCGGGCCCTGGGGTGAAGCAGGGAGAGAGGAGGCACCCACACACCTGGGCTCCGGGCAGCCTCCTGGAGGTGCCAGCGGCAGCCACCGACCCCGGCAGCGCCCCCAGCTGACCGCCAGCCAGGGCTGCCTCCCAGGAACGGGCTCGGGCCGCGCGAGTCGGTGAGATTCCACGGCCACTCCCTGGCGGCCACTGCGTGGGGCCGAGGAGCAGTGGGGCTTCCGTGGTCCCTGCGCTCTCGGGGAGGGCCCAGGTCTCTGACTGAGGACCAGAGGTGTGGAAGGCAGGGCCGGCTCCAGGGGCACAGGTGGGACAAAGGTCAGCTGTGGCGTCGGGGATAGAAGATGGGGTCTGGAGCCCCCACTGCCATGCTGCCAGGGAGACTGACCTGAAGGCCCCTCCCCCGGGGGACAGAGAGCAGGACAGGCTGTGTGCCCTGAGTCTGGGTCCAGCCCCGAGACAGGCTGGGGTGGGCACGGACGTTTCCCTCATCTGCAGCCCTGCGTCGTTCCTGGGGGTTGCGGGGACCCTCCCTGGAGGCGCTGGCTGACCCGTCACGTCAGGGCCCATGCGCTCCCAAGACAGCAGGGCTCCCCGTCCACCCTCGATGGCTGCACACAGCGCTTTCGCCAAGGCACCCCAGCTTCTCCCAGGTCAACTTCAGAATCCAGAGCCAAGCTGCACCCACACAAGCACCTCTTGTCAGCCTGCTACCTGGAGCCAGCAATCAGAATGCCAGCCCCTAATTAAAACTCATAAAGGGAAAATTAAATTCCCGCCTTAATGACGCCATTTATTGTCATGGATACAGAGGGGGGGGCCCATGCTGATGGCGCACGGAGGGAGGAGGTGCTGCACGTGGTGCATGGAGCCCCCTGGAAACCAGGGCTGGTGTCTGCGCGAAACCCCATGCTGAGTGTCTCGCTTTGTTCTGCATATGCGCACCAGCGACTCGGCTGAACGGGGAATAAACGGGGCCACAATGTATCCTGGGAGTTCAGTTGGTGGAAAAAGCCACATACAATCGCACAGTGCTGTGCAAACCAGAACCCGGCGTTTCTGGGTCTCGGTTTTTGTAGAATGGAAGCACTTCTGGAAATGTGTGTGGGCGCGGCTGGTGACAGGGTGGGGGACAGCGTCGCCAAGCCACGTCCCCGAACCCCTGACGGCAGCGGAGAACTGGAGGCGGGCGGTCGGCGCAGCCTGCCCGGCTGAGCCAGACTCCGCTGGCCTCGCCGAGAATCGAGTTAATTGGGTTTGCTGTAAGGTTGGTGTCCTGCCTGTGGAAACGCTCCCAGGTCTTCCTCCGCGCTCGCGGCCACCAGGCTCCCTGGTCACCCTGTTAGCCCAGACTTTAATTAGCTCTGGCGTCCTCTCCATAATGATAAATGCGGCGATGATGAATGGAAATGCAAATGACGGTGAAGCGGCTCAGCCGTCAGCGCCGCACATCATTACTGCTTCCCACTGTCACATCCGTCACTGTCGGCGCGGTCGCGCCTTCCGCGGGCTCGTGGCTGTGCGCCAGAGCGCCTTCCCGGCCCGGCAGGCGGCGCTCACCAACCCCCCCCCCCCGGACGGTTTTATTTGCCTTTTGCTGAATATTTGTTTGGCAGCCAGCATTGCAATATATCTCCAGCTGGGACGGTGACTATTTTGGGTCAACTAGCAAGCAGCTAATTTGGAGGAAAATGCAGAGCGGGAAGAAAGTGGCCCCCGAGCGTCGAGATCGGAGCAGAGTGGAGCCCACGGAGACATGAGACAGAAGGAGCTGCCCTGAGGCCGAGCGCCGTGTGGTGCCCCGTCCCGCACACCTCTCCTCTGGCCGGGAGCCCAGCAGCCTGCGCCACAGGCCCCGCCTCTGTGCCACGGCAGCTCAGCTCACTGCCTGGTGGGAGCTGCCGGCGCCTCTGCATGGGCTTGGGACAGGCACCGGTGGGTCCTCTCCCTGGTCCCCCAGCCCCCCGCCGCCCTCCCCCTCCCTCGGGCCACCTCTCTGCTGGCGCCTTTCTTCCACCCCGCCTGGCCCTCTCTGTGCAAGGACTCAGCTCTCGGCCGGAGAGACCACGTGACGTCCTCCAAAGGACACGCAAGGACTCCACAACCAACGCCCCGGTCCCAGGCCCCGCTGCATCTCCGCCGGCCTGGCCGGGACCGGTTTAGCCTCCTGCGTGAGCAAGTGCAGCCCCTCCCCTTGGGCCCTGCCCCTCTCCACCAATCCATCCCCCACGGGCAGCCAAACCACGTATTTGCTCATGGGATCCCATGCTCAAAATACTCCAGCTTTTCCCGCTCCCAGAAAACACCCAAACCCTGGACGCCGGTGCCTCATGTGATGTGTCTGCCCTGGGCCCCAGCTCTCTCCACCCTCGCTGCTGTGTTGCCTCGAGCCCAGCACCGCCGTCTCTGTGCTGCTTACCTGGAGGTCCCGGGTAGCGGAGCCCTGGGCACACCATTGGTGCCCCACTGGGCCGCGGTCCAGGGTGAAGCCCACCTGGTGCCCATCATGGTGGAGGGGGGCTCTCACCTCTCAACGGTCCCGTGGCCTTAGCAGTCGTGCCAGATCCTGTGCCTTGGTTTCCCTGTCTGTCTTGTGAAGTTTTAGCCACGTCTTTGGGGTTTCTAAGGACTAAAGGAGTGAGTACTTGGACAGGGGAGGGGCTTGGGCTCACAGACACCTCCCGCCAGCCCCACCCCACCCCCCACCCACCCTAACCTTCATACTGTGTTGAGTCTGGGGGCCCTGAGGCTCTGATGCTGTGATGGCGGGCAGGCGTTCACCTTCCTGGCCATTCCCTCCCGGTAACCCTCTCTGCCTGGAGCGCTGGCCGGGGACAAGCCCGCGCCTCTCGCACCCACCGCTCTGGGATGCATCGTGGCCACTGGGCCATCCGCACTGCAGCAGAATGGCCACATCGCTGGCTCCAGCGGCCAGCTGAGGGCCAGCCAGGGCCAGCCTGGCTCCGGGGGGTAGGCGCACCATCTTGGACCCCGCCAGATGTAGAATAGCGGCGTGAGAGGCAGAGGTGCCAGTGGGCCACCTGGGCTCCCGAGGGCAACCACCAAGTGGCTGTTCGCCATGCAACCCTCGGCGGAGACCCACCCGCAGGGCTGAGATGAGATGAGACATGTCCCCACAGCCGTTCTCCCCTGGGCTGAATCCCCCAGCCCAGTGGGTTCTGTGTTCAGCAGAGTCCACAGGACCCCCGGAAGTGCCAGGGAGCAGAGAGCAAGGCTTAGCCCCGCTCCTCGTGGGCCCTGCTCCGCTCCTGGCCAGCGGGTGACCGTGAGGAGCAGTGGCGAGGCCAGCAAGCCGGTTCCAGACGTCACCAGCTCACAGCCGCTGCACCACACCCAGTCGTGTTTAGACCTAGTCACTGGTGGGGCAGATGGAACAATTATTTCAATTAATTCTGGAAGTTTATACCAGCAACGGGTAAAACCTCAGCGAGAGTGACTTGAGTGGCCACGCCAAGCCCCCCCCATTCCTCTGCATATCCGGCTAACAACTGAGAGACGCTGCGGCTCGAACAGGCATGGGGAGAAACGGTTCTCTCCCTTCGAGCTGGAGGCAGACTTTCCAGCGACTGCTTTATTAAACTGACATCTTAGCGTTACATTTTGTAACAACCTTCCTTCCTTAATGCAGAGCATACAAACACCTTTCTCTAAGACAGAGTGATTTCTCTCTGAAATAAATAAAGGGAAATTAATTTCCATCTGACTCTGGGTTAAACATTTTATTTCGTTAGTGTAATGAAAACCAAAAAAATGAAAGGAGATGAAATGTTTTGTCACCTTGGTACCTATTAAGGCACGGGCATCGCTTGTTCAGTAGCACCAGGAACGCGAGGAAATAAATCAGACGTTTTAATTGTGAGATGATAACATGCTGATGGAAGACTGGGAAGGAGCCAAAGCAAATTTTAATGACAAAACAGTCATCTAGGCCAAGCAGAGAGCCGCAGATCCTACGGGCGCTGAGAGGCAGAGGAGCAGAATTAGTGCAGCTCCCGGACGGTGACGTCAGCCGAGGATGGGCGACGTGAGCTAGGAATGAAGCCAGCGTCTGTCCCAGACAACGCCGGCCACTTAGAGCAGGGAATCGAGACCGGGCGGCAGCAGTGTTTGCCATCGTGGGGGTGAGAATCCACGGTGCCCAGTGCCCGTTCACGGCGGGTGACCTCCGACACGTGACGCAGGTCGAGTGGGTCCTGGATGCAGGAGCCTTGCCTGTCAGATCTCCCAGACTTCAGGTCTGCTCCCCGCACAGCCGGCCCCCGAGGGAGGACAGGGCCTGGGAGCCCTTGACACCACCTGCAAGGACCCAGGCGTGACCGGGCGTGGCAAGGTGTGGCTCCTGTCATGGCAGCGGCCGCCCCACCAGGTGTGCTGGGTACAGGGATCCCGCTCTCCCCCAGGTCTGGAACAGGCTCAGGGGTGCAGGAGCCCGGGAAGCAGAGCTGAGAGGGGCCG
This sequence comes from Sylvilagus floridanus, assembly GCA_949820135.1. Taxonomy (NCBI): domain Eukaryota; kingdom Metazoa; phylum Chordata; class Mammalia; order Lagomorpha; family Leporidae; genus Sylvilagus; species Sylvilagus floridanus. The sequence goes on along the minus strand of OX463246.1, from coordinate 100,004,895 downwards.
AGGGGCTCACGGGCTCTTGTGAACCTTTAGTCAGCTCTACGGAGCTGTGATTGACAGCAAGAGCCTGCGGCTTGGTGAGCTTTGACAGACAGCACCCAGTGAGGACAGGAAGTTCTCTCACATCCCCTCCGGAGCAGGACACCCCTCCTCAGATAGCACCGGGGCGCTGGTCTGGTTTCCCCCAGTGCGGAGCCGCATGGCCAGCCCCAGGAGAGCACATCCGGGAGCTGGCGGGGCGTTCGCTCTGTGTGCCGGGTGCCTGGGCACCTGTGCTGGGGGTTCACCCAGGCTGGGCTGGCTGCCGCTCAACCTGTTGCTGTGTGCAACATCGCCCGTGGTTTCAGTACGCCGGAGTCTGCTCCTCTGCCCCTCCGCCCCTCCGCACGAGTGGGCACGCTCCCGTGGGGGGGTGAACAGGCGGGGCTGCTGTGGCATTTTTCACGTCACGTTAGTGGAGACAGCTCTGCATTTCTCTGAGGAACCGTCTAGCAGTGGGTCAGGTAGCAGGTGTGTGTCCCTTCATAGTCACTCTGCAAGTGGCCCTCGTCCCCCACACGTCCACCAGCGGGCTGTGGGCGCTCCACTTGCTCTGCCCTCCTCGACACTCGGCACCATTAACCTCTTGAATTTTGCAGAGATTTGGGTCATTGAAAAATTAGCAGGCATAGGCTTGACGACCCAGGCACCAAGCACGGTTCATGCACTCGCTGGCCATTGCTGTATTTTCTGTGTCCTTTTGTCATTTCTGTATCTTTTGTGAGAGCTATGCACGTAGCTCATCCACTTCATTAGGAGGCCTTTCTTGTTACAGTAACTTTTATCACTGCTATTTGTATAAATTTGTCTATGTGAGTAACTATGCATGTATTACACAATACATACATGAACATCACACCAACATGCGTTTACTTTCAAAATTTTCCACGAATTTTGTGAGAAACGCTTTTATGTGTGTATATGCAGATATACATATATGTGCATGATGCACACACATGCACGCACACATGCGTGTGCTCCGGCTCCCTGGGCACACGTAGTTGTGACTGTGTTCTCACAAGCTGCAGGTCGCTTGTCCTGTCTGAACGCTGTGTTTGGTTACAGCTGATGCACTGCTTGGACGTTTCTCACTTTGCCTTCTAGCAATGTGCTCAAACTGGTTTTCTCTTGTTAATTTTTCATGATACATCCAGTCCACCCTTTTAAATTTACTGTCTGTCTTTATTCTCAGAACCTGTCTCTTGTAGCTAGAAATTAGTTGGGTTTTAGTTTTCTAACCAGACCCAAATCTCTGTGTCATAAATTGCAGGATTAGTCAATTCCAACTTAATGTGCTATTGATATGGTTGGGTTAAATCTTCAGTTAGCATTTGTTAATTCAATTTTATTCTATTGTCCAATTGCTGTTTTCTTTGAATTAATTAAACAACTTACTATTTCTTTTTTTTAATCCATTAGCTTCTTATGTATAACTCTTTGCTATAGTTATTTTTAATGGTTATTCTAAGACTCTAAAATGTACCTCTAACTTATCAGGTTCTCTATTATGTTTTCTCACACTTCTGAATTTTACTTCATAACTGATAGATTTTTATTTCTCATTTCAACAACATAATGACTTTGAGAATGCAGAGGTATTGGAAAAGTTCATGGGAGTACATGTAATAAAAATTGATGCACAGACTTCAAAAAATTTTAGCACAAAAATAAGCTAATTTTCTGATTCTGTTCTCCATGAGCTTTTTGAGTTGCCTTTGTATGATTGTCTACACACATCTCTCAACGCTTTTGCAACTGTTACTTTTTTTTCTTTTTACAGATGGAAAATCACTGCACAAACACTGTTTGTGTGTTTGAAAGGACGAGATCACTGAATGTGGTTTCCCTCCTTGCTGCCGTTGGAAGGTGCTGCTGTTCCATCGTCCTCTGGCCGCCATTGCTTCCCATGCGATGTCAGCAACCTCTCGTCCTCGCGCCCTGCGTTTAAGCAGCTGTTTTGTTTCGGTGGCTGATTCCAAGATTGTCTTGAACCTTTTGTTTCTAACTGTTCAGTTAGGATGCTTATTGCTGTCAGATCTCTCACCACCTCTGTGTCTGCCCACACACATGCTCACACACACATGCGTCACAAATGTTCTTAGATCTACTAGTTACTTATAAATCAAAATTGAATTCAAGAATTCACTAATTATGTAAAGCATCATTTCTGTCCCAAACTCATTTTCTGTTTCTTCTGGTGCCCCAGGTTACCCGAGGTTGGACTTTTGATAACTTCACACAAGCTTTGCGCTAAGCGTCTTCATTCCATTGTCTTTCTGATTTTGAGTACATAACGTCTGTTCTCTGCATTCAGATTAACCATTTCTCTCCCTCATCTGCAGTCTGTGTTTTTGGCCGTCCACTGGGTATTGACTCCAGTCATTTCCTTTCTTCGGTTTGCTGTAGAATTTTATTTTGTCTTTGTACTCTCTGCTCTTTTGCTGAGATTCTTTGTTATTTACTAATAAGCATATTTCCTTTACTTGTTTGATCATCCATGATTGTATACACACACTCACACACGCATAATTATCTGGATTGGACGTAGTTACTTTAAACTGTTGGCTGCTGAAGCCATTTTGCTGTTTCTTTGTACTTTTAATGACTTTTGATGGCTTCCAGGCAGTGTGCATAAAACACTTTAGAAATTCCTACCTTCATTTGCTTGCTCTGAAGGATTGGGACCCTTGTTTTGCACATAGCAAGTAGCTGGCTAATTTAACTCGTGCCAACTTGGTTTTGCTCTTTGTTAGAATGAATGCAGGTGTAATCGACCCTGGTTGTGTCCTCATTGCTAAATCCAGCCTTTCTGGCACGTGCCGAGAACAGCCAGGGAGGGCCGGGATGCCCATGGCACTCCGCTCCTGTCACCTCTCATCTCTGGCATCCCTGCTCTCATCTCCGCTCCACAGCAGCTGAACTGTCCCAGGTCAGGAGGTTCTCACAGCGCCAGGCACAGCTCCACTTTCCACCAGACCTGCAGGTGGATCCCCACACGGAATTCTGGGCTCTCTCCCCAACAGCTCTCGTCCCAGTGCTTCATCTCATAGACACCCACGGCCCTGGGTGTCCCTAACCTCTGTGGTCAGTCCAGTGGGATGCTCGTGCTTTGTGTGAGGCAGCCCTCTGTGGTGTCGTTCCTCCTGCCCCCAGATGAGAGCTGGGTGACCCTGACCTCAGTTGCTGCTGGCCCAGCCTCCACGCGCTGGTTGACACCCACTGCCTCCTGTGTCTACCTGCTTCTGGAGCTGTCCACGGTGGGAAAGCTGCTGTGGTGCTGGCTGGGCCATCACGGGTGTGAAAAACAGCTCTGACGACGTGATTGTCACAAAGGAGCCTTGGAGCCAGGAGAGGTGGTTGTGTGTTTCGGGAACAGGTGGTTTGTGTTGCGTAATCTAAAGCCGCAATGGGAGGAGAAGTAAAAATGTAACAATTAGCAGGTTAATTTATTCAATGTAGATAACAGATCCAGATAATTATATTCTCAGAGTTAAGTTGTTTGGCTTCAGATAATCAGCTGGACTCCTCTTGATTAAACAGAAGACATTTGCTGTATCTCGCAGACATGGTCTGAGATACGATCTTTGTACAAGGGAATAATTACAGTATCAACATTATTTTCTCCTTTCCTCTCGCTGATTATCAGCCCCGTGTTTATATGTTATTAGGCAAATTATTTCTCTTAATTTAAGAACTTTTGTTTTGTCCGCATGAAACCATAATTCAGATGGGAACTGATCACAAATACATGTGTTTTTCAAGTCTTTAAGTTTGCATTTGTGTTCTTTGCTATACTTCACGGCTTCGCAGAGGACCCCTGTGGAGAGTGTGAACCGTGGGGAACTGGTGTTCCTCTGTAAGTGCTTTGGGTTAGGAAAGCTAAGGAAATTAAACCAAACACCCACACTTCCACAAGCTCATTAACACTTCCATTTCAGTCCTGCTTCTCAAGTTCAAAGTCACATGCAAAGACATAAACATGGAAATTCTCCGTTCCCATTCAGAAGCTCTGTTCGCCTATGAGGGCTGTTTCCCCTGACTGCCTGCTCCGTGGCTGAGGCCCGGCTGTTCTCGGAGACGCACGCGTCAGCTTCCACCGTGGCAATGAGGTGCCAAGTGCTGCTGGGAGCCTGGGGCACCATGGGGACCCTCGGGTCAGGGAAGGACCCGCTGGGGAAGACAGGCCCACGTCCCACCAGAAGATGCGGCATCTTGCAAGGGCCGGGGGAGGGGTAAGCTCCATGGGCTGTGGCGTCACCGGAGCAGGGTGGTCATGCCCACGGAGGGAGCCCAGTGAGGAGAGGGGAGATGGAGTGTGGAGAACAGGAAGGGCCCCTGAAAATAGGATGTGGAATGTCCAAGGCCGGAAGCCGGAAGCTGGTAGGCAGGGGCTGGATGCTGGACACTGGCTGAGGCTCCGGATGGTTGTCCCTCTCGGTGCGGGTGACAGGGAACACTCCGGCAGCTGGGGGAAGCTGTGTGGTCAGCCGTGTGCACATCACTGGGGGCTGCAGAGCTGGGGCTCAGGCCCCACCTGAGCGGTGGTGCAGGCTCAAGAGGGGTCCCCTCTCCAAGCGAGGGGCCATTGCCTCCACCTCCGGAAGGGCCGTCGGGAAGACCCATGGCCCCTCCAGCAGGCATCTGTCCCTCTCAGCACTGCACCCAGCTCCCTTCCAGTGACACTGAGGGACTGAGTACCACTCTGCTGGTGTGACGCAAACTCAGCCGTTTTTAAATTCGATTTTTTAGAGTTTGCCACTTTCCATTCTTCTGCACGGACACAGAGCACCTGCTCTGTCCCACAGCCCCAAGCATGTTTCCTGGAACCTGCGGTGGATTTGAGGGGAGCTCCTCAGGCTGCCGGGGCTCAGCTTGGCTGCAGCTCAGGCAGACAACCAGGCCCCCTGGGCACTGCTCCGGTCTGCTGCGAGGACACAGTGACCGTTCCTGCACCCCAGCCTTGGGACGACTTCAGGAGCCAAGAGGCGGCAGGTGGAGGGACAGATGCCCTGGGTGCCATATGTCCAACCTGCAGTGGATTCTGGTCTCTGCATCACGAGGACAGCCTGGGCCCTCAGCGTCCCCGTCGGCTAGGAGGCTTTGAGACTAAACCTGGGCATTTTTCTGGCTGTGGCAGTCTGTTTTATGCATGATGAACTCACCCAAAGTCAAAGCCCCTCTCAGTCCCCCTTCACGCTGTTTTACCTGCAGGTGTGCGGGCGGGGTGGAGCTGCTGAGGGGAGAAGCAGCCTGCCCCCCCCAGGTGGGGCAGTGACCGAGGGCTCATTCTGGGCAGCAGACTGGTGATCCCTAGGCCACGTGGAGGGAGACGTCGGCTGCTTCTCCCCGTGGCTGCCCATCACCAGCTCCACCCACTTCTCCATGTCCTCACACCAGGCCATGGGGTCACGAGCTGGCACCCGGACGTCCTGCCCTGCCAGCCCCCCGCGGCACAGTTTCTGGGAGAAGCAGGCTCCGAAAGCCAGTCCTCTCTGAACTCATTCCCACGGTGGCAGAGGTGTTTTCTCCCAGGCCCCTCCCTCTCCTTGGGCACGACTTCCACCAGCCTTCGACAACTTGGACCTGAGACTCAGAGGGTGGAAACCCCGGGTGTCGAGGACAAAGCTGAGTGTGAGAGGCCGTGAAACGCCCATGTCCCTGTGGCCTGTGCCCAGGGGCCAGGGTCTCCCTGAACCAACTTCCTGTTCCTGGCTGCCTCTCACACATAGCACTCACCCACGGGCCACTCGCCCACGGGCCACTTGCCCACGGGCCACTCCAGTCACCAGTGCACCCGCCTTGCCCAGCGCTTGGCAGCTGGCTCATCTGACTAAACCACACAGCGCCGTGCTGCGTTCCTGCCTCCTGCAGCTGGGTCACCGTGAGAGCAGCCGCGTCCTCACCACCGCCGCCGAGCGCCTCCCGTCTCCCCGTTCCCTTCCTGCGCAGGGGGGGTGCGGGGCTCTGCGGCGCTGAGCCACTCGTGGACGGTCGCACACTCAGGGGGTCCGGGCGTCAGGGCCCGTGCTGACGGACTGCTCTCCAAGGTGCACCAGCATCAGGTGTGCTGCGCTCTGGTGGCAAAACCGCAGCCGAAGCTGCTCCCCAGGTTCCACCACGGGAGGAGAGGCGGGGGAGCTGGGCGCGGTTTTGAGAGCCTCGTCTGGGGCTTCCCCAGGGGCTGCTGCCCACAGCCGGCTCCACGTGGGGACAGGACCTTGGGCACAGGGGCCCCTCCGTGCCCCCTGCAGACGAGAGCAGAACAGATGTGCTCCAGACACTGTGCGCCTTGCTGAGGGTCAGAGACTGGTGATGGGGCCTGCCTGGGGGGCAAGGAGGGGTTCAGAACAACATAAGGCCATTTGTAGGCTTACAGAGATACACGCACACACACACACTCACACACACCCTGTCCAGGCCGCTCCAGGGCCCAGGCGGCCCTGCAGTGCCCAGTCCCAGAGCCACACACGCAGATCCCAGCGGGCACAGCAGCCCCCGGGGGTGCCCAGAGCCCTCGCTGGGTTTCTCGGCTCGCACCTGCTAACAGCCGTCTGCTCTTGGTGGTAGGGGCGCGCGCGGTTCTCACATTTTAGAAATGGGCTCCACTGATCACGCATCACGTTTTTCAGCAGAGAGATACAGGTTATGTTCTGGGTTGGGAAGAAAAGAAGGAACATGACGGCGTAAGATAAAACTCGGATTTCTTCCGCAGCTCGCACTGGGCTGGGGGATTCCTAGCGGCGTGAGAATCAGGAGAATTAACGTGAGAAACATGCCGGCCCAAGCACACCTCCAAGACGCCTCTGGGTGCTAACCCCTGAGCTTCGAGCCCAAGACTCCACGGCTAACTTTACTTAACGACAAAAAGCAATGACTTATTTACAAAGAGGAGCGCCGGCAATATGCTAACTGTCTTTCTGCGAAGCGTGAACCTCTGCGGTTTTTGAAGAAGTGCATCCGGCTAACCCAATGGGCCTCTTATTTGCTGCCCAAACCTCTCATTAACAATTAACTGGAGCAAAAGTTCACAGGCCATTATGGCCGCGGCAGTTAGATGCACGGGGCCTCGGAGGCTGAAACGGAACGACCCGCCTGGCTGATAAATAATTCCCAGGACGACTCGCCTTACTGTGGCCACCGGCGTGGAGGTCACGGTGCCAGCCTCAGCGGCCACACGGGCCGCCCTTCGAGAAGAGGCCCAGGCTCTCGGACAGCACATGCTAATTTAAGCTCGGTAATCGGAGCCGCACGAAACGCCATCCCCGGGCAAGCGGGGGCTGCGGGGGCTGTGTCTGTCCTTGTGCCGCACACCGGGCTGTGCGCTCCTCACCACAAGCCAGAGAGTCATGTGTGTGTGTGTGTGTGTGTGTGTGTGTGGAGCCTGCCTAGCCCTGCGCTCTTACCCGGCACTGCCCGTGAACTTGAGACTGGGGGCTGCCGCGCCCGTGTTCACATGGCCGCTGGCTCCCGGGCGGCGCCTTTGCTGGATTCTCTGCTTCTGGAAGGAAAAAGGCCTCCCGGGCTTGCAGTCTGAAGTGTTAAAGTATCTCGGGGACTGTTACTCCACACCAGACCTCCCTCCCCTCGTGAGCGTGCAGCTCCCCAGGCGAAGACAGAACGAGCCAAAACCGCAGCGTCTCCAGAGCTCCCCACGGCCGTCCCGGAGCATGCGTGTGAGATGCGGTGCGCGTCGTCCAGCCTTGTGCGGACTGCAGAGCTCCCCCCTTCCGGGGTCGACGGGCTCCCCAAGGTGGGCAGCGGGGTCTCTTAACTGCACAGGCCCTGTCCGAGAGCAGACGCTCTGCTGAGAGGAATCGAACTTGAGTCCTCATGAAGCTGTGAGGCCAGTTGCCTTCTATTCCAAATGGCGTGAGTGGTCGTGGCCACGGTCAAGCACAGCGAGCGACGCTCTGATCCACCTGCTGAACTGAAGTGCGCCTGCTACCGGCCCATCAGCTCATCTTCCCCAGGGGTCCTGTCTCCTCGGCCCTCTTGGCCTTCTGTCCAAGCACAAGAGGTACCGACCCCTTCCCACCCTGACGATGCTGCCGGGAGCCACAGGCTTCCCCCAGTCGGAGACCACAGCCCAGCTCCCCTCTGCCACCACGCTCGTCCCCAAAGTGGGGCCCAGAGCCAGGGCTGGAGGAAACCCGTGCACGGAGGTGAGGTTGCAAAGTGACTCAGGCTCTGAGACCACGGCAGCAGAATCTCGTCCCCGTTTCTGGAAGCTTCAAGGACCTCCAGCGAGGCGAGGAGCCACCGCACCTGCCAGCACCTGCCCACCGCCGCCCCGCCTCCTGTCCAGGCCTGGTCTGAAGAGCCCCTGCCTGTGCCGCCCAGGGCACAGGGGGTGTCGGTGGGCGCTGTGCTGGGCGTGACTGGAGTGCAGACGCACTCCGAGGCTGCCTGGGGAGACCGGCTGCAGGGGGACGGCTGTGTCCTCTCACAGAAATGAAGGCCAGGTGCGTGCGTGCGCTGCCGGGGCAGCCCTGGGACAGGAGGAGGCCAGGCCTGAGGCTCTCCGCTCCCGGTCACTCCTCGCCCTGGACGGCGACGGGCACCGGGCGTGGATCAGCCACAGCTCCAGGAGCACGCGGAGCCCTTGGGGACAGGGACAGCTTCCGGCCGAGGCTGAGCAGATAGGGACTGAAAGTCAAGATTCCGCAGACAGATGGAGAGAGCGGCGAGAGTGGGCAGGTGGCGCACGAGGTGTGCGGTCGTTTACTGACGGATTCTCTGCCTGGGAGGGGAAAGCTGGAGCTGGGACGCGGGACTGGGAACTGTCCAGGGGGGGAGGGGGACCCCGCCTTGGCCTTGCCCTCCCAGGGGCCACGGGCGTGACGTGGAGAGGGAGGCCACGGAGCTGCGCATGGAGGCACAGGGACGACCGCCGACCGCAGAGGGACGGCCGTGTCCTGCTGCGGCCCCTGCCTCTTCTCCCTCCTCGAGCGGGGAGGAGCCTCTGCTACCGGGGGCCTAACCGGTCCACGCTCCCGGGGCTGGAACAGTGGGCGTCGGGGCACCCGGGCAGCAGCCGTGACGTCAGCGTTTGCGAGGCCGAGGCCATGGCCATGGTCTCGTAGAAGAAGGCGCTGCGGTGTGACAACTCCTGCCTCCCTGCCACCAGCACACTGGGGTGGCACAGAGCACTGGCCGGCTCCCAGCGCCCAGGCGCGGCTCCTGGCGCGGCGATTGCCATCACAAATGCACCTCCAAGGTGGGAGCAAATTTCTCGAGACACTGGAAATGTCTCCTGCTCTTGGCTCTGCTAAGTTGTTTGTAAGGGACTATTTTTATTGATAAGATAAACAGGTCTTTTTCCCATTGGATACGTGCCACATGGCAATGTTTATTTATTTCTTCGCCTGCCTAAAAATCAAAGCAGCTGCTCGCTGTATAATAAGACATTGAAATCCCAGTGAAAACAGACTATCAAGTGCATACTTCCTATTTGTCAGGGCTCCAACGTAAACCTCCTGGGTTGAATGCGCGCTTTCTTTCCAGTGTCAGAATGAGAGTGTCCAAATTTCAATCATGCCAACAATTCTCCCCCGCGTCCCCCCTGGCATCGGAGGCCCAGACATCTGCTCCGCCCCAAAGTAGCTCAAGGGCACCGCACAGGACGGCGCGCTCCCGCACGGGGGCGCGCTGGGCCACTTTCGCGCGCGCGCCCGCGCAGGCCAGCGGAGGGCGCCCTCGTGAGCGCGCGGGGCGCCTGGGCCCAGACGCGGGGTTAGGGCTCCGGGCACCGGGAGGGGCCTGTCTGGTGCGGTTTTGAGGTTTTGACTAAAAGGCCGCAGCTGAGTGCGCCAGGCAGGAGCGGACCCGTGCTCTCCACAGCCTGAGCGCGGCCCCCCGTGACCTTGCAGCCCACAGGGGCGTCCCCACGGGGGGCTGGGCTGAGGGGCAGCAGCGACGGAGCAAGCGGGAGATCTGAAGTCCGGAGCTCCAGTGACCAGAGCCGAGCGATGAGAGCAGTGGGCTAGCTGTGTCCTGGACGGAGGACGGGACCCTGGCCGCAGGGATCTCCCCAAGGGGTCTCCTCGGGAGTAGACGACCTGCCGCAGGGTAGGCCAGCATGGGAGAGCAGAGGCCGCTCTGGGCTCCATCCTCCCCACGCCCCCCTCCCACCGCTGTCCCGGGGAGCTGCCCGGCCTTGGGCAGGACACAGCGGTGTGGCCCAGGACCATTCGCCCTCCACGTGCAGCCCACGTGTGCATCAGGGCTGCCCGGTGGAGACTGGGAGCTGCAGGCCACGCCGAGGGCCAGCCACGCTGCCCGCCGGGCTGCTGGGCCACCGCTCACAGCCAAGGACCGGGTGGCCTGAGTCGCTGGTTCTGGACCATCAACGGTGCCACTTTTGGATCAGCGGCGCGCAGTCTGGTTCCGGCCCCCACTCTGGATCCCAGGACACCGGCAAGGGCCCTGCGCCGTCTCCTCGGACCTCAGCTCTGCGTCCCTGCAGGGACACAGCTGTGCTCAGGAGACGCTGGGAGCTCCGCCCTTCCTCCTCCCCGCTCTGTGTCAATGGAGAAGGGAGGGGACGCCACGGACTTGTTCCAGAAAAGACAGAGCTCCTGGTCTTGCAACAAGCAACTGAGCAGGGATGGGGCTGGGGCGGGGGCCACGGCGGCCCCCTGTGTGGCAGGAGGAGGTGGAGGGAGCCACCAGCCAGCAGCGTGGTGAGTGCCAGCAACCAAGGCACACGCGGGCAGAGCTGGCACGACCAAGCACCAGCACAAGGCTGTCACGTCCCTCCACGGTGAAGGCGTGGGAGATGTCCATGGCTTTCAGGGGAGAGAGCCTTCTGGAAGGCTGACGCGTGACTAAGGGACAGCGAGTGCAAGGGGGGCCTTGCTGGTTTGCACGGCGGGCGGGAGTCCTCGGTTCTGGTGCCGAGCGGGCGAGGCCGCGGGGATGCCTGGGCCCAGAGATGGGACAGCGCACTCTAGGGAACTGCACGGTGCGCCGGTATGCCGGTCGGAGCCGCGGCCGACCCTGGCCTCCTGGAAGAGGCAAACACAGGGCTACAAAGCTGCGTCCTCGCGTGCCAGGCCCTGCAGCCCCAGGCTTGGGTCTGGCCCGGTTCCCACCGGGGACTAGGACGAGGCCTGGTGGCTTTGGGCAGTCACGAGCCTGCTTCTCTGCCTCCACGCAAAGGCTGTGGGAAGCCCACGCTGGCCACTCCCAGATGCCCAGCCATGAGACCAAGCTCCCCAGGGGCCACCCTGGCCTGAGAGACCTGGGCCAGCTCCCAGCTCCCATGGCTGGGCCAGGCTCCGCTTCTCCCCTACCCCCTCGGTGAGGCGGGGGGCTCTTCAGCACCTGGACCCACTGCTCCCCGTCACGTGTGTGGTCTCTGGACACTGCCCCTGGCAGCAAGGAGGGAGCTGTTGTCTGCTGAAAGCTTAAGGAAAACTAAAAACAAGCCTGCATTCGGAGCCCCAGGTGCAATTCGCAAGAATACAGCCCGTGTGTAGAACTGCAAACGATGAGTAATGATTGTTCAGACACCACAGAACTGCAGAAGCCCTGGGACACAGGCATACACACGTACACCCACACAGCACATGTGTGCTCACACACATGCATATAAATACATGCATGCACCATACATGTACACACGCGCAGACTTGTAGGCGCTACATATATGCATGCACACATGTGTAAATGTGTGCCCACAACAGGTACACACATTTGTGCACACACACACTGAGAACTCTGCAGGCCCATGGGGTCACAGAGCTTTCTCACAGGGAACAAACCAAGCAAGGCCCCGCCCAGACTGAGTCACGTTGGAGGAATCAAGAGACACAGCACAGGAGAGAAGCAGACCATCGGAGAAGAGTCAACACGAGACAGACTAGGAGTACGTCTGCTACCAGACGAGATCCAGGGCCAGTCCTAAGTGGGGTGGACTTGGAAGAGAGCGCATTACAATTTCTAAGAATGAGCACAGCCCTCTCCCTTCCAAAGGGAAGCTCAGTGGAAGGTGTACAGTGAGAGAGCGCCCAGGACGAGCGGTGTGTCACGGCCGTGGACTTGCCCTGGAAGTCATCAGTGGAAGGCAGGAAAGCACGTGGGTGGGGGAGAGGAAGCGTGGGGAAAGGGACCGGTAAGAAACCAGGGAATACAGCACCGGGCAGCACCCAGGGGCTAATGAACGAGACCCCGGAGTGGGGGAGGGGACAAGTCAGAGTCGAAGGCGGTCGACAAGGCGTCCGGAGAACAGCTAGGCCCCCACGGGGGCAGTCAGCAGCCCCTGCTCCCTGGCAGAGACGAGTCAGAACAGCAAGGCTGAAGTGAACTGACAAGGATCCTGATGGAGGACGGGACTGGGAATGGGAGAGGGAGGAGGAGGGGTGGGGTGTGGGTGGGAGGAATCACTGTATTCCCAAAGTTGCACTTAGGAAATTTGTGTTCCTGAAAGAAAAAGGTTTTTTGGGGGGAAAAAGACAGAATGGCATGTGAGCATGGAGATGATGGACGTCCGAGAACCCCACACCTCGCTAGATGGTTATTAGACGCAGAGACAGGGACGCCTTTGAGTGGGAGGAAGTGGAACGCGAGAGGCAGCGCCCGGTGCAGGAGGCCGCGCAGCGAGAGTGGCAGAAGTGCTGCTGCTCCGCGCGCCGTGACCCTGGCCGTGGCCACCCAAAGGCCGGGGTGGGCGATGCGGCGTAACACGGTGTCGAGCAGTCTGCGCGAGCCGGGGGAGAGGGTAGCGATGCTGTTCAACTTTAGACTTTCGTAGGAACGTAAGCGTGCAAGCATTCTAAGGGCAATCCCCGAGCGCTACAGATAGAATGCTAAGTTTATACTCACAGGGGAGAAAAGGTAACAGAGAATTGAATCACTGCAAGATTGAGAAGAATAAATTGAGCAAAGAAGTAGCATGGGAAATTATCAACACAAGTAAGCTGTAGGAAACACCAATTACACGTCGAGTGTTGGAAAATGAGTTCTCAGGTCGGACAGCTACATGGGGCCGGCGCTGTGGCTCATTTGGTTAATCCTCCACCTGCTGCACCAGCATCCCATCTGGGCACTGGGTTCTAGTCCCGGCTGCTCCTCTTCCAGGCCAGCTCTCTGCTGTGGCCCGGGAGGGCAGTGGAGGTGGCCCAAGTCCTTGGCCCCTGCACCCCATGGGAGACCAGGAGAAGCACCTGGCTCCTGGCTTCGGATCGGTGTGGCGCCGTCCGTAGTGGCCATTTGGGGAGTGAACCAATGGAAGGAAGACCTTTCTCTCTGTCTCTCTTTCACTGTCTGTAACTCTACCTCTCAAATAAATAAATAAATAAATAAATACAGCTACTCGAGCTGCTAGTTAACCACTCGTGTGGTGTTTAAAAGGCGCGTGCGTGGAGAAACAACAGCTCGGGAGTGTTGGGAGTGAGAGCCTGGACAGAAGCTTTTCCAGACCTGTCAGCGCGCCCGCAGAGCAAGGAGGCCCCCTTAGAAGCGAGGGGCTGGGAGCGGGGTTCACAGAGCTCCGGTCTGCGGCTGCTAGGCCTCGAGGCAGCGCCAAGGGGACGCCGCCTCCCGGTGGGAGAGGGCGGAGCCCGGGCAGGAGGAGCCCTGCGGACGCAGCTGCCCGGAGAGGGGCAGTGGTAGGAACGCAGCGCCTGGCAGGAGGAGGCAGGAATCAACCCCGGGCCCACTGGGCCTCCTCCTGCAGCTCCCCGTGGCCCAACCCTTGCTGGTAGCCCAGCGGCGTGGGAGCTGACAGTGTGGCCCAGGCCGGGCACCTCATGGGCCAGGACCAGGATGTACAGGGGAGGAGAGCTGACGAGGACCGGGTGTGGCACTGGGTCAAGAAGCGGCGTTGCAACGTCCGCATCTGCTGGACAGGCCGGAAGGAGAACTGACAAAGTGGGGACCCAGTTCCCTCCTGGGACCGCCAACTCCTGCCCGTGCTCAGGCTCGTGAGCCCAGAGTCAGACCGGGATGGCAGGGCCACCCCCCAGGGAGAAGGGACTGCTGGGGGGACCCTCTCTTCCCCGCGCCGTGACGGACAGCCAGTCTGCAGACAGGAGCTCGCACCCCGCACGGCACCGGTCAGCAGCGTGCCCAGGTCCTCCCTCAGCCGGCCTCCTCCATAGGAAGTCAGGAGTTACCTCCCCTGGCCCCCGGCAGCCCCGAGCGCGCTGCCGAGCCGAGCCCGGCTCTCCCGTCTCTGTCCTTGCCTCCGCTTCCTCACGGAGGGGTTCTCCTCTGTCTCATCCCCTGGCCCCCAGCCCTCTCCTGCCCCGGATCCCACAGGCTGCTCCCCACCCGTGCTCTCTAGAGGGCTCATCTGAGAACGACACGCCGCGGGGTGGGGCTTGAGCGCCAGCATCCGTATCCGCGTGCCCATCTGAGTCCCGGCTGCTCCACACTTCGGATTCCGCTCCCTGCTAGTGCGCCTGGGGGGCAGCAGATGGCGGTCCCAGTGCTTGGTCCCAGCACCCACGTGAGAGTCGCACTCCTGCTCCCTGGGGAGGGGCTGCTGTTGGCATTTATTTGCTGAGTGGATTTGCTTTGTTCTCTTTCTCCGTCCAGGCACCTGTGGGTCCAGAGCCGCGGTGTCCCCATGAGCCCCGCGAGCCTCAGGAGGTGCAGGCCCTTGCTGCCTGCCGAAGCAGCGTGCGAGAGGCCCAAACATGCCAGAGAGCTGGCCGTGTTGAATGTACTCCTGTCACCGAGCCCTGTCCTGGGAGGCGTCGGGTAGCACAGACTGAGACCCACAGCAGCCTCTCTGTTCACGGCCGGGCCAGCGGCTTGCGAGCTGGGCACTCGGACATGAGAGCCGTGGCATCCCTCTCCAGAGCTGTGTCTAACCCGGAACCCCCAGCCAGGGCCAGGTCTCGCCTGAGGTGACTGGAGGGGCATGGTTAGGGTTGCGATGGATCGTTGCTAGCTGCCCAGCAAGGCCGTGGCGTGGGAGGTGAGGGCGGCGTCTTCTCACGTCCAGCTGTCCCTCCATCCACTTGGAAATGGGCGCCTGTGGCAGATTCCCTGTCCGTGCCCAGTTTTTGTCTTTTCTGGACCATAGCGGTGGAGTTGTACCTGTGTACTTGGGTTGTGTGCAGACAATACTAGGACGACCTGAGCACAGGGTGGGGGGTCAGAACTGCCCAGCAGGCCGCACTGCTCCTGCGGGGTGAGCACCCAGCCCAGGAAAGCGAGTTTCCTGCGAGAACCGTGCTGTGCGTGCGTCTGATTATGGCCGCCTGGCAGCCGTGCGGCCGGAGTGCTGGCTTTCAGCCCAGAACCCCGTGCGGCTCCGCTTTAGAGGACACAGACGTCTCGTCTGCTGACAGTGTACTGGGAACAGACGCTTGCTTTGTTAGCGTGGCCTCACGTTAGTGCCCGGACACTTCCCACGTCTACCTCACGCCGTTTGCCGGCACCTCCGAGTGCCTTCATCCTGGGGCTGGATGGCCCAGAGCAGCCCAGAGCCAGAGCTCAGAACCTGGGCCGACGCCTGGCGGATACAAGTCCCTGCGCCTCTGCCCGCCGCATGCGTCAGGTCCTGGCCCCAAGTGGGTCTCTGTCTCCTGAGTCCTGTGGTTCTCTGCTTCACCCACTCCACACTCTCCACCCCTACTCACCCCTACTCACTCCCCACTCACTCCTCACTCCCACCCCACCCACTCCTACTCACCCCCCACTTACCCCCTACTCACCCCCCCACTCACTCCCCACTCACCCCTCACTCATCCCCCCCACCTGAAGTTCAGTTCCCTGGAAGGAGCAGGTGTTTGGGGGCTGGAGACGCTGGGAGGGGATGTGCCTGGTGAGAGGGACCTGCGGGCCCCCCCCGGAGGGCGGCTCTGGGGTCACCCGCTGGCCCCTCCCGGAGGGCGGCTCTGAGGTCACCCGCTGGCCCCCCCCGGAGGGCGGCTCTGGGGTCACCCGCTGGCCCCTCCCGGAGGGCGGCTCTGGGGTCACCCGCTGGCCCCTCCCGGAGGGCGGCTCTGGGGTCACCCGCTGGCCCCTCCCGGAGGGCGGCTCTGGGGTCACCCGCTGGCCCCTCCCGGAGGGCGGCTCTGGGGTCACCCGCGGGCCCCTCCCGGAGGGCGGCTCTGGGGTCACCCGCGGGTCTCCCCTTCCCTACTATGGAGACATCTGTGAGCGGAGGGAGGAGGCGGGCCAGCGTCCGGCCACTCCCGCACACCCAAGCCGCAGTAGGGGCTGCCCCAGTGCCCTGGCCCTGGGGAAGGGGCTGAGAGCCACCGAGGATTCTGCAGAGCAACGGGAGCGCAGGGTGGGTGATGGACAGCCTGGGGCTCATGAGCGCGAAGACCTCCGCGAGGTGGGCACAGTCCCGGCCAACCGGACTCCCTGAGGAAGAAGCGGAGGGCGTGCGAGGCCTGCGTGTTTCAAAGACTTTGAACTTCCCAAAGCAGCTCTCCAAGGCCTCTGCACCCCGCCGGCGTGGCTGGGGAACCCCGAGCGGTGAGGACTGACACCGATGCTGCAGAAACTTCCAGGAACTGGGAAGGAAGCCACACGGAACACTCTGCTACGAGGCAGCGATGCGCAAGCCAGGCAGTTATGAGAGCTGGGCCATGCAGGCAGCCGGCAAGTCCTTGTGAAAACGTACCGAGCAAGTCCGCGATGCCAAGCAGCAGAGCGCGGTCACGCAGGATGTGCCCCAGGAGTGAAACTGCTCCAGTATTGGACAACTGACCCGTAGTTGTAACTGTTTTTGGCCAAAATAATGAAAAAAAGCGTCAGATCTTAGCCATAGGGAAAGCATTTGACGAAATCCTCCGCTTCCTCTTGGCATCGCGGCTCGGCGGGCGCAGGGTGAGCAGAGAGCGGGCGCTGGGGAGGAGCCGGCGTCTCGCCGTGGCCGCCGCATCCGCATCGGTCGGGGGAACCAGGAGCTGCCTGCAAACCCGGCCGCTCAGCCGGAGGCCGCTGCGCACCGGCAGGACACGCGCCTGGCATTCCTGGGGAAGCCTCAGAGCACACTGACTGCTCAGTTCATGGGTTTTGCTACATTTAACAACAATTATTTCATAAAGCTCACAGGGAAATGCCGTAGACTGGGAATATTCAACTTCATTTTGAGAAAGAAAGAAGCGGATGCGTCTAGTTTATTTAAGATTTACATGAAGCCACCGTAACAGAGAAAGCGCAGAATTTTCATAAAGCCAGACCGAGATCAAAGAACGACACAGAGAGGGCAGAACTGGAGCAACGCGGACGCGAGCCGTGGGTTTTCCACGAAGTCGTCCGAGGGAGGACGGAGAGGAACGCAGCTGCGGCGGGCAGATGTGCACATCCCAGGTGCGGAGCACGGAGCCTGGAACCCTAGCTTCATGTCACGTGCAGATAGCTAGGCGGCCCCGGCACGCACGGGGGAGCTGGAGCACGAAGCCGCTGCAGCGCATTTCAGGAGAGGCCGCGGCTTCTCCCAGGTCGGCTCTTTACGCAGCAAAGCCCGCGCCGTGCGATTTAAGGGTAAATGCGTCACAGACACACTCCTAGGAGCCGTAACCACAGGGCGCGCGGGGGCCCACGGGAGCTCTGCGCTACCACCTTGCAGCTCTTGTTTTGTAAATGTAAAAGTTTTCCAAAATCAAAATAAATGCATGAATTAATCAACCAGGCTTCATTAAACTTGTGAAAATTTGCTCCTTGACAACATTTCTTGGAAAAACGAAAATGGAGCCCCAGAGAGGGGAAAATATTTGTGAAACTAAAATCTTGCTTCTAAAATTCAGGAACTTGTGTGACTTACTAAGACAACCCGTGAGGGTAAAATGGGAGCGGGGCTCGACGAGGCTAATAAAGGAGACCGTGCGTGGTCAATAAGCAGCGAGTGTCCTTCAGTCATCAGAGCAATTGCAAGGAAAACGGAATTTGCTCTAGAAATGAGAACGACAACCTCTTCTCGAATGGGAAGGAAATAGCAGCCCGACAGTAGGGCCCCAGCCGGGGGCGTCTTGCAAAGTGAGACCCAGAGGCCTCGAGGCAGGAGCCCCGCCCCTAAGCAGTGCCCGAGGACAGGCAAGCGGGGTCCACACTGACCCGGACCTGTGTGGCCGCCTCACTCCTGCTGGCGGCACCTGGCAGCCGCCCGAGTGGCCATGACGTGGCGAATGGAACCGCCAGGCGCTGGCACGAGGGCCAAAGCCTCGCGCTCCCCAGGTGCACACGGCCGGCACGAACGCCAAGTGCCGGGGGAAGCTTCCAGAAATGGAGCCCCTGGGAGCAGCGCAGTAGTCACGGGGGCTGGGCCGTGGAGCCACGGAAATCGGGCATGGGTGCAGCTCGAGGCGGCCATGAACGTCCCTCACTCGTCCCACTGACCTTTGGTGCGTTGTGGAGTGGGCGGGCCAGACGCCAGGGTGGAGAGCGAGTGGGAGGGGCGTTGCTGTGGCCTCCCGGGATCCACACTGCCACGGCAGCCTTGGTGGGGTGGAAGGCGGCGGGGAGAAGAATCAGTCCTCCCTGTGATCCGTGAAATACGTTAGAGGAAAATCCGGTGAGCGGCAGAGCTGTGTGCCGGTGCCGTGTGCTGTGTCACAGCCACACCAGGTGCCCCAGGCCAGCCCCTAAGGCCCCACGCCCCCCGCTCCGCCGTCTCCTGTGCCGGACACCTGAGTCCCAGCCCCGCTGCCTCCTGGCCCCGCCCTCCCTGGGGCTGCCCTGACCGGGCATAGGCACTGCCACCCACCCAGAGCGGCCGGGTGGGCCCTGGAGCCGGCTGTCTGGGCAGGCCTGGCCATCCGTGCTCCACGGCGCTTCCAGGGGAACTGAGACCCCCTGGCCTTGCAGACAGCTCACACCCCCAGTCCTCAGGCGAGGCTGGCCCTGGACAGCCAGGGAGTAGGTTTCCCCCGCTGGCTGGTGAGCTGTAGGAGACGAGTCCAGCACCCCGGGCCCCTCGCCTGCCACAGCGGGGCGTGGACACTCAGAGCCGGGGGGGCAGAGCGGAGCTGCTCCCGAGGAGGGCGTGCCCTTCCCACACTCCCCTTCCCCACTCCGTCAGTCCCAGGCATTTTCCACGGGGCTGCGCTCACCTGTCCCAGTGATTTTGTGCGCTCTGCAATGCTGAGCGTCGACTCTGCCTCATGTGATGAAGTCGTCCCAGAGAGGAGATGATGGGGGAAACTATGTTTTATTAGTTCGTAATTTACTTACCAAAGTATTTGACTCATGACCGACGTGTGCGTTTTTACGGCTTCGGCGGCCGGCGTCAAGGACACGAGAGCTGGAGCTCATGTTTGCTTCTGCAAAGTTGGAAACGACTCAGTATTTCACCCAGGAGGAAGCTGGGGCCATTTCCAATCCTCCGACACACGTTTGCCTGGCGGCTCTCGGCTCGGCAGAAGATTCAGGGGCTATAAAATATCCACTTCGATGATCACCGAAATAATTTGGGAAGGAAAACATTAGCCTGCGTGTTCCCGGTAGCTTGGCTTATTCTTGGCTGAGCCTGCCACGTGTGCTCTTCTTAAATCACAGTATCACCATGCAAAAGCGAATTCAGCAATAAAACATCAAAGGAAATGTAATGAGAGTTTGGTGATGCAAAAAATTATCTCTCTTGCTTATCCCGGCCCTTTCACCTGGAGGGATGACTTAGAGTCGCTGGCGTGTGCTGCGCTAACAGGATCATAAACCCACCGCCGCTCGCCCTGTGGGCCGCGCTGGTCGCAGGCTGGGCCGAGCTCGCGGGTGTCCTGACCCCCAGGGCCTGCAGGCGCCGCCGTATGCATGATGTGGTTAGGGTGTCAGGTGGCCGCCAAAGAGGGGGTTGGGACACTCACAGAGGGAGGACACGTGGGGGCCGGGGCCCGGTGGCTTCTGCAGCCTCGGGAAAAAGCCTCAGAGCCCCCTAGTCCCCTGGATTTCAGGCTCTCGGCTGCAGAACCGAGTCATAGTAGCTTGGGTGGGCCAGGCCTCGGTTTGCAACACCGGGTGCGACCGCTGTGACAGACTCAGGCCCCGTGGTGGACAGCCCGGGGCCTCGCAGCAGCAAGTCCTAGGCAGACCTTGAGGTGTGGGAGACTCTGTGATGCCGAGAGACAGCACCGAGCCAGGAGGGCCACCCGGGGGATGCCAGAGAAGGTGCCAGAAGCGGACCCAGCACCCAAAGTGCAGCGTCAGCCCAGCTGCCAAGGGCGGCCCAGCCTCCTGCCCGCGAGCGAGCGGCTTTCCAGGATGTGGCTCTGGCTCATCTGAGACTCTCGGCCTTCACACAGGGGCCCTGCGGTGGCCGCCACGCGCTGCCTGCGCAGAGCCAGAGCCGCCTGGGAGGCGCCCGTCCCCAGCTCAGTGTCTGGCCAGCAGTGTTCCGGGCAGCACACGGGGACTCTGCAGCAGGGAGGGTTCCTGGCACTCAGCTCCATCTGCCTGTGCCAGCCTGGTGCACCTGCCCTGGGCTGGCCCTGGGGTGCTGGGAACAGGAGAGTGTGGGAGCCAGGAAGCTGGTGTGTGGGGCACGGGAGGCCGCGCCCCACCTGCAGGCCTGCTTCTGGGCGTGTGGCCGTCAGAGCTGTTCACTCCCCCGCTTGGTGTGCTCCATGCAAGTGACCGCCCCCGCCCAGGAGGGGAGGCAGCTCGGCCTGGCACAGAGCAGTGTGGCACCCGGCGCCCGCCTCCCCCCACCAGGGCAGAGGCTCCTGGGGGGCAGCACCGGGCCCAGCAGGTACCCCGTGTGCGGTGGATGGAGGACTGACTGGGCTCGTCGGTGGGAGTGTGTCACCCCGTGCTCCCGGTCGCCGTCTTCCCTCTCAGCTGAGGCTGGAAGGGTGTTTGGGCCCCTCTCAGCGGCTGGGGGAGAGATCAGAAGGAACCGGGAGGAGCAGGCTGATCTTCTAGAAGGTTCCTCACGCCCTGGGTCGGAGGCTGGAGCAGGCTGGCCACTGCCGGCCTCCCCTGGCCCGTTCATGGAGGCGGTTAGGAGACGCAAGAAGGGCTAAGTGGCACTGGGCCTGGTGCTGAGACGCTGCCCACCACTCCTGCCCTCCACATTGCCCACCACGCCTGCCCTCCACACTGCCCACCACGCCTGCCCTCCTCACCTGCCCTCCCTCCACACCTGCCCTCCCTCCTCACCTGCCCTCCCTCCTCACCTGCCCTCCTCACCTGCCCTCCCTCCTCACCTGCCCTCCCTCCTCACCTGCCCTCCCTCCACACTGCCCTCCACACCTGCCCTCCACACCTGCCCTCCCTCCTCACCTGCCCTCCTCACCTGCCCTCCCTCCTCACCTGCCCTCCCTCCTCACCTGCCCTCCCTCCTCACCTGCCCTCCCTCCACACCTGCCCTCCACATCTGCCCTCCACACTGCCCACCACGCCTGCCCTCCCTCCTCACCTGCCCTCCCTCCTCACCTGCCCTCCCTCCTTGCCTGCCCTCCACACCTGCCCTCCCTCCTCACTGCCCTCCCTCCTCACTGCCCTCCCTCCTCACTGCCCTCCCTCCTCACCTGCCCTCCCTCCTCACTGCCCTCCCTCCTCACTGCCCTCCCTCCACACCTGCCCTCCCTCCTCACTGCCCTCCCTCCTCACTGCCCTCCTCACCTGCCCTCCACACTGCCCTCCGCCTTCCCGCTCCACTCCAGCTCCCGACTCCAGCTTCCAGCTAAGGCAGAGTCTGCGAGGCAGTGGGTGACGGCGCGAGTCATCAGCTCTCTGCCGTCCACGTGGGAGACCTGGGTTGGGTTTCTGGCTGCTGGCTTTGGCCTGGCCCAGCTCCAGCTCCTGTGTGCGTCTGCAGCGTGAACCAGCAGATGGCAGAGTGCGTTCTCGCTCTCTATTGCAAACAGACAGATTGCAAAGCTTAAGGAGGACGTGGATCCTGTCCCACAGGGAAGGGCGCACTCGAGAGCCGTGAAGCGTTCCCAGCCCCCGGCCCCGGCAGCAGCCGCACCAGCTCTCAGCCACTGGCTTCACTCCTGCACCGAGGAACAGAGGTGAGAGCAGAGGGAACCGCACTGAAGGAAGCCACGCAGGACACACGCACACGCACACGCGTGTGCACACGCACACTCCAGGGGGAGGGGAGTCTTCAGAAAGGTCGTGGAAAATGTGCGTTATCTTTTTCCTTTGATTTTTCCATTACTTGGTTTTAATTTTTTTATAGTCTGGGGTTGTTTTATTTTAGTTGTTATTTATTTGACAGGGAGACAGAGGGAGAGGGGGAGAGGGAGGGAGGAGGGAGGGGGGGATAGCTTCCATCCACCTGCTCACACCCCAGATGCCGGCCACAGCTGCAGTCGAGCCAGGCAGGAGCTGGGGCCTAGGAGCCCCCTCCACACTGGCCTCACGCCGCCATTGTCGTTTCCTGTTGCTTCCCAGGGTTTGGTAGCTGGCGTCTGGATCCAGGGCCAGGAATCGAATCCAGGTAGGCTGCTGCAGGGGGCAGACGCCTCGAAAGGTGCTTTAACTGCTGGGCCAGACGCCCACCCCACCCTGGCGTCCCTGAAGTACGTGCGTACACACACACAACATGCGTCGGAGGCAGGGACACGTGTGCCCCAGAGCTGACCACAAAGGGCAGATGGTGGCCAGTGCCACGGCACCAGACTCAGGCGCGGTGACCCCAGGGCCTCTGCACAGCCCGCTGTCCACGCCCCGGCAGGCCTCCCTGGAAGAACGCTCCAACCCCACGGGAGCTGGCGCGGCCTCGGCTTCGCGCTCCCGAAGCTCCGTCTCCATTCCGGGCTGCAGCGGTCCTGGGCCAGGACCAGGCTCCTGCACGCTGTCTCTGCACACAGTCTCTGCACACTGTCTCTGCACACGGTCCGGCCGCTGCCCGCCCCTCCCCCACTCTGTGCCTCGTTCACGCAGGAAGGAGCTGCACTGAGACTGAAGGGCGGCCCCCGCGGCCGTGCTGGTGGCCCTCAGGGTGTCCCCTCGTGAACGTCAGGGCTGGGCTGGGGCAGCCCCCGCCCAGCAGTGCTGTTCCGTGCCCTGAGTGCCCTGCTGGCCCCTGCCCCTAACCAGCCTGGGCTGGACACAGGAGGGGAACCCCGCGCCCCGGGAGCCAGAAGAGTGGGCGTCTCCTCCTGTCACCTCTGCAGGGCTGCTGCCCCGGGCCCGCGACCCTCGACCTCGACAGCTTAACAGGACGGGAGACAGCAGCTCCCACGTGCTCTGTGCTCTGGGAGGGGGTGCTCCACGCCACAGCCACAGCAGTAGCCCCTGCGGAGCCCTGCAGACTGGAGCAAGCCAGGCTGCCCCTCGGGCTGTGAGGGGGGACGGTGCTCGGCAGCCCTGGGTTTGCCTGGGGACGTGAGGGGCCAGGTTCCCTTCCTGCCCAGCCCCCCATGTCCTGGTGCAGGTGGAGCCCCAGCATCCACACGGTCTGCCCAGACTCAGGCGAGGCCCACGCAGCCCTGCCCACGGCGCAGGCTGGGTGATGGACGGCTTCTTCCTTCAGAACTGCGGGCCTCAGCCCGGCTCCGGCCCCCGCAGCCCCCAGCCCCGGCCCCCTCCTCTGTGAGCAGTGACTGCTCGCTCCTAGGGGGCTCTGGGGGAGGCAGCCTCTGTGACTCTGCCGGTCTGCTCAGCTTGGCCGGCACGTGCATCCTGGGAGCTGGCAGGGAACAGCCCGCTGGCTTCAGATGGCTGCCCCAGCGCCCGGCTTGTCTCTGGGCGGCCTTTATGCTCCGACGCATGGAGCCCAGGCCCACGGAGCTGAGCGCCGTCCACGGAGCTGCCACGGGGCTGCCCCAGAGGTAGCCGGCTGTCCCGTGCAGTCAGCGGCGTTCCCTGTGCTACCCGGGGGCACGAATCGGCTCAGGCCGGGACGTCACAGCAGCACTGCCGAGCCGCCCGGGCGCAGGCCTGGGAGCTGTTCCTCCAGTAGGGACTGTCCCGGCCTCCTTCCGGGTCACCGATGCCCGGCTCCAGTAGGGACCGTCCCGGCCTCCTTCCGGGTCACCGATACCCAGCTCCAGTAGGGACCGTCCCGGCCTCCTTCCGGGTCACCGATGCCCGGCTCCAGTAGGGACCGTCCCGGCCTCCTTCTGGGTCACCGATGCCCGGCTCCAGTAGGGACCGTCCCGGCCTCCTTTCGGGTCACCGATGCCCGGCTCCAGTAGCACGAGGGTCGTGTGCATCTCGCCACGTGTCAGGCGCTTTTTAGGACACAAGTCCCTCAAGCCTGCGTGTGTCGTAAGGAAGGGCTTCCGTGTCTCAGGGAAACGCTGCCCGCTCTGCGTAAAACCAGGGCTTTTGGCCTCACTGCCCGATGGGAAAGAACTGGGCTAAAGCTGGCCATGGTGGACGATGCAGAGCGAATCGCAGGCAGCTCAGGGCTGTGCACTCCTGTTCCTTACAGACCGGCTTGCCCGACTTCACCTTCTTCAAGTCCCCTCGAGCGAGACTCCGACGGATGGAAACACCGAGAGGCGGACACTGCAGCAAAGTGGCCACCACGCTGCCGTGCCCTGGGCTCGAGTCCCGGCTGCTCTGCTTCCCGTCATGCTTCCTACTAGAGCGCCGGGAGGGCAGTGAGGACGGCCCAGACGCCGGGAGTGCAGTGAGGACGGCCCAGAGCGCCGGGAGTGCAGTGAGGACGGCCCATGTGCCCGGGAGGGCAGTGAGGACGGCCCACGTGCCCGGGAGGGCAGTGAGGACGGCCCAGAGCGCCGGGAGCGCAGTGAGGATGGCCCACGTGCCCGGGAGCGCAGTGAGGACGGCCCACGTGCCCGGGAGCGCAGTGAGGACGGCCCACGTGCCCGGGAGCGCAGTGAGGACGGCCCACGTGCCCGGGAGCGCAGTGAGGACGGCCCACGTGCCCGGGAGCGCAGTGAGGACGGCCCACGTGCCCGGGAGTGCAGTGAGGACGGCCCAGAGCGCCGGGAGGGCAGTGAGGATGGCCCACGTGCCCGGGAGTGCAGTGAGGACGGCCCAGAGCGCCAGGAGTGCAGTGAGGATGGCCCAGAGCGCCGGGAGCGCAGTGAGGACGGCCCACGTGCCCGGGAGTGCAGTGAGGACGGCCCACGTGCCTGGGAGGGCAGTGAGGACGGCCCATGTGCCCGGGAGTGCAGTGAGGACGGCCCACGTGCCCGGGAGGGCAGTGAGGACGGCCCACGTGCTCGGGAGTGCAGTGAGGACGGCCCACGTGCCCGGGAGGGCAGTGAGGACAGCCCACGTGCTCGGGAGTGCAGTGAGGACGGCCCACGTGCCCGGGAGGGCAGTGAGGACGGCCCACGTGCCTGGGAGTGCAGTGAGGACGGCCCAGAGCGCCGGGAGTGCAGTGAGGATGGCCCAGAGCGCCGGGAGCGCAGTGAGGACGGCCCAGAGCGCCAGGAGTGCAGTGAGGACGGCCCACGTGCTCGGGAGTGCAGTGAGGATGGCCCACGTGCCCGGGAGTGCAGTGAGGACGGCCCACGTGCTTGGGCCCTGCACCCGCGTGGGAGACCTGGGAGAAGTTCCTGGCTCCTGGCTTCGGATCGGTGCAGCTCTGGCCGTTGCGACCAATTGGGGACTGAACCATCGGGTGGAAGACCTCTCTCTCTCTCTCATTCTACTTTTAAAATAAATGCATCAATAAATCCATAAGAAACGCCCCAGGAAGGCCCTGGGCATGGAGGAGCCCAGGTTGGTGGGGCAGCAGCGCTCCCCATGCGTTTCTGGGCAGACTGCTCATCCGGCAGCGAGAGGGATCTGGATTAGAGCCGCAGAGGGCACATGAAGGGATGCTCCGGGGACGGGAACAGAGCTGCGGGTTGCCCCTTCCCCCCCCCCCGGGTGCACCTCGGTCTCCTGGGTGGGAGCCAGCCCTCAGGCTCTGCCTGCCACATGGAGTCCACGGGGAAGGCCTGGTGGGGCCGGAATCCTTGACCTCGGCCGGGCACAGGGCCACCCCGGACGTCATCAGTGCCCCAGGGCCCAGGACACGCCGGCTTCCGCGGTGGCAGGAGAGGAAGCAGGTGTGTGTGTGTGGTGTGACATGTGTGTGGCTCTGTAGGGTATGTGTGTGGTATGAGGCGTGTGTAGCAAACGTGTGCAGTCCATGCGGTGTGTGGTTTGTGTGTGGTGTGCTCTGTGTGTGTTGTGCATGGCACATGTTCAGTGTCTGGCTTTAGTGTGTATGTGGCTGTGGTACATGTGTGGTGCTGACATATGTATGTGTCTGGGGGGTTGGTGTGTGGTTGTGCGGTTGTGATGGGTGTGGGTGTGGATGTATGTGTGTGTATTGTGTGTTGTGGCGTGTATGTGTGTATGGTCTGGTGCTGTGTATTTGTGTGGCTGTGGTATGTGTCAGTGTGCGTGGTTGTAGTATGTGTGGACGTGTGTGTGTGTGTGTGTGTGTGTGGTTTTGACGTATGCATGTGTAGCATGTGTATGCGTGGTTCTGGTGTGTGTGGTTGGGGTAGGTGTCAGTGTGGGGGTGTGTGGTGCGTGCTGGCGTGTGTTTGCGTGTGTGTTGTATGTGTGTGTGTGAAGCTAGGGGTAGGGCAGAGGAAGTGGGCTCGCCGCCCAGGCTGCTCGTGCAGTTGCTGTGCCAGGTGCTAGTGAGTGGGGGCACAGGTGGCCCGGCATGGCTGTCCCAACCGGCAGCCACGGCTGGCATTTCGAGTGACTCTTGGATTCAGCTCTGATGAGCACCTGGGTTCGTTCCACTGCCCTCCCAGAACCGAGAACATGGCCGGCAGGATGACCGGGGCCTGCCCCTCCCTGTGGTTGGGGAGCGCTGTTTCCCTGTTCAGAAACAGGAGGTCCTAGTGACGCCACGAGACAAACGCTGTCCCAGCTGCCAGCCCCGCGCACAGTCCCTCGTCCCAGGCCCAGCTTCCCAGCTACCCCGGGGGAGGCGATGCCTCCTCCCACCTCCCGGCCCAGGGCTCTCGCCTGGCAGGGCAGGAGCTGTGCGGGGCCTGGGCGTGCCCAGACAGCCCCGTCCGTTGGCTTACGGCGTGGTTCGCGGCCGCGGTTGGGAAACTCTCCGTAAATTGGCTGACGTCACCCATGAACAGATGGGCTCGGCTTCTGAGTTTGCCCTGCAGCCCGATGGGCGAGATCAGCCTTCGCCGGTTTTCCCCGGAGTGGTTTGGGACGGGGTCAGGCTTCTGGCATCCCCTCGCAGAGCGGCTTTGCTTCTGGGTTCCCGGGGTCTTTGCGCCTTTGCTCAAACAGCACCCGAGGAGCGTGTAGCTTTCTGTCAATGCGCCGTTTCCATAAATGCTCGTGTTCGTGGCTGCACCCCCGTCCCAGCCTGGAGAGAAGCCTCGCCCCGTTTCTCCCTCTGTCGCTGTCTCTCTTCCTCTCTCCTCGCCTCAACTCCTACTCCTCTCCCTCCAACCGCCCCAACACTGAGCCTCTTAATAGCGCATCATACGTTTGTAAGCGTTTAATTAAATCCAGTGAGCGGCTGATGATGGAAAGGAAGGGGTAGGTCTTATACGTAGGAGGTTTGAAAGTCTGGCACTGAGAACAAATTGAAGGCTAATTAACAAGCAGAAGGACCTGAAGTCACACTCTAAGGACACTGGCCGGGACGCCGGGGGTGCGGTGTGCCAGTGTACATGGGAGGGGGTGGCCGACAGAGATAGGGGTCACTCCACCCCAGCTGGGGAGAGGTGACAGCGTACAGGCCCCTGAGAGGCGGCGTCAGGCAGCAGGAGAGCCTGTGGGGGGTGAGCTCAGGCAGGAAGAAGTGAGGGCACCGACCGGTTAGGCCGCGTTGGAGGGACGGGACTGAACGCCCACCTGCCGAGCGTCTGCGTGCCCGCCCGTGCGCACACGTCACCCAGCCAACAGGTGGCCGGGGCCCACTGGCCAGGCCCTGGGCGTCATACTGGGGCTGCGTGCGTGGGCGCTGCTGCTGGCCCCTGCGGACCCCAGAGTGGCGTTGGTCACCCCCAGAAGCTCACTGTGCACCCCACGTCGCCTCCCCAGACAGCGTCTCTTGGGAGGGCCACGTGGTAGCTAGGGAAGATGCCCCCGGGGGCAAGGCAGGGGCAGGTCTTCACTGTAAGAAAAGCCCCTAGGAGAGACCTAACCAATAGACATCGAAGGGATGGCTGCAATGCCGCTGACAGACGGCAGGTGTGGCCGCGAGCCTGCCCCGCACTGTGTGCCGCTGAGGACCGCTCTCCAGGGACAGGCTTCCCTGGGCCAGGGCTGGGCCCGGCGCGTCACTTCCACGAGTTCAGCTCCAAGGTGCAGCGAGGCACAGGCGCAGGGCGTCCAGCCACAGGTGCTGCGCCCCACACCGCCCTGTGGGCTCATCAGTGCTCTCGGGATTCTCAGTAATTCTATTTTTCATTGCTTTAGGATTTGTTTTATTTATTTGAAAGGCAGATTGGTAGAGAACGAGAGAGGCCTTCCATCTGCTGGTTCACTCCCCAAAGCCCACACCAGCCCAAAGCCGGGACTCTATCCAGGGCTCCCAGCACGTGGGCCGCGATCCACTGCTGTCCAAGGAGTCTGAGCAGGTGCCGGAGCCGAAGCCCAGCGGCCGGGGCCTGGACAGGCACTCCCATGGGCCGCGCTGGCGTCCAACCTGCGGCTTAACCCGTGGGGCCACGGCACCCTGCAGGGTGACGCCGCGCCGACTCCTCCGGACCTTAGACGCCGGCGCGCTCATTCGCACGGAGCACTCCCCGCAGACGGCACAGGGCCAGGCAGACAGTGTGGGTGAGGAGCTCTCCGGCACAGCCTCAGACCGGAAGCACCTCAGGGTTGCCGTAGCCTGTAGGGGAAATATTAACACTCTGGTCCGTAAAGGCCCGGTCGCCGCCCCAGAGGGCCCCACACAGCTGCTCGCCGGGGGCGCTGCAGCGACTCCGGCTTCATTTCTGACACCGGAGAGGAAACTCTGCTTCCCATCCTGCACCGGACCACGCCGGGGCCCAGCTGGGGGCTGCCCTCACCACGTACACGGCCCCCGGGTCTCTGTGCACACTCACACACACACATTCACACAGGCACACTCACACACTCATACACACATTCACACAGGCACACTCTCACACATTCTCACACTCTCACACATGCACACACACATGCACATGCTCACACACATACACACACTCATTCTCACACACACATGCACACGCACACATGTAGACTCACACACACACTCACACATACATTTTCACACACGCGTACTCATATACACATGCACACACTCACATGCACACACTCAGCCACACACACACATATGAACACGCACACATGCACACACATACACACTCACACATGTTCACACTCACACACTCACAACACTCACACTCAACTCACACACCTACACACGCTCACACACACTCTCACATGCTCACACGCTCACACATACACACACACTCACACACCATCATTCTCACACACACTCACATTCTCACACATACGTGCACACATTCTCATACACACTCTCACCCCCACACACACACTGACACACACACTCACACCGTGGGCTCTGGCTGCTGTGCCCCAGGCCACATCGACTCCAAGGAGAGCCCCACGTGTCAGCGCAGGAGGATGACCCCGGCCCTCCTCTGCATTCCAGGGCGCGAGGGTGGCCATGGCCGCCCCTGGGCGGGTGCAGGGGCCAATGCTGGCTTCCTTCAAGGCAGCGCAGGGCAAGGAAAGTCTGGGGGGGGGAGCCCCGAGTGGGAGGGCTGCTGGGCCAGGTGGGAAGACTGTGGCTCCTGCTGCGGCCCTGGGCCCAGAGCCTGGGTGTGCCAGGAGAGGAGGCCATGAGCAGATCTGCACTCTGCTGGGACCCCCAGGAGGCAGGGACGAGAAAGCCAGTGCGTCTGGGTGACGTGGACCTCTGCCACGAGCGCCTGAGCCTCCCACCCCCACCCGTCCATCCACCCCCACCCGTCCATCCATGCATCCACCTGTCCGTCCACCCCCAACCCATCTGTCCACACCCACCCGTCCATCCATCCCATCTGTCCACCCACCTGCCCACCTATCCACCTGTCCATGCACCCTAATCCATCTGTCTACCTGTCCATCCACCCCCACCCATCCGTCCACCCCCACCCGTCCATTCATCTGCCTACCCGTCCGTCAGTCCACAGCCCCCACCCATCCATCTACCCCTCCACCTGTCTGTCCACCCCCCACCCATCCATGCACCCTAATCCATCTGTCTAGCCGTCTGTCCACCCCTCCACCCGACATCTCGTCCATCTGCCGCCGTGCGCCTGTCCACTAACCCATCACCTCAGCATCCACACGCCCACCCACTGCATGGTGTGGACAGTGGAGGGGGCAGTCAGGTGGCTGGGACAGTTTCCAGCTTACACTCACACGACTGCAGTGGGGTCGGGGGGGCAGGGAGGACACGGTGGAGCTTGGGGCTTCTGCATCAGGGGCCGGGGCCCAGAGTAGGGCGTGAAGGTAACGGCCAACTGCGTTTTCGCAAAGAGGGGCGGGGACATTCAGAACTCCACGAGGGCGACCCCATTCCCAGAGGCTTTTCAGCATGGTTGAGGCCATGAGCTCCAATAATGTGTGTGATGCCCCCTCCGTAACAGCTGCAGCCCACCCAGTGTCCACTGAGGACCCAGGAGCAGTGTCCAGTAGAGGTGCAGGCCTGGCCAGCTCGGCCCAGAGCCAGGGGCCGCCCGCACTGCCGGCTCTGTCTCCTGGCAGCCGTCCCAGCTCCCGGGACCCAGAAAGCTCCGTTTATTTCTGGGTGCCGAGAGCCCCGAGAGGAGCTGCGGGGGCGGTGAGCCGTGTTTTGTGGCGAGCTCCTACCACGCAGGCAGCTCCAGGGAGAGCGGCGGAGACAGCGCCTGGTTGACGCACTGCACAGCCTCCTACGGGGCGCAGCAGGGGCCCCAGCCCACCTCCGTCACTTTCTGCACGCAGCGTCCACAGGGCTGCCTGGCCGGCGGTTCCAGCACGCAGCTCTGAAAGCTGTGGCTTCCTTGGCAAAGCGAAGGCGGCCCGTGTCCGTGGCCACGGAGCTGTTGGCTGGGCACAGCCTCTTCCTCCCGGTCTCAGCTCGGCCGTGCACAGGGACCTGCACTGGGGCCCTGCAGCTGCAGCCGTCCGGAGCTGGGGTGCGCTGCGGGAGCCTGGGAATGTGCGAGGGGGAAGCCAGAGACCCACAGAAGCGACCCCCGCAGACACACGGGCCTGGGAAATGGGGCCAGGAGCCGCGTCGGTGCCCACATCCTCGTCCATGTGAACGCTGCTCCACGGTGATGTCACTTCTCATCCATTCCGCACCTCCGCTACGGCACACAGGCAGCACTGCCAACACCCAGGAGCGTGTGACCGACTTCTCACCATGGCAGGCTGGCACAGGATTCACGTCCACGTAGGTGTAGACAACACCATCAGCCGCAGTGGCTTTAATTCACAGGGAAGACAAAGCGACATGGGCTCGGGATTCCAGCTGGAGTCAGTGGAAACCCACCAGCCTCCAAGGCAGCCCCGGGGGTTATCGTGTGGGTACGTGTGGGTGTGCCAGTGTACATGGGAGGGGGTGGCCGACACGTCGTGTGGGTACGTGTGCGTGTGGGCAGTGCGTGTGGTGTGTCTGTGTCCGTGCAGGGTGTCTGTTTAGAAGGAAGGGGAGATGTTCTCCTGGGGAAGAGCGACTCGCGTCCAGGACGCCCTGAGCGCTGAGAGCCCCGATCACTCTGGGGGCATCATGGCAGCAAGTGGCAGCGAAGAATTCAGACAATCGCCCACTCCCGCGAGCAAAGGCGCTTTCTGCCCTTTCGCTAAAAAGCTTTGAAATAGTATTTATTTACTTTGTTGTGGGGAGGGAGGAGGTCCAGGCCAGGACGAAGCAGGGAGCCGGGAACTCAATCCAGATCTCCCACACAATCCGCAGGGACCCAAGTCCCTGAACCACCCTCTGCGACCCCCAGGGCGTGAGGTGGCCGGAAGCCGGCGTCGGGAGCGGCAGGTGCTCCCAGGTGGGACGCGGGCACCTGCCCCTCTTCTGCACTGCAAGAACCAGACACCGTTCACTGTTGCTGTTTCTCTAGGGAACTTGGACTTCCCACAGAGGAGGCGACTCTGGAAGACTAGTGGAAGCAGAATGGAAAGACAAGTTTATTTTTGTGTGAAAATGGTTGAAACCCTGCATGCTCACAGACACAGGTGGGTGGGACTGCTTCTCGCGTGGGGTGAAGGCAGAGGCTCTGTGCCGCGGCCGGCAGCACTGAGGAGGCTGGGGAGGAGGTAGGGGTGTGGGAGACCTGCAGCCACGCGCCATGCAGCCCTGGGAGCAGCAGAGCCGTCTGCATGCCCGTCACGTGGAGCGTAGGGCACGTCTGAGAGGCACCTGGCTGCTTCAACAGCAGAGCCCAGAAGGCAGCGCGGTGCTGGGTGCAGGACACGCGGAGGTGAGCGCCATGGGACCCCAGGCTTTGGGGCCGGGGTGCGACACGCAGGCAATGGTGGGTCAGAGCGCGTAGGCTGGGGCACAGCCTCAGCCCCGTTCCACACAGCTCCCATAGGCAAGGGCACCCCAGACGCATCCTCTTGAGGCTGCACATGCAGGTAACCACACACATGCAGTCACATACACACGCACATATGCATACATGCTCACATGTATGTGTGCACACATATATATACATGTGTGCACATGCATGTACTCACACATACGCACGTTAACAAATACTCATGCAGATATATACATACATGTACACATGCTCACACACATACACACCATACATGTGTGTACAGACATACACATATACACACGTTCATGCACATACACTCTCATGCCCACTCACACATGCTCACACACATACATAGGATCACACACATGCACACACTTGCACACACGTGGTCACACTCGTGCTCCACTTCTGTTGGAAAACTGAAGTCTTCCCTAGCTTTGTCAGCCTGAGCCGCAGTGTGGGGCGTCTCAGTGGCGGGGGGGGGGCCCAGCACCCAAGTCCTGGGCCACGGTTGGATTGTGTTTGGTGAAGTGCAGGTCAGCACTGCCGAGGAAGTGCCCGGTGCGTGAAGACGTGGCCGACTGGATCACGTGTCGGCGTCAAGGAGACGCCACGAGTGAGTGCAGTGCTCAGAAGCCTCTGCTCTGAAGATTCCACGGTGATGAGATCTCGCCACAGAAACAGGCGGCGGAAGAGGACCCGGAGAGAGCTCATCCGTCAGTGAGCGTTCGCTGCGGGTTGTTTTTCTTTAACATTAGGTAGATAAGGGCCGGCCCTGTGCTGTCAGTGACACCTCGCCTGTGACGCCGGCATCCCATAGGAGCACCAGTTCCAGCCTCCCCTGCACCTGCGTGGGAGACCGGAGGAAGCTCCCGGCTTTGGATCGGCCCAGCTCCGGCATTGCAGCCATTTGGGGAGTGAACCAGTGGATGGAAGACCTCTTTCTCTCTCTCTCTCCCCCTCTCTCTGTCTGTAACTCTGCCTCTCAAATAAATAAATAGATCATTAAAACAAGGCTATATAGATGACAATAATTCAAATAAAATCTGCTGGATGCACACCAATCAGAAAGAGTGGGTCTGAGTAGACGGAATCCCTTTACGTTCCTGACTTACGCACACCTGGCACAGTGCCTCTTCCTGCACTATTTCCATGGGGGGCCTGGAGTCCCCCGTGTGCACACTGTAGAAGCCGCCCCTCCCCGCTGGGACAGGGCACTGTGTCAGCTCAGCAAGGGCAGCTCTTCCTCCTGCCATCAACACGCTTCCAGACGCGGCTGGTGTCTGTGTCCCAATTGTGTACAGCTGATCTCAAGGCATTTAGAAGAAAAAGTCCATGATGTAGTATTGTTGAGGGTGATTTGTTCTGAGAGGAGGAGCGTGGTGGGGGCAAGAGACATGGAGTCACCACTCAGACCCCAGGAGTTGGGTGAAAGCAGGCCAGAGGGAGCAGCCTGCAGACTCGTTTATTTCGGTTGGTGCAGCAGCTTATATAGCCGAGGCAGCCAATCCTGTGTAAGGATGTTCTATGCCCTAGGTGTGGACAGGGTCCCTGGAGGGGGGAGGCGTGGATGGGGTCCCTGGGGGGAGGTGTGGACGGGGTCCCCGGGGGGAGGTGTGGACAGGGTCCCTGGGGAGGAGGCGTGGACGGGGTCCCTGGGGGGGGGGGGAGGCGTGGATGGGGTCCCTGGGGGAGGAGGTGTGGACGGAGTCCCTGGGGGGGGAGGTGTGGACGGGGTCCCTGGGGGGGGAGGCGTGAATGGGGTCCCTGGGGGGAGGTGTGGACAGGGTCCCTGGGGGAGGCGTGACCTCCCTGGACGCAGGACAGAGCTGGGCCCCACCATGTGCTTCGTCCTTGCCTTGTCCCGGGTACGGTGGCTCCCACAGCTGAGCCGTGACCCTGCCAGCCACACCATAACCCCCCAGGCGTGGTGCGGACAGTTCCCACACACGGGCAAGCCCCCTCCCATCCGGAATCCGAGGGCAGCCTCGGAGTCCCGGGCAGTCGGCCACGGCTTCCGGCCCAGCCACGCGGTGCCTCACTGCTCCTGTAGCTCCGAGCTGCCCGGCTGATGAACCGTGGAGCCTCTCTATCCGAGAGGGAAAGGCGCGGGTTCCGGCTGTCGGCACAGGAGGCGCTCCCGTCAGCAGCACCCGCCCGGGGCGCGGGAAAACGCCACAGTGGCCAGGGCACCACCTCGGCACAAAATTCAGCTTCCATTAAGGCCGCCGGACCCAAACTCTCATTCATAAAAGCATCCGCTCATTCACTCAGCAACCAGAACCGGCCAGTGTGTGCTGTTGACCCGCTGCAGCCCACCAGGCTTGGCCTGGGGCTGCCGCCGCCTCCTCGTCCCTCCATGGCCAAAGCGCGTGCAGGACGTTGTCCCGGTCCTGGCTGAGGGGCAGCTCCGCTGCCTCCCCCGGCGTCGGGGCCCACCTGGCACTCGTCCCGGTGTCCGTGGTTGCTGTCGGGCCTCTGCTGAGCTCTATGGTGCTGCCTTGCGTCTCTCTCAGGAGTGTGCAGCTCCACCCTGCCCCTGCGCCCAGGCCGGCACACAGCAGGTGCCCCGCGAGCGGGCAGTGAACCAGTGCCCCCACCCCCGCATGACAGCCGGGAACAGCCGGGACGGGGCTCCCACCGAGGGTGGAGCCATAAATAACGACTGGCACTTCCAAAATGTCTCAATGGTGCTTTCACACGTCTGGCGGAACCCCGAAAACAGCCGTAATTAAACTGCAGAAGCTGCTGGTGCCCGCGTCTCCTGTGGAATCCAGGTGGGCAATCCCCGGAACGCGGGGAACAGGCAGCGCCTCCGTGTGCTCATCAGACAGACACGGCCTGCAACAGGGAGCAGCACCGGGTGCCCCGGGGCCTTTGGCACAGAGCTCCCCCTGCCCACGGGATCCGCCGCCTTCCCAAGCCAGAAGCAGCCTGGGAGCAGCCAGGGTCATAATTTAGTTTTTAATGGCTTTTAACGGCCTTGTCTTTGATATGCGTTTGCTCCTGCTCGTCACGTAAATGTGGTTTCGACTCTATAAATGACGACACCCCACCTGCGCTGGTCTGCACCGTGTCAGATCTTCCCGCAGAACCAGAGCCGGCTGTGGGGAGGCTCAGCCTGGGCGCACACCCGGCGCTCTGAGGCTTCTAGGGTGCCGGTGTCCGCCGGGAGCTGAGGATCCGAGGAAGCACCTGTCCCCTACCCAGTGCCGAAGCCACATGTTCAGTTCCGGTATCGAGGGAAATCGCCACCCGCTGATAATTTCATCCATCTGAAGGGCAAGTGTAGGTTTTAATGATAAATTCATAAGAATATGTAATAAACCCAGTAATAAAATGGTGTATTTTAGAAGGGCGGCTGCCGCGGAATACATCTCACGACAAAGATCCCTGCCGGTCGTCTGCTTGTGGCGCCCTCTGGCCAGACGTTGGGGCCGCGGGTGACGCTCGGTGGCGGCCGGGTTTCTGACGCTGGCTTCTGTACCGTGCAGGCCATGTGGCTGATCCTGGGGGATCTGGGCTGCATTTGCGATGGGCACCGTTCATCGTGATTGAAGAACTTGGGGACGCCACCCTGAGAAACACGAGTCCAGGCGAGGACGCCCCGTGCAGGACACAGCCGGCCAGAACCTGCAGGGACATCACCCCGCTGCCCGCGGCCCCTCTCCCACGCCACCCAGCTTTTCTCTGGAGTCGCCCTGGTCAGCCTGAAATGGAACCACGGGGGCAGGCACCGGCCCGGCCATCCAGGCTCCCACGGCCCATGGCCTGGCTCTGCTTCCCGCTCCTGACCGCAGACTCTGGGAGGCGGCGACGGCTCAGGCAGCTGGGTCTCTGCCCCATGTGGGACACCTGGGTCAGTTCCCGGTTCCAGGCCTCGCCTCACCGGGTCCTGGTGGCTACAGGTATTTGAGGCGTGAACCAGGGGATGAACGTCCTCTCTCTCTTTCTCTCTCCCTCCGCCCACCCCACCTCACATGAATAAACAAATAATAAAATAAAATGAAGCCACCAGGGGCTTTGCAGTAGGAGAACAGCCGCAGCTGCGTGTGTGTGTATGTGTGTGTGCATGTGGGGGCGTGTGTATGTGTGCATGCATGTGTGTGTGCATGTGGGGGTGTGTGTATGCATGTGTGTGCGTGTGTGCATGTGGGGGCGTGTGTGTGCATGTGTGTGTGCATGTGTGTGCGTGTGCGTGGTGTGTATGCATGTGTGTGCGTGTGTGTGTGCATGTGGGGGCGTGTGTATGCATGTGTGTGTGTGTGTGCATGTGGGGGGCGGGGGTGGTTCTATGAGCCTCCAGCCGGTTGAAACCGGTTCGCCCCGGGCCACACGGAGGTTCCTTCTGGTAGCTGACGGAGCTGCAGGGCTTCAGGTGGGTGAGGGTTAACCTTCTAATTCCCTAACCTCGTAATGTGATTATAATGAAAGGAGTATTAGACTCAATTAGGCTACATCTGTGAAACCTATTAAATGCACCTATTAACAAGCAGGTATAACACCCCCACAACCTGCTCTGTGCGCTCCACGGCGCCCCGCCCACCGCCGCCTCCGTGGGGCCGAG
This sequence comes from Sylvilagus floridanus, assembly GCA_949820135.1. Taxonomy (NCBI): domain Eukaryota; kingdom Metazoa; phylum Chordata; class Mammalia; order Lagomorpha; family Leporidae; genus Sylvilagus; species Sylvilagus floridanus. Next base: position 99,967,953 of record OX463246.1, on the reverse strand, counting down.
TCCCGTCCTCCCGAGCGCCGGCTCCAGCCAAGACGTGCAGACCACGGCCGGCCTGGGCGCACGGGGGACCCGGCCACCAGGGCAGCTGGCCTGGGGTGCCCGGGGTGGCTCGCTCCATCCGAACACGCTGCCACCGCCCCCACCATCCACAGCTCACCGTCTTCCCTGACCTAAACTCCGGGGTGACGACGGCGTGGGCGGTGGGCTCGGGTCCCGGGCGGCTCCTGCCCGCCGTGGGCTGTGCCACGTGCCGGGGGGCGCGCTGTCTCCCCGCAGCCGAGCGCGTGGCTGGGGGAGGACGTGCAGGCCGCAGCGGTGCGTTCCTGAGTGGAGGACTTGACTGCACAGACGCAGACTCCTCCCACGGAGGAGACCCTGAAACTCGTGACGGGAAGCCCCGTTCCCAGCATCTGCAGGCAGGTGGGGGCGGCGCAGTGGGTGACATCCCCGAGACGGCCAGATCCCGTGGGTGCGCCCGTCCCACACACGCACAGGTTGCGGTGATGGCACAGGGAGAGGCTGGCGCACCTGGGGCGCACACCTGAGGCCCGGGGCGGCCCTACCAGCTCCTGCAGCCCCAACCCTGGGCCCCCGGGACCAGGAGGGCGGAGTTCCCAGGCTCCTGCTGCCTGAGAGACCCCCACTGGGGAGGGAGAGGACGGCCCAGTCAGGGGGCCAGCTGGACACCCAGCCCCCAAGACTCTGCCTCTGTCCTGCTCTGGTCAAGGGGAGGCCTGCCCGGGCCACCGGCGGGAGTGGCGCCTCCGTCCCCTGGCCGCCAGCACGTGCCGGGCTCACCTGCTCAGCTGCTCCTCCTGCAGCATGAGCCGCCTCCCCCAGGAGCCGAAGACCTGGCTGCCCCCAGACCCTGCCACTGAGCAGGACCGGGCGAGGCGTCTGCTGGCCCCTGGTGATCCGGAGCCGAAGACCTGGCTGCCCCCAGACCCTGCCACTGAGCAGGACCGGGCGAGGCGTCTGCTGGCCCCTGGTGATCCGGAGCCGAAGACCTGGCTGCCCCCAGACCCTGCCACTGAGCAGGACCGGGCGAGGCGTCTGCTGGCCCCTGGTGATCCGGGCCTGGCCGGCGGGGGAGGCCAGCGTCCAGCTCTTCTCCCGCACGGCGAGGCCTCTCCGGTGGCGGGACGCTACAGAGGGAGAGGCAGCAGGGACTCTCACAGCGGCACAGCATGTCCAGCAGAGTCACAGAGTGCAGGGGCCACTCAGCCGACAGAGGTCCTGATTCTGGTTTTTTGTTGTTGTTGTTGTTTTGACAGGCAGAGTGGACAGTGAGAGAGAGACAGAGAGAAAGGTCTTCCTTTGCCGTTGGTTCATCCTACAATGGCGCCGGCGTGATTCTGTTTTTGAAACATTTTTATTGGTGTCTTTGAGGGACCGAAAGAGAAAGACGGAAAGAAAGGAAGAGAGGGCACACACTGGGGGCTCCCGCTCCGCCGTCGGCCAGGCTGAGGCCAGGAGCAAGGAAGCAAAGCCAGGGCTCCCACGTGGGCGGCAGGAGCCGCTTCCCCCGCGTCACCTCTGCTGCCTGCCAGCGTCTGCGCCACCAGGGAGCCAGAGCCCCGCACCTGCCCTCCCACGGGCATCTCGGGGCAGCTGGGCTGAGCCGCCCCTGCCACCTGCCCCGGCACAGCTGCACCGGGCCCGAGTGCCGCCTGCTGATAGCGCGAGACGCCAAAGCCCCGCATCTCAAAAACTGATGACGGTCTTCGATGGTGTTTTCTGCAGCTTGAACCCCAAGCTGGCCCCCGAGGTGCTGAAGCGAGTAGACTTCTCCCTGGGACGCAGGGGCTGAAACCAGGAGCAGCCGGCCTCGGACAGGAAGTGCCTCACCGCGCAGCGGGGCTGCCAGCCCCGGGAAGCAGCTCCTCTGTGCTTGCTGCGACTGTGTCGCCATGGACAGGCGGCCTCCCGGGTCTGAGGAATTAAAGCCCCACGCGTGTGAGCGAAGCTGGCTTGAACGCGGCGCCTCTGTCGGCGGCTCCGGCCTGCCCAGACACGGCAGGGACGCTGCGGCTCCACAGCGGGAGCAGAGGAGGCCCCCAAAGTGACCTCGCGCCCACCAGGAGATGGGTCCGTGGGAAGAGGGCCGTCCACGGGGCAGCTCCGCCAGCACCTGCCGCTTCCAGGCGGAGCGTCCACTTGCTTGGAGGGTGTGCTGGCCCCAGGCTGGACTCGGGAGGACGGCGCAGGTGCAGCTCACTGAGCAAACCCAGGGGATGCGGCGGTGCCTCTGGGGAACGAGCATTCTGCCTGCCTCCCAGTAGAGACCCCACCCCCACAGCTCGCCCTGGGTTGCCCCTGGGAAAGTGGGAGCCAGGACGCCCATCAGGCCGGCACTCCCTTTGCCTGCCCATGCTTGCTCTGAGCCTTCCGATTTGGTGAGGCCATGGTCGAGGGAAGGACCCCATCTCCTCGGCACTCGCAGGGACCCCTGCCTCGCACTCTGTCCTCCTCCCAGCCCCCAAGCCAGTACACCTGCTAGGGCCGCTCTGGTCCCCAAATGAGACCTCTGGCAGCCCAGCAGCCAGCTCCCGGCCCCCACCTCGCCACCTGGCCCCACCTCCTCGGAGCACTTCTCTCTGCCCACGTGCCGACTTCTCCCCCAGCAGCCCGGGCATCCTCCAGCCAAGGCGGTCGGGGAGCTGCAGGTCTCCGGGTGCGCGTGGTCCACTCCCCAGGGCCTTCTTCCCTGTTGTCTCCAGTCTGCCCGCGCTGCCCAGGAGATGCCCGGGGGTGCATGGATGGCGGTGGGACCCTGCTCCTAACCCGGCCGTGACGCCCTGGGCCTCCATTCTCACCCACAGAGCACACCCAGGTGAGCGGGGTCCCTCGAGCTCTTTCTCGGGTGACATTTTGCATGAATAGAATCTCAGTCAAAGGAAATGAAAGAAATTGGAGCTCAAAAAAATCCATCCCTGAAGCGATTCTCCACAACGTTAGGTGGTTCTTCAGGACCTCAAGGTGCGGGCAACAGCAGTCGAATTTCCCGAACGATTGCATGGTCATGCTTTTCTGTGCAGAATGTAACGAGTCAACTGTTTTGCAGCACAGATAAGAGCCGTGCACTGGAAATTCTCCTATGAATGACCATGTAACTGATGACTGCGGTATGAAAAATGGCCACATCACAGTCTGCTGGAGGTTCATGCACGTGGTCAATGCAGGAAATCTCATAAATGGGCCCAGACTCTCATCCCAATGGGAACTGACGTGTTCATCGTGCAGGGCTCTCATTCCCATCAGAAGAGCATTCGTGGGGCTGGCGCTGGCTGTGCCACAGCAGGTTAAAGCCCTGGCGTGCGATGCCGGCCTCCCATCTGGGCGCCGTTGGAGTCCCAGCTGCTCCACTTCTGATCCAGCTCCCTGCTAATGCACCTGGGAAAGCAGTGGAAGATGGCTCAAGTCCTTGGGTCCCTGCACCCATGGGAGAGACCGGGGCCTGGCTCCTGGCTTCAGATTGGCACAGATCTGGCTATTGTGGCCATCTGGGGAGTGAACCAGCGGATGGAAGACCTCTCTCTCTGTCTCTGCCTCTCTAACTCTTTCAAATAAATGAAATAAACCTTTTTTTAAGAGAAGAATTCGTATGGAAATGTGGCGACATGTTCCTCTCTGCCAGCACCCGTTCTGAGACTCCGCTCTGTAAGCGTTAGCCCAGGAGCCGGAAGCCGGGGAGCCCCCCTTACAGATCAGTACACTGAGGAAAGCTCTCGAACCGTGTCCCAAGCTTAGCAGTCAGCGTCACCTCACACCCAGAGCGTTCCGCGATTTTCCGAGGGGCTCTGCACGCCGCCCGCGCGGGTGGGTTCTGGACACTGGGCTGAAGTCTGCAGCGACAGACATCAGGCCGAGCTCAGAGCTGCCATCGAGATGCTCACGTGGGCTCTGGGCGAGGGGCCCAGGTGCCGCGCCTGGCGCAGGGTCAGCATCATGGCTGTGCTGGGGGCTCAGCCCTGGGTGTGCGCGGGCATGTGGGGGTGGGCCAGGGGTGTCCCTCACACGCCAGGTCTTGGTGGGCTCAGAGGAGTCTGAACGTGGCCGAGACCCTGGCCAGGGCGTCACCCAGGGCCTCTGGCAGGACGGCCCCAGGACAGCCCCAGGCTCGGCCGGCCTCTCTCCCCCAGACACAGAGAGCAGACGCTGCTGCTTCCTCCCAGGCCTGGGACTGTGGCATTCTGGGTAGGTCAGAGCCGTCTCCAGGGCCGGGCATCACAGGCGCCGCTCTGCCAGGGGGCAGCGGAGACGGACGAGTTCAGAGCGCCTTTGCCTGGTCAGTCAAGTCCCCGACTCCAGAGTGCACGGGGTTATGACCCCCCGCTCTGACGAGGACGCTCACTGTACACAATGTATCACACAGGGCGGTTGTCCATGTGTTGTCACCACACATGTTGCCATCACACATGTCACCACACATGTCATCACACATGTCATTATACACGTCCCCACGTGTGGGTGTCATCACACTGTCGCCATCATTTGTGCCATCACACGTGTTGCCATCACTTGTGTTGTCACCATCTGTGGGTATCATAACACACGCGTTGTCATCCCACACGTCGTCACCACATGTGGGTGCCGTCCCCGTGTTGCCTGACACGCAGCTGCACATGTGCAGTCTCTGTTTGCCCCCTGTGTAACGGGCAGGGCTCCTCCCTCTCCCGGCGTCAGGTGGGAGGAAGAGCCTGGAAGTCTCTTGGCACCTGTGAAGCCTCCGCCTCAGTGAGCGTGAGACCGCCCGGCGCGTGCACCTACCTGTGCTCTGTTTCACCGCCAAGCAAGACAAAGCAGATGCCTCCGAGCCTGCAGGTGGTGGGCACAGGCCCCGCCCCCTCCGGGGGAAGCAGCTGTGTCGCCCGCAGGGCCGGCTCTCTACGTGGCAGGTGGCGAGGTCCTGGTGACCGATTCCCGGGCCATGGCTGTGAGCCGCACAGGGGAGCCTGGCTGTCCCCGGCCCCAAAGGACCCAGACGCTGGTGAATCCCCCGAGCCAGTGCTGCTGCACACAGCCATCCTCACCCTTGGCTGAGTCTCCACTCTCAGCCTGGTGGTCTCACTTCCAGGATTCCTAGGTCTCCCACAGGGGTGCACATACACCGTGGCCTGCAGGAGAGGTGTGTTCTGGGCGTCCTGCCGACCTGGGGGCCGTGCACCACGGCCTGTGCGCCAGGCGCCCACCGACCTTTTGTGGGTTCCTTCCAGGGCACTACCCTGTGCCGTGGCCACTGCAGGCTCCTTCACTCCCTGGGTTTCTCCTCCGTGGCCCTGATCCTTCCTGAGGGCGATGGCGCCCGGCACACTACAGGAGCAGCAGGGAGGTGGCCGGGGCGACCCTACCCACCATTCCCACCGCAGCAGCCAGGGGCCAGCCCCCCCCCAGCAGCCAGGGGCCAGCCCCCCCACCCCACCCCAGCAGCCAGGGTCTAGCTGTGTTTCTCCCTCCCCCGCAGCAGCCAGGGGCCAGCCCCCCCCACCCCACCCCAGCAGCCAGGGGCCAGCCCCCCCCCCCAGCAGCCAGGGGCCAGCCCCACCCCCACCTCACCCCAGCAGCCAGGGTCTAGCTGCGTTTCTCCCTCCCCCGCAGCAGCCAGGGGCCAGCCCCCCCACCCCAGCAGCCAGGGGCCAGCCCCCCACCCCACCCCAGCAGCCAGGGGCCAGCCCCCCCCACCCCCCCCAGCAGCCAGGGGCCAGCCCCACCCCCACCCCACCCCAGCAGCCAGGGTCTAGCTGCGTTTCTCTCTCCCCCGCAGCAGTCAGGGGCCTGCCCCGCCTCCCCCCAGCACCCCTGCCCCAGCTTGGATGGATTTCGTAGGTCTGGGGAGGAAGTTTGAAACCTCTTCTTCTTTACATCTACACATTTGTGGGTGAACGTAGGCTTGAGTGATGCGTGAGGTTATTGAAAGTGGTCCTTGTGCAGCAGCTGAAATGCAGAAAGAATTCAGACTCAAGACTGAAGGCTCCGTGTGTGAAGGCCTGGCGCTCTGTTAATCAGGAATTCATTCGCAAATGCCAGGTCTGAGAGACGCGGGACCCAGCTTGTCAGGGCTGTGAAGTTCCAGAACACCCCACTGCAGGTTTCTGGGCCGCGGTCCACGGACAGGCGGCCCTGCTGGCTGCAACGCCCCGGGCAGCCTCTAAGCACGTGCCTGATGGACGTCCCGGAACTCCGGGAGTTTCCTGTGCTTGCCGGTGACTGTGCACGTGCGACTGGAAGCAATCGTAGATTCCACCGACGTCACCCTTGGGGTGACCCACAGGGACCCAGAAGGTTCCAAGTGTTTAACTGCGCGGGACTGCCCTCCTGGCCTAGTGCCCACAGCAATGTGCAGACCACAGCCCGCGCAGCCACAGGTCTGATCAGAGATCATAGTGTCCAGCGGTGCTGGTAACGACGTGACGTGGCCCGGACAGTGGGACGGGGTGAGCAGACCTGGGCTCCACACTCACCCCAGCCTGGCTCAGTCCTCATTGGAAGCATCGAGAGATTCGAGGGGCTGCTTGCGTGGTTGGGGGCCACGCCACTGACTCAGCATGGCGCCCCAGGCACCTCGTCTGCAGCCACAGCCCTCCCAGCTGGGACGTGCTGGTGAGCAGCAGCGTGGACGGACCTTGATGTCCAGGGGTGACTTGGGGTGCTTCGCCACTCCGCACGTACGTAGGAGTGACTGTTCCTGTCCGCCAGCTGCGTCTGTCGTTAAAGCTGCCGTCGCCACTGCTTTCTGTCTCCCTTGACTCAGATGTTCTCCCAGAGACTTCTGTGGTCAGGCCCACGCGGGCCGCCTGCTCTGAGCCTCACGTCGCTGCTGTGGGGTGGGGTGGGCGGTGTGCGTGTGGGCGGGCAGCTCTGAGCGGATTCTTCCAGACGCTCGTTTGTCCCCAGGGTTAGGAGCTCTGCTGTGTTTTCTCCTGGATCCATGTTGTAAATAGACTCTGGGCAGGTTATTTTTTCTCTGCCGTTTTCCTTTTTCTCCCCAAGAAGACTGAAGCATTTCTTCTCCCTGTGAAAGGGGTTCTGAGGAATGCCCACCGATGATGGCTAAGGTGGATGGCTTCCCGCCGGTCCTGGAGCCCAGCGAGGGTCCGGCAATCGCACACGCTGGCTTCGCTCCCAGGCTCTCCTGCCCCCATGGGTGGGGAGTGCCGGCCACAGGGGCCCCTGCTATCATGCACAAGTGAGCATCCCACCCCCCCACAAGGAGCATCCCACCCCCCACAAGGAGCATCGCACCCCCCCACAAGGAGCATCGCCCCCGTCTGCCACTCACGCCCCCGCTCAGCCCCGGTCGGGCCCTCTGTGGGCTGTGCGTGCTTCTGCACCTGTGGATGTGTCTACACCTCGGCTTCTCCACGCAGAGCTGTTTCCCACACTGTGGGCACTGGCATGGCGCCCCCAAATCGGAGCTCCAAACACATGGGTGTAGCCGAGAGGCCGAGGATGACAGGACCGGAAGCAGAGACAGGGCGGCTGTCCTGGCTCCCTGCGTCCACTCCTCCAGGTCCCCGTCACCCACCAGGGCCATCTCGGCTCTGTAGCTGCCGCGCAGGGTGTGTGGTCACAGGTGTGGACTGCATTTAGGGACCTGCCTCTCAACGGCCTTGTTCTTCCCACTGCTGTGATCCGGGACAACGGCGGCCGCGGGCTGGGAACAAGTGATCCAGGACACTCGTGGCCAGCCAATTCCCCTTTACGCTGAGATGGGACGTAACAGAACGTCGCTGCAGCAGATCAGCGTGTTTAGCACCGTGGTGTATTTCCCTGTTTGCACTTTCGTGATCAAAGAAGCACGAATTATATTTATTTATAAGTATGAGATAGTCAAGTCCATTTTGAAAACTTTTAAAGAAACATTTATCATCTTCTTAGTAAAATCACAAAAGCATTTTGCATAGTCTGGGAAACGGCCATTCATCAGCTAAGACGTATCACCCCCGTACAGTAATGGCTTTTCCCGGGTGACACCTAAGACCTCGAGGAGATGAGGTTTTCAAACTTACGCTGCAGAGTACTGGCTGACCTTGCCCTGAAAAATATCACGGCAGCCCCAGAAGGCCATCCATCACTCACACGTCCTCCTCACCCAGAGTCTCCCTGGAGAGATCAGCAGGTGCCGGGCGCCCTGCTCCCACGGGGCCACCCCCGGCCTTTGCGGTCTGCTCGCCAACATCTGCGTCTGAGCGTCCCCTGGCAGATCCTCCCAGGAGCCGCTTTGCCCAAAGGACAGGAGCCGGAAGTGGCTGGGCGTGTCCCCTCCCTGCTTCCTCCAGGAGACCAAGGGGGAATCCCGGCTCCCTCACCCTTGTTGGGAGAGACCTAGAGGCACCATGCCCCTTCTAGAGCCCCGTGGGGTCCGTGAGCCGGCCCCCTGCACAGCACTCCTCCCCTGGCCTCCCCCACGCTGGCCGTCATTCCTGAACTGCCCTCAGTGTGTTCTGAGGGATCTGACCTACACAGGCAGGATGCTGCATCTTGAAAGTGAAGGTTTCCCAGCATCATCCAGAGTCCTCACCTGCCTCCCACGGACAGAATCCATTCTTCAGAAATGGAGGAATAAAGTAAATTGAAAACAAAGCCTTTGCTTTCAAACTTATCCAAGAATGCTGTGCGTTGTCCATGGAGTCACGTTTCATGAGCAAGAGAGCCGGGCAGCTTTGGGCAGATGCTGTAACGGGGCCCAGGGCTACCGCCATGTCCACTTCCCCCTGCACACACAAGGGCACGTGCATGAGCTTAGAGACTCACGGGGAGCACAGCCAGCAGAAGGAAACTGGCGCAGCTCCCTACGGAAGACGTTAGCTACGTTGACCTGAGAACTCCCAATGCTTTCAAAGACAAAGTTCTCCATCATGGAAAAACCAGCCCACTTAGTACATGTGGCCATGAGTCAGCACTGGACGCTGCACACAAGGCCCACGGCCTCACCCTGGCCGTGAGGGCTGCCTGGACTACCCTGACCCAGCAAATTCACCCCATGTGTGTCCTGTGCCTTAAGCAAAGGCCGCACACATTGTGGTGCCAAAAGCGAGCGAGAACTCCTGGGAAAACAAAGGGCAAATGAAGAAACAAAGCGCCGGCTCTGAGCCCACACTGGGAATAAAAGGGAAAGGGGTCCACTTTCCCGACTTCTTCACCAGGCAACAGGATTGTGGTCAACACCCGAGGCTGAGCTCCCGGCCCAAGATCCTCCTGGAGCACCCGCACCGTGAGGGGCCGAGCCCGGTGCCTCCGTCTGCAGGTGAGGTCAGCCGTGGGCAGGAGAAATCGCTTGTGGGGGAGCAGCCGTGTTCCTTCCAGAGTCCTCTCTGGATTTGCAGGCACAGCTGGCCTTACTCAGACCGCTCAGCTGATACATGGCGCAGTGGGCTCTCTGCACACGTGTGTGCGTGTGGAATGCAGGAGCCGCGGGCTCCCTGCACACGCGTGTGCGTGTGGAATGCAGGAGCCGCGGGCTCCCTGCACACGCGTGTGCGTGTGGAATGCAGGAGCCGCGGGCTCCCTGCACACGCGTGTGCGTGTGGAATGCAGGAGCCGCGGGCTCCCTGCACACGCGTGTGCGTGTGGAATGCAGGAGCCGCGGGCTCCCTGCACACGCGTGTGCGTGTGGAATGCAGGAGCCGCGGGCTCCCTGCACACGTGTGTGCGTGTGGAATGCAGGAGCCGCGGGCTCCCTGCACACGCGTGTGCAGGTGGAATGCAGGAGCCGTGGGCTCCCTGCACACGCGTGTGCAGGTGGAATGCAGGGCACCTACACCTTCTTGGACAGAACGTGCTAGTGAGCTAGGGGTCTTATCAGACGCTCATATCATCTTCTTACCTCACTGATTTGTCAGCAAACATTCCATACTTCTTCCCACAACAAAATAACTCACCCCCCCCCCCAAAGAGAGACATGCAGCAAGCCCAACAGGAAGGCTGGGCATGCGCCCAGCTGGCTCATTAACCACACACACACACACACACACACACACCCGGGCTCCACTCGCTCTCCACAGGGACCCTGTCCACGCTCTTGCCGCCCTGCTCCCTCCCCCGATAAAGCCTGGATTCTGTGTCGGTGGCCTTGTCCACGCCCCTGAGCACAGGCCCTGCCCTATGGACAGACACGCAGAGCTGTGCTCAGCACTGCTTCAAACTCCACATGCTCAAGCCAGACCAGTCTCCCCAGAGCTCGCCGCCGCTCCCTGGAAAGAATTCCCGCCAAGCCTGGGAGCAGGCATCGTCCAGACCCTGGGCTCTTCCCACTGCTCAGGGGAGCCACCCTTACAGGGACGCCCAAGTGTGGCCTCTGCCTGGCGGGCAGAGGGGACTGGCTCACGTCTCCAGAGCGGGACCTTGCTTTGTAGCCAGGATGAATCCAGGGCTCTCCAGGGACTACACCTACTACCCTGAATCAGGCAGATTCATGCATGTGCAGCGTCCCACTGGCCGACTCTGGGTGGGTGCCGAGGACGGCTCACAGCACATGGCACAGTGTGGCATGGAAACGTGGATGAGCAACAGGCCACGGCGCGGGGCCGCCCCCAGCGAGGCAGAAGGCCCTCTGTTCCCGGTCACGTCGACCAGCCTGCCTCTGTCCTCAAAGCTGCTGCTCCGGAAGCCCCAGCAGGAAGCCTGGCGGCTCGGAACGGCACCTGCTGAGCCAGGACTGCTCCGGGGGAGAGGTGCCCACGGCAGGGCGGAGCCTGTGCATGGCCTGGCCCCATGGGAGAAGCTGCGAGACGCCTAGGAAGTGGAATCGTGCTCACCGAGGGGGCAGGCAGGCGGGAGGCGGCGAGATCCACAGAGGTGGCCTGGGCCCGAGAGCCGGAAGGTGGAGGCGCGCGGAGCAGCTCCGAGCAGGCAGAGGCCGGGCTCAGGACGGAGCCAGGGCCGTGGGTTAGGGCTGGAGACGGCCTCACGGTGCTCGGGTGCTGGTGTTTACCGGGGGACGGCTCGCTCACGTCGGCGTTTCTGCCTGTACAATACCAGCGGACTCGGCCCCCAGCGCACACGGCCCAGGCTCCTGTCCAGGCTCCTGTCCCGCGTGTCCTGTCGTAGCACCGTGGTTCCCCGCGGGACGCGGCCGGCTGCCCGGCACTGCCGCTTACAGACCGCGGCCTCAGCTGGGTGGGCTGGGGGCTGCTCTCTTCTTCCTCAATAGTGGGTTCTGGGGGGTGTGGGCGCGGGAGCAGCAGCGCCATTCGTGCCACGCCGCGGCGGCAGGGGCAGAGCCCAGGGCGGAGGGGCAGAGCCCAGGGCGGAGGGGCAGAGCCGCGACGGCAGGGGCAGAGCCCAGGGCGGAGGGGCAGAGCCCAGGGCGGAGGGGCAGAGCCGCGACGGCAGGGGCAGAGCCCAGGGCGGAGGGGCAGAGCCCAGGGCGGAGGGGCAGAGCCCAGGGCGGAAGGGCAGAGCCCAGGGCAGAGGGGCAGAGCCGCGACGGCAGGGGCAGAGCCCAGGGCGGAGGGGCAGAGCCCAGGGCAGAGGGGCAGAGCCGCGACGGCAGGGGCAGAGCCCAGGGCGGAGGGGCAGAGCCCAGGGCGGAGGGGCAGAGCCACGACGGCAGGGGCAGAGCCCAGGGCGGAGGGGCAGAGCCCAGGGCGGAGGGGCAGAGCCCAGGGCGGAGGGGCAGAGCCCAGGGCGGAGGGGACCTGGCCTCCCAGCGACGCCGCTGCGTTTGTCGTCGCGTCTGCGCTGCCTTTCGTGGCTCTGACCGTGTCAGGACCCGCAGTCGTCAGTGACACGGCCACGCGGAGCAGACCGGAGGAGACCGGAGGAGACCGGAGTGTTCTCGTGAGATGTAACATGCTCCTGCGCCCCTTCACCGGCGCACACGCTCAGATGAGGTGTCAGAGATTAACGCGGCCGCTCTTCAGTTCTGACGTCGTGCAGCCGCTCCCGCGTTATTTAAAAAGGCTTCTATTACAGTCGCTCAGACACGAATAATTGAAATTATTTTAATGATCGTGTCACTAAAGACCAAACTTACACGGCTCTCAGCCTGACCCACTTCCTTGTTTTCTCCCATCAGCTCATTTTACTGCCGGATTCAAGCCGACGCGTCTCCAATTAGTCCCGCACCTCCGACGGGCACGGGCAGCGGAGCCTTAGCGATTGTTCTCTGCTGCTGTCATGCACACCTGCCTCACACGCAGCCCGGGCGGCGCGTGGACACGAGCCCCCGCCACGCGTCCCTGTCAGTCATTCTGCCAGGGCGCCCTTGATGCCTGCTAACCTTTCTGGTGAAGAGTGTGCACCTAATTACCAGGAAAATGGCTATGATGTCATAGGTCAGGACACGCACCGCGCCTGCTCGGAGGGGCTGTGCGGGGCGGGAGAGGGGGGCAGCTCCGAGGATAGCCAGGCACGCAGGGTGCTGGGGCAGATTAATGGAGTCATTAATAAAAATAAGCCAGTGGCACCGGCGGTGAGCGTGCCTCAGGCCCAGTCGGTGGCCTGGCACGGGATAAGACCCTCCCCTGACGGCGCTGTCCTGGAGGGCGCCTCCACCTGCGTCTCCAGCTCTTTGTCTGTTTGGGTGGGCAAAGCCCAGAGATCTGTGGAGCCCCCCCCCCCACCCTAGTGCAGTGACCAGGAGAGGCTTCTCATCCTGTGAGGTTGTGAGCGTGTTCAAACAACAGCTGGATAAAGTCTTCAGAAAGCACCCAACCTGGGGCGGCACTGTGGCGCAGCGGGTGAAGCCATGCCCTGCAGCGCCGGCATCCCACATGGGCGCTGGTTCGAGTCCCGGCTGCTCCACTTCTGATCCAGCTCCCTGCTGTGGCCTGGGGAAGCAGTGGAGGACGGCCCAAGGCCTTGGGGCCCTCACTTGCATGGGGGACCTGGAGGAAGCTCCTGGCTCCTGGCTCCTAGCTTCGGATCAGCCCAGCTCCGGCCATTGCAAAATTTGGGGAGTGAACCAGCGGATGGAAGACCTCTCTCTCTCTCTCTCTCTCTCTCTCTCTCTCTGCCTCTCAAGTCTGCCTTTCAGGGAAATGAAAAGTAAAACTCTTTTTTAAAAAAGAAAGAAAGACCACGCGACTCGGTTTCCCCAGCAGGGAGAAACCTCACATCCACTTCCGTGGTTGGCGTGACGCCGCTGCTCGGGTGTGGGGGAGCTTTCTGGGTTAACGGCCGTGGTCGCTGGTGTGTGTGGGTCTAGAGAAAAGTCACGGCTGAGGCTGAGTGAATGCGCACCCCACCCCCGGGGCAGCAGCGAGGCCCAGGCCCCAGGTGACGAGAGGGACACGTGGGCGGAGGCAGACGGCTGTGGGTCTGCAGCCCTCGGGCCGGGCCCCTGCTGGCCCTTCGGTGCAGCCACGTCAGCCTCAGTCAGGAGAGCCGAGGCCCTTCCCCGTGACGGCACAGCCCGGCGGCCTGCACTGCCGCCGCCCCAGGGAGGGCCTCCGGCACCCACTCACCCCCTGTGCTCTGCACAGAACCTACAGCAGAGCCACAGGTTGGGGGTCCACTATGTGGGCTCCTCCTCACCGTGACACCAGCGCAGGGCACAGACTGCGGGCGTGGCCACTCCAGCCCCGCAATTCTCAGATGCCCCACCTGGCGGCGCTGAGGGTGATGAGGCCAGCAGCTGGGGCGGGAGCCCTAGGGTGACCTTGACCTCCCGTGTTGATGTGCGCGTCCTCTCCTGCTCTCTGCAGAGGCACTGTGGCTCCTGTGGTGGGAGAATGGAGACCAGAAAGTGGCAGCCCGACGGGGGCGGCGTGCATCTGTCTCAGGAATGCGAGACGCCCTGGGTTTGTCTGTCTCGGCAGCCGCCATCTGTGCCCCAGGGAGCCCCAGCCTCGTCCCAGGACCCTTTTCTCACTCAGTGAAAAAGCCGCTGCAGCTCAGAATTTTAAAAATGAACACAAGGGTCCCTCCAAAGACCCCCAGAAGTTCTGAGGACCAGCCGTGCAACAGCAGGGGAGCGGCCGTGCCGGGGCGCGGTGGCAGAGGACGGTGGCATCCCGGGGACAAACAGGCTGCGGTTGCGCATGTTGAAGGAGAAAGTAAACCTTTTGGAAACTGGAGCTCACCAGAAGGTTGCGGAAGTTAGCCGGCTCCTGCCTCCCGCCGTGCCCCTGTCTGCTCGCGCCAGCCGCGTGCCAGCCAGAAGGAGGCGACGCTCGCGGATCAGCGTGCGCCGGGCGCTCGTGGAGCTGCAGAAGGCGGGCGGGCGGGCGGGGGCCGCACGGACACCTGCTCCGTGGCTGGAGCCCGGGCCCCAGGCGCTGTGACTCATCCGGGCTCCGTTTGCTCAGTGCCTGCATTTCTCGCTGGGTTTTGTCTTTCCCCCGCACAAGTGCAGAATTCACCTTGAAGCCGAGTTGGGGAGAGGCAGCTTTTTCTCGGAGGTGACGCCTGCTCTCCAGCGCGGTCCCGGGGCAGCGCTGCTCCGGCCTGAGCTTGGGTCTCCACACAGGGGAAGCCCCCGCACTGGGAGAACCGAGAGTCCAGCCCAAGGTGACCGTGCGGGCAGCGCCGTCTGTGTGGCTCCGGGGTTGCACGCAGTGCTGCCCACCCCCTCACACTGCCGGTGCGCAGCTGCGGCCAGCAGGAGTCCCGTGGGCAGCGGGCGTGCGGGGAAAGCAGCCGGAGCTGTGGCGTTTGCAGACTTCCCACTGGGGTCTGGGGGGTTGGCAGTGGGCACAGAGGCCCCAGTGCACCGAGAGCCGTCAGGCGTCCAGCAGGCCTGCGGACCCCGGCAGCTCTGTGCCGGAGCCGGAGCTCCTGCCTGTCTCGCAGGTGTGCGTCCATCTCCAGGGTGAAGATTTACGCAAATGGAGAAGCAGGAGGGACGGGCCCCGTGAGGCCCCGGGGCCGAGGGTGTGCTCTGCCGGCCACCCCCAGCCCATGTCCGGTCGGGGGGACTGGGGAGCGTGGCGGAAGCAGCGCCACGGCCGGGCGCCAGGCCTCGGGGCGGGGTGTGAGTCTGGTTGTGGCTCCCGGATGTCTGGGGTTCTCCTCTCGCGGCTCTGGGCCCCCTCCCCAGCTCTGCACTGTCTTCCACCCTGGCGTCCTCACTGTCTCTTGCCAGGAGGGGCGGTGCCGTCCGGAGCGGTCACCTTCCTTGGAACCAGGTTTGCAGCCTCTGATTTCTCCCTGAACCCCCTTTCGGGGAGCTCCGGGCTGCGGGAGCGTCTGAACCGGAACCCAGGGCCGGCGCCGCCCTGCGGCTCTCAGCGCAGCTTGATGGGCGGGGACGACTGCAGATAATCGCTCTGTGCTACCGGGTGGGGGTGGCAACTCCGAACGCATCACACGTGTGCCTGCCCTGGAACTCGAGTGGCAGTGGGAGCCTGCCATCCCACTGCCCGCGCCGGGGCTGCCTCCGGCCTTCAGAAGTGAAAGTCGCCCTCGTGTCCAGCGGCTGCGCCTGCTCCCAGCCGTGGGAAGCCAGCCCGGGGTAACACAGGATCCATCCACAGCCCTGCCTATGCAGTCAAAACCCAGTGTTTTAGACTCATTTAAAACTGTGTTCTTTGTGGCCCACAAAACCAGTTTCTCATGGACACACGTAAATGCAGCCGGTCACTCCTCGGGGGACACAGTGCCGCCCTGAGCCGAACAAGCTGCCACCGCAGAGGGCACCCCGGAGCAAGGCCGACAGCCGCCTGTTGGTCCTCCTGACGAGAGAACGCAGAAGCCTGCCAAGGACAGCGGTGCCGTGCCGCGTCAGGAGAACCGGGGACCCTGGCCGGGCTGGCCCGTCTTCCCTGCTGCTTCCCTTCGGAGGACGTGGGCGCAGGGTGGCACCGGGAGCGGGGCTGGAGGGACGCGGGCGCAGGGCCGTACCGGGAGCGGGGCTGGAGGGACGCGGGCGCAGGGCAGACTCCCGCTGCATGCTTTCAGGGCGAGATTTTAGTTTACCCAAGACCACGTTTTCTCTGGGAAAACAAAGACCCCCAAACCGACAAGGGTCCCTTGAGGGTGACAACAGATGTGCCCCACATCTGCACTGCATGGGGTGGCCAGGCTGGCCACACGGCCTTCTGGGCATGAGCAGGTGATGAGGCCAAGAGAAGACGCAGGAACATGGCACCTGCTGCAGCCTGTCCTGCAGGAGAGGGAGCAGCTGGGACACCTCTGCCTCACGTGGCAGGAGCACACCAAGATGGAGGGAGAAACCCCTGGCTCTTGGCTTTGGATCGGCCATTTTGGGAGTGAACCAGCGGATGGAAGACCTCTTCTCTCTCTGTCTCTCCCTCTCTCTGTCTGTAACTCTGCCTCTCAAATAAATATTAAAAAAAAAAAAAAAGGGAAAGAAATAAGCTCTGTGACGTGAGAGCCTCGATGGCTCCTGACCGGGGAGCTAGGCGGGGAGTGCCCGGGGCAGCGTGGAGCTGGTGAGCCCGAATAGCCCTGTGTCTGTCCTCGGGGGCGGGGCTCCACAATCCTGGCGACAGGGCAGTGACCCTGGCCAAGTGGAGAAACGGTCCATAAAAACGTGAACAGGGCTTTGGAAAGACAAGGGGAACCGCCAGTCAGAGGTCACTAATCAACTCCAGGCACGTCCGCTTCCTCCCTCACGCGCGGGGGCTGGGGTTCTGCCTCTGACTGCAGTGGGCCACACGGAGCTCCCCGGGCTGGGAGCTGGTGCGGACAAGCCTACAGTACGGAGCCCTTGGGCCACAGCAGGCTGAGCAGAGTGCAGGCCGGCACCCTGCTCTCCCCGGAATCCTCCTGGAAGGCCTGTGCGCTCCCTGCCCGGTGTGCCAGGGAACAGCCTGGTGCGGAGCACACGCGTGTGCCCGCTGCCTCCGTGCACGGACAGCATCCTGCCCTCACCCGCATCCACAGCCTCGCTGAACGTTTGCTTTCTCAGTCCCCTGGTGCTGACTCGGAATCAGGAAGACCAGGTGAAGCAGACCCAGCGGGAGGCCCGGGGTGCGCGCTGAGCTGCCCCCACCGCCAGGCCGCCAGCTCCTTCCCGGGGCCCCGAGGCAGGGAGAGGGCTGTTGGCGATTTGGCCCAGACACCTGCTCGCCCGCCGCACCGCCCCTCACTTCACACCTGGGCTCCCTCTTCCCAGCCCGTCTCCCATCCCAAGGCCGCAGCTCCTGGGTTCCCGTAGCTGGACTGACCTCCCAGCCCACTGCCCACACAACCTGACCTACGGCCTCCTCTTGCCCCACCTCCCCTGACCCTGGACAGCAGCCGGCCCAGAACCACAGCTGCCCTGCTGCCTTCCCATCCCTCTGCCCCCCGGCCGCCACAGGCTCTCACCCTCCATCAAGTGGCCCGATTCCCGCAACGAGCCCAGCCCTGCTGCAGGGCCTGTGGGCACAGCTGGGTTGTGCCCCGCCCAGCCCCCAGCACCGTCCACACGCTGGCACTCAGCAGACACTGACCCTGCGAGGGCCGGGTGGGCGCCAGGGAGGGTGGGCTGCCTGCTCACGCCTGTGCGTCCGGGGCTCCCAATCCCACTGAGCTTCGGCTCTGGGAGTTGCTGAGGCAAAACCTGGGCTTCTCGGCGCTCGTCACAGCGCCGAAGGCCCCGCCCTCCCGTGGCCGCTCGACTTCCTGGGCTGTGTCAGGGCACAAATGTGTTTTCAGCTCCACTAAATTTTCAGCGAGAGATGGGTGCACTGGGCTCTGAGCCCACGGGAGGGGGGCATCTGCCTTGTGAACTCCGCTGGCAAGTGGACCCTCGGTGCACCGAAAGCCCGGTGGGGAGAAAGCCACGTGGTGTGGGCATCCCTGGAATAGGGCTGACGTTTCTCAAAGACCTTCTCGCACGTTAGCCACAGGGTGTGACAGCAAAATCTCTGGACCGGGACTCCAAGCTCTTTGTGCCATCGGATGTGGGGTTGATGGCGAGAGCCAGACCTGGGGCCTGACCGCAGACCCTACCGCAGGGAACTCCCTCTCGGGCAGCAGCCTCCGTCTTGGCAATACTGGCCGAGCAGCCCAGGGTCCACGCAGCGGCATTGGGCCAGGGCGCCGGCAGCTCCTGCGCCCGCTGTCTCACTCAGGCATCCCCCTCCCCAGAGCCCTTGGCAGCTGGGCAGCCCTCGGCCGGTGGACGGCGGCCGTCCCCCTCAGCGGGTATGGGTGCCGGCCAGGCCAGCTGAGACCAGTCGTCCCGTGTGCAGTGCTGCAAGGCGGCCGTCTCCTGGCCCCAGTCAGGTCCTGGATGGGAGACTCGGTTCCCTGAGCCTCCTGTGTTCACCGTGAGACTGGAGACAGGGCCGGGGCACGGAGCAGGCTACGCGAGGTCCCCAGGGCTCCTGCTGGCTGGAGCTCACAGAACAGACACAGGTTCTGCCGGGACTGGGGGAGGGCCCGTCGCCTGGGAGTGGGGGAGAGCTCACAAACACTACGACCCGCGCAGGCTGCTTCCCTCCTCCCAGAGGCCTGGGGGCTGCAGAGGTCCTGGTGTTGGTTTGCAGCAGGTGCAGGTTTACCACTCTGTCCTCAGCATGCACGCGGCCCCTGCTGTGCTGTGCAGCGCCGTGTGAAGGCGGGAGCTCCCTTGCCGGAGCCACACGCCTCGGTGCGGCCCTGGCTTCCAGGTCACCTGATCTGCATTGTGTCTCTGATGTGCCTTGAGAGCGAGGACTCAGGACAAGGTGACTTGCTTGTCGGTGCAGCTCAGCGTCAGCCGGGTCCCCGGGAGGAGCGCCCCAGTTTGCATTTCACCGAGGACGCGGGTCAGCTTTGCAAGCCTCTGCAGACGCTTGATCGCGCATAAACACTAAGGCCTCTCGTTTGCAATCTCACTTGAGCCACCGATTAAAATGCAACCGCCTGAGCTCTGAAACTCCAACAAATGAGAGCCGCTTGGGTGCTGCTCGAGTGAAAATTAAGAAAGAAGAGAAACCGCAGTCCCCAAGGCCATCTCTCATTGAGCTTCGAGTGGAGGAGGCAGCTTGTCCCACGCTGACCTCTGCTGGGGCGGGGGAGGCTGCGTGCCTTCCGGTGCATGACTGTGAGCGTGGCTGTCTCCTGGGTGCCTGTGCCACCCCCAGGCTCAGGAGAGGCCGTGGCTTCCTAAAGGGGTCATCTGTGCAAGCGGCTCCAGCCATCTGCGGGGACGAGGGGGCTTGTGGGAGCCGGCTCGGAGCGCGCCGGGGAGGGGGGACGGACACCACCGCCGTGGCGGCCGGCGAGGTTCCCAGGGCACGAGCGCCTTGATTAATGTCGCCTGCACCCCGTGCCCACTGCCCGGGGTCTCCAGAGACTCCGCCCACCTCTGCCTCCGTGCCTTCCCGAGCTCAGGTCAAAGCAAAGGCAGCCGCGGCCGTGCACCGCAGAGCGAGGCTGACCGCTGGGAGAACCATAAACCTCGCAGTGTGACGATCGACTGAGCAGTAAATTAATTAATCATCATTTTATGCCTCATCAAGCACTTTGCTGAAGCTCTCGACGGGGGCCTTGGAAGAGCCAATGGGAAGCAGACTGTTTTGTTTATCTGGGTGAGCCTTCCATAAACAGTGGAGGTTTTGACAAGCTAATAAATATGTCATCCGTCTCTGCCACCGGCAGCAGCCCGGCCCCACCTGCAAAGTGGTGGGATTCTGCCCGGCCTGGTGGGCAGTGAGTGATGGCAGGGACAGGCACTCGGGGGCCGGGAGCAGCGGGAGGCTCTCACAAGCTCCTTCCAGCTTTGTGGGAGAGATGCGTGCCCCGCGCTCGCCGCGCGCCTGGCCGGCCCTTCCGCGGGCGCGCAGCCGTCCTGCTACGCCGGTCTGCACACGTCTCTTTCTCCGACCTTGAGCTTCCCGAGCTGGGGACCAGGCTGCCGCGTTCCAGGCTGGCAAAGCGAGAGCCCAGAGCGCGATCAATCTGGCGGTGGAAGTCCGGCGCCAGGGGCTCCTAACCATCAGCTGGGCCTCCTGCTCGTGCCCACAGGTTTCTGAGAAGAAGTTCCGTGCTAAACTCATCTCAGCCCTGGAAAAGAGCGCACAGCGGCGGAACCCACCGCTCCCACAAAAGGACACTTTTCCAGAGTGGAAGAAGTGGACGTGGGTGACGCGGTCCTCGCCTGTGTCGCAGGCCTTGACTGATGACTTTAAAGGAAGACCAGAGCCCGATCCTGCGGGGCGGGACCTCGGGCCCCAGGGGAACGCGGGGGTGAACTTCTCAGGTCTCTGCTCATAGCTACTCCTTACCTAGCCGAGGTGGGCTGGGACGCCCTCCTGTGACCCCTGTGCAACTCAACTGGAGCTCCTAAACCGCGGGCATCGCGGCGCCGGCTGGGCCCACGCCTGGCCCGTCACTCCGCCTCCTTTCTTTCCCAACAAGGCACCACGGGGCCGTGGAGACCTCAGCTGCGCCAGCTCCGTGCCCGTGGCGGCGTCAGCCCTGCTCCCCCCGCTCACGCCTGCCTCCTACAGCGCCCAGAGGGGGCCGAGTCCTGGCCCCCAGCACCCCCAGAAAGGCAGTCAGAGGCGGCACCGCCGAGCCCCGCGTGTGACAGAGGCCCGAGCTCTCCCAGCCCCTCTCTGCCTGCCCCGATGCCCTCCGGGAGCGGACAGGCTCTTGGCCAGACCCTGCGTCCACAGCCCGGCCCTGGCTTTGCCTCGCCTTCGCTGCCCCGCTCGCTCCGTCCATTCCAATTCTCTCGCAGAGCCTGGGGAAGGCGATGGCCGAGCTCTTGGTGACAGAAGGCGGGCCAGCAGGAGTGCCACCAGCTCTCCTCCCAGCTCCAAGTCACCGCGGGGCTGCGAGGCGATGGCGCCGGTTCCCTGCAGCAGACGCCGAGGGGGAGACGGTGGAGCCAGAGCTGGCTTCAGCAGGACCGCATTCCGCTCTGCCCGCACGCACGGAGCGCAGGCTCCTCTCTCTGCGACTTTATCGTGTGGATAAATCTGGGAGACAGCACGCCGTGGGTGAGCTCGCCCGCTCACTGCCAGCCTCCGTGACGGGCTGCTGGAGCTGGGAGCGGAGGCTGTGTCTCACGTCCCCAAGGTCGGGACAGGAGAGGGCCCAGCCCTTGGCAGGTGCACCCGAGAGCCGAGCGCAGCAGACTCCCAGGGGAATGAGAGCACTCGGCCGGTCACCTTGCGGCAGCATTTGTCTTTCTTCTCAATGTTGCCTTTACTTCCAGGGTTCTTGGCTTTGCAATCCAGTTCATGAGAAGTGAGGATTCGAGAGGAGGGAAGGAAGAGAGAGGAGTGGAGGGGTCGGGGAACGAGGTCCGAGTCAGGACACTGCCCGTCGGCATTTCTGCTCTGGCTCTGTTGGCGGGAGGCACCTCCCACCGTGAGGGCCCGGCTGCTCCCCGCGGCTCTGACGGAAGAGCCAGACCTCCGGAGTGACCGGTGCTAACGCGGTTTCTCAAACGCCCTAGCCAGGACGCTCTGGACTAGCAAGGGCTCGAGGGCTGCTGGGTCCCGGGCGCTTCCTCGGGGCGGCCTCTCCCCCACGCCCGGGCCCTCCGCCGCCGAGTTGGCTGTCCCCGGAGTCCCCGTCTCTCGCGACCCGAGCTGAAATGCCACAGGAGTTCTGTGACTCATGTTTTCCAAGCACCTACTTATTTTTAAGTTAATCTGTGTCATGCTCTCCTGACAGGTCCCTAAGGGGCAGAGATCTGGCCTCGGGAGGTCGCAACGTGCGTTTTCTTACGTAAACCACGGAACACACGTGGCATGCAGCAGACTTCAAGTCCATAATACTCGAACCTACGTTGGCTGCAACTGGGGGGGGGGGGGGGCAGTGAGGGAGGACACGCTGAGGAACGTTGCTCCAGAGGATTTGCTGAGTCGTGGACAAAGGGCCGTGGCTCTCCCATTGCAACCACGCCGTACGTGCCCCAGGTGTGAACACGTGCACTCAAAACACAGCTTCCTGGTTAGCTGCCGTTGCAGTCACTGAAGTCATTTTTAAGGTGTGGCCGCCTCCCTGTAGGCCGCGCGTTCTCCCGTCCTGCGACTGTGCTGCCGCCCCCTCGGCCCCGAGGGACAGCACCGCGTCTGTGTCTGCCTCTGCTCTGATGCTGCTTGGCCCCAGCGTATCTCTTCGTCCACACCTCCACTCCCAAGCCTTCCCTCGCCAGTTGATTCTGAGGGTTCCTGCACACGGTGCCGGATTTTATTTTATAGTCCATCTGCCACTCTTGGGTCTTCCCCGCCCGGAGCCGGGTAGCGGTGGGCGGGGCTCTTACTCACTGCACTGGGTTTCCACGGCTCTTCCCCCTCCTCATTCGTCTGTCTTGCTAAACGTTCTGCCCATTCTTTTCCAAGATTGTAACAATTTTTAAATTTTTTATTATTATTTATTTGAAAGACAGAGTTACAGAGAGAGGTAGAGATAGAGAGAGATCTTCCAACTGCTGGTTCACTCCCCAGATGGCCACAATGGCCAGAGCTGGACCCATCTGGAGCCTGGAGCCAGGAGCTTCTTCCAGGTCTCCCACGTGGGTGCAGGGAACAAGTGCCTGGGCCATCCTCCACGCCTTTCCCAGGCGCATTAGCAGGGAGCTGGATGGGAAGTGGAGCAGCCAGGACTGGAACCAGCGCTCATATGGGATGCCGGCACCTCAGGCGGAGCCGGTACACCACAACGCCAACGCCCAAGGTTGTAACAATTGATCCTCAGTCACAGCCCAGTGCAAAGTCTTACTACCGTCCCATTAATCTCCCCACCCTTGCCGTCCGCCCACCTGAGTGAACAGTTTAGAAAGTGGTCCCTCCCCCAAGTCCTCCATCTCCCACATTCCCCGGTTTTGCCAAAGCATGTTAAATATTCCATCCGTTCCACAATTCACTCCCATGTGGTTTGCACATTTCTGTCCTGGCCCTGCCCTAACGTGTGCAGAGCGAGCGCTCACGGCCGCGTGCTGGGTTTCGCCGCGTCGTTCCACATCCCTCTGCTTGCCGCCCCTGTCGCCTGTTCTGTGAGCTGCGCTTGGCCGTCATTCGGGAATGGCTTCCTGGTGACTTCCGCATACAGCAAACCAGACACCTTTCAGAGCCCCGCAGCTTGAGAATCCTCTTCCTTTGGCTGAAATGTGAACAAATCTGGGCTGAGGATACACAGCTCGCTGCCGCCGTCTCCTGTGGTACCGGTGCCCGTCTACCGCCCGGCTCTGCCGACGGGAACCCTGAGGCTGCCCCTGTGCCCCCCCTCGGCGCCCATCCCCCAGTGGCTGCAGACTTGGGGGACAAACTGAACAACAGTAATTAAACTGAATACCCACCCTTGGGGCTGGCGCTGTGGCCTAGCGGGTAAATCTGCCACCAGAGGTGCCGGCATCCCACATGGGTGCTGGTTCAAGTCCCAGCTGCTCCACTTCTGATTCAGCTCTCTGCTGTGGCCTGGGAAAGCAGAAGATGGATCAAGTCCTTGGGCCCCTGACCCACGTGGGAGACCTGGCTCCTGGCTTCAGATCAACACAGCTCCAGCCTTTGTGGCCATTTGGTGAGTGAACCAGCAGATGGATGACCTCGCTCTCTCTCTCTCTGTAACTCTGCCTTTCAAGTGAATAAATAAATCTTAAAACAAAAATGGAGTGTATCAAACTGCTCCCTGTAACACTCCTATTTGGGATTTATTTTACATAAATGAAGGAACCATCCCACAAGGAGATATCTCATATATATATACATGTTATTTAAAATCACTCAGATGTTGGGCATCTGAACACTGCAGTGTGAGACTGTGAAGAGGACTGTTAACCCTCCATACAGGCGCATAGCGAGGCCAAGGCACATTTTGGGTGACTTCAGAGTTGTGAGTTCATATTTGACTCAACAGGAGAGGGACACAATGGCCTGCGACTGTGCTGCAGGTGGGGCTGGGCTGGGGCTGGGCTGGGGCTGGGTCTAGGGCTGGGGCTGGGGCTGGGGCTGGGCTGGGGCTGGGTCTAGGGCTGGGGCTGGGTCTAGGGCTGGGGCTGGGGCTGGGCTAGGGCTGGGCTGGGTCTGGGCTGGGGCTGGGCTAGGGCTGGGGCTGGGCTAGGGCTGGGCTGGGTCTGGGCTGGGTCTGGGCTAGGGCTGGGGCTGGGCTAGGGCTGGGCTGGGTCTGGGCTGGGTCTGGGCTAGGGCTGGGGCTGGGCTAGGGCTGGGCTGGGTCTGGGCTGGGGCTGGGCTAGGGCTGGGGCTGGGGCTGGGCTGGGGCTGGGGCTGAGGGTGGGCTGGGCTAGGACTGGGCTGGGGCTGGGCTGGGGCTGGGCTGGGGCTGGGCTAGGACTGGGCTGGGGCTGGGCTGGGGCTGGGCTGGGGCTGGGCTAGGACTGGGCTGGGCTGGGGCTGGGCTGGGCTGGGGCTAGGGCTAGGGCTAGGGCTGGGTCTAGGGCTAGGGCTAGGGCTGGGCTGGGCTAGGCTGGGGCTGGGCTAGGACTGGGCTGGGGCTGGGCTGGGGCTGGGCTGGGGCTGGGCTGGGGCTAGGGCTAGGGCTAGGGCTAGGGCTAGGGCTGGGCTGGGCTAGGCTGGGGCTGGGCTAGGACTGGGCTGGGGCTGGGCTGGGGCTGGGCTGGGGCTGGGCTGGGGCTGGGCTGGGGCTAGGGCTAGGCTAGGCTGGGGCTGGGTCTAGGGCTGGGGCTAGGGCTGGGGCTGTGCTGGGCTGGGCTGGGCTGGAGCCACAAACTCAATCAGGTGTCCCCTGTGGCAGAGACCTAACCATTGAGCTGCCGTTCCTGTGTCCCAGTCACGGCGCTCAGGTAAGTCAGCACTTGGACGCACAGGTGTTGGTTAACCTCTGAGTGAGAGGGGCACGCCCAGCATGGGCTCAGGACCTTGTGCCCCTGACTCCTCCCAGCCGCTTGGCCTGAGCTCCGCCCCGCGCCCCCTCCCACGGAGGCCTGAGCAGCACGGGACTCCACCTTCTCCCAGCTCCGCAGCCAGGCTCCGCTCCTGAACACAGAATTCCCCCTCCGCGCCCTCCCCTGACGGCTGGGGTCAAAGCGTCGGCCCGTGTCCGCTGCGGACGTCATCCGGCTCCCAGTCTGAGTCAGCCTTCACAGGGGAGCACTCACCTCTCTGCTGTTGCAGGTGGGGGGGGGGGTGTCTCTAAAACAGCGCAGCCGCGAGGGTGCATCAGTGAGGGAACCGATCCGCCAGCCGGCTGCGATTTGCCGGAGAGCTGGACCACACGGGGCTCGCGATGCTGCAAAGCCTGCAGGGTTTGTGGGTCGTGGTCTCCGTGCCATCGGGCGCTGCGACAGCGGTGTCGTCTCCAGTCACCCTTGTGACACAGGTGGTCAGAGCCACGGGCAGGTCAGCGTGGTGAAGACACAGATGGACGGGCGGATGGACGGACGGACAGAGCAGGCTGTTGGGAGAAATGCTATTGCGCTGGGAAACCGCACTGGGACAACCTCGTCCCAAAGAATACCGTGTCCTGATTGCTGAGCGCCTAATGCAAGCATGGATTTGGTCAATTTCGTCCTGATTTATGACTCGGAGAATGTACGTCAAATGTTTGAGCTTCAATGAAGCAGCGATAGCAGGCAGGGTCAGCCAGACTTCGGGAGTGCCGGGTGCGCGGGCAAAGCCGCCTCCCTGCATGGACAGGGCACGGCTCTGCCTGCAGGCTGGGGGGCACCCCAGGGCCCCCGAAACCCAGCGAGGAGGGCGCCCTGTCTGTGCCCTGAGGCTTCGCACCCAGAGCAGCCTCACACACGGAAGGAAGGCGCTTTCCTGGGTGCTGAGCAGCTCCGTTGTCTCGGGTCAGCCGGGAGCACAGGACAGCTGAGCCGGGGTCTGTGCGGGCGTGGGCATTTCTGGGAGGGGCCTGCTTCACCCGGTACCGCTCTCTCCCCTCCCGAAGGCGGGGCTGGGGCGACCTCAGGGCTGCTGCTCTCGCTCCCTGGGGATGATGTCGGCTTCAGGTGGGCTCATTTCCTGCTGCCTCTCGGCCTCCCGCCCTCCGTCAGTCACTTCATTCCCGGCCTCAGAGCCTGACCCGGCTGTTCCGGGTGTGAGATTCTGCTGAGGTGTCCTCCCACCAAAGCGGCCTACGGTGTCGCCCTGACCCTCGGCTCCGCACAGTTTCCGGGATGCCGCCGCCGCCTCCAGGGACCGTGCGTGCTGGGTGCCTCCAGGGCATGGAGAGGGACTCCTGGCAGGACTGATCAGTTCTCTTCCGGCTCCCTACCCAGCACCTCCCGGCCTGGACGGTGGGGTTAGCCTGGAGAAGGGGTCGGGCGCCTCCTCCTATTTTGCGCGTGGCCTTTGCCGCAGACAGAGCCAGGAAGGCACTAAACGCCTACGCTGCTCTCAGTTAAATTGCTCCTTTCCTCGTTTTCTGTGGCTACAGTGTTTCAAGAGCAGCTGGAGAGGTGTGACGCCGCGTGACCTGAGCGTGCCCTGCCCCGGGCTTGCCCGTTGTCACGAACACTGAATGGCCGCCTAAAGCCCGGCCGCGTCTGGGGAGGCCACGCTTGCTTGGGCCAGGGGCTTGGGGACAACCTTTGATGCCACCTAGCCCTGGGCTGCGGGGCGCCCACAGAGCCCTCCCAGACCTGGCCGTCTGCTTCCCGGTTCCCGTGCACTGCGGGGGGTGCCCTGCTTCCCGTCCTGCCCCCCGCCCCACTCAAAGCGTCCCTGTGGGACCCTGAGAGTGGCACTGCTCGGCACGTGCTCTGAAGCCTGAAGCTTAGATCCTCCCGGGCCACGTGGACGGCAGGGACGCCCAGCAGGTGCAGCCTGGCCCTGCCCCCCAGCCCTGACGTAAATGACGCTCCTGAATCTGTCCGGGGGGCATCGCTCAAACGTCAGCTCTCGGAGTTCTGTGTTTTACAACCACTCACAAACATCTGAGACGCCCCCTTTGTGTGGAAGGGCCGGTGCTGCCACTGTGTGCCGGAGCCCTGTCCCACGGAGCCCGGTCCCTGCTGTGGCCAGGCCAGCACAGGCTGCCTCCACCGGGCCACACACGCTCACCTGGGCGGCCACACCCAACAGGTCCCGAGGAAGACGCTGAGAACCGATTCGAAGCTGACCGAGAACCTCACACAGTTGCCCCTCTAGGAACGTCTTAAACAGGTGCAAAGGGCTGTATCCCAGATTCGTGAGGCTTGGTGAGTAGCCAATTCTATCACAAAGAGGTCGGATGGTGTTGGTGACTGTAGGCAGCAGGCGGACTGGGGCAGCCGAGTTCTGTTCCTAACCCACCCCCAGGGCGCGTGGGAAGCAGGTATGGGCGTGGTGTGGTGTCTGCTCATCTCTGTCACTCAAGAGCTGTGCAGGCACAAGCCCCGCCCTCCAGAAGCTGCCGCCACACCTGGGTTCTCAGCACGGCCACACCGAGGAGCTCACGCCGCTCCCACGCCAAGTCCCGCGGCCAGAG
The DNA here is from genome assembly GCA_949820135.1 of Sylvilagus floridanus. Lineage (NCBI taxonomy): Eukaryota > Metazoa > Chordata > Mammalia > Lagomorpha > Leporidae > Sylvilagus > Sylvilagus floridanus. Next base: position 99,940,728 of record OX463246.1, on the reverse strand, counting down.
CGGGGACTCTGAGCCCCTGGCTGCTGGGAGACCCCAGGAGCCCCCGCATTAGCAAGGAAACAGCTCCATGGCTGCAAGGACGCAAGCCACGGGGCGGTGGGGGGGCGAGCTCCGTGGTCGGGGGGAGGTGCACGAGGGCTGAGAGAGGGGCCTCTCTGAGAACACAGCGGGATGAAGCCGAAACGGAGCACAGCTGGCGTCCGGGTCCAGTCGGTTGGCTGTGTTCGGGGGCCCGAGGCGCCTCATCGTGTCCTTTTCTGGTTCGGGAGACGCCACGTCGTGTACGCGAGGTTTTCACGGAATACCGCTTCCCTTTCTGGGTGAAGAGCCGCCCTCCCGCCCCGCCCACTCGAGCCCTGGCGGCGCACCCACGCGGCACCCGAGGAGCTGCTTAGCTGAGGCACCAGATGAGTAGAAGCTGATAAGCAATTTGTGTTACAAGGGTGTCACTGTCAGCGTTTTAAGGCGTGTCGTGCTCCTGAGATACGACTGCATCCATATTTTATTCAAATCTATACAAAGACAAACCAGTGACGGGCGAAGTGTTTCCAACACAGAACCCCAGACAGTGTGACACGAGAGTGCTGGCAGCAGGTGCACCCAGCCCGTGTGGGTGTCACCTCCAGGGGTGACTTGGCCCTTGCGGGGTGGGGCCCGGAAGAGGGGGTGTCTTCAGGCCACGGCAGCTGAGGGGTGCTCACACTGAGGGCGGCAGGGTTTCTGGCTTCCGTGGCCAATGACATCACCGAGAACCAGGAACCTTCATGGGATTAATTGCTTGATTGTTTAAGAGATGACGCGCCCTGTTTACCCAAGCCTGGAGGGCTTCTCCGTCCCCGGAAGTGATTTTTTAAAAGGGCAGAATCCGCAGGGTCTGGGAGGCGGGTAAGTGGTGAAGCAGGGTGAAGAATCTTCCTTGGGGGTGGCTGGCCTTCCCTTAGGCAAGATGACTCCTTTAAACAGGAGACGGCAGCAGGATTAGCCTCTGATTTCTGGGCAGAGTAGGAGAGACCGATCTTCTAGATGGTTTTAAGTGAGGCTCCGAGCGAGAGGACACAACCCAGCAAGCTGCCAAGCAGTGCCCGGCCCTGGGGTCAGGCCGCTCTGCGGAGTGCGGAGGGGGGTGCTGAGGGGGAGCCGGAGCCCCGGGGTCTCGGCACCGCCTGGGACCCGCCGAGGGGGCCCTGCTCACCAGGCCCGAGGAGTTCCGAGCCCCCGGCAGCCCCGGCGCGGCCTCAAAAGGAGCAGAAATGGCGGTGCCTGCCTTCCAAGACCTCGGAGGCTTGGCTGAAGGCTCACGGTAAACAAACGCGCACAAAGGCCCTCATTGGCAAAGGCCCGAGCGGCAGCGCGCTGGCTCCGAGGCTCAGCCTGGGACGGTTTCGCAGTGAAGCAGAACCGGCAGATGTGAATCTATGCAAACAAGACCTGTTGGAAGGCGTTGGCAGAGCCTGTGCCAACTGCCACCCACGGCCTCACCAGCTTTCCCGGGTCATTATCACCCCCGGCCGGCCTTCGGGAATGTTCCCAACCCGGAGCCTCTGACTCACTTCCTTTTGAAGCCTCATTCCCTGTTCACATGGGTCTGAGCTCCGAGCCGCGTCCCCAGCACGACGGTGCAGGAGCGTCTGCAGCCGCTGTGGGCGCACGGCCTCGGCACTCGCCAAGCAGACACGTCCGTCCTTTGGTTCCCGGGGAGCCCGGGCTGGCTGCTGAGGAGACAGCAGGAGGGAGCTGAGCGTGAAGGCACAACCGCACCCTGTGCTCTGTCACCAGCGAAGTGTTTCAAAGCCCGGTTCTGTCGCAGATGTGCACGCCCACGGCAGCTGGTGCAGGGTGAGGAGGTGCAGGGTGGTGCCCCGACACCTGCTGTACAGACGAGGACGCGGGGGACCTGCCGTACCCGCCTGTACCCCATGCACGCACGGAGTCAGTTCAAGGCAGGGCCGCGTGGGCCCTTTGGGATTCGACGGTCATCCTTGGAGTCACCAGCAGGTCCCAGCCCCAGGAGCAGTGAGGGGACTGGGGGTGGGCTGGGGTGGTGGGCAGACCTGCTGGGAGGTGCAGTGCCTACCCTGAGGAGTGCGGGGCTGGAAGCAAAGGTCCCTCTCCCACCAAGGAACCAGAGAACCTGGAACCACCAAGAACCTGGAGGCCATACGCGTGCAGGGGTGGGGGGGCATGAGGGCGTGGCAGCCCACACCCAGCGTGCAGGGGACGTGGCATTGCCAGGTCTTCCTGAGGGGGTGCCTGGGGGTCGCTGAAAGTCCACCCTCCAGTGCAGCTCAGCTTCAGGGAGGCCTCCCCCCGCCCCACTCTCACGCCTGCTTCACTTCGCTTCACTTCGCGGTGCTCCTGGGGGTGGGCCAAGCAGCCCCGTGGACAGGGGGAGCCTCCGCTCTGGGGATTAGGAACTGATTCACTGTTCTAGATGTTTCTATGAAAGGACTGCTCAGTTCATGCCTCTGTCCTGGGGCGGGTTTCTGTTTGGGAGGGGAATGAAGCCCACCCATGGGCCGACAGCTCCCCCCCGGCCCCGCAGGGGCAGCTGGGCGTCCTGGCGTCCTCAGTCTCCCATCCAGCAGCCTCCTTGTGGTCCCCACCTTGGACTCTTGTCCCAAGGATTCTTCCATCAGCCTGAGCTCATTGGAAAACGAGCTGAGACACCCCAAGAGTGATGTGTGACCCCCGTCTGGGCGGGGACAGAGCCAGCACCCCTCGGGGGCCGCAGGCAAGCGGGGTTGGCCACAGCGTCTGGGACCGCCCACGTGGAGGAAAGAATGAACCGATGTGTCCTATGCCCCTGCGTCGTTGGTTCTGTGCTTGCTGTGAACGACGGAAAACTCACAGGCGCGGCTTCCTCTGAGCGGGGATGAGGTGCAAGTGGACACACGGGGCCCACGGCTCCGCAGCCGGGTCCACGCGGCCATCCCTCACTGAAGCACAGCTCCTTAGCGCCGGAAAGAACGCAAGCAGGGAAGGGGGCCCATTAGTGATGCGATGGCCATCTGGGTTCGGGCAGCGAGGCCGACCGCGCTCTGGTGCTGCCAGCACGTGCACTGAGCGTGCTCGCTGCGGCGCCCTGCTCACCGAGACGGCAGATTACATCTTCCAATAAGCTAGGGTTTCATCACCGAACTGCCGCATCATGCCAAGCACCCGGCCCTCGCTGATGACGAGGTGGCGGGGCCGCGGAGGGGCCGGGAGCAGAATATCAGAGCCGCGTGGGTCAGGCCAGCGGTGCCGGCGGGGCCGAGGCAGCTGCCTGCGTCTGCTCGTGTTTGAGGGACACTGAGTCGGACCCAGCGTGTGCAGATGAGCAAGGCGTCCACCAGTCGATGGAGCGAGTCGGGCTTGGGTGTGCCTGGTGCGGCTCCCCTCCCCCACCCGCCGCGCTCCGCCTCGCCACAATTAATTGTTGTCTGGAATGTTATTAGCTGAAACACTGCCTTTGCTCCCAGGCTAAAGTTCCTTCTTAATGAACAGCGATCCTTGCTGGCAGCCCGCTCCGGGCTTGGCTCATCACGGCGATAACATCAGCCCAGGTGCCGCTGCTGCTTTTAGGAATCGTAAATCTTCACCTGTCACCGGAGGGCGGGAGAAGAAAGGTGAAACAGGTCTGCAGAAGCTTTCCCAGGTGTTATTTTGCACGTTGGGAGCTAATTGATGGTTCTGCCATAATAGTTACAACTGATAAGGATCATGTAAACACCGGCTCTGGGGGTGGGGGAGCATTCCCAGGGTGTCCCAGGGTGTCCCGTCCTCTGCCTCACGCACAGCACAGGCCTCCTCTGGGGATGGCTTTGAAGTGCCCGACAAAGAGTCGCCCACACTGGACACAGACAGAGTCGCCCACACTGGACACCGCTCAGCACGGACACCGGGTAGCTCCCCTCTCAGCGCCGCCCGGGAGCCTGCATGGGCTCCGGCATCCCCTCTCCCCTCTGCCCACGTTGCCCCCTGAATGGCTTCAGATCTGTCTCTTTTCGATTTGAAGGCTGTGAATTCCTTTGCACGATGTCAAAGGAAAGGCACGCTTCCTCCCAGCACATCCTGGAAGCAGAGAAAAGCAGCTAACTGGCCGCCTCTCATCTCATTTTCCAGCTGCCCACACGCGGCCCGGGGCCGAGCCTTGGGCCCCGGGGCCACGTAATTGGATTGGGCTGGGGGTGGGAGGGGAGCCCGGGGGCCTACAGCCCGTCTACACCCGCAGTGGTTTCAGAGGTTTCTGCTTTTTGCCACCATGGAGAAATCAGCATTTGCCCGAGTGAAGAGTCCCGTGCTCTGTCCCCGACTGGGTCCGTGACATCCGAAAGGAAACAAGAGTTAAAGGTGATAACAACGCTTCATTTTCTCGGTAACGGCATTTGCTTGGGGATTTCTTCCCCCTTATGAAAATAGTATTAGTGTGACACGCAGGCTTCCCTAAAAGGACTAAACCGCGGAGTCTTTGATGCTGTGTATCGGGAATCTATAAATAACACCAGTGTGAATACACCCGGAAGCAGCCACGTCGGATTGCATCCCTGCTCAGCTAAGCTGGTCTCTGTTTCACCTTTGTAAATTAACAAACAGCTGCCTGTTCTCCAGGCTGGGGTCGGTCTCACCCCAGGGGCCCGGACTCTGGCAGGAGGGGGAGGGGCGCCGGGCGCAGGTCCCGCGCTCCCTCCTCCAGCACCGCTCTCCCCATCTGCCTCTGGAGCTTATCAGCCCGGCTCCCCAGACAGCTCACTCTGCGGCTGCACCTCGGGGCTGGCTCTCACCTGATGTTTCAGTTTTTTAAACGCTTGAAGCTCACCCTGCTGTGACTCTCGCTTTCCAGCGAGGAGCATGTGCAGGGTACACAGGCTGGCCGTTCCCAGCAACCAGGCGCGTCTGGCTCCTTGGCTCACAGAGGGCAGGCCTGCAGGGGAGGGCGGGAGGAGCCAAGCGCCGGGCCCGGGATGCTCCAGGTCCGTTCTGCGCTGTGAGGTCAGGCCGCAGGAGCCCTCCGTAGCTTCCCCCGAGAAATGAAACCCACATGGCTCTGAAATTCTCTCCTACAGAAGCCGACTCAGAACACAGCAGCAGGCCTGCAGGAGGGCGGGCGTCCACCCAGCACGGACGGTCGCTGGGCCCCGTGGGCGGTGGCGGGGAGCAGGCCTAACCTGGGACGGAGCTTTTCACGGGGATCTTACCTTTCCCGCTGTGTTAGGCACCATGTGGCGCCGTGGCTCCCACTCTGCTTCAGTCACTCTGTGAATGCGTCGTGTAGAGGCCGACCAGCGGCTCTGCACCTGCCGGCTTCCCTCACCGGCAGCACGGGGGTCTCGTGTCCTCCTGCAGGGTCAGTGCCTGGGAGACACCGAGCACTGCTCTCTCCGCCACCCCTGGGCTCGCGCTGCACCCAGCAGAGGGGTGGGGGTCGTGGCTGTGACCGCTCCACTCCGGCAGGTGGGGCCGGTCGGTGGCACGGGCCCCAGGCACCCGTGTGCCCCTACAATGCTTGCTGTTGGCATTTTGTTAGTCAGGCTCTCCTTTTTTTTTTTTTTTCACCTAGTAAAGTTCATCTAAGATAAAACTTGGGTATTTTTAACTCCAAATGGCGCCATTGAATCCACAAATTACAACCAGCAGTAGCTTCTGAGGGATGGCAAACTGAAACCACGTATTCATTCCTCTGTTTGGAAAGCAGAGACAGACAGGGGGGGAGACAGAGATCTTCCGCCCCTGCTCCCCTCCCCAGACGGTGGCAGCCGCGAGGGCTGGGCCAGGCAGAAGCCGGGAGCTGCAGCACCCCGTTTGCCACACAGGTGACAGGGACCCCAGTGCTGTGCCTTCCTGGGCACATTAGCAGGACGCGGGATTGGAGGCAGAGCAGCCGGGATTCAAACCTGCACTCCGATAGGGAGGCAGGGGTCTCAGGCAGCGGCTTAGCTCGCGGTGCCACAACTGCGGGCCCACCAGGACCCCGTGTAAACACCACTCCCCGGGGCTGGGTCACGGTACAGAGGCGTCATTCGCTCCCTGCCACACTGGCGTCCCGATTCAAGTCCCAGCTGCCTCTCTTCCAATCCGGCTCCCGGCTAATGTGCCTGGGAAAGCAGGGGAGGACGGCCCAAGGGTTTGGGCCCCTGCACCCACATGGGAGACCTGGAAGAAGCCGCTGGCTCCTGGCTGCAGCCTGGCAAACCCCAGCCGTGGCAGCCATCTGGGGAGTGTCCCAGCAGGTGCACAGTCTCTCTCTCTGTCTCCCTCTCTCTCTCTCTGTAACTTTGCCTTCCAAAGATAAACCTCATTTAGAAAAACATTCGTCATTGAAAAAAGTAAAAATCTCAAGGGGAAAAGAAAGGTGGCGTACAGGATGAGATGCCTGCCCCCCACGAGGCGCCCCAGCCCTCTGCCTCGGGGGGGCTCCTCTCCTGGCCCTCGGCGGGCAGCGGCGGTTTCCCGCCAGTCCTGGCAGGTTTCTGGGCCCTGACGCAGGCCCTGGCTTCCTGCCCCTCCTTTGGTTCCCAGAGGCCCAGCAGAGGTGCCTGTGGCCTCAGTTCCTAACCCTGGGCCACGCGCGGGGCACGATTCAGCCTTGTGGGTGGATGCGTAGCCCTCCCATGAGCCCGCACGCCTCCCACACCGGGGGCGCCACGAGTGCCAACAAACAAATGATTCCAAACTCTGCTGTCTGACAGGGATGCCTCTCCCCCATCCCCTCCCTCCTCCTCCTCCGCCCCTCCCCTTTCTGGGAGGAGAGTGGATCTGACCATTGGGCAACACTTCCGGGCTGCAAGGCTGTGGCGGGGCTGTGCAGCCCTGGGCCTCCGAGCCGGGATCGCTCTGCAAAGCCGGTGGGGAGTGCAAGTCGCAGCAGCATCCAGACCCACTCGGGACGAAAGAGCAGACTCTCTGGTCCGATAGCTTCTGATACAGCCAAAATATTTATATTAAAAACAGGTCGTTTGGCCACAACAGCGAAGTCAGAGGCACTGAGCATTTTTCCGTGGTAGGCACGCACGAACTTCTCCTGGCAGGCTGGTGACCAGCATGGTTGATGAGTGTGGCCGATCCCGTCCGCAGGTGCACGGGGAACCCGGGGCTTTGCATCAGCGGCGCACGTCGGAGCTGGTCACGTGGGCAGCCCCCACCACACAGTCACCACGTGGCCGCCCACCCCGTGTCTCGGCGCCCTCACACCTGTGCTCTGTTACTTAACTGCTACTGGGCAAGACAGAAATTCTGCGGTAGGTGCTGAGCCAGAAACTAGCGGCACACACAACTTCGCATCACAAAGGATGGTACCCATGGGAGGATTTGAACACGTTTGTCCCTCCGAGGTTCCAAACTTGCCACCATTTCTAAACACCTCACTACAGTTCGAGCAACAGCAGGAGAGCAAGCTGCTGGCTGCCCTGGCCACTCCTCCTGGGACCGCTCCTGCCCCGACACCTGTCCGCAGGCGACAGATTTTCAGCTGACTCAGCGTGTGCAGCCCGCCCCCACCCCACCCCCACCCCACCAGCATCTGTGTCTGTCTCACTCTAGGGTGGGAGACACCAGGTTCCTGCCTCGGGTGCCACTCTGCAGAGAGCCTGGGGGAGCCGGGCAGCGGGGGCCCAGCCGAGGGGGCTGCGAGGGCGCTGGGCGAGACGCTCCCCCAGAGCAGGGGCCTCCACAATGGTGCCCTAGCACAAGAGCCTTGCTTGGGATTTAGCAATGCAAAGAACGCAAAGCTGACGTCTTGGGACTTGGGGGTCTTGGCTGGCGCCCTACGCGGGTCCAGACACACACGTGTGCAGGGGGGGTGGGGTGGTTTTGTTTTTTAGAGGAAACAGTCGTTAACTTTTGTTTCCTTTCAGGTTTGGTGTGGATTCACCCCCAGTGTTTTCGGGAAACGCCCAGGACACGGGCAGGGGCTGTAACAGCAGTCACGTGGGCTGTGGGTGGAGCCTCCCATTCGGACACCTGTGCTCTGAGCTTCGCCTCCGAGGGGGACGTGGTCTGAAACACATTCTCTCCTTGGTGAGAATCAGCTCACTCACTGGGAGGCATGGGCCCTGCCCCTGTGAGGACGGGTGACAGGCCAGTCCCCGCGACCCCAGAGCCGCCCGTCCTCCCCGGGGGACAGCCGGCCCCCAGGCTTCATCCCGGAGAATGGCAGGAGCCATCTCCCCGCTCATCCAGGCAGGACTTGGGTCAAGGAGGTGAAATCTGACGTGGCACTCACCGTGCTGACTCAGCAGCGGTGACTCAGCAGTCTGTGCTGGAGTAGCTGGTGGGGCCACCAGGGGCGGGGCCTGGACAGGGAGGATGCAGTTCAGTCTTGAAAAGGAAGAGAGACGTCTGCTGAAGACGCACGCGCTGGAGAAGTTCAGATTCGGTGAGCAGCAGTCGGCAGCTGTGGGCATCTGTAGACCTGGTGGCACCATGGCCCGCTCCACCCACCGGTGCCGGCCGCAGGACCCGGGGACTCTGACAACTCGGATGTGGCAGAGTCGCCCAAGCTCACGAGTCCCTGTCTTCCTGCGTCGGCAGATGTTAGCCGGCGCAGCTCTGGGCAAGGAAGGCAGAGTGAGCCCACGCCCGTCTCTCGGACGCTGGACCTGCTGCGTGGAGCCAACGTCGCAGGAACACGGAGTCCGGGAGCAGAGTGCAGAGCAAGCGCCCGGGGGGGACGTCAGCCTCCCGATCCCAGCTCTCGGACGGCCGTCCCGGAAGGGCAGTGCGCCACGGCGTGGATCGACTTGCAGTTTACCTCACTGGCCTGAAGGGATTCAGGTGGTGTAAGGGTCTCAGTTTTTAAAATAAAACTGGACGTCCTGCAGAGCAGAGGAAACAGGTTGATTCTAACACGGGAAAGAACGTCAATTGTCCGATCGTGGCTGACAATCCAAAAGCAACGAAATATTGAAAATTCCAGTCGAGTTGTTCACAGCTGTGATGGAAGTCAGTCACCACGAGGAAAGTCAGGAAGGAGCGATGGGAGCTCGAGGACGGATCTTCCCATTTCCGTCACGGGCAAAGGGGTCGCGCTCCAAGTCCGAAATGGTCTCAAGGAGGGAGAAAAATGTGTAGAACAAAGCAGGCGGGAGACAGGATTTGCTGAACTCCGCTCGGTGCGACTCGCAAGCCACTCCCACGGGTCACCCGGTCGCGTGCCATGGAGACGGCTGCCCCCCAGGAGGCCGCGCTAAGGCTGCGGGTGTAGCGTGTGCGGCCGCCTCACCTGCACCTCCCACCACGCTCCTGCGCCTCTGGCCTTGAAGCCTGCACAGCGGCTCCTCCCTCGGCTTTCGGTTCTCAGATCTTATAGATCTTTGTGAATTTTCTTTCCTATCAGCATAGAATTGATTTCTGAGGTCCTCGAGTGAGATAATAGGATCTTTTTTAGCCAATCCTTCATGCTATTACGTTTAATACATCTGTCAATACACAATTTCAGAAGCGATGGGGAGCTGCGTCCAACTCTGGAAGAGGGGGTCTTCTTCCAGGTTCTGCCCTCTGGGACAAGGAAGGGCAGCGGAAGGTCCCGCAGGAGCTCACGGCCAAGGGAGTGCGGCCCCAACGCCCGGCCACACCTGCGCAGGATTGCACCTGCACAGCCCCCTGTCCCGGCTTCCCTGCCCACCTCGCCTGCCTGGCCGCAGCCGTGGGCGGCCGCTCCGTTCTGGACTAATCTGAGCAGATCCAGCGTGCGGTACTCCGGGCGCTGCCTGGGAAGCAGTCTCATCCCACAGGGGCTGGGCTGCTCACTGCCGGGAGGAAGCTGGTGGCTGCCACTTTGGCTTTTCCCAGCTGCTGAGTCTGCGACAGTTCTCGAGTGTTTTGGTGGCATTTAGGGTGCCTGGCCCGCAGGGGTGGGGCCTGACTGCGTGTTCTCAGTGAGACCATGACCTCCCCTGCCCTGCCCTCACTGGACTCGCTGTGCTGGGCGCATGGAGGGAGCCAGGGGACGTGAGGATGGAGAAGCCGAGCACGCGGTCTGGGCAGCTGACAGCCACAGCGCCTGGGCCCTGGACCCAAGTCTGCCCTGCTGAGACCTGCGCTCACAGGGCTGTGTCAGCATGGCGATGCCGTTTTCCTGCTGTTGTCCTTGGTTTCGCACAGAGGATAATCCCCTATTTGAGCTGTGTGCGCACACACCCGCTCCCGGGAGCAGAGAGCGGGCTGCGCCTCTGTGTGTGCACACACCCGCTCCCGGGAGCAGAGAGCGGGCTGCGCCTCTTATGGGTTCTGGCGAGGCTGTGCTTCTGCACCCCCAGAGGAGAGAGCACCGCCCTGTAGCCTGTCCTGCCCTGCGTGCAGGCTCCTCCCCCAGCTGTGGCTTCACAGGGACTGGGGCTGTGACGGCTGCCCGACCCGGAGCTGACGCCGGCCAAGCTCTGTGCCCCGACTCTGGGCCTGTGGGCGCCTCCCCCGCAACTCCTAGGCCAGCTTTCCACGGTTTGCAGGACACAGACAGGGACACCTGCACTTGGGGGGCAGGAGCCCGACCCTGGTCCCTCTCCCTCCTCCCCTCCCTCCGCAGCCCCACCCACCCTGCACCTGCCCTCCCTCTCCTGAGGATCAGGCCAATGTCTGTCCAGCACCCTGGGGCGCTACTCGCCCAAGAATGCCAGGTTGGACTTCATCTTCTTTGTCTCAGCCCAACAGAGTCCAGGTCAATTTTAATGCGCCCCAGGGAGTCCTGAGAGGCCCTGAGCCCAGCCCCGGTAGATGTGTGACTCTGAGCTCCGTACCTGTGTCCCCCTGTCCACCTGTCTCTGCTGTACGCGGAGCAGACCGTGCCCTGAGTGCACGGAGGGGAGACGTCTTGTGGGTCTCCCAGGATTCTCAGGTCCGCTCGGGCCGGTGCCCAATGAGGGCTACGACGTCCCTCAGGGTCAGCATCTGCCCGCAAGCAGACAAAATCGCACAAGCAAGGGATTGTTCCCCACGTCTGGCGGCTGTCCCGTCGTGGCTGGCGAGTGGCTGGCCGCTTTGGCCGGGGATATTTCCCAGGGTCCCAGGGTCCGCGTCAAACAGTGAAAGGGCTTGCTGGGGTGTCCAGAGGAGGACAGCCAAAGCCCCGGTGGGGAGGAGGCCCTGGCCCACCCAAGCGCTGGAAGCCAGGGAGACAGCACTTCCCAGACAGCAGCGGAGCAGGCGGAGAGCAGCCCAGGGGACGGCACTCCTCCCTCCAATGCCATGCTTGCAAGAAGCCCCATCGGAGCGACGCAGAGATGAACAGAGCGTGAAGGCTGCTGGGTCTATCCACGGCAGGCACTGAAGTCCACGAGCCACTGGGCAGACACGGGACGCGGTCTGCACCCTTTAGGGAGCCAGAGCCTCGTGGTCCTGGTGGATGCCGCCTGTGCACAGTCACGGTCAGCCCAGTCTTTGCAGAAACCCACTCGCGGAGTAAACCTGCCGTATCCTTGTGGGCTGGTGCGGGGCGGGGGCGTGGAGGCCTTGGTCCTCTCGCGGTCACTTTGGGAGCATAAGCCAACGTTCCTCGTTGGTCAGGATGCTGCCACAGGAGGTGCTCAGGGCGCATCCAAGTTTCCACACAGGAAAAACTACTTGCCAGCCCCTTGGACACCTGTGCCCTCCGGTTCCCCCTGCTCAGAGTGTGACCCATGCACCTGCATCGTGAGATCCCTGGGAACTTCTGACACAGCAGGGCCCCAGGCCTGCCCCAGACCCTGAACGTGCATTGTCACAGTCTTCCCAGACGATTCCTAGGCTGGAAAGTTCAACTCCGGTACAGTAGGCTAACATTGCTGCTTAGCACGGACACAGCATGCAAAGATCCTGGCGCGCAAGTTCCCTTCGTGTGATGGCACCGTGCGGCATCCTCGTGCATGCGTGGGAGCCGTGTGCTCCTGCCGGGTGGTGTTTTTGGTACATGCTACGTCCACCGGCTGCTCCACCGTTGTGCCCGGACCTCTCCTGCTGCCATCACTCCGCTCTCATGGTCACCAGCCCGGTCTGAGCTCCTGGTCACATCATGGCCGGAACTGTGCATTTGAACATTGCATCTTTGTAAGAATACACACACTGAGGGCCCGGTATGGGAGTGGGAGAGGCAGCCAGGCGCATGGGACACATTCTCAACAGATCCTGTCCCAGGGACCCCCAAGGCCCGTGCCACGCTCAGGGAGTCCCTGGGAGCACTCCCAGGACCCGGCACACAGATGTCCTCACAGCCATGATTTATTACAGGGCGGAGACAGGACAGAGGTACCATGGGAAACCAGAGGTACCATGGGAAACCAGAGGTACCATGGGAAACCAGGCACCGGGAGTCTGCCCCAGGGGACACCCCAGCGCCTGCTCTGCCAGCCCCTGTGACGTGTCCCCTACCCAGCAGGCTCACCAGCGACTCCACTGCCAGAGACCTTATGGGGACGCCCACTCCTGGTACAAACTCAGATCCTGGACTCCCAGCGGGAGGCAGAATTCAGCACAAATCACCTTGCACAACTTGGGCACAGCGGGGATGATGGGCGCCCTCCAAACTCCGTGTCAGGACCTCAGCCAGGAAGCCGGCCTTTCTGAAGTCAGCGGGCTCAGCCCGGCTGGGTGAACGGCTTTGTTTTTTTTCAAGACAATTTGGAATATGGCAATATGGATAGCCAGCATGCATTTAAAAATTGAAATGGGGGGGCGCAATTAAGCTCCGTATTGCAAAGGAATCCCCGTAATGAAGGGTTAGGGGTGAACAAAACCATGGAGGCTGGATTTCCTGCTGTGTGTCTCTGCTCCTCCTGGTGTCGGCATTACAGGACTCACAGTAACACTGTAGCAAAACCGCACCCCGGAAGTCAGGCGGAGCCCTGGCGTGCTGGCGTCTCCCACACAGCACCCCCATGGGGTGGACTTTCCAAAGCTGCTTATCTGGAGGAGAAGTGGCCCAGCCTTGCCCGCTCACCGAGGTGGGGAGCACCGTAGCCAGGTGGGGAGCACCGTAGCCAGGTGGGGAGCACCGCGGCCAGGTGGGGAGCACCGCGGCCAGGACCGTGAGCACCGTGGCAAAGGGGTGCACTTGCTCTCCGCTGCGGTGCCTGCGCGTTTGCTAGCTTTGTGCAGAACCGCACGCTCCAAGCTGCATGCGAGTCTTCTCCCCGGTCAAGGCCTTGTGTCCAGTCCGTTCCTGAAGACCCCAGCCCATGGCGCGTTGAGAGAAGCTGTCACCAGCCACACCACACGCACGTGATGCGGAAGGAAGAGTGACGGGGGCGCGTAGGGTACCTTCTGACAAACCGAGACACAAGCGGGACTGCAAAGACCTGCACCACAGGAGATGGGGATTGGCTCGGCTAGAACTTACCAGGAGTGAAGCCACAGCTGGACCGTTCATGTCGCCCTGGCCGCACTGGTGCTGCTGTGAATGTGTGAGCGACACAGCTGCTATGGGGCTTAGCCCGCACACTGACAGGTCGCACGCTCTCTTGGCTCTGAGGCTGCTGCGGTTTCTTTCCGACCCCAGACGAGAGCTGAGTCACCCAGCTCGGGCGTTCGCTGCGAGCCCATTAGAGGGTTCTGGCCTGTGACCAATCGGGGGTGAATCCCAGCCTCCCGTGCCCAGCCCCCGCCGTGGAAATGCCGCCGCCCATGCCCGGGGGACCGCTGGCTGCAGGAAGTCTTGGAGTGGCCATGGACTGGGACAGAAGCAGCCCTGCTGTTAGGACAGGGTGCAGGTGCTGCAGCCCCACGGGGCCCCCCCGAGCACGGCCTGGACGACCCACGCCTCCAGCCAGCTGTGAGGAGGTGTGGGCACCCAGGTACTCCCTCTGTCTACAGCATGGGAAACGCGCGTTTCCAGGGTCAGTCTTGGGCCGGATCGTGCAGACATCACCATCTCCTTAATGGAACTTTCTCTATTGACCCGTGGATGTGGTGAAAACTTAGCCAGGGCTTTTGAGAAGAAAGACTTGGAATGTTCTGATGAAGTCTGTTCTCCTTAGTGAGATTTGCCATGTCCCTGTGGGAGTGTCAGGACCCCTCTTCCGAAGAGACACTGGCCACATCCCCACAGGACCCGGAACGTCCCGCCCTCACGTGCCCGTGAGCCTCCTGGAGTGTGCGCTGACACTTAGGTGCCTGAAAGACAAACATCTTTGTAGAAGTGGAAACCTGCGCGTCCGCCCTTGGCCGTGAGGAGCTCATCTGCAGCTCGGCACACGCTGTCCAGAGTGAACAGATTCGAGGCTCAGCGTCAGCCGTGCGCCTGCTGTCTTCAGCCCCCTGGCTGCAGCGGCTCTCAGCAGGTGTGTGCCTGCAGATAGATCGCCACGAGCCAGGGCACATCGGGACAGTCGCCGAGCTTACAAATGAACCCGATCAAATCCGGGAGACAGGGAGATCTGTCAGCCGGCAGCGTCCTGAGCTCGGGGCAGTTGCTGCTCCCAGAGCTGGAAAGGAAACCCAGCAGCAGGCTCCAAAAGGGACAAAAACACTCGGGAGGATGCTCTCTGCTGCGCTCGTCTCGGGGCCGGGCTGTGTCCTTGGGGGAGTCGCTTCAGAACCCTCCGGAGTGCAGAGAGCAAGGGCACCCTGTGCCCGGAGGCCGGCTCCAGACTCGCACGATGCAGGGCTACACAGGGTCTCAGAAGGGACATTGCTGGGGGCCAAGGGCCAGGGAGAGCCTGTAGGTCAAGGTCATCCAGGCCACCAGGGCCTCACCTGGAGCAACGCAGCCATGTGCATCCACACGGAGTTTCTAAGCAAGGACCCCCGAGATGAGCAAACGCATCGCCTCGTTCTACAGACAGGTGAAGGAATCGGTGAGACGCCAAGGCCAAAATAGAACCCAGCTCTTTCCATTCAGCCATGCGGTTCCTCTGATGGCAACTTGTGCCCAGTCTGTCCGGGCTGATACGTGAGGGCACCTCCACCAGGATCCAGGCCACCGAGGGATGAAAATGGCCGTTTGAGCTGGGGTTGCCATGCCTTCTTCCAGCCGTGATGATGTGGTTGGGCAAACGAGGCCCTAGGGCACCTGTGCTCGAATCCTCTAGGACCTGCGAGTGCGTTACCCTAACGGGCAAGAGGGAGCTTCAGGGATATTGTGTGCACGCCTTAGCAACGGGAGATCATCGCACTCGGCAAGGAGGCACAGGCTTGTCACGGAGACCTTGAACCAAGAGAACTTCCCGGGGCCAGTGGCAGGAGAGAAGAGACAGGGGATGCTGGAGCAATGCGGGTGGCCACTGCCGGGGCCACGCGCATGCCTGAGGGAGAGCGTGGGCACTTTTGGACGCGGTGGCCGGCCTTTTCTGGCAGAAGCAAGGCAATGGGGAGTGAAGTGTGCACTGCGGCAGGACTTAAATTCCAGCAACCGCCGCAATCAGCTTGGGAGTGGATCCGTTCCAAGAGGCTCCAGAAGGGACCCCAAAGGGCCGGCAGCACTGGCCTTCCTCTGCCTGGGCCCTCCTGGCCCACACGGCTGTGATGACGTGTGTGCCGCCGGCCACGGAGCCTGTCGGCTCTCGTTACAGAGACAGTGCGAGGCGATGCCGATGACTGCTGACGTTTTATTTCCTTCCAAAGCAAGTGAGAGCTCCACAGACACCCAGTCCGTGCTTTAGAAGAATCCCCAAGAGGCCCCGGGACGCTCAGCTGATGCTCAGGCCATCGAAAATCAAGCTGTTATGCTGTGGGTAACTTGTGGTGCCCTGCAAAGACCCCTGTGTTAAAGGCTTGGTCCCCAAAGTCTAACGTTAACTGGCTAATGGGTTAATGCCAAGGGTTGATGGATTAGGGCAGAGCTTAGTCCATTTGTGGCATCTGGAAGCTAAGCCCAGTGAGAAGTCCTTAGGCCTTCGGAAGGTAGCTTGCAAGGTCGGGTCTAAGAGCTAGGGCAGCCCCGTCTGTCTCTCCCTCTCTCTCTGCTCCCTGGTCCACCGTGGGATCACTCCCTCGCACACTGAGAGCTGGGGCAGCCCCGTCTGTCTCCCCCTCTCTCTCTGCTCCCTGGTTCACCGTGGGATCACTCCCTCGCACACTAAGAGCTGGGGCAGCCCCGTCCGTCTCTCCCCCTCTCTCTCTGCTCCCTGGTCCACCGTGGGATCACTCCCTCGCACACTGAGCTGGGGCAGCCCCGTCTGTCTCCCCCTCTCTCTCTGCGCCCTGGTTCACCGTGGAATCACTCCCTCGCACACTGAGAGCTGGGGCAGCCCCGTCTGTCTCTCCCTCTCTCTCTGCGCCCTGGTTCACCGTGGAATCACTCCCTCGCACACTGAGAGCTGGGGCAGCCCCGTCTGTCTCTCCCTCTCTCTCTGCTCCCTGGTTCACCGTGGAATCACTCCCTCGCACACTGAGAGCTGGGGCAGCCCCGTCTGTCTCTCCCTCTCTCTCTGCGCCCTGGTTCACCGTGGAATCACTCCCTCGCACACTGAGAGCTGGGGCAGCCCCGTCTGTCTCTCCCTCTCTCTCTGCTCCCTGGTTCACCGTGGAATCACTCCCTCGCACACTAAGAGCTGGGGCAGCCCCGTCTGTCTCCCCCTCTCTCTCTGCTCCCTGGTTCACCGTGGAATCACTCCCTCGCACACTAAGAGCTGGGGCAGCCCCGTCTGTCTCCCCCTCTCTCTCTGCTCCCTGGTTCACTGTGGGATCACTCCCTCGCACACTAAGAGCTGGGGCAGCCCCGTCTGTCTCTCCCCCTCTCTCTCTGCTCCCTGGTTCACCGTGGGATCACTCCCTCGCACACTGAGAGCTGGGGCAGCCCCGTCTGTCTCTCCCTCTCTCTCTGCTCCCTGGTTCACTGTGGGATCACTCCCTCGCACACTGAGAGCTGGGGTAGCCCCGTCTGTCTCTCCCTCTCTCTCTCTGCTCCCTGGTTCACCGTGGGATCACTCCCTCGCACACTGAGAGCTGGGGCAGCCCCGTCTGTCTCTCCCTCTCTCTCTGCTCCCTGGTTCACTGTGGGATCACTCCCTTGCACACTGAGAGCTGGGGCAGCCCCGTCTGCCTCTCCCCCCTCTCTGCTCCCTGGTTCACCGTGGAATCACTCCCTCCCACACTTCCTGCCGCTCACTGCCTTGGCCAGACAGCAGGCCCAACGGGCCGCCTGCTCTTGCACTGGGAGCCACAAACTCGGGGCAAAGTGCACCTCCTTCCTGTGTACGCGGTTTCTACCAGGGATTTAGCTGCCGTGAGCAAATCTAACTAGCGCATAGCATGGCCGGAACTCCAGGGACCCGGAAGAATTTCCACAGTAGCCAGACACAAATCTGAGTTAATAAATCACAGACGTTGCTGTGCAGAATATTCTGGGCTGGATGAACACACCCCTGAAGATGACAATGGTGATGGGGGTGATGGTGACGATGGTGATGATGGTGATGATGGTGATGGTGATGATGGTGATGGTGATGATGATGGTGATGATGATGGTGATGGTGAAGGTGATGGTGATGATGGTGATGAAGGTGATGGTGATGGTGATGGTGAAGGTGATGGTGATGGTGAAGGTGATGGTGATGGTGAAGGTGATGGTGATGATGATGGTGATGGTGAAGGTGATGGTGATGAAGGTGATGATGATGGCGATGGTGAAGGTGATGATGATGGTGATGATGGTGATGGTGATGAAGGTGATGATGATGGTGATGGTGAAGGTGATGGTGATGGTGAAGGTGATGGTGATGAAGGTGATGATGATGGCGATGGTGAAGGTGATGGTGATGGTGAAGGTGATGGTGATGGTGATGACGATGATGATGGTGAAGGTGATGGTGATGGTGAAGGTGATGGTGATGATGATAAAGGCAGCACATACACACGCAGCACTTAGGAGTTTCTAAGATTCTTTAGACCGCTGTCCCTTCCATCCCCCAGGCCTATGAGAGAGTGTTACTATTTTTAGAAGCATCTAAATGTACAAGGAGGCCACAAAGATTCGGGGAATCTGAGCTTGCTTCAAGTCACACACACGGCACTGCAGCCCTGCCAGGGTCTGGCGCCCTGTGTGCACCACTGTCTCAAGTCCCGGAGCCAGCAGGTCACTCCAGAGAAGGTGTTCCGGGCTCCCACGTCCTCCTTTGTTCCAGCAAGGAGCAGGGCCCTCTCTGTGGATGCCCAGTCTTCCCGCGGGAGCAGAGACTCCACACCAGTCCTGACGTGTGCTCTGCACTCCTAGGTGCAGGCGCTTCCATCCAGGTGGTCATCCTCGCTCACGTCCAAGTCCCCAGCACCTCTCCTCCAGAATCCCTCCCAATGGCTCCAAACGCCCACTTCCTGAGCCCTCACTACAGAATAAGTCAGACTACTCATTGCATTGGACCGACAACCATTGCTGGTGAAGGGTAGGCACATCAGGGCCACCCCCAGTGGAAAGCCAGACTTCAAGAAGAGAGCTATTTATGTATCTGACAGGCAGAGTTACACAGAGAGAGGACGAGAAAGAGAGAGAGCTCCCATCGCTGGTTCACTCCCCAGACGGCCGCAGCAGTTGGGACAGGCTAGGACGAAGCCAGGAGCTCCTTTCGAGTCTCCCGGGTGGCTGCAGGGGACCAAACACTTGGGCCACCTTCCGATGCTTTTCCCAGGCGCTTTAGCAGGGAGTTGGATCTGAAGTGGAGCAGCCGGGACTGGAGCTGGCACTATGTGGGCTGCCAGCGCTGCAGGTGCTGGCTTTACCCAATGTGCCACAGCGCTGGCCCCGAGAGCTTTCGAGGACGAGCACACTCCTTACGTACCCCAGCTTCCGGCCCAGTATTGGACCCCTGGCAGTGGTCAGTGAGCTATGATCGTCTTCACTGTCATGAAACCAGAAGGTGGCCCTGTAGCCTTTCTCTGTGACTTTGAATTAAAACATGATGGAGGGGTGGGGGGCAGCACTGTGGCGTAGCAGGTAAAGCCGCCACCTGCAGTGTCAGCATCCCAGATGGGCACAGGTTCGAGTCCACTTCCGATCCAGCTCTCTGCCGTGACCTGGGAAAGCAGTAGAAGATGGTCCAAGTCCTTGGGGCCCTGCATCTGTGTGGGAGACCCGGAAGAAGCTCCTGGTTCCTGGCTTTAGATTGGCGTAGCTCTGGCCATTGCGGCCATCTGGGGAGTGAACCAGTGGATGGAAGACCTCTCTCTCTCTCTCTCTCTCTCTCTCTCTCTGCCTCTGTGTAACTCTGCCTTTCAAATAAATAAATATTTTTAAATGATATAGTCAGATATTTTCTATTGTCTTCTTTAAAAACAAAAACAAAAAACGATGCCACGCTGTCTCTCCTCTCCCCACCACAGGAAGCCCAGTGCAGGGACACAGGCCTCGGATTGGATGTGCTCCCAGAATGACTTTCTGACCACCTAGCGACCATATGGTGAGGACGACAGGGTTAAGAGTGATTTGGGAGGCTGTAAGTGGCACAGCACAAATACGTGATGGAGGGGGAGAGCTCCAGTTGGAAGTAGAGATCTCAGTGCTATGGGAGTGGGGGGAGGGAGGGCTCTCCTAGTGGTGTGGGAGTACGGGGAGGGGGAGCTCTCCTAGTGCTGTGGGAGTGGGGGGAGGGAGGGCTCTCTAGTGGTGTGGGAGTAGTGGACAGGCATTTGAGGGGCCGTCTTCACAAATGCCCAAGTCCTCTTCCTAGCACGCGGCCACATTACCTCTCCTCGCCCTCTGTGCCTGCATGATCCTGGCAAGGCTGTGGACAGGGCCCCATGCATCCTCCTTGGCCGCGGTACGTGACATGCAGGGTCAGAGAGCCTTCTGGAATGTTCTAGCCCTCTGCACAGCAGTTGGGACCCTGAGGTCTACCCATCCTCCCTCGGTGTCCTGGAGAGCGTGCGATGAGTGCAGAGCGCCGGCAGCCCTGGGAGCCCCCGGGAGGGGAAGGGCAGTCGAGTCGATCGCCGGCCCTTGTCCATCTTCTGGTGAAGTGCTTGCTAAGCCCCTCACCTGCCTGCAGAGGGGCTGGAGATGTTGTTCTGGGCAGACACGGGAGTGGGGGTGAGCGGCTGGCGGCAGGTGCTAGCGTGGGCTGAGCTCGACAAGCCCACAAGGAGGGCTTGAGCTCGGAAGAGCAGGCGGCAGAGACGGCGCATGCGCAATTAGAGCGTCCGGAAGTGGGGGGTGCACTCCCTTCTCACCAAAGACAAATCCACCAAACCACTTATTTATTTACTTATGTATTTACAGACTTATTTATTTACCCAAAAGTCAGGGCTACAGAGAGAGGGACACACACGCACACACACACACACACACAGAGGGAGAAGAGAGAGACAGAGAGACACAGAGACACAGAGAGTCTTCCATCTGCTGGTTCCCTCCCCACATGGGTGCAATGGCCAGGGCTGCTGTGTCCCAGTGCCGGCCCCTGTCTTTGCTCTTAATTTGGGGGAAATAATTATCAGTATTTGCCAGTTACGCCATTTAAGAGTCTGTTCTAGTGGATTCGGCACGTTCACAGTGTTGTGCAGCCATCACCAGCGTTCGTCTCCGAAACTGAGCTCAGATCCTCATTAACGCTGCTCTGCCCCCGTGACCTTGACTCCTGTCTGCTCACGAAAGTGGGGTCAGACAGTAGGAGTCCCTTCGCTCTGGCGTAAGTCACCGAGCACGATGTCTCCCAGGGTTGTGCGTGGGGTAGTCGGTCAGCAGATCTTTGCTTCTCAAGGAGAATGATATTCTGAGGATACACACACAGTTTGCTTATCTGCCTGTCCGCTGATGGACAGCTGGGCTATCCCACCTCGTGGCTACTGCGAACAATGCTGCTGGGAACATGGGCCTACACACAGCTGTCTGGTCCCTTCAATTTTTGGGGTGTATACTAAGAAGTGCCATTGCTCAGTCACAGATTCGAGCTTAAATCTTCGAGGAGCTGCTGGTCCAGTTCCCGGCAGCGGCCGCCCGAGTCCCGGCCTCACCCGTGCACGGCACAGCTTCTCTGTGTTCTCAACGCCTGGGCTTCCACTCTGACCCTGACGGGTGTGAAGCCGCAGGTCACGGAGATTGTGATCCATGTTTTCCTGATGACTCCTGATTTTCAGCATCTTTTCATGGGCCTATTGTCCATTTTTATATCTTCTTTAGAGAAATGTGCATTCAAGTTCCTTGTCCATTTTCTTAACAATCAAGCTGTGTCTGTTCATTGTAGGGATTTTTTATGAAGTCAAGACACGAAGCTCTTCGCAGATGTGTGAGTTGTACATTTTCTTCTGTGCTCCGTGCTGCATTTTCATTGTGTCGAATGTTCTTTGATGCACAAGAAAACTTCGGTTTGTAAGATAATTGTCTCCCCTAAGAAATCAGGATCTGGCATATAAAGACTGTAGAAATGAAATGAGGGCCAGCGCCACGGCTCACTAGGCTAATTCTCTGCCTGCGATGCCGGCACACTGGGTTCTAGTCCCCGTCAGGGCATCGGATTCTGTCCTGGTTGCTCCTCTTCCAGGCCAGCTCTCTGCTGTGGCCCGGGAGTGCAGTGGAGGATGGGCCAAGTGCTTGGGCCCTGCACCCCATGAGAGACCAGGAGAAGCACCTGGCTCCTGCCATCGGATCGGCACAGCACGCTGGCCGCAGTGGCCATTGGAGGGTGAACCAACGGCAAAGGAAGACCTTTCTCTCTGTCTCTCTCTCTCTCTCTCACTGTCCACTCTGCCTGTCAAAAAAAAAAAAGAAGAAGAAGAAGAAGAAGAAGAAGAAGAAGAAGAAGAAGAAGAAGAAGAAGAAGAAGAAGAAGAAATGAAATGAGATCACGCACGCCGGGGTCGCAGCTGGCACAGCTCCTGTTAGATCAGCCTTGGGCTTGGTGGGTGTTTTCAGTAACTTCCGAGTGATTCAACCACCCCTTTCAAAGTTGCAGAACTTCTTCCTTAATTCTTTTTGAAATCCTCATAAAAACATTTTAGAGATATCAGAACTAATATCCCATTATAATGATGTTTTATTTTCTGCTCCCAAATAAATAGTATTTGTTTATTGGCCGTTGGCTCTGCGTTTCAATTTTCTTCACCTCCCGATTCTGAAAAGACTTTGGACTTTTTCTACGTATTACTTCTGCCTCAGCAGAAGAATCTTTGCTGCCAAGAGAGTAGGTAGCCTGAGCAGCGGGGGGCTCTGCGGACCCGGAGTCCTCCTAGCACAGCCTCAAACGAGTCTTCAGCCACAGCAAGTCTCCAGCCGGAGGTGTGACCTTCAGAAAGAAGATACTAACTTTAAAAATGTGGCGATCACACACAGAGCCACAACATCGCCTGCCCCGGAGAGCCTGGGGCTCCGTCGGTCCCCAGCAACACCGCTGCGGTGTGGACGCCCTCCGGTCGGCTGATGAGCCTGGACGGGGGCCACACCCCTCCTCTTCCATCCTATCTGTCGCTAAGTCAGGCAGCCAGCATCACCCACCACCACCATCTGCAGGATTACGCGGCCAGCCAGCTCCACGGATGGAGAGGCTCAGAACCCCAGAGGTGATTTTGGTGTTGTGCCACCGCCGGGCTGACGGGCGTTTCTTTGTCGCAGACACAGCTCTGCGGCACGTGGGAGAAAGTCGTGCATCTGCTCCAGCGGTCACCCCTGCACCGGAAGGCACCGCGTTCCAACACCAGGCGTGCCTGGGTGAGCACGTATGTTAGGGCGTGCACGCGCTCCTGCTACATTGTGGGAAACAGGAGCAGCAATGCCGATGTCTGTTATCTCAGGGTGCATCACAGTGACTGCTCGCGGCCATCCTGCCAGTCACTCAGCTCTGCGCTTCCTGGAGGACGGTTTGCTTAACTCCGTCTGCAACACGGAAATGAGTGAGGTTCCGGAAGCCGCTTCTTGATCAGCGTCCGTCCGAGGCAGCGCACTCCCTCTGTTTTTGCTTGGTCTGCAGCTCCAATCCTTAAGTGACGATACGCTGCTGCGAGGGAGCAGCCGGCGCTAGAAACGACACCGTGAGCGCGGCCAAAATAAATGCAGATGAAGAAGGGAACGTCTGCTCACTGGAAGGGCTCTGCACCGCACAGAGCCGGCGGTGTGCGTAAGCCAGGGTCCCCGGCCAGTGGGTTCCTCAGCTGATTCAACAGCACCAAGTCCCCGAAAGCCAAGCCGTAGACGGGCGCCAGAGGATGCAGCTCCCAGGACACGACACTCGCAGCCCGGCAGGCGCGGGCGGCCCGCGCAGAGTCCTCAGGAACGAGGTTCAGCTTGCTGTGGAGGTGGGAAAACAGTTTGAGTAAGAGCGGCTGTCTGAGAAGCCTCTCCCACAGGCAACTCCAGCGCCTGTCTATTTTTAGTCCATTTCCAACACGCAGAGGCATATTTGGGGAGATTTTTAAATTATCCCTGCCTTGAGGCTACGCAATAACTGACTTTTACTCCATGCACAGCTAAGGCAGAAATACGACACCAAAGCAAGCTGTGAGAATGCAGAGCGGTGGTCTTCAAACCACACTCAGCCGTGGGGGTGCCCACGCGCGGGCTGAACGCAGTGCTGTGTGCAGGGCTTCGGGGGGTGCCACACTCAGCCATGGGCGGGGTGAACGCAGTGCTGTGTGCAGGGCTTCGGGGGGTGCCACACTCAGCCGTGGGGGTGCCCACTGCCCGGGGTGAACGTAGTGCGATCGGCACAGCTCTGGCCGTTGCGGCCACCTGGGGAGTGAACCAGCTGATGGAAGACCTTTCCCTCTCTCTCTCTCTCTGCCTCTCCACTCTCTCTTTGTAACTCTGATTTTCAAGTAAATCAATAAATCTTTTTTAAAAAAAGAGATGTATATTTGTAGTTTATAAAACGAGTGTTTCACAGGACGTGTTGTGTTTTGTGGAAGTTTTCCGTTCTCCCAAGTGGCTGAAAGGCCCGTGGCTCCCATCGGGGCAGAGGCCCTGGGCCGCTCGCTGGGTGTAGCTCCGCAGGTCACCGCCCCTTGGACGACGTCAGCCCCACGAGCCGCACTGGCTTTTCCCGGATGAGCGCTCAATGACCGGGATTACTGGAACACCTTCGGTAAAGTCATGTGCGCAGCTCTCCAGGAGAAGTTTGTAAAACAAGTCATTGATGGCTAAAAATAGCGAGTGACTTAGGTAAAACTCACACTAAGCCGAGAATAGAAGAGTGAGGAGGGAACGCTTGTACCGACAAGCTGGAGGAGGAGGCAGGGAACACGCAGGATTAGGCCCATTGTGTGGGTGCAGACTGGGAGGAGGGGGCCGTGCCGAGGAGGCCTCGGGAAAGAAAGCCGGGCTCAGGGCCGCCGCGCGGGCTCTCGGGGCGGCAGCCTGATTCCGCCCGCGCCGAGCAGGAAAGCCTTGCATGGGTGCGGCCTCCGTGAAGGAGGCAGAGGCTCCTGACGCCGCAAGCGCAGCTCCGGCCGGCAGCTCCAGGGCGGGCGCGGGGCTCGCGGCTCCTGGCTGTGCACCTGTGCCCGTCTCCCACGGTGGGTCCACCCTGGCTTCCACGCAGGCCGACCCCCTGCTCCCGTGCAATGCGGTCCTCACCGGAACCCCACGAGTGGGCTTGGAGCCACCGTCCGTGCGGCAGCCGAGGTGAGACTGTGGGCAGGTCTCACAAGGAGAGCCCCAGGCGCCCTCCTGACGCCGTGGGTGAAGTGTCTCCTGGGAGCACTTGACTCACTGCTGAGCACAGGCAGACAGGAATGAGGGGATCCTGCGCTGGCGCTGTGGCCTGGTAGGCTAAGCCTCCGCCCGTCGCCCTGGCATCCCATACGGGCACAGGTTCGAGGCCCAGCTGCTCCTCTTGTGATCCAGCTCTCTGCTGTGGTCTGGGAGAGCAGTGGAGGATGGCCCGAGCACTTGGGCCTGGGAGACCCAGCTGGAGCTCCTGGCTGCCAGCTTTGGCCTGACCTAGCCCCGGCGGACACAGGCATTTTGGAACTGACCCGGCGGATGGGAGGTCTCTGTCTCTCTGTCGCTCCCTCTCTCTGTAACTCTGCCTTTCAAGTAAGATAAGACCTTAATAAACAAATAAAAATCGCATCTTTGATGCGAGGCAAGTTGATTCCAAAGCCTTGTTTCAAGGGCACTGGGCTGGAAAACGCGCACAGCCCCTGGGACCGAGCAGGCCTGGGTTGGCTCTCACCCTCTGGCCTGGGCTGGGACGGCAGCTGCTGAGGGCTCTGCCTTGGTCCTGCCACGCAGACACGCACAGGGCTCACCGAGACACGGCCACGGCAGCCACGACACCAGCACCACGCAGCCACGTCCTCAGAGCCACGGCCGCATGCTCACCGCGACCCAGGCCGTGGTCCCTCGGCCCTGTTAACGAGCGCTCCGCCGCCACACAGCGACTTTGAGTGAGTGCCGCTCCTTTGTCCAAACAGCGCGCAGAGTGTGGAGCTGGAGTGAACAGGCGACTGTAAATGCTGGTAGATAAAAGAAGGATGCTGTTTGGAAAATGGATTAATTAGTATTTAATTGCTATAGCTTGCAGTTAATCTGCTAATATTAGGAATGCAGGCTTGTAACAAATTAACGACAACAAAGACGCCAAGCCTGAGCGAAGGATCCCGTGCCAAACCCGTGACCCTAGAGAACCCTGACCTCCTGCAGCTGCGGCCGGGCGGGGGGTCACGGGCCTCGCCTCGGAGCAGGTGCCCGGCCTCGGACGCCCCCGTAGCGGCTGTGGTTCCCTCGGTCTTGCTCGGGTGGCTCACCCAGAGGTGAGCAGACCCCTTGGCCGGAGTGGCTGTCTCAGGTTGGGAGCTCGAGAGGAATGGGCTTGTCACCGCGGGGAGGAAGCGCTCAGCGAGGCCTGCATGCACGGGCATAGACCCCTCCGTGTCCTGGCCTACGCCGAAGCTTCCTGGCGAATCACAGCACTCCGGCTCAGCCGGGCGCCCCACTTCTCGCCGGATTCCCTTCCAGGAGGAGCTGGGCCCTCTCTCCAGCTCTGTCCCTGGTTGCGTTGGGATCTGCCTGCCTTCCCCCGGCCAGGAGAGCCAGGATGCGCCTTTAGGGCGAACACATTCCTGGCGCCCACGCTTGGCAGCGCCCGGGAGACCAGGGTGGGACCCCAAGGGAAAGGCGGGGTGAACCCAGCTGAGGCCGCTCCTGCCCCCACACACCAGGGAGCTGCCTCCAGCAGCTAATTAGAAAACAAGACCCCCCAGACAATGGGGCTGCGCCGGGGCCCAGCGGCTCCCTCCCACGCGCTCCCACCCACCGCCTGCTCCTCAAGGCCTTTCGGAATCCTTTGCTGTCAGCAGAACAAGCGTGAGCCCGAGATCCCACAGACAAGAACGCCCGGCAGCAGCATTGCGCACGGCTGATGTCACCCGGGGAACACTGCACGGACAAGCTTTTAATTAAAGTTTTCCCACACATCTTTCCGCCGGTCCCCGGAGCCAATATGCGTTCTGTGCGAACTGCCAGCCAATTGCGAGCTGGGAGGGAAGGGTTTCATTTTCAAAGCTCTTGCTGACAGCTCGAGAACACTTTGTTATACAATCTGTTTATGTTTTCACACACACACACACTCACTCACACTCACACCTGAGCTTGCGAAAGGGAAACTGGCTGTGCAGGGCGTCCGGCGTGCCTGGCAGTAATTAAGAACATCTGGTGCAAGGGGGAACGGCCCAGCTCCCTCTGTGAACTGTCACCCCTGCCCTGACGGGGAGGCAGCTCCAGCGAGCACAGGTGTAGGGGGCCCTGTGGCCAGCAGGCAGCGGGCAGCGGGCAGTGGTGCCTGGTAGAGGAAGGGCTGCTTCTAGCCCACAGCAGGCTCTGTCCCCAGCCCCGTGTCGCTGTCTCAGAACCGGTTCTGGAGGGAAGACCCCGTGGGGCGGGAGCGTGGGCAGCTGCAGGTCTGGGGGAGCCTGCGCCCCGTCCTGCCTGGGAGTCTCCGCAGAGTGCTGGCCCTGCCCGGGTGCGCACGGCCAGGACAAGGGGGTGCCCAGCACAGGCCCCTCCTGGGGCTGCGGAAGCTTGCTTTCTGCCGATGCCTGGCCTCCGTTTCCCCACACGTGATGGGGAACAGCGTACCCGACTCAAGGGACGTGCCACGGCCTAGCCTGAGAGTGCATAGGCCAGGCCCCCGAGCCCTGAACGGAAGGCCGCTGCGCACAGACGCACACCTGGCTCCCCCTACCGCAGCCTGAGAAGCCCCCCTCTTCCCTCCTGGCCCCGCTTCAGGCTGCTGCGCGCACGGGGCAGAGCCTTCGGCCATGTGCGAGGAGGCCCAGGGCGCCCGCTGGGGAGGTTGTGCCTGGCCTCGCTCCAGGGAGTTACAAGAGCGCTTGCCGGTTCCCACCCAGACAGAAGTGGCCTCCCATCCCCGGGCCCACATGTCCCCACCCCGCCGTGCCTGGCCCCCAGTACTACCCTTCTTCTTTGTCCCAGCACCCGTGAATTACACGTGTGTCCTTGTCTGGGTGGGGGGCTCAGGCCAGTGTCCCTCCCGGGCCAGCACAGACCACTCTGGAGTGGACACACAGACGGGCCCCCACGCCTCAGGCACCGCTCCCTGCGTCTCGGCCACAGGAGCTGCGTGGGTCTCGTGCACACCCCCACGACCAGCTATGGTGTGGGAGCACTTGTTCTGCCCCTGGACGCTGGCTGCACGAGCTCCGATGGACAGTGGACACCCCTCAGCCACACACCGCTTTCCTGGCCGCTGCGCCTCCCTCCGCTGGCTCAGCTGGTCCTGCCGTGCCCGGTGAGCCTGGTATCCACGCCAGAGTGAAGGGCCGCACTGGAGTCGCCGGGGAGAAACCGGACAGGAGGAAGCGAGGGTATCCTCGCTGGTACACGAAACCTCACCACTGGACCAGCACTGTCGGCAGGGGTAACTGACTCGGTAAAGGATCAGGAGGCAAAACAAACATACACACAGGATGACCTCACCAATGCAGAGATCAAACAGACGTCGCATGCACAAAAGCTGCCAAAAGTCAAACACATAGGAACACACACACACACACACACACACACACACACTGGAGCATTATTCAGCCATCAACAGAGAACGAGATCTTGTCACGTGCCCCAGGATGGGTGGAACCGGAGGACACAGGTGGCGTGAAGTGAGCCAGACACAGAAGGACTAAAACCACGTGCTCCGCCTGTGTGGGCGCTACCACGGAAAACACGCCTCCGTCTGAATGCAGCACGCTGGTTAGGAGAGGCTGGGAGGGGAGGGGCGGACAAGGAGTTTGCATTAAAGGGATGGGGAAGCTGGTGAGGTTGTAGCTAAGATACAGACGGGAGGTCGAGGCGGGGACGGCGTGAGGGGCACACGGGCTTGTGGTCTCACACCTCACAATTTTTGTTTTGTAAATTTAAAACTATTCTGAAAGAAAACGTTACATAACAAAAGGAGCCCCTGTGTGCTTCAGGGCACAAGAGGGACCCAGTCTGGAGCCGGGCCCGAGCCCCTGAGCACACGCTCAGAGCCCACGAGACACGGGTGCCTGCAGGTTGGGGCCCCTGCACTGCGCATCGGAGGGCCCGGGTTCGAGTCTCAGCTCCTTCTCCTGACCCTCGGAGGCAGCACTGACAGCCCAGGAGCGGGCTCTGTGCCCTCCATGTGGGACACTTGGGCTCAGGTCCCAGCTCCCAGCTCTGGCCAGCCCAACCCCAGCTGTCACTGGCATCCGAGGGGCGGACTGGTGGACGGAAGCTGTCTGTCTCCCCTTCCCTCTCCCTCCGCCGCTCAGATACATAATAAA
Source organism: Sylvilagus floridanus (assembly GCA_949820135.1). Classification (NCBI taxonomy): domain Eukaryota; kingdom Metazoa; phylum Chordata; class Mammalia; order Lagomorpha; family Leporidae; genus Sylvilagus; species Sylvilagus floridanus. Next base: position 99,912,162 of record OX463246.1, on the reverse strand, counting down.
CATTTAAAACGAGAACCGGAAAAGCACAATCTAATTGGCATCGTAGGTAGATCTTTCCAGTTACTGGGTGACAGTGGACGAAGGGGCAGGGCCACTGGACGAAGGGGCAGGGCCACTGGACGAAGGGGCAGGGCCACTGGAGGACTCGGCAGCCCTCGGGGTGGGCGGGGCCTGCCGGGACAGGGCACAGGCACCAAGGACAGCTGGGTGTATGGCCAGGGAGTGCAGCAGGCCGAGGGCTGTGCTGACTGCCCGGGGGGCCGCGTGGAGGGCTCGGTGCTCGATGAACCCACGTGAGTGCATGAGCAGATGTAGGCTGGCCGAGTCCACCCACGAGGGAGCAGAGAATGTCCAGGCTCAGTCACCCAGCAGCTCTGGCCCTGGAGCGGCTCCGCTCCATCCTGCTCGGCACAACGTTTACACGGGCAGGGTTTCCGTAGTGGCTGCAGAAGCGGCTGACGGTCCTCCCTGAGCTGTGGGTTCTCAGCCCCCCGCCTAGAGTCCTGGGTGGCTCACGACGGCTCAGACCCACCCCGTGCAGCTGCAGCTCACCCCCAGCACAGGCATTTCCCCCTTGTCCTCGGGAAACGCTCCTGTGGCGCCCCGTGGCACCCCTGATCTCAACACCTGCGGAGTTGAGGGCCTGGCCACGCGGCCACCTGGGGGCGCTCTGGCCACCGCTACAAGCTGAGCTCAGCATTCCCGCCCCAGACAACTTGGCAAGGCTTTTCTTGCCCCCAACCTTGGGATCCGTCCAACCTTCTCGTACTTCCACTCGAGGCCCCAGGCCTAGTAAATCAGACACATCGTCTCCTCTGGGCTGGTTTCAATCCCCAGGCCCTGGATCCGTGAGCCAAGTAAAACGGCTGTGGATGCCACGGGGTTTGGGGTGACTGGTTTTGCATCTGCGGGATGCAGCCGCAGCGGACGTCGCAGTGAGACAGCCCGCAGTGTGTGGGCTTGGAGAGACGGCGGAGACGCTGTAGGCCTGGGCGGGCCAGACCGCCCTCCTAGGGGCTGTCGTGAAAACTCAGCGAGAAGCCAGGTCCAGGAACTCTCCCGGGAAGACGTTGTTAGAGAGACCCTCACAGCGTAGAAGTGAAAACAGCAGAGCTGTCGCCCGCGGTCACGGCCGCAGGGTGGAGGAGGAGAGGACGCGGCGAGGCAGCTGGGGCCAGGGTCCGGGCTTCCCTCGGCCGCATCGCCCAGGGCGAGGACACAGAGGGCCGGGCTACGGCAGGAACGTTCTGTTTCCAAGCAGAGTTTGGAGAAGATGCAGGGAAAGGACTGGCCAGCTTTGACGTTGAACTTCACCCTTGGGCTCTCCCGGGAGAGTTAGGGCAGCGCTCCACAGGTTCCGTCTAACCTGGAAACTCCTCCCGGATCCGGAGGCTGGGCCTCGCCGCCCCTGCCCACAGTCTGCGAGAGGCTTCCACGTGGTCCTCGGAGGGAGCGCGGGTGAGAGAGCCGGCTTCCGGCGAGTGGCGTGGGCCACGAACGCACGCAGAGGAGGCCCGCGGTGTCTGGAGACGCCTGGTATCTGTGGACGTGATCGGAGCGGGCAGCGGCCTATGACATCGGGGGCACAGACAAGCACGTTCAGCCGTGAACCTGGTCCCGTCTTGGAAAATGTGAGGCGCCGGCCCGGTCAGTGAGTCTCAGGCGCCCTCTGCCAGCGCCGCTCCCGGTGCCTCTGCCCCGAGCAGGGAGCCCGCACTTGTCCTGCAGACTGGGCGGGGCCTGCACACGACGTCTCTCTGGTTCGTGGCCTTCAGGTCTGTGGGACCTGTGTCCAAGGAAGCGCACGCAAGCCTCAGCCCACGTGGGCCTGAGCCTGATGCTGGAGCGCTCCTGCTGTGGCAGGCCAGCCGGCTGCAGGGCACGGTGGGGTGTGCCGCGCTCTGGCCCGAACGCTGCTCCCACGGGAAATGCCTCCCCGCGGTCCTCTTTGCAGACGTGGATGGAGCACGGGATTCCGGAACGTCATAGGACAGGCAAAGCTCTCGGTAGGACCAGAGCCGCCTCTCTGCCAGTGTCGTGTGCCTGGGTTCTGGTGGGGTCCATGGAAGGGCAAGGCCTCCGCCATCTCGGGTCTCCCGCCAGCTGGGGGGGGGGGGGCGCTGTCACTCATGGACCCTCTCCTGGACCCAGGCCGAGGACCGGAGGCTTGACCATGGGGTAGGAGCAGACATTCTGATAACAACTCATGGGTCAGTGGAGCTGTGGCAGGGGAAGGGAAGGGGATGGGGAGGAGAGGATGAGAGGGGGAGGGAGAGAGGCAGGGGGAGGAACAGCTTCGCAGAGAGCGGGTGGCTGGGACCCCCCCCCGCCCCCAGTTCAGGACAGGAATTTGCTGTCAGATCCGCTCCTGCAGGTGCGCCTGCCTGGGGGGCCACACACCTGCACGTGTCCCGAGCACAGCCGAGGACTGAGAGGAAGGACAGCGACTGGGAACCCTCGTGGACACGCAGTGAGCTGAGAGACGTCCAGGGGCGTTCACCCCGCGCCCCTCCTGCGGCCTCTTCCAGGCAGAGGCCACCTGCAGAGACCAAACCTGGGAGCAAGAAACGCAAGGACGCAAGGGCTCACGATCCTGCCCCTGACGGATGCCCCACGCCGGGGATCCAGTGTGTGGCCTCTGAAAGGGAACCTACAGGTGGACACTGATTAGTGCATCCCCAGGGCGAGGACAGACGCACGGACACACCCTGCGCAGTGCCCCCCAGGGTGAGGACACACGGACACAGGGACGCATTCTGAACAGTGCCCCCCCCCCAGGGTGAGAACAGACACCCCTCCCTCACACCTGGCGTCGAGGAGAGCTGCTCTGGCCGTGGTCCCCTGGCTCCCCCCCCCCCCCACACCCAGCGGGCCTAGCGGTCTGCATCCTGGTGCTAGGATCAGCAGCCCCCGTGGAGGGGATGGCAGCCCTCCCCTCCCGTTATCTCACCCAGCCTGTGCTCCCTCGCAATCACACAGGGCGGGGCAGAGTCAGAGCTGAGGGTGGCATGCGGCTCTGCCGTGCACACAGGGGCAGGAACGAATCCGACTTAGAAAGGACTTCAGGTGTCTGGCTCTGCGGAGGCGGGCGGCCCACAGCCAGAACGGGGATGGAGGGAGACCATTCAGGCCCTGAGTTGGAGCTGTCTTCACCGGATCTCGCATTCAGGGTCCCTTATCTTTCCCTTCCCACCTCCTTCCGCCCCTCCCCCACCCCAGGCACACACCACCGGCTTTGATTGTTTGTCAATCAGCCCGGGTCTGGGAACCGTGCCTGCGCAGGAAATGGAGAAAACCCTCCCGCACCTCTCTCTCTGTAATGAAGCCTGCGGTCCGGAGCCAACCTGCGCAGGGCGCCAGCACCTCCTCTGTCCACTGCGGCCCTCGGTCCACGCCGCGCTCTCGGCCACTGCCCGGTGCTGGGAAGGACACCAGGCAGGACGCCGCAGGTGCTCTGTGAGGTGTGCTCTGGGCGAGCAAGGGGCGTCCGCTGGGCGCCACGGGTCCTCGAGGGCCGGGAGAGCAAGCTGCACACGCAGGCCTTTGCAGAACCCTTGGAAGGGCACCTGCGCCCCTCAGTCACAACAACTGGAGACACGAGACGGGGGGGCTCTCAACGTGGGGTCATTGAGGGTCCTTAGACAATCGGGCTCCCCTCCTGCCACAGCACATGGGCATCCTGTTCTCACAAGCCCCAGGCCGCTCCTCATCTCTCTCCCTGGACCCCAGCCTTGCGCAGCCATCTGGAAATCGACTTTTCCCAGGGGCTGCAGGACGCTGCCCGCCGGCCTCTGACCTCTGCAGGCTCCATCTCTGTTTGCTTTGCTGGCCTCGCTTCCTCCGGTCCCTGAGACTCTGGGGCCCCCTGCATTCCTGTCCTCTGCTCCCCTCCAGCCCCTGAAAGCCCCAGGCATGCCTACAGCTTTGGGGTGTCCTGCAGAAGTCCCCAACACACCAAAGCCACTCAGCCAGCTGCCCAGCGCATGTTGCCAGAGGACGGCGTGGAGTCGCCAGGAGCTCAACCTGTCTGCAGCCCCACCTGCACCCCAGGTGAGCCTGTCTCCCCAGGTCCAGACCAGCTGCTCTGCCGGACGCCCAGGACAGAGAAGAGAGGCAGGTGGGGAACCTGCCCAGGGTGGCCCATGAGGAACAGGGACACTGACAAAGCCATGCCTGTGACAAACGCTGCACGCTCTCTCCAGCTCCACCTGTCTGTACCACCAGATCTCAGGGTGGGCGTTGGGCTCAGCCAGCGGGACGCAGCTTAGGGCGCCACAGCCCACGTCAGAGTCTGGATGCAGGTCCAGCTCCGCTCCCTACGCGGCCTCCTGCCGGGGTGCGCCCCGGGAGACAGCAGGTCACGGCTCCAGGAGGTGGGTCCCTGCCACTGACGTAGGAGATCTGAGTTCAGCGCCTGGCCCCCAAGTCAGCCTGGCCCAGTGTTGGCCACTGTGGGCATTTGGGGAGTAAGCGGGCCCCCCCAAACAAATTAGGTAAATCAACAATGATTTCTGGGTCTCGAAAGCGTGTTTTTCCTAGGAAGAAGAGAGCAGCTCTCACCTGCATTAGGGACTCCCGGACGTGAAAACAGAGACGCCGAGAGTGTGTCTTTTCCAGTAGTAGTGTGTCCAGGGTGGAAGCGCAGACTGCACGGGTGTGCACACGTGTGTGTGTGTGTGTGCGTGTCCAGAGCAGCTGACCAGCTCCCTGGTAACCCGGCTCGTGAGGGCTGCCTGCCGGAGGCCTGCGCTCAGCACAGCTCCCAGGAAGCACCCATCGCCGCGTCGTGCGCTGGGGAACCGGCCGGCGGCGGGCGCACGGAGCCAGTTCCCCGCAGTTCCCCGTCCTGCTGGGAGCAAAGACAGCGCCAGCGCCGTGCACTGACAACACGCAGCCAGCAGCCCAGGGAGCCCCGAGGCTGAGCCAACAGCAGGAGGCGCCCAGCACCCACAGCCGGTGGAGAGGTCCCAAAGGGGCATTCGGGGAGCCCAGGGACCCCATGCTGATTAGACACCCCAAACCCACTTCCTCAGCCACCCCCACCCTAACTGTGCACCTCCTCCCTTGTCAGCCCAGCCTGTGCCCATGGCCTGGCCCCGGGACCTCCTGCAGCCCCAAGGAGGCAGGGGCTGGAGCCGGCCGGCCGGCGGAGCAGGGCTGCTCTGTGGCTCGGCCTGTCTGAGGTGCAGACCCCAGCACTGCACACGGAGTCCCTGGGCGAAGCCGCCCCCTCACCACCAGCCCCCGGCCCTGGCAGCAGCGCCCACCGGCGTTCCGCCCCATCGCTCCGTGGCGCAGCATTCCAGACGCAGCCCCCCAAAGTACTTTTGCAGGAGCATGCTTCGAGAGACCACCGCCGGAGGGGCGGCCCCGGAGGCCCCGAGCTTCAGACAGCCGCGTGATTTAGGGCCCCACGTGGCCGCGGAAGGCTCCCGTCTGAAACCTCAGCACGCCAGCCGCGCAGTCTGTGCGAGCTGGGCCTGTGTGGGCCGGACCAGGGCCTCCATCCGGGAGCAGGGGCCTGTCCCGTGGGTCGTGTGCATCTGGGCACCAGGGAAAGAGCGGGCAAGGGGCAGCAGCTCTGTCTGCCAACCTCTCGTGCGTTCAACCACGCAGAGCGCTCACAGCCGAATCGCGTGCCCAGCCGCCGGCACGTGTGCAGTGCTGGGCGCCCGCGCCAGGCACCTGCACCGGAAGCACTCGGTGACTTCGGCCCTGGTAAAGTTTCTTGGCCCGAGGAACGAGAGCGGTCACTTTCTCCCACAATCCGGACCGTCCAGCTCTGCCCCGGAAACTGACCACAGAAGTGGGACACGGGAGAAAAGGCTCTAGAACCTCGGAACCAGCAGCCATTTCGGGAATGCAGTGTTCTTTTCTAAGGGACCAGCAAGGTGTCTGGACTCCTGATTTACCCACGCACCCGCGGCAGCCAGGCACTGACCGGGACTGTGGTCCATGTTGCACACTCCAGCTCTCCCGGGGGACCCTGCGTTACCGGGTGCAGAGCGCTGTGTATTTCATCGTGCACATGGAGCGGGTAGATGCACCTGAGCCGGTGGACACGCATGAACAGGTGGACACCCGTGAGCTACCGGATGAGTGCTCCCGTGTCCAAGAGAGCTGGGGCTCCTGCTTCGCGCAGGGGAGACACGGAGGCAGCGGCCCCGCCCGGGGAGCGGCCAGCGGCCAGCGGTCAGCAGCCGTCCCCCGAGCAGCACACTCTGAGCAGGCTGAGGCTTCATCGGCGATCTGCCACGGCCCGGTGACAGTTAACGCTGGCTGTTACGGCTAAGGAGACAGGACGATGCACCAGATTAATACTTTGCCTTTTTAATCTATTAATCTACCACCTCTGGGACATGATTTTGAATCCACTGCAGAGCAGAGTGACTGAAAATCATTCTGCTCTGACAGCTTTAAAAGATCAGAAGTGAAATGTGCTAAGACGGGTCTTGGCCCGAGGATACGGAGCCAGGGCGCGACCCGCGGAGGTCCTCACCTGGGGGGGCTCCACGCCCTCTCCAGGGGGTCTCCAAATCGCACCCACACGTGGACCAAGGCTACTCAGGGTGGGCTGGGCCTGTCTGGTGGATCCCGGGGCCCCAGAGGAGCTGGGAGGTACAGCTCCCCGCATGGGGATGAGCTGTGGGCTGCCCAGGAAGCGGCTCAAAGCCAGGACAGGGGCCAGGGGCTCGCAGGCTTGCAACATGAAAAATAGAGCTTTTCCCCAAAATGATGGTGACACAAACAACATGTGTGTACATTTGCATTTTTCACTTAATTCTTTTCTTAGTTGAGAGAGATCTCCCTTCTTCTCCCCAAATGCCTGCAACAGCCAGGGCTGGGCCGAGGTGAAACTGGGAGCCAGGAGCTTCGTCCAGGTCCCCCACATGGGTGCAGGGACCCAAGTGCTCCAGCAACCATCCACTGCTTTCCCAGGGTGCATTGGCAGGAAGCTGGATCGGAAGAGGAGCATCCGGGACTCAAATCTGCGCTCTGCTGTGGGACATACGGTCACAGCAGCGTCGCCCACTCCCACAGTGTCCGTTTTTTAAGATTTATTTGAGAGGCAGAGTTACAGAGAGAGGGAGAGACAGACAAAAAGGTCTTCCATCCTCTGGTTAACTCCCCAGCTGACCCGAAGCCAGGAGCCAGGAGCTCCATCCGGGTCTCCCATGTAGGTACAAGGGCCCAAGCACCTGGGCCATCTTCCACTGCTTTCCCAGGACATAACAGAGCTGGATCAGAAGAGGAGCAGCTGGGACTCGAACCGGTGCCCATATGGGATGTCGGTGCCGCAGGTGGAGGCCCAGCCCACTACACCACAGAACTGGCCTCTGTGTCCATTTTTTAAAGACAAATTGGGGAGCACCTGTTGCCTGGTCAGGCCATGTGTCCACAGGCAGACTGTCCCACGGCTAGGGACAGAGCCAGAGCCGTGGACAAGGCCCTGCCCGTGGCTCTCACAACACCCAGGACTGTGAAATCACTGCTGCCCTGGCCTGCACGGCTTCGCAGAATCACGGAGGGCGAGGCAGGGGCCAGGCACGCATGGACGGACCAACACTGCGCGCTCACTCCCTGTCCAGCGTGCATACTCAGCCTCTGGGTGCCGAGGGCCTCATCCTCCGACACTAAGCCCAGTGTCTGATCCACCCTCCACAGCAGTCTCTCCAATGTCCCTGGGGTTAGGACGCGCGGATGGAAATTCGGGCAACCTCGGAGAGCCCCGTCCCCGGCCGGAGAGGCCTCAGCCCGGGCAGAGTGCAGAGTGGACAGCGCCCACGGAGCACTGCGTCAGTGTCCCCACGAGGCCACCCCCAGCCAGGCCTCCAGCAGGTGCAGGGACTCTGGCCACAGTAGGGAGCGGCACCCAAGGCTCGGCTCCTGACAACTGTAATCGCAGTGTGCTTCCTGCACAGAGATGTCAAAGCCAGCACCCCAGCGCCCCAGTGCAACCAGGCCCATGACGGCCCCGTTCCACAGTCCAGGCCGGGGCTGCCCTGGTGCACCCATTTCTCAGCAGGGGGTCTGAGCCGTCCCTGCCTATGGCGAGGGGTGGCACGGGGCAGCACAGCCACGGTGCTGCCGAGGTGTCGGGCAGCCTGGCGCTCTGAGAGGTGCCACAGAGGGGGCAGGTGTGTTCCCCACAGCTGCAGCACAGATCTTATGGGTCGCCCCCTTGGCTGTTAAAGAAGTGACCAGAAGAACGGTGATGCGGACGACCCCGTGGCGAAGGCCAGTGCTGCAGCCACGTGTGCAGCAGCAGGTGCCCAGCCGCAGTGGGGACCGCGGGGTCGGCCAGTGCCCGGGGACAGGGGCTCGCTGGGACGGCCGGGCTGCCCGATAGCACCTTCTCTCCTCCCAGGCAGTTGCCCCACATGTTCAGGAAGAGGCGGCCCTTGCTCCCCTCTCGCCCTGGCCATGTTCCCAAGCCGTTGCTTGTTTAATGAGAAGAGAGTCGCGCAGCCTCACTTCGCCCATGACCTAATGAGCTCCTCCAGATGTTGAGCCGGAAACCGGAGACCACAAAGAGACGAGCTGGACGTTAAGTACAGCGGAGCACCTGACCCTGTCAGAAGCTGCTCCACGCCGCCCCTCTAGCTGCAAGAAACTGCTGGCCAGGCATCTTCCCCAGAAGAGGTGGATGGGTGCGGGGAGCGCATGGAAGGGAAGGGGGCACCAGGCCTGCCTTTGATCTCCTCCCACCCACTGCTCCATGCCCAGGCTGCTGTCCACACTCACTACTCTGTGCCCAGGGTACTGTCCACACTCACTGCTCTGTGCCCAGGCTGCTGTCCACACTCACTGCTCCTTGCCAGGGTGCTGTCCATGCCCACTGCTCCTTGCCCAGGGTGCTGACCACATCCACTGCTCCATGCCCAGGGTGCTGTCCACACTCACTGCTCTGTGCCCAGGGTGCTGTCCACGCCCACTGCTCCTTGCCCAGGGTGCTGTCCACGCCCACTGCTCCTTGCCCAGGGTGCTGACCACATACACTGCTCCATGCCCAGGGTGCTGACCACATACACTGCTCCATGCCCAGGGTGCTGTCCACGCCCACTGCTCCTTGCCCAGGGTGCTGACCACATCCACTGCTCCATGCCCAGGGTGCTGTCCACGCCCACTGCCCTGTGCCCAGGGTGCTGTCCACACTCACTGCTCCTTGCCCAGGGTGCTGTCCACGCCCACTGCTCCTTGCCCAGGGTGCTGACCACATCCACTGCTCCATGCCCAGGGTGCTGTCCACGCCCACTGCCCTGTGCCCAGGGTGCTGTCCACACTCACTGCTCCTTGCCCAGGGTGCTGTCCACGCCCACTGCTCCTTGCCAGGGTGCTGACCACATACACTGCTCCATGCCCAGGGTGCTGACCACGCCCACTGCTCCATGCCTAGGGTGCTGTCCACGCCCACTGCTCCTTGCCCAGGGTGCTGACCACATCCACTGCTCCATGCCCAGGGTGCTGACCACATACACTGCTCCATGCCCAGGGTGCTGTCCATGCCCACTGCTCCTTGCCCAGGCTGCTGTCCACGCCCACTGCTCCTTGCCCAGGGTGCTGACCACGCCCACTGCTCCTTGCCCAGGGTGCTGTCCACGCCCACTGCCCTGTGCCCAGGGTTCTGTCCACACCCGCTGCTCCGTGTACAGGGTGCTGACCACATCCACTGCTCCATGCCCAGGCTGCTGTCCACGCCCACTGCTCCTTGCCAGGGTGTTGTCCACGCCCACTGCTCCTTGCCAGGGTGTTGTTCACGCCCACTGCTCCTTGCCAGGGTGCTGTCCACGCCCACTGCTCCTTGCCCAGGGTGCTGACCACATCCACTGCTCCATGACCAGGGTGCTGTCCAGCTGCTGCCCGAGCGTTCCTGGAACCACTGCTGTCGCTGCTCTGCCCATGTCTCCTGGTCAGGCTGCTGAGCCCCTTGTACGCCAGTTGTGCCCTTTAAGATCCCTCAAGTGTGACCTCTTCCTGGTGACCTGGCATGTTTTCCTGGTCTGTTTTCCTTAGAAAAGCAACTCTCGAGTGACTTCCGGAAGGAAGAGGCAGGGGTCTGTGTGGTCACTCCTGGGGACTGGGGGTGCCCTTGTGAAGACCCCGAGTGAGAACGCCCCCCAGGGCAGGGCACCCTGACAGCCGTGCCCGACGTGTGTTTGATGAGTGACTGTGTGAGTGTGCCACTGTGGTCCAGATCAGCGGAGACCCACAGCTGAGTGCTGGGAGTGAGGGCGCAGAAGGGGACAGTCCCCGCACCTGTGCCCCTGCCAGGGCCGTGCCAGTGCAGCTCATGAGCCACCACAGTCCAGGAAATCATGGAGGTGGAACACATGGCGCAATGAAAGCAAGGACTTCGTGAGTTTCTCTGTTGCGTGTTTACGAAGCTCTTCATTCATGGAAAACGTGCACAGGAAAAGCCGTGCGTCAATTTCAAACTATTTCTCACCAAAAGAGACATTTTGTTCCCATTTTCCATGAAAATTTTTTTAAAGATTTATTTTATTTATTTGAAAGACAGAGTTACAGAGAGAGAGGTCTTCCATCGGTTGGTTCACTCACCAGTTGGCCCCAACGGCCGAAGCTGCGCCGATCTGAAGCCAGGAGCTTCTTCCGGGTCTCCCACGCTGGTGCAGGACCCCAAGCACATGGTCCATCTTCTACCGCTTTCCCAGGCCACAGCAGAGAGCTGGATTGGAAGAGGAGCAGCTGGGACTAGAACCAGCGCCCATATGGGATGCCAGCGCTTCAGGCCAGGGCTTTAACATGCTGCGCCACAGTGCTGGCCCCTCCGTGAATTTTTGAAGTGATCTGCGCAATAAAAGGATTTTTCAGGCTTGGTTAAGTTCATGACAAGTTTAGTACCGAATGCACTCATTCGTTACTCTGGAAACTGGAGCGCACGGAACCACGAGTGCTTTGGCGCGCGCAGCTTTGACAGGCGCATGCTGAATCCAGGATGCCCGGGCTCGGCTTTCTGCTGCATGGGGCACGCGTGACTCCCTGGGGACTCTGGTCTGTGTGATTCGTGCCTTGTTCCTTCTAATCGCTCTGATTAAAGATGATGTTTGGGGGCAGTGGCCGTGGTGTAGCAGGTGAAGCCTCTGCCTGTGGCGCCTGCACCCCATACGGAAACTGGTTCCTGTCCCGGCTGCTCCTCTCCCGATCCAGCTCTCTGCTGTGGCCTGGGAAAGCAGCAGAGGATGGCCCGAGTGCTTGGGCCCCTGCACCCATGTGGGAGACCCGGAAGAAGCTCCTGGCTCCTGGCTTCGGATCAGCCCAGCTCTGGCAGTTGCAGTCATGTGGGGAGTGAACCAGCGGTGGAAGGCCTCTGTCTCTGTCTCTCAAATCTCTGTCTGAAGGTGACACGTGGCCTTCTCGTCCATGCTTGCTCCTGGGAGAGCATCTTCGCTGGTTTCTGTTTTGTTGCCTGGCTGCTGTTTGTTTTCTTCTCTCGGGGTCTGTGTGTACAATTCTGCTTTCTATTCTTTGTGTGATTATCTCAAATTTGAAGTTTCACAAGTCCTATTTTTATGGTTAAAATAAAGAATAAAGTTTTTGGGCTGGTGCCGTGGCTCAATAGGCTAATCCTCCGCCTTGCAGCACCAGCACACAGGGTTCTTGTCCCAGTCGGGGCACCAGATTCTGTCCCGGTTGCCCCTCTTCCAGGGCAGCTCTCTGCTGTGGCCCGGGAGGGCAGTGGAGGATGGCCCAGGTGCTTGGGCCCTGCACCCCATGGGAGACCAGGAGAAGCACCTGGATCCTGCCATTGGATCAGCGCAGCGCACCAGCCATAGCACGCTGGCCGCAGCGGCCATTGGAGGGTGAACCAATGGAAAAAAGGAAGACCTTTCTCTGTCTCTCTCTCTCTCACTGTCCACTCTGCCTGTCAAAAAAATATTAAAATTAAAAAAAAGAGTAAAGTTTGTAATCCTAACACAGGATGAAGTGTAATATATGCTTACTGGCTTCCAACCTCCTGGTTGTTTTTCAACTTTTTATTTGAGCGCAGTTTTCAGTTTACAAAGCTGAAGAGTTCCCACGCCCCCCACGCAGCCTCTCCAGGGCCCCAGGTTCCCCAGCTCGTACACGGTCTGTGAGCCACATCCAGCTCCCGTTTCTTAGCCAAACTCCTTCTGTCCCCAGCACCGTCCCAGCCGCTGCTGCTCAGCTCTCTGTGTTCGGGGCGAGGGCTTTGCTCCCGCACACGAGAGAACTCGCGGTGTTGGTCTTTCTGAGTCGGCTTATTTCACTGAACGTGACGCCTTCCAGTTCCGTCATTTGCTGCAGATGTCGGGATTTCATTCTTTAAAGCTGAATAGTGCTCCTCCGCGCGTGCGTGTGTGTGGGGGGGGGAGGGGGGGGGAGGGGAGGGGAGGGGAGGGGAGGGGAGGGGAGGGGAGGCCGAGGCCAAGGCTTCTCTCGTCATTCGCCCGTGCTCGGACGCGTCGGCTGATGCCGTAGCTCGGCTGCAGGGAGTAGGGCTGTGATAGAAATGGTGACAAGTGCAGCTGCCACCCGATGAGTCCACATCTCGTGGACGTGCGTTTACACCCAGCAGTGGGATTGCTGGGTCCTATGGCAGTTCCGTCTGGCTTTTGTTTTCAATGATTTATTTATTTACTTGAGAGATGGAGTTATGGACAAGAGAGAGGGAGAGACAGAGAGAGAGGTCTTCCATCTGCTGGTTCACTCCCCTAGTGGCTGCAATGGCTGAGGTTGGGCCAATTGGAAGCCAGGAGCCAGGAGCTTCTCCCAGGTCTCCCACACAGGTGCAGGGGCCCAAGCTCTTGGGCCATCTTCTGCTGCTTTCCCAAGCCATTAGCAGGGAGCTGGATTGGAAATGGAGCGGCTGGGACTTGAACCAGCGCCCACATGGGATGGCGGCAGCTCTACCTGCTGTGGCACAGCGCTGGTGCTGCCAGGAGCATTTTCAATCAGCCAGCGAGGGCTGACCGGCAGGACACTGACAGCGGAGTGGCTTGGCAATTTCTTTTCTTTTAAATTAATTTAAAGTTAATTGATATACTTGAAAGTCAGGATTACAAAGAGAGAGGGAGAGACACAGAGAGAGAGAGGTCTTCCATCCACTGGTTCACTCCCCAGATGGCTGCGATGGCCGGGGCTAGGCCAGGCCAAAGGCAGGAGCCAGAAGCTTCATCCGGGTCTCCCACATGGGTGCAGGGGCCAGAGCACTTGGGCCATCCTCCACTGCTTTCCCAGGTGCATTAGCAGGAAGCTAATCAGAAGTGGAGCAGCTGGGACTTGAGCCGGTGCCTGTGTGGGATGCCAATGTCACAGAATGTGGCTTTCCCAGCTATGCCCCAGTGCGGGCGCCCTAACCATTTTCCTTTTTAAAAATATAGTTTCTTGTGGGACCTATGGAAGAGCACGGTGCTCCATCTGCAATTCCACCTCTTATCTCCAGTATTATTTGCTCATTTAACAATAACAATGCGTGCAAAACTGTGTGGTAACGCGTGACCTCCAACGCCGAGGTGCAAGGCAGCTGGAAGCCGAAGCTGGCGGCAGCACATTGTTCCCTGCACGGGTGGAGCTGCCCAACTGCTATTGAATGCAACACAAATGCCAGCCACAGCGGCTGAGAAGTCCTGGCAGAGGGAGATGTAGGGGATTCCGCAGCAGTCACTTTGTTTCCTTCCTGGAGGCGAGTGAAGGGGTTTGCAAATGCGGCCGCGGAGCTGGGTTTGCAGCCACCAGGCTTGGGCTCCACAAAGTACAAACTTCTCTTTCCAAAGTGGCTCCAAAACCTCTGAGTCTCGAGCCCTGGACGCAGCTCCTCAGGGTCTCTCCGCCCTCCGCGTTACTTTATTCTGTGAAGCCAAGAGCTTCCTTAAATCAGTCTCAAAATCCCTTCTGGTTTGGAATGAACAGCTCGACACTCTACAGCTCGACACTCTACAGCTCGACACTTTACAGCTCTGCTCTTCGTGCTGGTACCCAGCGACGCTTCATCCCGATCCCCCACGCTTGTGGGGGAGAGCACTTCGCACAGGCGTTTGCTCGGAGCTGGAGCTCAGTGGACACACGGAGCACTCGACTAAGGAGGGAGCTGTTCGCTCGGCTCTGTGCCTGTTTCTAAGCAGTGCCGGCCACCCCTGGCAGCCCCGGGAGGGATCGGGGCGAGAGTCGGCAGACCTCACTGCCACAAATCCGGGCACAGGGAGATGGACGTGTGCCGAGATGGCAGGTGACAGGTGGACAGCCAGACATAACAGATGGATGACAGAGATAGATAGAGATAGATAGATGAGCGATAGACAGATGACAAATGGTAGATGGATAGACAGGTAGATATAGACATAGATGTCGGCATAGACCGATGTACAGATAGAAGGTAGATGATAGAGGATGGATGATAGACAGATGGATGATGAGTATAGACAGATGAAAAGTGGATATATGGATAATAGATGGATAGATGACAGGTGTGAAAAGATGGACGGGGCTGGCACTGTGGTGTAGTGGTGCATCCCATATGAGCGCCAGTTTGAATCCTGGCTGCTCCACTTCCCATCCAGCTCTCTGCTATGGCCTAGGAAGTTAGTGGAAGATGGCCCAAGTGCTTGGGCCCCTGAATCCATGTGGGAGATCTGGAAGAAGCTCCTGGCTCCTGGCTTCGGATCAGTGCAGCTCTGGCCATTGCAGCCAACTAGGGAGTGAACCAGTGGATGGAAGACTTTGTCTGTCTGTCTGTCTGTCTCTCTCTCTGCCTTTCCTTCTCTCTCTGTGTAACTCTTCCTTTCAAATAAATAAATAAATCTTTTTTAAAAGATGGATATACAGATAGTCAGATGATAAGTAGATGATAGAGGATAGAAAGATTGACAGATGGAAAGATGATAGGCACAGAAAGATGGCTAGCTGATGGTTAGACGGATGGCAGATAGTTGACTGGTGGATGGGCATTTGACACAGACAACGACACAGACAGAGGACGGAGAGCGAGGCGGGTGCTGTGCCACTGCGGGAGGTGGACGGTCGTCCACGCTGAGCCCTGCTCTGGCGTCTCCACCGAAGCTCTGAGGACGGCGTGGCCTTTCCTCAGCACACGTGCGGTCCAGCATCTCACTCCTGGCCGGACAGCAGTCGGAAGTTCTGTCCCACGGGACGGTGGGAGGCGCGGGGTAAGCATGCTGCATATTTCTGTGCCAGCCACACTGGGAGACAGGACTGCGCGAGGTTCGAGGAGCGCCACGTACCCACGCTGACTGGGCACCACACACGGGAAGACGCCACATAGCACGCATTACGTGTGTGGGACTTCATTATTTACAAATTAAAATAATAAAACATTTAGGCATATTAGTCAGTAACAATAAAATCGCATTTGGATGGAATTCAGGAAAACCTTCTCCCTTTCTAGACTTGGTTTCTAGAATCAGAGATCTGGGGATTTACAAAAGGTCATAGGGGGCTGGCACTGGACACTGGTTCAAGTCCCGGCTGCTCCAGTTCCCATCCAGCCCCCTGCTAATGCGCCTGGGAAGCAGCAGAGGACGACCCGAGTGTTGGGCCCCTGTACCCACTTGTAAAAGCTTCTGGCTTCAGCTTGGCCCAAACATGGCTGTTGTGGCCCTCTGGGGAGTGAGCCAGTGGATGGTTCTCTCTCCTACCTGCTGGTTCATTCCACAAATGGCCACAATGGCTGGAGCTGCACTGATCTGAAGCCAGGAGCCAGGAGCTTCTTCCAGGTCTCCCACGCAGGCACAGGGGCCCAAGGACCTGGGCCACCTTCTACTGCTTTCCCAGGCCACAGCAGAGAGCTGGATCGGAAGTGGAGCAGTCGGGACTTGAAGCTGTGCCTATATGGGATGCCGGCGCTGCAGGCCACGGCTTTACCCTGTACACCAAGCGCTGGCCCCTGCTTAATGCATTTTAAAATGTACCTATTTGAGAGGCAGACAGACACAGGACTTCTAGACTGGTTCACTCCCCGAAGGCCGGCATGGCCGGGACTGGGCAAGGCTGAAGCCAGAAGCCAGGAACCCCGTCCAGGTCTCTCACGGGAGTGGCCGGGTCCCAGACGCCGAGCATCATGGCTGCCTTCCCAAAATGCGCCTCAGCAGGCAGCTGGGCTCGGGCTGGAACCCAGGCACTCAGGTGGGACACCAGCACCCCAAGCACCGTCGCAAGTGCTAGGCCAAGCCCCAGCCCCCTTGTGACTCCCGTGGGGGACTCGAATGGCTGGCGGCTCCCTCCACCCGCAGCCACGCCTGCTTCAGGAAGGGGCCAGACCGAGCCAGAAAGCTGTGGCTGGATCTGGGAGCGCAGCTCTCGGCTGCAGGTACTGCGACCTTGAGAGAGAAACGGGCTTCCCGGACGCGTGGGGGCTCCCCGGACACTTGGGGGCTCCCCGGACACTTGGGGGTTTCCTGGACGCGTGGGGGCTCCCCGGACACATGGGGGCTTCCTGGACGCGTGGGGGCTTCCTGGACGCGTTGGGGCTCCCCGGACACTTGGGGGCTCCCCGGACGCGTGATGCCCCTCGAGAGGTCACAGGAGACAGCGCTCTGCAGAGCTGGAGGCGGGGTCTTCCTGCCAGTGGGGGAGCAAAGGTCAGGGTGAGGGTCCCTGAGACTGCACGGCGGGGAGCGGGAGTCCTGGCTTCCGGTGGGCTGGGCGCTGAGAGCAGACACAGGAGCCGCATGGGCAGGGCCCGGCCGGGATGAACAGAGCAGGGGCACAGAGCGGGGAGGTGGGAGGGTGAGGGAGGCGCAGACGCCCCCTACAGACCCCGTGAGCCTGCAGGAGGCTGCATTGCCCGGAGCAGCTCCCAAGGACGCCGCTTCTCGCAGGGAGGAGTGAGGGCTCCCATCGCGGGCTCTGCCCAGCAGGCCGGCCCAGGGCCGTCGTCCCCAGGCCCGCTGCAGACACAGCTGGATCCAGGGCAGCACTGCAGGAGTTCTGGGGACCAAGTCTAACCCACGACTGGGGACATCCGACGGCCAGGTCCGTCCCCAGCTCTGTGGTCAGGCCGAGGGCCCGGGGCCTCTGCATTGCTCGCCCGAGGCCCTGCCAAGCAGCTGCCCTGTTGCCGGGGTCGGCTCCCTCCCGGCTACGGTGGCTTCCACCTTGTCTCCTGGCTTGACCCGGGGCTGCGCCAGGGCTTAACTGATGGAGGTCTGGGGTCGGGAGCCCAGTGTTGCTGGGCGCTGGACAGAGCAGGAGCCAGGGAGGGCGGGGAGCCCTCGTGTGTTGTGGCGTGTACTCACATGTCGTGATGTGTACTAGCGGGCTGTGACATGTACTAGTGGGCTGTGATGTGAATTAACGTGTTGTGATGTGTACTAGCGTGTTGTGATGTGTACTAGCGTGTTGTGATGTGTACTAGCGTGTTGTGATGTGTACTCGTGTGTCGTGATGTGTATTTGTGTGTCATGGTGTGTACTCACGTGTCATGATGTGTACTAGCGGGCTGTGACGTGTCCTAGTGTGTTGTGGCGTGTGGCAGCGTGTTGCCCTCCCTGCTCCTCACGCAGTCAGGAGCGCTTCCTGCAGACCCCCGCTGCCGTTCTGGGTTTGTGCCGTCACTGTTGCCCCTTGGAATGATGGGCGTTTGGTCCCGAAGCCCCGAGGTTCTGTCCCTGGGGAGGTCGCTGGCCCAGCACAGTTTGGCCTGGGGACCTTTGCAGGGCCTTGGTTTTGATTGGTCCATCCTTTCTGCCCAAAAATATTTTTAAAAATAATCCAAAATGCATTTTTTAGAAAATTCACAGTGGGAACTTGAAAAAAATGTTGGATTCCTGCGTTGGCAGAGACAGAGGCTATGGTTTCTGGCTGAAAAGTTGGGGCAGGGGCTGAGCCCTCCGAGACCTCGGGGAGGGACCCGACAAGTCTGTCCGCCCTGCGGGAAGTGGGCGTTCAGACGGGGGACGCATACAACACGGTGCGCTCGCCCTCAGAGCACGTTGGGGTGCGAGGACTGATTACAGATGCTTACATGCCACTCGCCAACGCAACCACCGATATGTGTGCTAAAAGGAGCCCGTGACTTCGTCCACGTCTCTGAATCCCAGCGTTCACGCTTGCAAAGTGAACTACGAACTTCACTTTATAATCTCAAATCACCCCGATGTTCAACGACTGCGGAGAAGCGCGAGAAGTCGGTGGTCCTGAGTGGCCTCTCCCGCCTGCGCGTTTGGAGGTAGAAGCCCTCCCACTCCCCAGCGATCGCCAAATTGCAGCTAAGCGGGCAGGACGGCGGGACGTCGGCGAGTCCCACAGCGCTGGCTCGGGCCCTGCCCTGTCACTCATCTCGGCCTTCACAGAGCGGCACGCTCGGCTCCGGCCCAGGGCTCCCCTCCCCTCTGGTGTGGGGCAGGGTGGTCCCAGGCCCCCCGGGAAGGCAGGCACCCCAGCTCCCGGGGCCCAAAGCACCTGCGTGTGTCTGAGAAAACACAGACCTCCCAGCTCCCGAGGACACGGCGCTGAGCCAGCCGTGGTCCGGCAGTGACACCGGCCTGTCCCCTGTCCCCTCCCCTCTCCCCCTGCTGAGTGGGCGTCCTGCGGGCGGACACTGGGGGCCAGGACGAGGCCGAGGCGGCCAGCAGCGCAGGCCGGCACTTCCGGGAAGGGAATCGTCACCACGTCTCTGATGCCGGGAACCTCACAGCTGCGTTGCCTGGGCAGAGAGCAAAGCAGCCATGGACCAGTGACCCCCGGTTCCTGCCCCTGCTCCTCCCCCTGGCCCCTTAGATTTCCAGTGGCCAGTCGCAGAAGGATCCTCGTTTACAAAGAGAGTTGTTTGTTTGTGTATTCAATGGGAGAGATAGAGACAGCACGGGTAGAGAGATCCTCCATCGTCTGTCCACTGGGTCACTCCCCGAATGCCCGCAGCTGCTGGGCCTGGGCCAGGAGCCTGCAGCTCCATCTGAGTCTCCCAGGTGCGTGGCAGAGCCGAAGCTCTGGAGCCGTCACTGCTGCCCGGGCGCACAAGCAGGGAGCTGGGTCACACTCGGAGATGGGATGCGGGCGCCCTGGTCTGTGGCTTATTGGCTGCACCGCAATGCTGGCCCCGGAAGAATCCTGCTTAAGCTCTCAAGAAGTTGGCGAGGGGTTCTTTGTGACCGCACCTGTGGTGTGGGGTGGGCTGCAAGGCAGAGGGGGTCTCTGGTGGCTTTGCCCACGTGGACCTGGAACTGGAGGCCCTCATGCCCTGGCAGTCCCTGTGTTCCTGGTGGGGGCCACCGGGTGACCTGGCCTGGGTGCCCAGCACCCAGGGTGAGTCCTGTGTCCAACAGCTGGCCAGGGACTCACACAGAGGAGGACCAGGCCCTGAGTGCCTGCCCATCTCCCACAGCCGCTGCCACTGTCCACGGCTGAGCCACCCTAGCACACGCCACAGCTGGGAACAACCTTGTGCCCCTCCTCTGACTGCCCCTCCTCCCATCTCTCAGGAAACCAGATGCCAAGAGCAGGGTGTGAGCGGACAGAGGCATGCTGGGAATATCCTTTTGCCTCTGTTGGGATGGGAGGGGCTTCCCCGGGGAGTGGGGGTCTCCGTGGCAAGGCAGGGAGCTGCCACCTTGGACAGGAAGCTGGCGTGGGGTCTCACCCATGCAGGGACCCGCTCTGCCCCAGTTTCCTGGCGGGGGCTCAGCCAGCAGCCTGCCCCCAGAGTCACAGCCCTGAGTGGGGAGCAGCCAGCACGAGGCTCACTCAGGGGGAGGGCGGGGGCCACCGTTGCCCCTTTCTGGATCTCCTACTTGTGGATATTTGTAAGTGAGTCGTTCTTTGTGTCCCTGGGGAACCGGTCCAGGACGCCCCACAGATGTCAAAGTGGTCACAGGCTGGAGCCCCGTATGTAAAGCGGCACAGATCCGACACATGTCTTCCCTTGAGTTTGGGATCGTCTCGATGTTAAACTGAACACGAGGTAACGCCAGGTAAGTAGCTGTGACATGGCATTGCTCAGGGGCGATGACAGGACCCGCCCCGCGTACGTGCAGCCCAGATACCATCTTTTTCCTGAACGTTTTGCAGCGCTCGCTTGGCTGAGTCCCTGGATGTGGATCTGCTCTGCAGACACAGAGCACTGATTAGGTTAGAAAAATTCAGAACAGGAAAGGTGAGCTGGCGGGGCCGGCGCTGCGGTGCAGCGGGTTAGACGGCAGCGCGCAAGGCTGGCATCCCCCATCGGAGTGCCGCTTTCAGTCCAGCTCCCTGCTGATGCGCCTGGGAGGACACTGGAGGACAGCCCTAGTATGGGGGCCCTGTCATCTCTCTGGGGGACCACCGTGGCGTTCTGGGATCCTAGCTTCAGCTTGGATCACCCCAGTTGTTGCTACCATTTGAAGAGTGAACCAATCGATCAATGTTTAAGACAATAATAAAAGGAATTAAAAAGCAGAGCAGAATTAGGCAATGTCTGTCGGGCCGGGCTTCTGAGCTGCCCTGAGTGACAGCGGTATGTGTCACGCCTCGGGTTCAATGAGGAGCGAGTGCTAGACAAAACAAAGTCCTTGCTGGAGACCGTCTCCAGCACGTGCAGCGTGGGTAACATGTGTGTGTAGTGTGGGTAATATGTGTGCAGCATGGGTAACACATGTGTGCAGTGTGGGTAATGTGTGTGCAGCGTGGGTAACACGTGCATGCAGCGTGTGTAACGTGTGTGCAGCGTGGGTAATATGTGTGCAGCGTGGGTAACACGTGTGTGCAGCACACACTCACGCGTGCCGGGAGTGCAGCTCCTGGTCACGGAGCCCCGCTCGCATCCCGCTGCAGCGCAGGAATCAGATGGCGAAAGGGCAGTGATGGCTGTGGCGCCCGGCGCCCCGCGGCAGCTTCCCCCGGGTCCGCATCGCTCTTCCTCCCCTCGTCCTCAGCCGAGCGGAGCGAGCAGCTGGCCAGAATGCCCGAGCGCCTGTGATGAGGATGCCTGCATTGTCGGAGTTGGTGATTAAATGGAAGAAGACGGATGCTCCTTGGTGGGTTTCCTGAAGGAAGCTTCCCCGAAGACCCCAGCGCCCGCCTCGTCCCTGCGCCCCGCCTCGTCCCTGCGCCCCGCTCCGCCTAGTCCCAGCGCCCGCCTCGCCCCTGCACTCCGCCTCGTCCCAGCGCCCCGCCTCGTCCCTGCGCCCCGCTCCGCCTAGTCCCAGCGCCCCGCCTCGTCCCTGTGCCCCGCCTCGTCCCTGCGCCCCGCCTCGTCCCTGCACCCCGCCTCGTCCCTGCGCCCCGCTCCGCCTAGTCCCTGCGCCCCTCCTCGTCCCTGCACCCCGCCTCGTCCCTGCGCCCCGCTCCGCCTAGTCCCTGCGCCCCGCTCCGCCTAGTCCCAGCGCCCCGCCTCGTCCCTGCACCCCGCTCCGCCTAGTCCCAGCGCCCCGCCTCGTCCCTGCGCCCCGCTCGCCTAGTCCCAGCGCCCCGCCTCGTCCCTGCACCCCGCCTCGTCCCTGCGCCCCGCTCGCCTAGTCCCTGCGCCCCGCTCCGCCTAGTCCCAGCGCCCCGCCTAGTCCCAGCGCCCCGCCTCGTCCCTGCGCCCCGCTCCGCCTAGTCCCAGCGCCCCGCCTCGTCCCTGCACCCCGCCTCGTCCCTGCGCCCCGCTCCGCCTAGTCCCTGCGCCCCGCTCCGCCTAGTCCCAGCGCCCCGCCTCGTCCCTGTGCCCCGCCTAGTCCCAGCGCCCCGCCTCGTCCCTGCACCCCGCCTCGTCCCTGCGCCCCGCTCCGCCTAGTCCCTGCGCCCCGCTCCGCCTAGTCCCAGCGCCCCGCCTAGTCCCAGCGCCCCGCCTCGTCCCTGCACCCCGCCTCGTCCCTGCGCCCCGCTCCGCCTCGTCCCTGCGCCCCGCTCCGCCTAGTCCCAGCGCCCCGCCTCGTCCCTGCACCCCGCCTCGTCCCTGCGCCCCGCTCCGCCTAGTCCCAGCGCCCCGCCTCGTCCCTGCGCCCCGCCTCGTCCCTGCGCCCCGCTCCGCCTCGTCCCTGCTCCCCGCCTCGTCCCTGCACCCCGCCTCGTCCCTGCGCCCCGCCTCGTCCCTGCGCCCCGCTCCGCCTAGTCCCAGCGCCCGCCTCGTCCCTGTGCCCCGCCTCGTCCCTGCGCCCCGCTCGGCATCGTCCCAGCGCCCCGCCTCGTCCCTGCGCCCCGCCTCGTCCCTGTGCCCCGCCTCGTCCCTGCGCCCCGCCTCGTCCCTGCGCCCCGCCTCGTCCATGCGCCCCGCCTCGTCCCTGCGCCCCGCCTCGTCCATGCGCCCCGCGGCGGGAGACGAGGCTTCTGATCACCCCAGCCAGGGCGCCTGCTCCGCTCTCTCCCTGCTTTCAAAGTCGTGGCCGACACCCAGCTCGGAGGCCTGTGTCCTGGGTCATCAGACTGTGCAGAACACAGCGGAGGAAGGAGGCCGCACACACACGGGCACGGCCCCTGGGCTTCTCCCCACCGTGGCCACCACAGGGCCACCGCTCTGGACTGCCCCCAGCCCCCGATGGCTCTCCCAGACCCTGTCCTGAGGGGTAAGAGCGAGTGAGCTGATCCGCAGGAGGCTCCTGCGAAGTCCGGCCACACACCAGCCTCACCTGGCACTGGGCTTTGTTGTGGGTGGGTTGGAATAAGCCGGAGGAGCTAGTGTGTGCCAGGAATGCACTCCCAGGAACAGCCCATCGGAAGGCAAAGGAAGACTCAGAAGTGCCACACAAACAACATGCGTGTGACGGGAGGGGCCACATAAATGACACACGTGTGGTGGGAGGGGTCATGTGGATGACGCACATGTGGTGGGAGGGACTGTAATACAATGAGACACTGTGGTGGGAGGTGCCGTGTGGATGACACATGTGTGGTGGGGGTGGCCATGTGGATGACACGGGAGGGACCATGCGATGACACACGTGATGGGGCTCCAGCAGCCCTTCTGCCTACTTCTCACTCCTGTGTGTGACAGGGACATTTTTCCATTTGTTAAAATCCAAGGTCATTTTAGTCACTTGTCAATCGGTGTGAGGAATTATTCATAGAAGTCTTGAACAATGCTGTTCAGACAGGATCTGGATCTGTATGCGTGTGACCAGGGTGGTGCTGGGGTCTCGGAGAGCCTGGGGTAACTGTTGCTGGCTTCGCCGATACATGGAGCCTGACAGCGTTTCTCCTCCGAGTCTCGCCGCCATCACCCTCCAGCCCACGGAAAGCATGTTCCCACATCTCTCTGTGTGTCTCAGACTACCGAGTGCAGAGACGCGGGTGGTCCATGTGCACAGCTCAGCACACGCCAGCATCTGTCCCTCTGGTCACACCCACGCATGCAAGGAACACAGCGGAGGAACATGCTGTGTGTGTGGGGGGGGGGCTGAGGAGGAGCGGGGGTGCGGGTGCTCCCAGGGCCGGGCGCTCGGCGGCACAGCTGTGCCGTGGCTGTGCCCGGCCAGAGAGAGCACGCCACGCACCCTGCTCCTCCGCACGGTTGCTGCGTGGACGAGGGTCTCAGTGCGTGGGAACCATAGTCTCCTTCCGACAGGCGAGCCCATGGGAGGAGACGCTCCAGGTCTGCTCTGGCGCGGCCGGGCAAGGGACACCAGTGCCATAAACCCCAGGCACTGGTTTCTGCGCTGAGGCTGCCCACTGGCCAGGGCCGCAGAGGCTCCTGGGCCCACCTCGGGACAAAGCAGAGAACTTGCTGGTCGGCCGCCACCATCTCGCCATGGGGGTGCTCAGCCCACCGTGGTGCTGGGCTCCTTCTGGGCTGCGTGAGGTCACTCAGTCCTCTCCCTTGTCGCCAGGCGAGCACACCTGCAGTGGAGGTCACATTGTCCCTTTCGTTTAAAGAAAGATGGTTTATTTGAAAGTCAGAAGAGAGAGAGAGATCTTCCATCTGCTGGTTCACTGCCCAGATGGATGCAATGGCTGGGGCTGAGTCAGGCGGAAGCCAGAAGCCAGGAGCTTCTTCCAGGTCTCCCACATGAGTGGCAGGGGCCAAGCACTTGGGCCACCCTCTGCTGCTTTCCCAGGCGCATTAGCAGGGAGCTGGATTGGAAGTGGAGCAGCCGGGACATGGACTGGCGCTCGTAGGGGATGCGGGCGCTGCAGGCTGCAGCTTTGCCCACTGCACCATGGCGCTGCTCCCCCTGCCCCCGTTCTCTTTCATTTAAGGCTTCTTTTGGGTCAGGAGTCATATTTTTTCTCAACATATATCCGGTCGCCTCTCAGGGGGCTGCCAAACCATTCTGCTGCTCCTCTAATGAGGTGGTCAACAGTCACACAATAGTTAATAATTTCAACAGAAAGAGAGAGAGAGAGAGAGAGAGAGAGAGAGGAGCAAGCAAGAGCCAGAGAGAGAGAGAGAGAGAGAGAGAGGAGCAAGCAAGAGCCAGAGAGAGAGAGAGAGAGAGAGAGAGAGAGAGATAGAGAGCAAGCAAGAGCGAGAGAGAAAGAGGTAGAGATAGAGAGAGATAGAGAGAGGGAGAGAGGCATCTTCCACCTGCTCATTCATTCTCCAAATGGCTGCTCCAGGCCATTGGGGTCTCCCACATGCAGGGCAGGGCCCTGGGCACTCGGGCATCCTCCACTGCTCTCCCAGGGAGCTGGACGGGAAGTGGAGCGGCCGGGTCTGAGAGCCGTTCTTTGAGGTGGGTGCCAGTGCCTCCAGCAGCGGCTTAGCCGCTTCTCGTCGACAGGATACAACTGCGCTCTCTGTGTGTGCATAGTTTAAACACCGTCTTCATTTTTAAAAACTCGTGCATTTTGTTGCCACGGTGTTCAAGCTGACGTCGGGAGAGTTCCCTCCTGGGTATGCTGCTGAATGTCTACAGAGCCGTGCGACAGCACAGAGGGAGGTGCCGAGCGCGGGAGGCACGGCTGTGCCCGGTCCCCTGCGGCATGTGTGCGGCTGAGACGGGAGGCTGGGCAGGTGCCATCCCCGCTGCCCACATCCCCAATACGAGGAGCTTGCTAGGTGCCCATCTAGTGTGTGCCTGTGAGCTGCCGCCACCCCTGGCTGTCCCTTCAGACCATGCCGTGTGCCGGGGCTGTGCCAAGAGGGCAATCCCCAGCTCAGCGCCACACAGGGTCATCCCCGGGACGCCTGGGGTCCAAGAGGGTGGAGACCCTCACTGTGATCACCACGGGAGCTTTATCAGAGGCCGCCACGGCCCACGAGGAGTCAGCTCTGCATGGCCGGGCTAGCGAGAGGTCAGCAGGGAGGTCTCGGGTCGAGCCGTGGGCAGGGAGCCCACACTCACCATCCCTTCCTCCCTGCATGGCAGCAGCTGCTGGGACCAGGAAACACCTCCCTGAGCTCCCACATGCTCGCGAGGCACCTTTGTGGAGAGGAGGGGGATCAGCTGCTGATCCGTGACAGCTGACGGCCCCCAGACCCCTGCAGGACGTGGTGGCTGGACGGCAGCTGTGGAAAAACCCCCAGGAAGTGATGGAGCGCACAGGCCAGGAGCGAGGAGCTGAGTGTGTGCCGGACTGGCTGTGGGTGGTCAGGTTTCTTTTCGTTTGTGTTTTTAAGATTTATTTATTTATTTGAGAGGCAGAGTTACAGACACAGAGAGAGAGATCCTTCATCTGCTGGTTCACTCCCCAAACGGCTGCAATGGCCAGGGCTGGCTGATCCGAAGCCAGGAGCCAGGAGCTTCTTCCGGGTCTCCCACATGGGTGCAGGGGCCCAAGGGCTTGGGCCATCTTCCACTGGATTGGAAGTGGAGCAGCTGGAACTCAAACCAGCACCCATATGGGATGCCGGCCCCACAGGTGGAGGATTAACCGCTACACCACAGCACCGGCCCCTGAGTGTTCAAGTTTCTGCTCCCACTAAGGCTGAGCTGAGGATGCCCAGCAGAAAGAGGGAGTGGGGAGTTTGCAAGGCAGTGTGGGAGGAGAGCTGCACCCCTGCGGGCCGCTCCTGCCGCTCCGCGTGGACGTCGGCCTCCCGGCTCTGTCCTGCCCAGTCTGTATCAGAGCGTGGGCAAAGGGAAATGCTGCCAGGAGACGCGACGATGCACGCAGAGCTCGGCAGACGCCCCCCCCCACCTTCAGAAATGCACGCTCCACGCGGGAGGGACAGAGTTCACACACACATACGCATCCTGCGTGCATCACAGAGCTTCCGGGTCTTCCACAAGTGCACGGACAGTGCGCACCCTGGAGAAGCTGCGTGGACGGTGTGCATCGTGGAGAAGCTGCGTGGACGGTGTGCACCCTGGAGAAGCTGCATGGAACAGTGTGCACCCTGGAGAAGCTGCGTGGATGGTATGCATCGTGGAGAAGCTGCGTGGACGGCGTGCATCGTGGAGAAGCTGCGTGGACGGTGTGCATCTTGGAGAAGCTGCGTGGATGGTGTGCATCCTGGAGAAGCTGCGTGGACAGTGTGCATCCTGGAGAAGCTGCGTGGACGGTGTGCACCCTGGAGAAGCTGCGTGGACGGTGTGCATCGTGGAGAAGCTGCGTGGACGGTGTGCATCGTGGAGAAGCTGCGTGGACAGTGTGCATCCTGGAGAAGCTGCGTGGACGGTGTGCACCCTGGAGAAGCTGCGTGGACGGTGTGCACCCTGGAGAAGCTGCGTGGACGGTGTGCATCGTGGAGAAGCTGCGTGGACAGTGTGTACCCTGGAGAAGCTGCGTGGACGGTGTGCATCGTGGAGAAGCTGCGTGGACAGTGTGCATCTTGGAGAAGCTGCGTGGATGGTGTGCATCCTGGAGAAGCTGCATGGACGGTGTGCACCCTGGAGAAGCTGCATGGATGGTATGCATCCTGGAGAAGCTGCGTGGACGGTGTGCATCGTGGAGAAGCTGCATGGATGGTGTGCATCCTGGAGAAGCTGCGTGGACAGTGTGCATCCTGGAGAAGCTGCGTGGACGGTGTGCACCCTGGAGAAGCTGTGTGGACAGTGTGCATCGTGGAGAAGCTGCGTGGACGGTGTGCATCGTGGATAAGCTGCGTGGATGGTGTGCACCATGGAGAAGCTGCGTGGGTTTCAAAACGTGTTTGTCTCAAAATAAACTGGTTTTATTTATTTGAAAAGCCAAGAGACAAAGTTCTTCCATCCATTGGCTCACTCTCCCCAGTGCCTGTAACAGCCGGGACTGGGCCAGGTTGAACCCAGGAGCCAGAGACTCCATCTGGTGGCAGGAACCCCTCACGTGAGCCATCACCGGGTGCTTTCTAGGGCACACAGGAGCAGAGGAGCAGAGCAAGGCCCCGAAGCCAGGCGCTCGGCACCCCGGGCAGTGCGTTAACCACCGCACCGACGCCCACCCCTACGCTTGCCTTCTCAGCCACTCTTGGAGGATTCTTGTATAGAGGTGTAGACAGCGATACAGACACAGTGCCAACTTAGATATAAAATGTAGATACAGATGCAAGCCTTTAAGGTCAAAAGGGACAAATTCTCAAGAAAGAAACCTGGAAGAACGCGGGCCGGCAGCGCCTCCTCCTGTGGGGACGGGGCTCTGGGAGCCGGGGACAGCGGGGCGCCCCACCCCGGCTCCCCACGGCTCTCGCCACCTTCCGCACGGCGATGGCCTTGATGGTGGGACTCATGTTTGCCGATGCCGAAAGCTCTTTGCTGCTAATTCACCACAGAAGACTTGGGGAGACAGCTCCTGCAGCAGCACGGGCACCGGGAAGAGGGTCCCGGTCTTGCCCTCTGCACTGGGCCCTGGACCAGGCCAGCAGGGGAGCGGTGTCTTCGGAAGGTCGGAAACGCAGTGCCAGGAGTTCAGGCCGCCTGCTCCCAGCTAAGCTGAGCTTTCGGTTGCGTGTTCCCACCGTCGTGTGCGTGAAGTCGCTTGGTGCGTTCATCTGCGTCGGCTGCACGACTGCCCACGCCCAGAGGCACTGCCCAACACAGCACCGGCTGTGAGCCTGCGCAGGCCGCAGGTCCCTGCCTCCGTCCTCCACGGCACTTGTCTGCCCCGGGTGAGTGGGGGTGAGCGGCGGGACCAGCACAGGAGACCCGCGAGGCTGAGGCGCAGGGGGGAAGCCAGCCTGGAGGAGGAAGGCCAGGCCTCAGCAGAGGCGGGACCCACAGCAAGGTGCTCATTCTGGGTCCCGGGGGCCAGTTACAAACCTCGGCTTCCTGCCCTGTGAGATGCAGATGCTGTCGCGTTGTGGACGCCAATGTGATGTCATAGGGCAGTTCCCAGAGGAGGTACCAGGCAAACGCCACCAGCGGCTCCCCGAGCAGGGCCCTTGCCCCAGCACCCTCCTGGTAAGGCGTGGGCAGCACCAGCCCTGGGGGCTGGGAGGTCCTGCCTGATGCTGAACTGAGGGACTGGAGGCCAGGGGCCCTGCTCACCACCGCGGAGAAATCTTGGTTGACCCCACGACCGTGACCGTCAGCTCCAGCCGGCAGGAAATACCTCTAGCCTAAGTCCCTCCCCAGGGCAAGCTGCGCGAAAGACCCCAATTTCCTTCCCCAAAACGCAGAACAGCACCGGGCTTCTGGGCTCTCGTCAGGAAGCTGGAGCCGGCTGGCGTTGCGTCAGAAAGAACTCCCCTCTTCTTCCTGGGGAGCTGTTCTGAGTCACAGAAGCTGTGACCCGACGATGAAGGGGCTCCACCCCTCCCTGGGACCCTCGTGGCCCAAGGAAGTCCCGCCGCTGTCCTCCATTAGCTGTCGCCACGACTGTCAATCAACCCAGTCTTGGGCCCTGGGAGACTCCACCCCCACACACGCGGCCAGGTCAAGGGGCCTGGGGTGGGCGGTCCCGCAGAAGCTGGGCTGAGTTGCATAATCATTATGCCAATTAATCTGCACCTCCTCCCCGGGCCCCAGCCGCCCCTCCGCCCCCCAACAGCATTTCCTGGGAAGCCAGGGAGCAAACTCATGTATAATTTAGTCCTTTTCCAGACCGAGGCCACAGAACATTAGCTGAGCTGTGATGCAAATGATGTCAGCAGCCACTAATTAAAGAAAGAAAATATTGGGCTGAGCGACGATTTCCAAATGCCTCTGCCTACTGAAGTCTCGTGTCAAGGCCACTCATTAAAATTAATAGCACTTAGTGCCCGTAAAGACGGTTTGGATTTCACAAGTCTCTTTCCCATCGTGGGGCTCCTGCTCCATCGCGGGGTCCGGGGTGCAGAGACCCGGAGTGGGACGAGGGCCTCCGGGATCCTCGGCAGGCCTCCCAGCCGGACTCAGGCTGCCGCCGCAAACGCCATGCACACACAGCCGACAGCGCAGGTCCCCAGCCCTGACTGTCTGCTCCGTGATGAGTGAGGAGCCTCTGGAAAGTGAGGCAGGAGGCAGCCGGGCCCAGGGTGCCACCGGGATTGGCCCCTGTTGGCAGTGGGCTCCCCCGTGGCCCCCGCTCGGCAGGTGGGACCCTGGCCGGGGCGTGGCTGGCGAGATGGGTGCTGAAGACCCTGCGGAGGGCAGGCAGGAGGTGAAGGAGGAGGAAAGAGGAGAGAAAGGCCGTGCAGAGGGCGCAGTGGTGCGGCCGGGGCAGGAGGCCGCGCTTCTGAATTGCCACAAAGCTTTCTGCCAAACACGCGGGCTTTCAGGTGAGCTCGCGCCTTGTTGCATCCGTGGCTTCTCCTCGCTCGAAGTGCTTAGTGCACAAATCACTGCTCTACTGTGGCAGCCCTTCAGCACACCTGGGGCCGTCCCCAGACAAGCCCGGTCGGTCCTCACAGCAGGGGGGGTCGGGGTGGGGGGCCTGTGCCGCGCAGACGACTCCGGCTCAGAATACACAGCGCAAGGAGGCGCCGTGGCTGCTGCCGTCCACTGCAGCCAGTGGGGAACTCGCAGGAAACCCACGTCCCCTGCAGGGCCACTGGGCTCGCCGTCCACATTCAACTGCTGCATTGCCCAGCAGTGCGATGACCCCCACGACCCCCAGGAGAAACTGGAAGCCAGCTGGGCTGAAAGGGAGCACTTCGGTGACCTGGCTCTCACCACTGCACCGTGGCTGCCGCCCTGTGCCCCGGGACGCGGCTGGCACTGGTGGCTCCCGCGCCCGCCGGAGCTCAGCCAGAAGCCCCACGGGCAGAGCCAGTGCTCTGGGGGCCCCCCGTCGGTGCCCACATTCTCACGCGGGCAGCAGACGCTGCCTGGGGGAGTGCACCCTCATTTCGTGTGTCGGCTGCAGGTCAGTGCCAACCCAGCAAGACCCGCCTGGCCCCAGGGGGCCGGGAGCCCCATGCTCGCGGGGACACAGCCTCCTGAGAGGTGGAGGTCACCAGACTCCAGGGGCCCCGACTTCTGCCCTGCTTCCCCGCCGGGCTGCCGCCCAGCCACGCCACTGGCTGTTTTCTCAGCTTTTCGAAGCGTGCCCACGCAGAGGGTGCCACAGGCGGGTACCGGGGGACAGGAGGGCACGCCATGACTGCGACCTTTGCCCCCATGACTGTTGGCCAGTCTGAGCCACGTCCGAGGGGGCAGCATTTCCCTCCCAGAATGTGCACTGCCTAGGAACAGGTCTTCATCCCAGAAAGCGACCACGGGGAAGAGCAGAGCGGAAAGCCCCCCCCCCCCCCGCGTCTGTGCGCACGCACAAGGTCTGCCCACGCCCCCTCTTACCACGCCGCTCACACCTCCATCCCCCCGTGAACAGCCTGCTGGTCGTGTGAGTTGAGTTGTGTTTAACTGTGTGAATTTAATTGTGTGAGTCGAGCTGTGTGTTAGCTTAATTGTATGAGTTGCGTGTTAGTTTAGTTGTGTGGGTTGTGTTAGTGTGGTGGTGTGAGTAGAGTTGTGTGTGTGAGTTCGGCTGTATGAGTTCTGCTCCAGAGGCCAAACAAAGTAGGAAGAAAAGTCTTACTTGACAAGTATTTTAATTGTCTCATTAATATTGAGGTTTTACAAATGAAAATATGAACACAGGTCATATCTGAGTTACAAACAACAGAAGTCTGCAGAGTACTGCCCACTCACTGCCCCGATACTCTTAGGAAGTCTACAGAGTACTCCCCACACACGGCCCCAGTACTCTTAGGAAGTCTACAGAGTACTCCCCACACACGGCCCCAGTACTCTTAGGAAGTCTACAGAGTACTCCCCACTCACTGCCCCGGTACTCTTAGGAAGCCTGCAGAGTACTCCCCACTCACTGCCCCGGTACTCTTAGGAAGTCTGCAGAGTACTCCCCACTCACTGCCCCGGTACTCTTAGGAAGTCTACAGAGTACTCCCCACACACTGCCCAGGGTACTCTTAGGAAGTCTGCAGAGTACTCCCCACTCACTGCCCAGGGTACTCTTAGGAAGTCTGCAGAGTACTCCCCACTCACTGCCCAGGGTACTCTTAGGAAGTCTGCAGAGTACTCCCCACACATGGCCCCAGTACTCTTAGGAAGTCTGCAGAGTACTCCCCACTCACTGCCCTGGTACTCTTAGGAAGTCTACAGAGTACTCCCCACACATGGCCCCAGTAGTCTTAGGAAGTCTGCAGAGTACTCCCCACTCACTGCCCTGGTACTCTTAGGAAGTCTGCAGAGTACTCCCCACTCACTGCCCTGGTACTCTTAGGAAGTCTGCAGAGTACTCCCCACTCACTGCCCTGGTACTCTTAGGAAGTCTACAGAGTACTCCCACACATGGCCCCAGTACTCTTAGGAAGTCTACAGAGTACTCCCCACTCACTGCCCCGGTACTCTTAGGAAGCCTGCAGAGTACTCCCCACACATGGCCCCAGTACTCTTAGGAAGTCTGCAGAGTACTCCCCACACACTGCCCAGGGTACTCTTAGGAAGTCTGCAGAGTACTCCCCACACACTGCCCAGGGTACTCTTAGGAAGTCTACAGAGTACTCCCCACTCACTGCCCAGGGTACACTTAGGAAGTCTACAGAGTACTCCCCACTCACTGCCCCGGTACTCTTAGGAAGTCTATAGAGTACTCCCCACACACGGCCCAGGGTACTCTTAGGAAGTCTACAGAGTACTCCCCACACACGGCCCAGGGTACACTTAGGAAGTCTATAGAGTACTCCCCACACACTGCCCAGGGTACTCTTAGGAAGTCTGCAGAGTACTTCCCACACACTGCCCCGGTACTCTTAGGAAGTCTATAGAGTACTCCCCACTCACTGCCCCGGTACTCTTAGGAAGTCTACAGAGTACTCCCCACACACGGCCCCGGTACTCTTAGGAAGTCTACAGAGTACTCCCCACACACGGCCCCGGTACTCTTAGGAAGTCTACAGAGTACTCCCCACACACGGCCCCAGTACTCTTAAGAATCCTGCAGAGTGCTCCCCACTCACTGCCTCGGTACTCTTAGGAATCCTGCAGAGTGCTCCCCACTCACTGCCCCATGAAAAGCATCCACGTTTGTCCGGATCTGAGCTCAGCCCGGGCCTGTGTGGCACTTAGTGACTGTTTTGTGGACACACACCACACTCTTGCCTTACTATGCATTGTTCATGCTCTTTGTATCATGTGCTAGTTTGGGCGCCATTTCTCCCGCCATCTGCGATGCACGCCTGGAGTCGGGGGCGGCTGCTTCTGTGCTGTGGACATCAGGCCCTGGGCGAGCTCTCGGCACAGGGGTCAGGATGCCTAGTGGGACCCCAGCCTGGGCCCCACCTCTAGCTGCCCTCCTACCCTCACGGGAAACCTGGGCGGAGGCCCCGGGGCCCAGGCATCTGGGGAGTAACTCAGCAGGGAGGCGGCCGCTCCTGTTCCCTCTCCCTCCCCAAATAGCAATTCTTCAAAAATAAAACTTTAAAAAAAAATTAGAGAAATCTTTTAAAAACGCACACACACCTAGAATGCACAAGACCAAGAGTGAACACTAAGCTCTAGTTAATATCGGTAATAAAGGATGGATTCAGGCTCATCAGTCGTCACAAACGCACCACGCTGTTGCAAGACACCAGAAACTGTGGAGCCAGGTCCTGGGACTTGTCAGGTGATCTTTCTGTCAGCTGAAAACTGCTGTAAAAAGTCTACGTAAAGCCGGCGCCGCAGCTCAACAGGCTAATCCTCCGCCTTGCGGTGCTGGCACACAGGGTTCTAGTCCTGGTCGGGGCACCAGATTCTGTCCCGGTTGCCCCTCTTCCAGGCCAGCTCTCTGCTGTGGCCTGGGAGTGCAGTGGAGGATGGCCCAGGTGCTTGGGCCCTGCACCCCATGGGAGACCAGGAGAAGCACCTGGCTCCTGGCTTCGGATCAGCGCAGCACCAGCCGTAGCGGCCACTTGGGGGGTGAACCAACGGAAGGAAGACCTTTCTCTCTGAATCTCTCACTGTCTAACTCTGCCTGTCAAAAAAAAGTCTACTTAAAATAGGCACTCAGCAGGTGCAGGCACCAACCTCCTTGCTCTCGGACACGACACCAACAGGAGCCAGCTGCTTCTCGGCTCTAAGGCGGGACAGGGACCACGGGGTGCGCTGAGGCCAGGCCAGCTTGGGCGCCCCTCGCCCCTGGTGAATGCCCAGGGTGCCCGCGAGCCACTGGTGGCACTGGGTGATCTCCTGAGATGCAGGCCAGCTCTCACCATGACTGAGTGGCCGCGGGGTCCTGGGGGCTGCATGCAGGCTGAGGGGCTGGGCTGACATTCCCCGTCCAGGGAAAACTGCACTCTGTGCCCCCCGCCCCTCACGGCCTCCCAGGGCACCACTGGGGCCTCCGTCCACCCAGTGCGCACCCCTCACTTCCACCCCAGGCGTCACTGAAGCCAAGGCTCCAGTCGTCCCACCAGGCCTGTGCTCACCTGGGCGTCTCGTCTTCCCAGGGCCTCCCCAGATGCTCATGGGAGAACGAGGCCATCAGGGAGGCCCAAGTCTGCTCCCCGAGGGCCCTGGTGCAGCGCTTCTGGCTGAGCATGCAGGCTTCACGCACGGATCTTCCTGGTCTTGGAGATTTATTTGAGGGGCTGTGGCATAGCAGGTAAAGCCGCTGCCTGAGGCGCCGGCATCCCATATGGGTGCTGGTTCCAGTCCTGGGTGCCCCACTTCAGGTGCAGCTCCCTGCTAATGCCCCTGGGAGAGCAGCAGAAGACGCTCTGAACACTTGGCCCTGCACCCACGTGGGGGACCTGGAAGAAGCTCCAGGCTCCCGGCTTCCGATGGGCCCAGCTCCAGTCACTGTGGCCATGTGGGGCGTGAACCAGTGGATGGAAGACCTCCCTCCCTCCCTCTCCCTCTGTCTCTCTCTCTCTCCCTCTCCCTCTGTCTCTCCCTCTGTCTCTCTCTCTCCCTCTCCCTCTGTCTCTCCCTCTGTCTCTCTCTCCCTCTGTCTCTCCCCCCCTCTCTCCCCCTCTCTCTCCCTCTCTCTCTCTGTCACTCTCTCCCTCTCCCTCTCTCTCTCCTTCTCTCTGTCACTCTGTCTCTCTCTCTCTCCCTCTCCCTCTCTCTCTCTCCCTCTCTCTCTCTGTCACTCTCTCCCTCTCCCTCTCTCTCTCCCTCTCTCTGTCACTCTGTCTCTCTCTCTCTCCCTCTCTCTACCTCTCCCCCCCCTCTCTCTCTCCCTCCCTCTCCCTCTGTCTCTCCCTCTGTCTCTCTCTCTCTGTCACTCTGTCTCTCCCTCTGTCTCTCTCTCTCTCTCTCTCTCTCTCTCCCTCTCTCCCTCCCTCCCTCTCCCTCTCTCTCCCTCTGTCTCTCTCCCTCTTCCTCTCCCTCTCTCTCTCTCTCTCTCTGTCTCTCTCTCTCTCTGCCTTTCACATGAATAAAGGTAGAGTGACAGAGAGGGAGAAGCAGAGAGATCATCCATCTACGGGCTCATTCCCCAAGTGCCCACAAGAGTGGGGCTGGGCAAGGACAAGGGGACTCCACTCAGGCCTCTCACTAGGGTGGCGGGGACCCAGGTACTTGGGCCATCACCTGCTGACTCCCGGGGTGGCCTGAGGAGGCTGGGCCAGAGTGCAGAGCAGCCGGGATTTCACCCAGGCCCTGTGCCCCAGCCAGCAGCCGCACCTGCTGCTCCACACGGCCGACTGCCGGGGCTGCCTCTGCCGTCTGTAGCGCTGCAAAGCAGGATCAGCTGGAGAATTACTTATTTACTTGAGAGACAGAGTGACAGAGACAGGGACACACACACACGCACACACACACACACAGATCTTCCGTCCGCTGGTTCATTCCCCAAAGAGCTGCAAAGGCTGAGCACTGGAACAGGCTGAAGCCAGGAGCCTGGACCTCCGTCCGGGTCTCCCACACAGGTGCAGGGACCGGAGCACTCGGGCCGTCTTCCCCTGCTTTCCCAGGAGCGTCAGCAGGGAGTCGGACAGGCGGTGCAGCAGCCGGGACTAGACCCAGTGACCCTGTGGGATGCCAGCATGGTAGGTGTTGGCTGACTCCATTGTGCCACAATGCCAGAGCCCGTTTTATTTTACAGGTTTTATTTAAATGGTTGAAATTTATAAATTATGCTGTACGGTTTGCCTTTGATGGATAAGTGAATGTTTGAGAAGAAAACTCTTGGAAAATCACAATTGAATTGAGAGACGTGCTGAGACAGCGGAAGCGCGGTAGATACACACAGAACTCGTGAATCACACTGTCTTCACACAAGTGCGAACGTCGTCAGCCTGTCGGGACAGAGAGCGGGCTGCGTAGCGGTCAGCGTGCAGGCCTCCTGGACGCCCGTGACGTCGGGTGACGTCCGCGCGCAGTCTCGCTCTTTGTCATTGTCCCCACCTGAAGGTGAGCTGTCCGGGGAAGAGATTCAGAACACGGCCCCGGACAGCTGGCCAGCCTGGCCTACGCAGTCCGGACTCAGCTTGTCCTTGTTGCCACCCCACCCCACAGCAGAGCCGCCCGGTGCTGAGCGGGGCCGTCCCCGTGTCCGTCCGTGGGAGTGGACGCCCGAGAGGGAACACAGAAAGTCCCGCATGTTCAGCGCGATTTCTCCCAGGCAGAGGGAGCCACAGGTGCGAGTGGGCTGGGGACGGACCGCACTCCCAGGTTTCTGTCCCCAGGGACCTAACTCAGCAGGGAGTGGTGGCGCCTGCAAAGCCAGTGGGAGCACCCCTGCGGATGCCCTGAGTGTGGCCCATCTGCCCCCAAAGCTCCGCGCCAGGCCCCTCCAGGTGTTCACACCCCCAAGGGTCCATGGGCGCAGGGCACATCCGGCCTGGGAGCACCCCTGCCCAGGGCCGGGGCCACAGCGCCTGAATTCACCCCCCCCTCTGCTTCCGGTCAGGAAGCGCTGTTGGACGCCTAACCCGTCTGCAGGGTCTGTTCACCTCCACGCATAGCCTGCGGGCAGCCCCTGCCCTCACCGCCCCTCCCCCGGGCTGGGCCCCGCCTCCCCTGCGCCTCCTCGCCCGCCCCCGGCGCTCCCTGGGGGCGACAGGTGGGGCCCTTCCAGTAACTCCCGCGTGTGGCACAGCCCGGGGTCACCGAGCTCACTTCACTGGAGCGCGCAGGCTCACAGGAGCGTCTTGGAACAAATTGCTCTCCCATCGCTGGAGCGGCGCAGCGCGGGGCTGGGGCCCGCAGACCCGGGTCGCCCACCTCCGTAAACCGCAGAGCGAGGAGCCCGAATGCTAGGGCCCAGCGCTGGGGCCTTCCCGGGGCTCCTGACCCCTCTCTGGGCCAAGTTACTCAGGGTGCCCCTGGCAGGCCGCTCAGGGCCACAACTTCCCCCAGACCCCCCTGGGGCCCTGCGACCGCTGGGTGGCGGCTTCCCGGTTTGTCCTGGCCTGAGCTGCCCGCCCCGACAGACTCAAGCCAAGGACGCCTGTGCCCGTGGGAGGACGCGAGGCACACGCTCCGACCGCCCGGCCTCTGCGGGAGGGGAAGGCAGCCTCTGATCCGGCTGGGACGTGGGCGACCCCTGTCACGGTTGCACACGCCTCTACCACCTCCTCCAGGCAGCCCTCCAGCCTGATTCGTCAGGAGGAGCGCCGCGAGCGGGACTGGGCAAGGGAGTCGGGCCTTCCAGGGGTTGAGTTGGCTTTGCTGGAAAAGATGGACGTCATGGGCCGGCACCCGCGGGGTCTGCGGGGTCAGCAGCCCTTTGGCGCGCGCCGGCCACTCTCTCTCCGTGCGCACGGCCTGAGCGCTTCCCCGCAGCTCCCACGGAATCCCGCACTCGGCGCCGCGCGCAAGGGAACGGAGCCCGGAGGAGGGCTGGCCTGCGGCTCCCGGCGACTTCAGCCTGGACGGCGCCCGCGAGCCCCGAGCCTGCCCGCGCCGGGCCGCTTTCGCTTGTCCCCGCGCATTCCGGTTCCCGCGCGTCCTGGGCCAGCGGGAGCGACGGGGCGGGAACGGGCCTGCGTAAGCTGGAGCTGGGCTGGGCGGGGCACCCGGAGTGGGGCCTGAGCGGGGCTCAGGAGCGGGAGCCGGGGCGAGGCGGCCCGCAGGCGTCCAGGCGGCCCCGCGGGCCTGGCTGAGGCCTCCAGGGAGGAGCCTTGGAAGGGAGCCCAGCCGAGGGGCCCGAAGGCCGTGTCGGGAAAAGCAGCTGGCGGCCGGGCCCACCCGGCACGGGGGCGCTCCGTGCCGGGTGGGCCGGTGCTGGGGGTCCCGGAGCCCAGCTACGGCCGGGTCGTCCCGCCTTCCCCTGCGGTTTTGTCTTTCAGGGCCTGGAGGTGACCAGTCACGCGGGCACGTGGCTGCGTCGCGACGGACTTGGGTCTGGGGGTCGGCGGGACGGCAGGGTGTGGGGGGCGCGGCAGGCAGGGGCTGGGGCACCGGCTGCGGACCACGAACACGCCAGGGGGCTTCAGCGCCAGCCGCCCGGGCTGCCGTGGCGCGGGGAGCACTGGGCGCCCTCGCGTCATCGTCCTGCGCTCCCGGAGGGTTTCAGGACACCCCTCCGTCTCTCTCCCCCCCAGCCGCCCCCCTCCCCCCGGGGGCCCGCGCTGGTCCCCACCTGTCACTCGCCTGTCAACCTTTCCCTTCGCTCCCGCCCCGCCTCGCCCGAGCAGCGGGTGGGGTGCCCGGGGAGCGCACCGCCGCCCAGCCCAGGTGGCCCGCGTGCCCGCGTGCCCCTCGGGCGTCCAGGGTTGAAACCTTCGCTTCTGCGGAACTTGGAGGGGCGGCGGGAACGGCGGGCCCCCGCCCGGTCGCTGGGCGCAGCCGCAGAATCCCAGCTGCGCTGT
This sequence comes from Sylvilagus floridanus, assembly GCA_949820135.1. Lineage (NCBI taxonomy): Eukaryota > Metazoa > Chordata > Mammalia > Lagomorpha > Leporidae > Sylvilagus > Sylvilagus floridanus. The sequence continues at coordinate 99,874,232 of OX463246.1, read as the reverse complement.
TTGGTCGTCTTCCTCCGCCACCAGCGCTTGGCCGAGGTGGGTGGGGAACAGAGGGGAGGGTGCCCGCTGGGGGACTGGAGGCGAGCTGGTGACCCGGGGGGAAGCGCTTTCCTTAAAGGTCGCGAGGAGGAGCTCTGGCGACCTCTGTGCCACAGGAGCATTAACTAATTACCAGACCGGGAAATGAAAAGGCAACTATTCCTTAAACGAGAGAAGGTGATTCTGACCCTGCTGTTGACACCGGCGATTAATAATTGATCGGCAGTTACACGCAATAAATTGACAATTTATCTGCCCACAAGAACGCCGGCGCGCGTGGCGCCCGCGTCCCGCTTCTCCCCGTGGGCGTCTCCGCTGAAGATCTCTCTGCGCTGGAGGTTTTCAGCTCCACACAGAACAAGACAACATTGAGACACCTTAGGAAAAAAAAAAAAAAGAAAAAGAAAGACTGTGCCCTATCGTCTCGGGGCCGGATTCAGACGGCTCAGTCGTCCTCTCTCCCACCTGGGATTGCGAAAGGACAGACGCCCCGTATTTCATAACGCCTGCCCATTTTTATTTATTTTTATTGCGTGGCCAGCACAGTGCTCCTAAGTAACATCTTCTTAGAAAGAGGGAGGAGGCGGCGCCCCGGGCCAGCAGCGGGAGCCGAGGGTCGCCGCCCCTCCCAGGTGAGGCGGGGAGCGCGCACAGGTGTGGGTGCCCGGCCCTCTGGCTGGGGTCCCCCTGCTTTCACTTTCGCGCGCCCACGTGAGGGCCAGGGAGAACGCTCGTTCCGGAAGCCGCTTTGAGCCTCTGGAAAACGGCACTGTCGTGGAGAGCTTGGACTAAGCCTTCCGCACTTGTGGCGATTTGCCCCTTGAAGGACAGCAGAGGGCCAGGCGGGGACGCCGGGCGTGGGAACCCGCACCGCCCGTGCGCGCACCACGGACCCTGGGGGCCAAGACCACCCTTTGGGTTACTGCGTTGCAAAAATAACTAGAAAGTTATTTTTAGGAAAGAAATTCGAAAACAAGTAACCGACAGATCCGCCCATGTGTTTAGCTGGTCATCAACACGCGCGTTCTCCGGGCCTCTCCGCGCGCCCAGGGGCTGAGGCCCCGCCACGCGGCGGTCACCGGGACCCCTCCCCGGAGGGGGCATCCTGGGCAAGCCGAGCCGCTGCAGCGCGAAGAGGCTGGGCCGCACCTCTCCTGCATGGGGCTGCTCGCCTGCCCGCTCCCCGCGCGTTCACTCCGTGCGGGAAAGACCCGCAACGGACGGAGCGGGCGGGCGCGCGGAGGTGGGACGGATGCCTGGCCCTTCCGGGCTCAGAGTCTGCGGAAGTCGGGGAAACGCTCGAGGACGCCGCCGGCCACGCTCTGGGCTCCCGGGCGGGGCGCCCCGGCCTCCAGGCCGCCCCGCAGCCGCTCGCTCTGCCGCCCGGGCCTCCCGCCTCGCGCCCGCCCGACCGCGGGACGCGGAGCGCCAGGCAGCCCTGCAGAGACAATAACTCCCTTATTGGGAACAAATGTTGACATTTGACGCGCGCGGGGCAAGCGCCCCCCCCCTCCCCAGGGCCCACCTGGGACGGGAGCGCGAATTCCGATAAATCAGCTTCCCAGAAGCTGGGGCAGAGGCGGCCTGGCAGGCGGGCGCGGGGCCCAGGGGCCGGGCACACCCGCCGCCATGTCAGTGCCTCGCAGTGCCTGGAGCGGGGCAGCTGTCCCGCGAGACCCCAGCCAGTGCGGACCTCCACCAACACGTGCGTCCTTTCTCTCTAACAAGTGGGTTTTGGTGAGCTCCTTTGAAACCCAAATATAAAACCCAGACGCCTTTAGCTGGTCCCTTCCCTTGGTTAGTTTCCTCTCTCTTTCTCTCTGTCTCTGTCTCTCCAGTTCGCGCGCGCGCCCGCGCGCGCACACACACACACACACACACACACACTTTAAATGGACCCCGCAAACACCTGCAGGTTTCTGTCCTTATGTATTTTGAAATCAAGTCCTGCAGAGAGCAGTTCAGGTCAGCACAGGGTGGGTAAGTTATGGAAATCTCTGATAATGTGTTGTGCGTGGCAACATCAAAGAGGCTTCTCGTGCCTTGCTAATCTCCAGAGCAGCTCTGGGTTGTCGCTGGTGGAGACGCCCCCCTCGTCAGGGAGAATGGGGAGAGGGGCAGGCACCTCGTGGCCAGCCAAGCAGTCTTCCTGAGGCAGGGCCGGGGCTTCCGGTCCCGGAAGGCACACAGATCCGTTTTCCTTGGGGTGTCTGTGGGAAGGTCTTCTTCCGGGTCTCCTTGGTTTGCCTCGGTGAATGTCTTCGGGCTGCTCAAGGTCACCTATCACACACAGAGACTGCTGCCGCGTGCACACGTCCCCTGTGAGGCTGGAGATGTGCACCGTGTTCATCAATGCCCTAGACCCTCACCTTGAAGGCACTAGGTTCCTCGGGCGGAAACGCATTATCTGTATGGAATTCCTGATGGCTTTGTGTCTAAAACCAAAACAGGCACACAGTTAGCACTCAGGGTCACTTCCCGGATCCCCTGTGCTCCCAGGCACACCACCCCTGCCACGGAGGGAGTGGGTTTTCCCTTGGGAGATGCCGTCCCTCTCCCACCAGCTCCCTCCCAAACATCCCCACCTCCACTGGGGAGGGGGACACACAGCCCCTGGGTGCGCAGGAAACCGAAAGCGGCTGCTCCCCCCACCAGCAGGGCTGTGTCCAGTTGTCTCCTGGCTGTGCCTCAAGTATCGCGATTACTTCCAAACACCCTTTTACAAGAAGACCCCAGCAACAGGCCACTCTTCTAAGGCACAGAAAGCCACTGGAGAGAGATCCGTTTGTCAATACCAACTGCTCTAGCAATTTCCCAGCCTCAGACACGTCGCTTATTGGAGCTGGCAGATGCTTAGACAAGATTTTATAAATTGTTCAATATCAGCCCATAATCAACCCCAACTGACCATTCCAAAGCAGCTAAACGCACCCGCGACCTCCCCCGCTGGCATCCAATAATGCTCTCACGCGGCACCATTATTAATCATGGAATAAAATAGATGAACCTCTTGAAAAATAAGTGTATGATTGATTAAAAGGCAATCTAAGGAGCCATTATTCTTGTTTTATAACCGTCACTTATATTCACTCAATTTATCTTTGGAGAGGAAATAAATGATTGTTCATTTCTTTTCTGAAATTATATTATGTGGATATCCATATAATTTTGCTGAAAATTAAAGTGACAGGTTTGTTGCTTTTATGATCCTAATCAAAGAAGATATGTTACTTGTCTACAGATCTCAGACTTGTCCTGTAATTAGAAAGTGAGTGAGGTAATAAAGCAGTCGGGTCCGGGGCTGTTCAAACTTCTCTCCCCTGGCCCCGGGGTACGCGAGAGCGGGCACACCACTCCCCGCTGCCCACGGATCGTCCCCGGCGTTCACCGCAGCTGTGGGATAGGGCAGCCCAGAATCCTTCCAGGATTCCAAATTCCCCGCGCCCAGCGGTGTGGGCACCAGGGCTCTGAAAGCCACGGTCAGGGCCACGGGGTGGGGTGGGGGGTCCACCCTCACAATGCTCCAGTGTCGCTCACTGAAGAGGACCAGAGAGCAGCATGGGAAAGGAATGCAAACAGGCGCAGGGAGGGCAGAGCGTTTTATTTTTGCCAAGTTCTAGGATTTTACACAGTAGACATGTTGCATATTCAGAGCACAGAGACCTTAATTTTCTTGCCATACATTTCTACAGGGATCAGCGAGGGGCAGATGTCTGTCCCGTGGCTCTCCCGCCAGCTGCGCCTCCTGCTTTTCTGAGCGTGCGAGAGGAGAGTTTATTTCACACAGCTTCTGACCCACGGGGGAGGCAGTCGCCAGGGGCTGAAGGACAGCACCTGGGCTCTGCACCCAAGGCTCACTCCCCTCCCCGGGAAAAATGAGCCCCAAACACCGCGTTCATTGTAGACTAGGCTGCTTTTATTTACAATTTGAGATATAAATTAGTAAAGAATCCGTGTTAAACAACCAACAAAGATTGTATAACCAGCAATGTCCAAATAAAAACCAGGCAGAATTTATTTACAAAAAAAGTTTAGATTCCATTGCAATACAACTTGCATAAATTACTAGAAGCTTTATATCATTATAAAAATAAATATCAAATTTGTTTCCACTTCTTGCAGTACTCAACGTCTTCAATCACGTGGTATTCCTACTGTGTACATCTGTACAAAGAACTCTCCCAGTCCATCCTAGCACACCTAGAGAATATATACCGTGGCAATGAAGCAATCGATGCGAGGGATCCTGAGAAAAACAGATTGTTCCCGAAAGTCACACGTACATCTGGAAGCTACACTACGCCAACACGTTACGCACGTCCCACAACACAGCTCCGGCCGCAGAGTCCCGGAGGCTCTGCTCGCTCACAGCAGCGCGAGATCGCTCCGGCCCGAGAGATCTGGGCTTCGCGGCTGTGACTGCGAGCTCCGCAAGAGAAAACGGCCTGCTGACTTTATTATTTTTTGTTTCCAAAGCAATTGTGACACCTACCTGTGGACCAAGGAAAAAACCAAATCATCCCGAATCCTTCTGTGCGCACCAACACCATCGCACTACAAGAAGGAGTCACTTGAATGGCGCGCACCGCGTTAACGGTTGCTGGCTCTGTGACTGGTGACTGTGCCTAGTGGTACAGACCCGTGGCCTCTGACGCCCGCCCGCAGGCCGCTGCGGCTCTAGCCGGCTCCGGCCGCGCCGGCAGCTCCCTCTGCAACACGGCCGCGTGGAAGCAGGTGTCCGCGGTGACAGCGGCTCCACACGGCGTGCACGCGCCCAGACTGAGCGTCTACGACTTTGTCTCAAGCAGAGAACCACGGCGGTGTGCAATCGCGACACAGGGACAGTCCCGCTCTGAGTGCTTCTTCAAAGAGCAGCTGGCGAGAAGGAAAACGGGGATCCAGCGCAGAGGGCCCCCCCTTTGCCGGGAAAAAAGACCCCAGCGGGCCGCTCCACCCTCAACCCCGGGACAGGACGAGCGAGTCACGCACGGAGCCGGCGTGCGGGAGCGCGGGCGCCCACTTACGTGCGTCGCCATGCGGCCTTCTATAGGTAGGGCTGGACGCCGCCGCCAGCCACGGTGCAGCCCTCGCTGGCATCTGTCGGGGGAGGGGCAGTGAGTGAGACCCTGGCCCCGCCAAAAGACGCCCTGGGCCCAGGTCCCCGGCGCCGCCCCCAGGCTTGGCTTGCCCTGCTGGTTCTCGCCGTCCTTTCTATTTTTAGTTCTCGGGTAGCGAGTTTCGAGGCACCAAGGCCGAGCACCGAAGGGCGGAGACCGGGGACAAAGCCCTGGTTTTCTGCTTACAGGCAGGAGCCTGCGAGAGGTGCGCGCGGCTGCCCCCTTCGGAGACCCCGCTCGCGCGGCGGAGTGCGGAGCTCAGCAAGGCCGGCGACAAGCGTTTTGAGGCCATTTGACTCGGCCAAAGCCAGTCTGGCGCATAATACCAGCAGCCAAAATAACAGTGAACCAGGGCAGCAGCAAGCGACGGGCCCCACCTCTGCTCCCTCTCGCCCCCTCCGCATGCAGGGCCCGCACTCCCAGCTGCCCGCGCCTAATCCCTGGGCGTCCCTTGCCCCGACCCAGACTTTCCCAGGACGTGCAGCCGGCCCTCCCTCCCCGCAGCACCGGCAGCCTACCTTTCTTGGGCTCATAGCCGCCGCCCGGGGGCCGGTAGTGGGGCTCCAGCGGGTGCGCGCCCGCCTTTCCCGCGTCGCTGGCTGCCTTGGGCGCGGAGTGCAGCGCCTCGCCGGGGGCGGCGGCCGCCGAGTTGTAGCGCAGAAGCCCCTGGCCCTGCAGCGCGGCATTCAAGTTCCCGTAGTTTGTGTAGCTGCCATAGAAGGGCGCCGTGTAGTACAGGTGGCGGCCGAGCAGCGGCGAGGCGGGGTAGGGCGAGCCGCCCGGCGGCGCCCCGGACGGAGCGGGCGCAGCGGCCGCGGGGATCCCCGGCGGCCCGCAGCCCGGGCCCAAGTTCGGCTGCTTGAGGTCCGACGTAGCGATCTCGGCCAGCGACCACAGCTTGGGCTTGCTGGCCTGCGGCTGCGCGCCAGGCGACGTCCGGCTGCCCAGGGGCGGCTTGCCTCCGCCGCCGCCGCCGCCGCCGCCGCCGCCGCGGGGTGCGGCCTCGGGCCGGGGACTCAGCAGCGGCGCCTCCACGCCGGTGAGCGGCGACGAAGTCACGGGCTTGGGCGGCGCCAGGTCCCGCACGCCCTCCTCCTCGTCGTCGTCCTCCTCCAGGTCGTCGTACTTGTCCTTGCACTCCGAGCCCGACTCGCATAGGGGGTCCCCGGCGCGGCACGGCAGCTTCTCCCCGTCCGACTCGGCAGAGCAGGAGTGATCCGTGAGCGAATCCACGTGCAGGCTGATCCCTGCGGGGGCGCGGGCACGGTCGGTGGGCTGCCGGGGCCGGCCCGGGGCCCTCCCCTCGCCCCAAGCCCGGCCCCGCGTCGGGGCGCCCCTGGCCTCCCCGCCGAGTGCCCTGGGAGGGCAGCGCGCGCCCCGCCTGGGAAGAAAGCTCCCGAGGCCTGGCGCTGGCCGCGGCGCGGCTCACCTTCGTCCTCCGCCGAGGTCTCCGTGCCCTCCTGCGCCTTATCGGGACTCTCCTCCTTGGCCCTCGCCGCGTCGCCCTCGTCCTCGTCCTCGTCCTCGCTTTTGTTCCGCGGCGCCCACGTCATCTTGTTCTCCTTCTTGAGCCGCCGGCGCGCGTTGGCGAACCAGGTGGAGACCTGCGTGAGGGTCATCTTGGTGATGATGGCCAGCATGATCTTCTCGCCCTTGGTGGGGTAGGGGTTCTTGCGGTGCTCGTTGAGCCAGGCCTTCAGCGTGGCCGTGGCGTCCCGCGTGGCGTTCTTGCGGTACGCGGGGTCGTTGAGCTGGTACGGGTAGGCCGCGCTGCCGTACGGGTGGTAGCTAATGGCGCCGGTCATCCCGGTCGTGTGTGCGTCGTAGGGCGCGCCCTGGAACCGACAAGAGCCGTGAGTGGAGGGGCTGGCGGGCCAGCGTGGGGGCCGCCCATGCGGCGGAGGGGCCGTGCCTCTCCCGGCGAGCGAGCTGGAAGGGCAGCGGGGCCTAAGGGCCGGCTGTGGATCACAGAAAGCACTGGGAGTTTTGAACTACTTCACTTTCCTAAGAGGACACGTCTCCCCCTGGACGCCCCCGAGCCGCGCGCGCACGCACAGGCCCACAGGTAGTTTCGCGGCGTCTCCATTTCTGCAGGCGCTCCAAGTGCCGCCGCCTCGCTGCCTCCCCCTGCCCCCGCTCCCCGCCCTCACTTGGTTAAAGAAACAGCCCGAGCCCCCACGGCCAGTCACCGCTCCAAAGCTGGGCAGATCCAATTTGCAACTCGGAAGCCAATCGCCGTTTCCAGTTCTTCAAATACGCGGTAATTAGCATTTTAATTCATCCTTTAACGTTTAAATTCGAGACGTTCGCAGCCTTCTCCCAGGCCGCGCCTACTCCTCCCGTGCCCTGGGATCCCACAGAGGGCCGGTGGCGGCCACCACCCCCGGACTGGCCTCAGTCGCCCCGAAACGCGCTCGGCCACGGCCCGGGCCAGCCCAGCTGCCGGCCGCGGGTCGCGGGAGCTGCTCGGGCGAGCCAGGGCTTCAGGCTGCGCTGGGCGGGCCACACGCGCACCGACTGCTGTCCAGACACTGGTCCGCGCAGCGGACCCAGGCCGAACCGGAGCCGCTCCCCGGGGAGGATCCCAAGGAGCCCCAGCCCCGCAAGTAGGGGAGAACGGCCCGAGAGCCGCCCCGGAGGCCCAGCGGCGTCGGCCCTCGCCCCACGCCAACGCGAGCGAGGCTGCGGGGATGAGCCAGGGAGCACCCACCACAGACCCCGGGCCCCGGGGGAGCCGGCTTTCCCGGGCTCTCTAAGAAGACCCGGAACCGAAGGGGAAGCGGCGCGGGTCCCGGCCCGAGCTCAGAGCCGCTCCTCGCTGGCCGCACTGCCCACCGCCCTGGCCCCTCGTTCCGCACGCGGCGCGGCAGCCGACCCCCGCGCTCCGTCCCCGGCGAGCCCCCGAGCCTCGGCGCCCCGCGTCCCCACCCTGAGCGGTTACCATGTAGGACGGGAAGCCGGCGGCGGCCGCCGCGTCAGCCGAGTACTGCAGCGGGCTGCCGAAGCCGGTGGCCGCCTGCGCCGTGAAGGCCGCCGAGCCCGGGTACGGGCTGAAAGCCGAGCCGGACGCCGAGCGCGCCAGCTCCTCGCTGCGCGGCGCGGCCAGCGCGGACGCGCCGTACGCCGGGCACGAGTAGAGCGCCAGCGAGCCGGGCGCTTGGTACAGGTAGCCCTGCGGATAGGACATGGTGGGCGCGGGGCGCGGGGCCCGCGTCACGCCGAGCAGCGGGCAGGGCGCGCGGCGCCCTCCATCCACGCCCGGCCGGGGCGCGGCGGCGCGGCGGCGGGCACCCGGGCCGCGGGCGGAGGCTGGCCCGCCGGGGCACTAGCCTGGGCGTCCCGCGAGCCGGGGGACCGCGAGGCGGTGGCGGCGGCGGCGGCGGCGGCGGAGGCGCGGAGCCGGTGGGCGCAGCCGCGCGCCAGGCCGGCGGTCGGGGTTTGGGGGAGTCTGGAGCCGGGAGTGAGGAGTTGAGGAAGGAGCGCTCGAGTTTCCGAGGGACATTGGAACGCGGAGCTGTCCGTCACGCGCTCATCTGCATATTCGGGCGCCCGCCCCTCCCCTGCTCCGCCCGCCGGCCCGGGCCGGGGGCGGGGCGGGGCGCCGCGCGGGGAGGGGCGCGGCGCGGGGGCGGCGGCGCGCGGGCGGGGCGCGCAGGCTTTTGTGGCGCAGCCGCGGTTCTCACCGCTCCGGCCCGGGCCGCCGACCGTCCTCCCGCGCCCGGCCTGCGGAGCTGCCGAATATTCGCGCGCCCCCTCCCGCTCGCACAGGCTCCCGGCCACCGCCCCCACCCCCCATCCGGCCGGCCCCCCCGACCTCGCCCGGGCCGCCTCCCCCTCCCCCCGCCCCGGCGGCCGCTGCCCCGCCCCCAGCTCGGCCCTCGCGGACTCGGCAGAGGCCGCCCGCAGTCGGGCCAGGCCGGGTCCACTCGGGGCACGCGCGACCCGTGTCCGCCTCTGCTCCTCGAAGAGGCCGGCCCGGGTCCGAGACCGGAGCCCGGGAGGATGGGGGCGCCTCTCACCCGCACCCTCCCCGCGCATCGCGGCCTCGCGGGCCCAGGCTCCCCGCGCGGCCTCGCCTCTGGCCGCTGGCCGCCGGCCGTGGAGCGCGGACCTGGAGCCCGGGCGCCCGGGGTGCCGACTGCCCGGGGGCCCTGAGTGAGCCTGGGCGCGGGGCTCCGCGCCGACGAACGCCGCCCCGAAGCAGGTTTGTTTTGTTTTGTTTTGTTTTGAGCAGTTGACGCCTCTTCGGATTCGAGTTGAGGAAACGCGGGAAAGAGTGGACGCGGACGAGCCGCCGGGCGCACGGAGGGCGCCCCGGAGAGGGACGCGGGGGGCAGCCGGCAGCGCAGGTACTTCGGCCGGCGCCCGCACAGCCCCGCGTACCCACGCCACGCTGCTTCCTCCCTGCCCCACCGTAGCTCCCGGAGGAGGGCATCTGTGGACCGGGCCGAAGGGTCGCCGGTGGGGGGCGCTCGGGGGGTTGTTAGGGGTTCAGGGGTGTGCCGGCCCGGGTGCGGGAGCGCACCCAACAGGTGCCTGCGGGCGTGCGCGGTGATGGGGTGGGGCGCGGGGGCTGGGGCGGCCAGGGCGCAGACCTGCAGCTGGCGGCGCGCAGCTCCAGCTGCCAGCCAGGCCACGCGCGCCCCAGGGCCGCTCGGAGCAGCCGGGCTGTCTGTGTCTCTCTCCTCAGGTCCAAGGGACTGGCGAACTGCGGCGTTGGGAGGACACGGACGCCGCCTCCTCGGCCAGCGGGCGTGTGGCCCGGCAGGTGCAGTCCGGGCAGGCTACCCCTCTCCCTCTCCCTCTCCTGTTCCCCGCCCCCGCCCCTTTCCCTACAGGTCCCTGAACCCCAGGCCCCCAGCACTCGGATGCACGCACCCTGCGTCCGGAACTGCGGGCTCCTCGTGCGCCTGGCAGGGGAACCCCACCTGGGGCATCCCAATTCAGCTCCGGCTGGTGTTTTTATTTTGGGGGGTTGAGTTGGGGGGAAGGGAGGGGGGAGAGAGAGACCGAGACCCCGAAGCCCCGCGGGCGCCTGCCGCGCAAACAATCCGTGATAAGTTTGGGCTTCTTGGGAGCGAATTCCTCCGGGAGGCCGCGTTGCGTGCGATGCCCGCACGCTGGGACCCGCACAAGCAGCCACAGGTCAGGCTGCAGCTTTTCAGGTTCGCTGCCAATCAGATTAAGTGGGGGAAAAATCAGGTGTAATTTTTGTCGCCGGGGAGCGCGGGCCTGGAGGCCTCCCGAAGCCCGGCTCCTGCTGCGCCTTCCTGCGCTCCCGTGCGGGCTTGACCTCCGCCAGGGGCCGAAGGCAGAGCAGCGGCTCCAGATACAGTCGGGTTTGACATCAATTAAATACACAAGCAGACGCCGCACGTGACCGCAGGCCCCGCGGCCGCGCGCGCCCTCCCCTCGCCCGCAGCTCTCTCTCGGAGACGGCCTCCTCCTCTGCGGTGCGTGTTTTCGCAGCAATTATCCCCCTGCATCGAAATCTGGGTTTTCCATACTGCTGCCTGCGCCTAATCAAACCCGTCTACTGCGCACCGTCGCACAGCCGCGTCGCGCTGCGTGCGGTTTTTATTGGTAGTGACTGTGCAAATTAAAACGCTTACGCGGGAACATCAGGACCCGTGCTGCTGGATAGGTAAACTCCGCTTCGCTTTAAAAACAATTTTATTAAATCACTTTTCTCTTTATTGGGTTGAAGTTGGCCTCCTCCTCTTCAAAACAATCCGGGAGCCAAAAGGCAGACTCCGAGCCCCGCGCGGTGTCACCGGCTCGACTGCCCGCCTTCGAGCCTGGCCCGGGCTGGCCTGGACTCCAGATCGGGTCCCCGCGGGGAGCCACGGGGCCCTGGGCTTTTCGCTCCAGGGCGAGGTGGCGTTCGGGCACGCAGGGTCGCGGGGGCGGCCGGGCGTTCGGCTCCCGCGGCTGTCAGTCGCCATCGGCCTACCGGGAGCAGAAGGAGACAGAGGATAGGCGAGCACGCAGGGAAGGGCAGCCGCTGGCCGGTGTCCCGACCCTTCCCGCGGCGGCCCGGGCGACGCCTGGCCCCCTCCCCTGCATGTGCACAGAAGAAAGCGAACCCCGCGCAATTGCTATCCTGCTCCTTGTCCCCGCAACCAAGAGCAAGCGGCCAGCGTGCGGGCCCCAGGGTCTGGTGGGGGTGCGGCCCGAGCCGCGGCCGCCACAGCGGGGTCTCGGGGCTCTCCGGGGCGTGGGCAGGCGGAAGAGGCGACAAGGCCAGGAGTCTTGCGAGCGGGCGGCGAGGGGGCGCTGTGGCCCGCGCCTGCCGGCCTCGGCCCCGCCACCGACGGGCGGCGACGCTCCTGCGCCTGGCGCGACCCGCCTCCTCCCGCATTGGCTCAAGGCTGGGAAGAGGCATTGCGACCCCGGCGTTTCAATAAACGTGCAGCCGCGCCGGCCGTCTCTGCCGCCTAACCGCTCCGGCCCCCGTGGAGTTCCGTGGGAACGCAGCGACTGCTTGGGGCGTAACTGGGCCGCCGAGAAAAAACGCGTGCCGTCTCCCGTCCCCCGTCTCCCGGGTCCCGCTCTGCGAGATGCACGCATTTCCAGCGCACCCGCCACGACCGACGCCCCCGGCCGCGGACATCCCGGCGCGGCCGTGGAGACGAGGGCTGGAACGCGTCCTCATGAACTGTGCCCGAGTTTCGTAAAGTGAAACGCAGACCGCTCGCCCTCGGGACGCGCGCGAGTGCTTCCAGGCTCTCGGCCGGCTGCAGGAGCCAGAAAGCCTCCCTCAAAACCACGCGCGCCGGAGACCACGCAGGGTCCCGCTCGAGGCTTCCGGGGGCCTGGGCGACCCCTGGGCAGGGCAGGAGGGCGGCACCGGGGCCTGGCGTCCCGGGTCCACGCGCGCGTTCTCCTGGGCACCATGTCCCCGGCGGCTCTTCCCCGACCGCTCACCCCTCCCGGCTTCCTTTCGGGGGCAGCGGAATTCCCCGCTCTCCCGCGGATGCCCCGCCTCCGACGTGCTTCCCAAAGTTTCTCCGGGCGCGGGTCCGGGAAAGTCCATTTGCCGGAGGCTCCGCGGCCCGCAGACCCCGGCCTCCCGCTGCTCTCGCGCTAACCCCAACCCTTGCTCCCCGCCGCCCCCGACCCCGTCCCGCATCCCGGACCCCGGACCCGGCTGCGGTTCCCTCCCGCCGCGCAGGGCCATCGCCAGCCAGGGCGCCTGCCGGGGAGCGTGGCGCGCGGAGACGGACCCAGGCCAAACGGGATCGCAGTGAGATGACGCCCGCGGCGGGAGCGGCTGTCCATGGAAGCCCACGCGCATGGCCCGCCCTTCGGCTCACCGGGGCGCGCGCGAAGACCGCGTCTCCGTACGGCCCGGAGAGGCCGCGGCTTTCGGTCGTGGCGTGGCGTTCCAGCTTTGCTTTTTTGCGCGTCCCGGCGAAGCGGCGGCGGGGAGAGGTGCACCCCGACCCCCGCACCTCCAGGCCACAGCGCGTCCTCCTTGGGAGCGGCGGAGCGAAGGCCGCGGCCCAGGCAGGTAGGACCCCTAGCTCTCAAGCCGGTGGGGGGGGAGAGAAGGGAGTCTGTGCCAACAGGCGAGGCCCCAGGCCTGGGCTCGTGGGGGGCCGCGGTTGGTACCCGTTTGCCAGCTCCAAGTTGGGTAGTGTATCGGGCAGCACGTGGGCGCCCCTGCGCGCACCGCGCACCTCACCGCTGCCCCGCACACCTGTGACGCCAGAGGCAGGGCCGGAAGCGCAGAGGGCCAAGCAGGGGAAGGCGACCCCGCATTCCCAGCGGGACATCAGCGGGGGATTCAGGCTCCGCTGACAGGGTGACAGCCGGCCGGGCGTGGCTGGGGCGAAGGCAGGGCGCGAGCCCAGCGAGCAGGCGCAGCAGGGCCTCGGGGGCGGCAGGCAGGGGGCCGGGATGGGTGCCCTGTCACACTCTCCGGGTGACACCAGCCGCGAGTTCTCAGGTATGGGGCGGGGCGGTCCCAGACAAGAGCATGCCCAAGTCGGGTAGGGAACGCGCAAGGCCACCTTTAGCCCTGTTTGCGGGCCTGAGCTGAGGCCTCTTGCCAGGCCCAGGGCAGCTCCAGGGCCTGCGGGTGCCGGGGAGGCCGGGTGGGGCCTTAGCGCCAGCAGCAGAGTTTCATTTGTGAAAAGCTTGTCTGCAATAACGTTCTAGAATGTCAGCCTCTCTCAGCTCGGAATGGCGTGGACGTGGGATCGCATGGCTCCACACATCCACGTCCTGAGACACATTGACGGTCTGGAAACGAAAATGAAAAATAAGTCCTAGCTCTTAATAGAAGCCGCGTCGCCCGCAGTCTTCCAGGCCACTCTGGGAAAACGCCCACTCCCAGGCCCCACGGTCTTCCGCGTTTCCTCTCCTCTTTTTCCTCCGCCCACGCTTGGATGAAGAAGTTGGTTTGGACTTGCAGTACAGCCTTTGCCACTCGGGCCTGTGTCTTTGTGCCATTCTCCCAGGCGTGGCAGAGAGAGGCGGGCATGGTGCTCCCTCAGCCCCTGGGCCTCCCGGGAGGTGCAGCCAGGGGCTCCCGGGGGTGCAGGGCCGAGCTGGACACAGCCAGGTGCCTGCACCCCTGGGGGGAGCCGTGGGCTGGGACAGTGCCCGTGGCTCTGCCGATGCTCTACACCACAGTGAGTGTATTTTAGAAAATTTAAGTACAGATTGGAGAACTGGCCCGGGGAGCCAGAGGCAAGGGGAAGGAGCCTGGGAAAGCACAGAACGCAGCCAGCAAAGGTGGGAAGGAGAGATCGTCCTGCCAGGCAGAGGCGGGGGGGACAGGAAGGGCCTCCTCCCTCCGCTCAGCTGGGCTGCAGTGCCCAACAGGCCTTTGCACACTTCCTCTCACGCCCAACCCCAAAGCTCCTCCGGGAGCAGGCCCCTCTGCCTTCCTGGGCACTGCAGCCCCGCGGGACCCGGAGCCTTGCTAACTCCGGTGTGCTTCCAGCCCTGGCTCAGAGGGTGATGCCACGGTCTCCGTGTTCTCTGTTCCTCACCTGCTCCGAAGTGGGCAGGGAGGACGGTGCCAGGCCTGGGACCGGGGCAGTCCCAGAGGCCTCCCTGGGCTCCCGGGCTGGACGGCTCCTCTGAGCCACTGCAGCGTGCAGCTCAGTGCTGGGGACACTGGCCAGGTGCCGGCAGCCGGACTCACTCCCACATGGGGCCTCCAGGGGCTGCTTCCTCCTGTAGGCCACAGCATCCCCGGAGCCTGGGCATGGCGGCCTCCCACCCCTCACTGCCTACCTGGGCGTGGCACCCCCTCCCACCCTCACTGCCTGCCTGGGAGTGGCACCCACCCTCACTGCCTGCCTGGGCGTGGCACCCCCACCCACCCTCACTGCCTGCCTGGGCGTGGCACCCCCACCCACCCCTCACTGCCTGCCTGGGTGTGGCACCCCCACCCACCCCTCACTGCCTGCCTGGGCGTGGCACCCCCACCCACCCCTCACTGCCTGCCTGGGCGTGGCACCCCCACCCACCCCCTCACTGCCTGCCTGGGTGTGGCACCCCCACCCACCCCTCACTGCCTGCCTGGGCGTGGCACCCCTCCTCCCACCCTCACTGCCTGCCTGGGCGTGGCACCCCCACCCACCCCTCACTGCCTCCCTGGGCGTGGCACCCCCACCCACCCCTCACTGCCTGCCTGGGCGTGGCACCCCCACCCACCCCTCACTGCCTGCCTGGGCGTGGCACCCCTCCTCCCACCCTCACTGCCTGCCTGGGCGTGGCACCCCCACCCACCCCTCACTGCCTGCCTGGGCGTGGCACCCCCACCCACCCTCACTGCCTGCCTGGGCGTGGCACCCCTCCTCCCACCCTCACTGCCTGCCTGGGCGTGGCACCCCCACCCACCCCTCACTGCCTGCCTGGGAGTGGCACCCCTCCTCCCACCCTCACTGCCTGCCTGGGCACTGTGGGTGCCAGATGAACACTGATTCCCTGAGTGCACGCGTGAACAGTGACTCTGTGGCTCATTCACCTGTCCTAAGAGGCACAGCAGGGACACCCATGGGGACACTTGCCTGCGTAACCCACTCCGCTGCTCCCCACACCTGATGGTGGTGGACGCCCTAGTCCAAGCCGATCACGGCACCCCTCGGCAGCCCCCACTCCCGAGTGCAAAGCAAGGTCCATTTTGGATGCTGAAGGTTAAGGCTCACTGGATACAGACATTTTAACAAACCTGTCATTTAAAAGAAATTCCTAATAATTGTCAGCCCCAAACCTTGTATTCCATTTCCTGCACTGTAAGCGACACAGTTCCCAGGACCCGGGTGGTGCTCAGTAGCGATCATTGAGCAAGTGAATGCGCTTATGTTGATATTTGGGGAAAAGGAAACTCATCAAAGCAGACCCGCCTTTTATGGTATTTTCGGTGGGAAGTTCAGAATGAGGAAGTTACAGACACCATATTTAAAAAATAAGTTAGGTCCCAGCGACGTTTTTGTAGACATAGATCAGCTCATACCAAGATGTATATGAATGGGCAGAGGCCTTGGGATAGCTAGGATAATTTGGAAAAAGCATGAAGTGGGAGGAATCAGACTTCTCTGTTTCTAGAACTGAGAGAGAGAGGTGCTGGTGGAGGCACAGATGCACAGACCGGGGCGGGGCGGGGCGCCGGAAGTGGAGGCTGCAGGTGGATGCGCAGAAATGCGCGCTGTGTGTTCCGGACAAAGGCGAAGAAGCAAGTGGTGCAGGGACGTCAGCCTTCAGCCGCTGGGGCTGGCACCGCCGGCCACTCCAACCTAAGTCTCACACCTTGCCTGAAAATCAGCTGAAAGTGTGGGCCGCGACAAATGGAAAATTATAAAACTTAAAAACAAAATGGGACGAGAGGCTGGTGTTGTGGCTCAATGGGCTAAGCCGCCGCCCGCCGCACCAGCATCCCGTGTCCAGGTGACAGTTCTACCCGGGCTGCTCCACTCCCCTCCAGCCCCCTGCTAATGGCCTGGGAAGGCAGCGGAGGACGGCCTGAGTGCTGGGGCTCCTGCGCCCACGTGGGAGACCTGGGTGGAGCTCCTGGCTCCTGGCTTTGTCCCAGCTCAGCCCCAGCCATTGCAACCATTTGGGGAGTGAACCAGCAGATGGAAGATCTCTCTCTCTCCCTCCCTCTCTCTCTCTCTCTCTCTGTATGTGAGTCTTTCAAGTAAATGAATCTTAAAAAAATAGGAGGAGGTCTTTGTGACCTGAGGCTAGGTAGAATTTTCCATCAGATACCAAAAACTCAATCAATAAAAGCAAGATGTTGCTTAACTGGATTTCATCCAAATTTGAAGCTTCTGCTTGTGAAGGAGCTTGTTAAGGGAACCACATACATCAGAGTGAAAGAAAACATTTGCAAACCACAAAGAACTGATGTAAGGATTTACGGGGCGGGGTGGCAATGTGGTGTAGCGGGTAAAGCTGCCACCTGCAGTGCCGGCATCCCATACGGGCACCGGTTCAAGTCCTGGCCGCTCCACTTCCGATCCAGCTCCCTGCAAATGGCTGCACCCACGTGGGAGACCTGGAGGAAGCTCCTGGCTCCTGGCTTTGGGCTGTTGCAGCTACTGGGGAGTGAACCAGCTGATGGAATCTCTCTCTCTCTCTTTTCTCTCTCCCCCTCTCTCTCTCTGCCTCTCTGTAACTCTGCCTTTCAAATACATAAATAAATGTGTTTAAAAAAAGAATGTACAAGGACCAGTCCAAAGTGAGCCGTGCAGAATACAGCTGGAAAGTGGGGAGAAGATGCAAAAGGCCATGCATCGGCAAGACTACAGGTGGCTATAAAGCGTGTCACACAGATGCTCACCGTCTGTAAGCACCGGGAGGTGCGGATTCGGACCACAGTGAGTGATGGTCACCTGTCAGAGTGGAGAGACACGAGAGCCGTGATGGCGCCCAGTGCTGCGGAGGGTGTGGCGTGGTCTGGGCTGGCAGCAGCAGCGTGGGGTCCACTCTGGAAGACAGCCAGGAGCGTTCCTCGGGACTGAAGACGCGGCTGCTGCACAACCCAGCACTTGCGTTCTTGGTGTTGGTCGTAGACACGCTGACGTACGTTCGCAGGAAACCCTGGCCGCCAACAGCCGTGGCCGCCTGATCTACTGCAGCAGCCGGGTGCCCAGGCTTGTTCCTTGTGGGCATTCGGAGAGTGGGCCAGCGGATGGGAGCGCGCTCTCTCTCTCCTCTCCTCTCTCCTCTCTCTCCTTCCTCTCTCTCTCTCTCTGTTTAAATAAGTAAATTTAAAAACAGGTAAACATCCCAATTTTTTTGTAGAAACTATTAAGTAGACTAAAGCTTATGGAGGCCTGGAGTAGGCAGAGAGTTTTGAGAGAGGAGCCTGTGACTTGGCGTCAGGCCCTGGGTGCAGTTACGGTGATTAGGACAGTCGGCTGCTGGTGGCAGGTTAGCCGTGCAGACCGGGGCGGGCGCTTGGACACCTGCGTCCCCCCCTCAGGCTGCCTGTGTTCAAGTCCTGGCCCCGCTCCTGACCCAGCTGGTGTGCATCAGTGCGTGATGGCCCCGGGATTTGGTCCCTGCCGCCCAGGGAGGGGCTCTGGCTCTGGGTTGAGTTCCTGGCTCCTGGCTTCAGCCTGGCCAAGCCCCTGCTATTGTGGGCAGCTGGGGAGTGAACCAGCAGACGGGAGGTCTCTCTTGCCCAGTTGCTTAAAGATACTTAACACCATCAGCCACAAGGAATGAGATACTCCATGCGTTAGTTGGCTCCTGGCAGCATCCAGGGCCAGCTGGCTTTCTCAGGCATCCCTGGTGGCGGCGTGGAGTTCAGCAGTGTCTCAGAGGCCTGAGGTTAAGCAACGCTCGTCATTGTGCGAGTTCTACGTGCAGGTGTGGCAGGCATGGCGCCTGAAAAACTGAGCCCCCCCCCATGTCTGCCAACAGAGACGGGGTGGCCTGTGGTCCTCTCACGCTGCAGGGGGCAAGGCAGGGACGACACGGCACAGAAGGAGCTGAGAACCCAGAGTCCTTGGCGAGCTGGTGTTTGTGCCGCGCCTGGGCAGCAGGGATCCCTGGATCCGCGGGGATGGAAGTGACCAGGGACTGAGGCTGGGCTTGCTCAGGGCCAGAAGGATTCCACGGGTGACGGCGTCACGTCCTAGGCTGTCATGACGCAGAGACGCGAGTTTGAAAGCCGTCACGTTTTGCACTCATTGTGCGCGAAACGTCCCAGTTAGTCAAACACACGCTTCTTACATGTCCACTGAAATGATAGCGGAGGTTTGAAAGACTCGCAGATTTGGTTACACCACAGCGCCGGTTTGCAAACTCCTTCTGGGAACTGGGTACTGGCCCTCACTGCTCCCTGCCCAGCCCGACGACTGGTACGTAATGGTTGTTCCCAACTCTCCTTTATTTTTCATTATATTTGAGGCTGGCTAGCATTGCACATATTTATTTCTCAAATCACTTGCCTCTGTGAAATGCCCTCCGGTTCCTTAGCGTTGATTCTCTCTCTGGTGTGACTAAGAGATTCTGCATTCCCTGACATTGAGTCTCACATCCACATACACGGAGATTATTTTACTCATTTGAAAAAAAAATTTATACGCGGCAGAGAAGAGAGGGAGCAGAGCCCCTGTCCGCTGGTTCTCTCCCCAGATGCCACAGGGCTGGGGCTGGGCCAAGGCTGAAGCCAGGAGCCAGGAGCTCAATCCCAGATCCCACACGGGCGGCAGGGACCCAGCTGTGTGCGTCGTCGTGTTGCGCCCCCCCCCCCCCCCAGGGTCTGCTCCAACAGGAAGCTGGGGTCGGGAGCCAGGGGCTGAGGGGGCCCAGCCTCCGCTGGGGAGCCAAGTGTTTGCCACCCCCGCATTTTTGTCTCTCAAGTCAGCTTAAAACGTCCTTGACTTTAAATAAATTTTGATTTTTTAAAAAATATTTTATTTATTTAATTGAAAATCAAAGTTACACAGAGGAGAGAGAGAGAGAGAGAGAGAGGTCTTCCATCCACTGGTTCACTCCCCAGATGGCTGCAACAGCCAGAGCTGAGCTGATCCAAAGCCAGGAGCCAGGAGCTTCTTCCCAGTCTCCCACACAGGTACAGGGGTCCAAGGACTTGGGCATCTTCTACTGCTTTCCCAGGCCACAGCAGTGAGCTGGATTGGAAGTGGGGCAGCCAGGACTCAAACTGGTGGCCGTATGGGATGCCAGCACTGCAGATGGTGGCTTTACCTGCTACGCCACTGCACCAGCCCCATAAATTCTGATTTTTAATGGCATAGTTTGTTAGTGTTCTATGACTTTGTGATTGACTAAAAACATTTTTTCTAAGAATATAGAATGAAAATATGTACTTCTTCTTATGTCTATGGGACTTTTACATTAACTTTTTTTTATTCATTTGGAATTTATTTTTAATGGTGTAAGTTACATTTATTAACAAGATAGTGGGGCTGGTGCTATGGCATAGCAGCTGGGCTGCCGCCTGCGGTGTGGGCATCCATATGGGCTCTGGTTGGAGGCCCGGCTGCTCCACTTCGATCCAGCTCTCTGCAGTAGCCTGGGAAAGCAGTAGAAGATGCCCAAGTCCTTGGGCTCCTGCACTCGCGTGGGAGACCAGGAGGAAACTCCTGGCTCCTGGCTTCGGATCAGCACAGCTCCGGCTGTTGCGGCCATCTGGGGAGTGAACCAGTGGATGGAAGACCTCTCTCTCTCTCTCTCTCTCTCTCTCTCTCCCTGCCTCTCCTTCTCTGTGTAACTCTGACTTTCAAATAAATAAATATATCTTAAAAAAAAAAAAGACAAGATAGCCAATTTTGCCAGGCCTCTGAGTAGCTCATTTCCGCTGCTGATTGATTATTTGCAGTGAGCTCCCACCTGCTCATTCACTCTCCAGTGACTGCGGCAGCCAGGGCTGGGCCCGGCCACAGCCAGGAGCCAGGGCTTCCGTCTCGGTCTCCGGGGCGGTGTCGGGGTGCAGCACTTGCCGTCTTCCACTGCCTTCCCAGCGCGTTGGCAGGAAGCGGAATTGAGAGTGGAGCAGCTGAGACTCCGGGGCATCCAGCAGGGGATGCGGCATCGCGACTGCAGCGTCCCCGCGGTGCCCAGCACTGGCCCGCCCAGGGTGCTGGTCCACCGCGCCCACTGCTGCCTGCTTATCCCGGAGCTGGTGACGGTTCTGCCTGGCAAACCTGCACCCGCAGCTGGAGCACCCAGGCTGTTTGTACGTACCATTTATATTTCAATTTTTACTATAACATTTCCCACCTCTGTTTATTTAGAAACATTTTGCCTCCTTTCTCTTTCACACTGTTAATATTTGGAATTCACATAGCCCATGTGGATAATGCTGAGTATATACTTTAACAAATTTAAAGCAACAGAAAATAAATGTGTGTGTTACAAGTCTTTTAGGAAGTTGAGGCAGTGATGAGATCTTCTGATTTCTTTATTGTATGAATATATAAACATGTCTACATATGGGCTATAGCTTAGTGTTCCCTTCACTGCACACATGCTGGGGTTTGTGTTGTTTCTGGCACAGCTGGGAGTGGACAGAAGCTCCATACGTGTAGCTCTGTGTTCTTTTTGATTTCCTTGTTATGCCTTCTGTAATGTTATTTGTTCTTTGTGGGAAACTTGTCTTCTCTCCTGGAGAATTTTTTTTAGGGATTTGCCTAATGAAGTCTCCTTGGTCTGATTGTTCCTCTTTTCCCAGAAAGCTCATCTCTCGGGATGTGTGATCCGGGCTGGTTGTGTTTTTCAGCCCTTGGAGAGGCTACTGATTTCCTACCGCTCTCTACCCTCCGCTGTCATCCGGAGAGATCCGCCATTGGCCGTCACGCCTTTGCGGGAGTAGCGCGTCTTCTCTCCGCTGCTCTCGGCGTCATCGCCGGTGTTGTGTGTTCCAGCTTTCTGTCAGTGTGTCCAGAGAGAAAATTCTTTTCATTTTCCTGTTCTTGAATTCGTTAGCAGTCCTGGTCTAGGAGTCATATCTGTTGTCACTTAGGAATACTTTGTAACCATTATCTTCTTAAAAGAGCTGCTCCGGGCCAGCGTTGTGGCTTAGCAGGTGCAGCAGCCGCCTGTGACGCTGGCATCCCATGTGGGCGCTGGTTCGAGTCCTGGCTGCTCCATTTCTGATCCAGCTCCCTGCTGTGGCCTGGGAAAACAGTGGAAGGTGGCCCCAGTGCTTGGGCCCCTGCACCTCCATGGGAGACGCAGAAGGTCCCGGCTCCTGGCTTCAGCCTGGCCCAGCCCTGGCTGTTGAGGCCATCTGGGCAGCGAGTCCGTGGATGGAGAATCTCTCTGTGTCTCCCCCTCTCTGTAACTCCCACTTGCAAATAAAGAGATAACTTTTTAAAAAAATGTTTCTCCGGATTATTTTGGAAGTTCAAGGAGATACATTTCGTAACTTTTTATTCTATCTTCCCGCCTGCCCTCTGTCGTATTTTCTATCTCTTTCTCTGCTATGCTAGGGGTACTTTCGTTTGGATCTGTCGTCCACGTAATCTTTCCATCTATGTCATACATGAGGATATTTCACAATTCTGTGGACAGTGGAATTGCAAGGTGAGTTTATTTATTATTGGCACACGTGCGGCCAGGGAGCAGCGATGAGCTGGTCGTCCCAACACACTGTCCTCCACTCTGTGGCAAGACGTCTCGCCGGCCGACAGAGACGCGGAGGCCCGTCTGTGCAAATTGGGTGAGGAGGCAGTGAGACTTACGCTCGCTCCCTTGTGTTCCTGGAGCCCCTCCGGGGAAACCGAGGCCGCTGTGAGTGCTGCACTGGCGTGCAGCCGTAACGCAGCCACGCATTGTGGCAACCTTGTGCGAAGAAGCTTCTCGCGTTGAGTTTCCACGGAAGGACTTGGGGAGCACTCCTGCCGATCTCGCCGCACTGTTCGCTGCAGGAAATGGTGTTGCACGGAGAACAGAATCTCAGAGCGGGAGTTCCAAATCTGTTGCATACCAGGTACTCAAAAGCTCATGGAAAACGTGCATTATGGGAAAATAAAAAGTATCCTCAGATTTCAATTTTTCTGCATCCAAATAAATGTGTCTTTTAATTTTGTTTCTCTGTGATTTTTTTTCTGAAGCACTTGCTTGTGTATTTTTTAAAAAAGATTTATTTATTTATTTGAAAGGCAGAGTTACACACACACACACATACACACACAGAGAGAGAGAGAGAGAGAAAGAGAGAGAGAGAGGGTGGGGGGGAAGGTTTTCCATCCGCTGGTTCACTCCCCAAGTGGCTGCAATGGCTGGAGCTGTGCCAATCTGAAGCCAGGAGCTTCTTCCGGGTCTCCCAAGCGGGTGTAGGGGCCCAAGGATTGGGCCATCTTCTACTGCTTTCCCAGGCCATAGCAGAGAGCTGGATCGGAAGTGGAGCAGCCGGGACTTGAACCAGCGCCCAGGTGGGATGCCGGCACCACAGCTGGCAGCTTTACCTGCTGTGCCACAGTGCCAGCCGCCTGTGTGGCCTTCAGGCAAGTGCGGTGCACGCGCGGTTTCTGGTCTGTGTTTGTATCCTGTGGTGTTGGCGGTGGAGCACCGAGAGGGTGGGTGTCCTGGTGGCCTGTCCTCTTACCCGCTGGGTTCCGGGCTTGTGTTCAGGCCGTGTGCACACCTGTGTGCAGGGAGCACGAGGCTCAGGTCGCTGGGTCGGGGCAGGTGTGCGATGTGTTACAGAAAGGCCAAGAGCAGAGGTCAGTGGTAGCCGGGCTGGCCCAAGGCCCCAAGAGGCGCTCGGTGTTGAGAAGGCAAAACCCGGGACAGCGGTGGCAGTGGGGTCTGCTGCTGGGGCGCAGCGAGGCCGACACAGGGAACCTGCTTCGTGTCAGCACCGAGTACACGAGCCCTGGCCTCCCGCCGTCTCAGAACCGAGGCTTGGTGTCTCAGGGAGCGAGCAGGTGCTCCAGGAGGCGGGGCCAGTGACCAGAGGGGGTTACTTGATCTGCGTCCTGGGGGAAGCCTCCTAGAGACGCCGGGTGGGGGTGTCTGCCCAGGGAGTGTGGGCTTGGACCCGCAGCGTCCTAACCCACAGAGCTCATTTCCTGTGGCTCACGTGAAGATGGCCAAGAGCAGGGAGCTGAACACAGCAGGAGTGCTCTGGCGGCTGGGGGTCTGAGCTCAAGGTGTCCCCGGGGCTCTGCTCCCCTGGAGGCTCCGGGGGGACCGTCCGTCCAGCCTCTTCCAGCTCGTTCTGGCCCCAGGTGTCCAGCCCACCACTGCCTCTGTATCTGCTTCCCCTCGTCTGGAGAGCGCACCTCCCATCAGACTCAGGGCACTCAACTTGCCTGCCCGTCGGCCTAATCACAGCCGCCAGGACCTCCTTCCACAGGAGCTGGACTCACAGGTTTCGGGAGAGAAAATGCGGAAGCTGGGAGGGATTCCGAATACAGCAGCCCCCGGGGGACGGCATCCACCCCTGCTCTCTGTGAGCCCCTCCCAGTGTAGGGAGGGAGTGGATACTGCACCCCAGGCAGGCAGACGTGGCTGGAATCCGAGAGGGGCCAAGGGGTTCACAGACGCCAGCCGGGGAGCCGGGCAGGAGAGCAGGCACCGAGGGCGGGCCCAGGGTGGGGGTGGAGCGTCTGGGCAGGCTGTGGTCCTCTCATCACCTTTCCCCTGAGCCCTGGGATCCTGCCCTCCCACCCATGGCTTCCAGGGTGCTCTGCTGCCGCAGGGCGGCCCAGCCTCCAGCCCTGGCCCCGCCGGCCCCCAGGTGCCTCTCTCCACCTCCAACCAGTCCCTGGGCCTCAGGGCTGTGGGGCCCGGCCACAAGTGGGGGCGGATCCGGCGCGGCACCGCAGCCCAGGCATGCATGAGTGTCTCGGTCGGCATGGGCCACCGTGCAAGGGGACCACAGAGCGGGGGCTGCAGTGCCAGGCACTTGTGTTCCCTGGAAGTCAGAGATGAGGGCATCGTCAGGGCTGTGAGGGGGATGGGCCCCAGGCCTCTGTCCTGGGCATGCAGATGGCGTGTCCTCCCGTGGCGCCACGTGGCAGCCCCTGTGCTATGCCTGTGTCCTAACCTCCTCTGCATGTGTAGACGCCACTCAGAACACTGCTGCTGTGTCTCCCTGAGCTGTGACTTCCCACCCTGCAGCCTCCCTGGACCCGGAGGCATCCCAAGGCCCGTTCTCCCTCCCAGTCCCACCCCGGGGTCCGGCGCGCATCAGCCCACGGCAGCCCCAGGTGCCCCTGGAGATCGCAGTCTGCTGAGGGTGGTTGGGTGACTCTGCCTGTTGAGCAAGACCGGGACGCCCACTGGCTGACCATACACCCGGCCCTGGGCGGCCCGCACCGCTGGAATGCGCCTGGGGTTTCGCCGGTGCAGGTGAGAGTGACTCCCGCAACCGGTTCCACCTGTTTCCCCCTGGGCTGCCATCAGCTCGTCCAGACAGGGCCAGTTAATGAGGCCAGGGTCCTCCTTGGCCCCTGGCACTGGGGCTCTGGGCCCTGCCGGGCCATAGGTCCTGAGAGGCTTCGGGGCACAGCTGTGGTGGGCGGCAGGTGTACGGAGAGAGGCACAGGGCACCTGGTCCTCAAGGCGCTCCCTCTCCCAGCTGCCGGCCTCTCTGCTCCTCCTCGGGTGGCATCTCCCAGACTCAGGGCGCACTGGCAGTGGTTTCCTGGAGACAAAGGCAGGGTCCACCAAGTGCGGGGGTCCCTCCCAGACCCTGCGGAGGAAGCCCCGCCCTCCCACCTTGCTGGGAAGAGCGCTGGGCTGGGCTCTGGCTGGGGTGGGCAAGAGCGGAATCTTAGTGTGTAGGCTTTGTGCTGGGAAGGTGATTTCCCGTCTAAGAGGGAACCTGTGCCACATTTTATATCACGCACAGAAAACTAACTGCCGATGGAATGCACAGAAGTTTAAAAGGACATGTGCATCTTGCAAACTTATTTCACAGACCCCCAGTTAAAAAAAATACTGGTGCAATAATACCACAAAGGAGCAGCAAAGAACCCCAGATGGATCACTTGGAAATTAACCACCTTGGCAGAGACAAAAGTGGAGCTCAGACCGCGTGAAAACGCGCTTGTGGGCGTGAAGCCAAACAGAAGCCACGCACTTTTGCCACAGATGCAGGCTGGGTAAGTGTTTTCCACGGCCTTTTTTCAGACGTGCATCAGAATCTAAACTCTGGGTAATCCCTCATGCAGCGAGTTTGTTTCTAGAAATGCAAACGATAGCAACGCCCCGCGCTAAGTGTCCGGGGCATTTCTCACCGAGGGTTTGCAGCAGCTGTCACTGGCAGTGACCCACACGTCTCCCAGGGACGTCCACTCGGGAGAGTGCACTGGTGGCTGAGGCACTGACAGCTCTGCCCGTCCCTGGAATATCTGTTATACTCATCCTCAGGGGCGAGAAGTGTTGAGTTTCTGACCAGCGGAGAGGTGGGAACCACGGCAGTGGGCATCCATCCCTGCTCTGTGGGATTTTATTGTTTTTAATCACAACTATGCTCCACTTTACGACTGAAGCAGGAGGGAGCTGCCCGCGCAGCAGCTGTAAGAAAGAGCTACGAAGGGAGCAGCCGCGTGAGGGCAGCTGGGGAAGGCGGCACCGCAGGCGCTAAACGTGCGTGGGGCCAGCGCTGGGGTGCAGGGGGTTGATCCCCCGCCTGCAGTGCCGGCATCCCATATGGGCGCTGGTTCGAGTCCAGGCAGCTCATCTTCTGATCCAGCTCTCAGCTGTGGCCTGGGAAAGCAGTGGAAGATGGCCCAAGTCCTTGGGCCCCTGCACCGGTGTGGGAGGCCCGGGTAGAGCTCCTGGTTCCTGGTTCCTGGCTTCAGATCAGCCCAGCTCCAGCTGTTGCTGCCATTTGGGGAGTGAACCAGTGGATGGAAGACCTCTCTCTCTCTCTCTCTCTCTCTCTCTCTCTCTTTCTCTGTCAAACTCTGCCTCTCAAATAAATAAATAAAACCATATTAAAAAAAAAAAAAACCCAGACCTGTGACGCAGTGTGTGTGTGCCATCAGGGCACATATGTGAGTGGAGAAGACCTGGCATGTGAAGGGGAGCTGCTGGCCTGCCCACGTGGCAGTGGAGGACGTGGCTCCTGACGGGGGCCCCGGGGCCTCGTCCTTTGTCCTGATCCAGCCGCACCTGTTCCCCGGCTTGGCTGTCCTCAGTGGATGGGGCTCCAGCATGGGGCAGTGACTGGTGACAGCGTGGCTCAGGACCCTGCTGGTAAACGCCATCCTCAATGAAAAGTCCCTACCCCACAGCAGCTCAGAGGGACTGTGCTGGTCTCCAGCTGAACTCGTGGGCACCTCCCGTAAAGCACCCAGATTCCTTTTTTTTTTTTTTTTTTAAAGATTTATTTATTTATTTGAAAGGCAGAGTTACAGAGAGGCAGGGGCAGAGAGAGAGGTCTTTCATTTGCTGGTTCACTCCCCCAAATGGCCATAACGGCTGGAGCTGTGCTGATCCGAAGCCAGGAGCCAGGAGCTTCTTCCGGGTCTCTAACATGGGTGCAGGGGCCTGAGGACTTGGGCCATCTTCCACTGCTTTCCCAGGCCACAGCAGAGAGCTGGATGGGAAACGGAGCTGCTGGGATTTGAACCAGCGCCCATATGGGATGCCGGCACTGCAGATGGCAGCTTTACCCGCTACGCCACAGCACACAGCGCCGGCCCCAAGCGTCCAAGTTCCTTGCAGCTGAGGTGTGGCCATGTGGGTTTTGGCAGGGGATGGGGCACCTCCCTGCCGGGTTCCACAGAGGTGGACACGCACTTCTCTGCCCCACCCCATCTCCTTTGTCCCAGTGGACGCCAACTCAGTGCCAGCAGGCTGCCCAGGGGCCCTGTGCCTGCCGAGTGATGGCCTTGAGTGACAGAGGCCCATGGGCTCCGGATAGAGCCGCAGCCCAGCCCTCCCCCTGAGGCCGGCAGGGCCCTGGCTCACAAGCCCCCTGGCTATGTGTCAGACAGAACCACAGGAGTTTGTGTCTCCATTGACAGAAATTTACAGAAATTGTTCCCAGAAGCACCCTCACCACCACC
Source organism: Sylvilagus floridanus (assembly GCA_949820135.1). Lineage (NCBI taxonomy): Eukaryota > Metazoa > Chordata > Mammalia > Lagomorpha > Leporidae > Sylvilagus > Sylvilagus floridanus. The sequence continues at coordinate 99,847,114 of OX463246.1, read as the reverse complement.
AGTGCAGCGGGGGCTCCTGGGGCGGCTGTAACAAACAGCACTGATGGGTGACGTGGCCCCGGGAGCATGTCCTTGCCTCCCTGGGGAGGCCAGAGCTCGATGCCCCATTGTGGGCATGGCGGCTCCCCCAAGGCTGCCAGTAAAGCCCGTGACCCCTCCCTTGTGCCTGGCTTCCTGGCTGGGGGCCCGTCACGGCAGCCCTTGCTCCATGTCCACATGGCCTTGTCCTCTGCCAGCCCTTCCAGACCAGTGGCCTCTGGAGCTGGGATGTCACACAGATAACAGGGGCGGCTTCATCTCACAATAACCAGCCCCATCTGCGAAGACCCCTCTCCAGAGAAGGTCTCGCCGCCCCCAGTCCTGGGGGTGAGGACACGCACCTGTCTGTTGGGGGGCCACCACTTCACCCCCGACAGACCACTCACCGTCTCCTCCCATCACAGAGCTGGCTGAGCACACAGGCGGCTGCCACGGTTAGACACTGTGCACCTGTCTGTGCCCTGACAGACGTGGACGGCCTGGGCCCATGTGTACACATATGTACACATGTGTAAGGACTGTGTGTACAGGCACGTGTACCTAGAGACATATAACATCTACGTGTGCACACGCGCATGACCAGAGACACGTAACGCAAGGCCTAGATCCACGTGTGGATACACCTGTACATGGTGTAAGGTCTAAGTATATGGGCAGGTGCACACAGAAACACATACACCTACATGCAAGTGTGCCCACGGACACATAGTACCCATGGGGGCCTGTAGACACCCAGGGCGATAAGGCCCCCCCCACACGCACATACACGAGGCGTACGGACACGTCAGCGTGAGTGTGGCCTTTGCCGGCTCAGCACAATACGTCAGAAGTCCAAGTTCAGGTCTCGCAAGCTGCTGACCTGCCGTCCGGCTGTTTCCCTGGAGGTCCTGGGAGCGACCAGCAGCCAGGTCGCGGGGCCCCTTGTGAGCCGTGTCCCTAGGTACGGCCAGGCCCTGGCAGCATGGAGTGAGCGCACCGGCTGCCGCAACCTCCCGGGACACGGAGGCACTCGGGGTCTCTGAGCCGCCCAGGGCCGGGCCACTCGGGACTCTCTCACGAACAACATCACGGACTTTCACGTCCCCCAGTGCCCTGCCTCCTGTTGTCTGTAGAGTGGTCCACTGTCTGAGACTTCCCACCCATCCTGAATAAGCGGGCATTTATAGTTCCAGGATAGTCTAGTTGTGTCTGGGCTTTAAACGGTCTTCACACAGTTTGGGCATGGGTGCCTTCGTGTCGCTTCCGTCTGAGCAGGTTGATCTTTAGCTTCTGACTAATTCTGCCACTGTCTATTTAGGAAGGGACAGCGCACGACAGCGATTACTCATCTCCTGACTGCAGTGGGATTTCTGGAGCCGTCGTGGACGTTCGTCATGACAGCTCCAGGGGAGGGAACGCGTGTCTCCCCCTGCTTGACTCCAGGACTGACAGACACGAGATCAAGCTCGTTAAACGTGGCGCTCAGCGTCTGTGCTTCCTCCGTCTAATCCGCTTCTCTCCACGTGGTTCTGAGCTACCACGATGTCGTGATGGGCCATGGTTTTTCCAGTGGCCAAGGGTTTTCCAGTGGCGGCGTCTTGGAGCACGCTTCTCCTTTTTTCTCTCTGAGCACCCGGAACCTCGCTCAGCTTTGCTGTTTCCCTGGATTCTGGTTTGTTCCACAGCAGCAGCTGCGGCCGCTTGCTTCATACGAGCTCTGATTGGTGCACGGTTTTCTGTCCCCTTGCCTTTAGCTCACGTGTAATCCAAGCGTGAGTCTCTCCTGCAGGGCGCGAGTGGAGTCTGCAGTCGGCCGGCACCTTGCGTCGATTGCAGGTGCTGTGGGCTCAGCCTCCCCGCCCCCCGTGTCTTCCTGTGCGCCTCTCGGCGCTGAGTGGATCACGCTGTCTCAGCCAGTCCTGCCCGCCCTTCCTGCACTGAACACTCAGCTAGGGGCTGAGAGATCAGAATTGGTTGACAGTCACGCATGTGCCTGCACTGCACGCATTTTCATGTCTTGCGAACCCATCTTCCACGCCAGCGGGGGGCCGCGTGGCAAGTGTGTGCTCTGTTTTGTGAGGACTGGGGCCACTGCCCCTCCCCCGGGCTGCGATGCACCTCCTGTCTCCCCCAGGGAGGTCAGAGACCCCGCGGCCCACCTGCCCACCAGCGCTTGCTGTGCCCTGACAGCTGCGTGAGACTTCAACGTGCATCTCTGGATAACACGGCAAACGTCTCCCAAGTTGCACTGTTGTTTGTAAACAGCACGTTCAAACGTTGGTCTCACTTTAGCAAAATGTGATGATTTACTCTCTTACTATTGAGTTCAAACGGATGTTTATATATTTTGGATATAAATCCTTGCTTTGAATCCTGTATTAGCACCACTCTCCCCAGGATCGGGCTTGCCTTCTCCTTGTTTTCAATCTTTCCAAGAGCGGAGGTTTTGACTTTCATTGAGGTTCACTTTATCAGTCTTTATTGTGTGGAGTCTGTGCTTTTTGCTTCCGGTCCAATAAATCTTTGTCGGTCTCTGTGTCACCAAGATTGTCTCTTATTGTTTCTCCTAGAAGTTTCAGAGTTTATTGTCTCATATTTAGGCTTAGAATCCGTTGCAACTTGATTTTTGTCTTTGGGTTTTTTCTTTGTTTTGCTTTTGTTGTTTTTCCTTAAATTAATATACAGTTGTCCTAGTATTTTTTAAAGTTTTATTTATTTATTCGAAAGGGTGACAAAAGAGAGAGAGGGAATCTTCCACTTACTGGTGTTTTCCCCAAACGCCCACAACAGCTGGTGTCGGGCTTCAGCCAGGAGCTCCATCCAGGTTTCCCGCGTGCGTGGCAACGGCCCATGCACTTGGGTGCTCACCTGCTGCCTCCCAGGCACGTTGGCAGGACGCTGGCTCAGAAGCAGGGGCGGGACTGCGTGTGGGACGCCTGTGTCCCTGCAGCGGCTCGGTCAGCTGAGCGCAGCCCCGGGCTCCTGGCTCTGTAGCATCAGGAGCCCCTGCTCAGTCCCAGAGTGGCTCCTCACTCCCCGGACAGCGCCTGCACCTGCGCCCCCGTGTCTGGGCTGCCTGCGGCGCTGACCAACAGGTCTGCGTCAAAGCCGAGGCCGCGTGGACTGTGTCGCCGGAGCAGAGCTCGGGTCAGGGGCTGCAGGGCCCCGTCCGGGCTCTGTTTTCTGTCTGTTCTGGGTTGTGCCAGGTTCTTGCATTTCCTCCTGTTTTAGAGTCGGCTTGTCGTTTTTCTCTGCAAGGTCCCAGCCGCCTGCTGGGAGGCCCAGCCGGCGCGGCCACGCTGTGGCTGACCGTGCGGCACATTTTGTTCCCCCTCCAGCAGCGTTCTCTGGCTTTCCGTGTCCACCTATCACAAATACTGCGATACTTCTATCTCTCTCTACTTAATGCTTTGACACTACTGACCATGGCTATTTAAAATTTTTCATTGCCCAATTTCTCATTGCTAGAATGGAAAGACAAAATCAGTTGTATGTTGACATGTATCATATGACCTGCTAAGTTCATTTTTTAAAGAGATTTAGTTATTAATTTGAAAGAGTTACAGAGAGAGAGAGAGAGAGAGAGAGAGAGAGAGGTCTTCCATCCTCTCATTCACTCCCCAAATGTCCGCAATGGCTGGGGCTTGGCCAGGCCATGACAGAAGCCAGGAGCTTCATCTGGGTCTCCCACGTGGGAGAGGGGCCCTCTCCTACTGCTTTTCCCAGGTGCATTAGCAGGGAGCCGGATCGAACTGGAGCAGCTGGGGACTTGGACCGGCGGTCATGTCGGATGCCAGAGTTGCAGGCAGTGGCTTAACCCACGCCGACTCCTAATTCATTTCTTAATCCTACCAACTTTTATATACTTAGAACTATCAGTATGCAGCATTCTCTTACCCGCAAAGAAAGACGATTACATATCTTCGTTGCTCCTTTTCCTCGCCCTGCGCTCCTTAGACCCTGCAGATGGTGGGGCGCTCAGGGGAGAGGCGTGTCACCGCCCTGCAGGCCCAGGGGGCAGCTCCGCCTCCACCAGCACTCGATGCCAGTGGCTCCCACCTGTTCCCCTGGGTTTCTTCAGAGTTCCACCTATTGGGGGGTTGAATCTCCCAAAGGCTTTTCCTCCACCTACAGAGATAATTACAAGCTTCCGTCTTTCTTTTGTTAATGTGATTAACTCGGCTGTGGTTTTCCAGTGCTGAGCTGATCTTGAATTCTGAGAGTGACCTCCATGCAGCTATATTTTTTATTTGCTGGAGTTAACTCGCTGCGTCTTTTCATGATGGGTACTGGTCTCTAGTTTTCCTTTCTTATGTCCGTTTTTGTGTGGCTTTGGTTATCTTGTGTAAAGTAGTTGTGTCCTCACAGAATGAACTTGGAAACACTTCTACGCTCTGCCTTCTAAAGCAGCAGTGTATTAATATTTATACCAAACTATTGGCCGGCGCCGCGGCTCACTAGGCTAATCCTCCGCCCGCGGTGCCAGCACCCCGGATTCTAGTCCCGGTTGGGGCGCCAGTTCTAGTCCCGGTTGCCCCTCTTCCAGTCCAGCTCTCTGCTGTGGCCTGGGAGTGCAGTGGAGGATGGCCCAAGTGCGTGGGCCCTGCACCCCATGGGAGACCAGGAGAAGCACCTGGCTCCTGGCTTCGGATCTGCACAGCGCCGGCCATAGCAGCTATTTGGGGAGTGAACCAATGGAAGGAAGACCTTTCTCTCTGTCTCTCTCTCTCTCACTGTCTAACTCTGCTTGTCAAAAAAATAAATTAATACCAAACTATTGATAGGATTTGCTACTGAAGTCCCATGGAAGTTTTTAATTTTGAACTGAACTGAACACGGAGCTGCTGAGCTGTTCTGTTATTTCTTGTATCGGGGACTCTCAGAAGCATCTCCCTTTCACCTAAGTGGTTGGCTGTGTTGGCATAAAGCTATCTGAGACTTATATCATGGCCTGGCATTGGTCTGAAGTGGGAAGGTGCCGGGGTTGTCTGGAAGCCTGGATTCTGGGAAGTCTGTTTGAGCTGTTGATGGCCGTCTGGGTTTCTGTCCACTGGCTGTGGGTGCTGATGAGGCAGGAGCATCGACACCCCCGGCTGCACTCGGGGAAGCTCTGTGCTCTTACTGTGAGGATTCTGGGCCTCGTGTATTTGAGCACGGCAGCTCGGGTGCACCCAGGTCCACACTGCTGTGTCTTCTGGAGTAACAAGTCTTTTAATCATCATGGAATCTCCACATACCTTTCTCGGGGCAGTGACATTCGTGGTCCTCAGATCCACTCTGTCTGATTCCAAGATGGCTACTCAGCATCTTTAGGGGTGGCTTCTTTGCCTTGTTCTCCAATCTCTGTCAGTTTTGTTTTAATCTAACTCTGTTCTGGTATTTGAGGCTTATTTCCTAAAGGCAGATATGGCCAGTCCTACTTCTCTGTCAAGTCTAATAATCTCTGCCTTTTAGTTCATTTGCATTTAATGCAGCTATTGTTATAATTTGCTTTAAGTCTACTATATTTGCATCTGTATGACTGCTCTTTTCCTTGGTCTATCTTCCTGTGCCTTTTCAGATTGACATCTAAAAATATTCTGTTGTGGCTCCGTTATTGCTTTATTTGCTATATTTCTTTCTAATTATTCTTAGTAATCTCTGGAGTCTACAATAACCAATTCAATAGGATATACCTGATATTTATATTTACCCTAAATATATACCTCTGCTTATATAGCATATGACCTTGTAAGAAGGTGCTTCTATTTTCATTGCTATATTGTTACTTATATATATGTGTACACATAATATAAACCTCATTATCTATTGTTACTTTTTTCTTTAAAAGTTCAATTATCTTTTAAACATTTAAAATTCAAGAAAGATATCCTCAATGTTGTATGTACTTTGTGTCGTTTCTGGATTCCTTGTTTCTTTTCTAGATTCAGATTCCCACGTAGCATTGTCTGACTTCAGCATGAAGTTCTTGTTGCTACCCTTGTTTGTCATATGTGTTTGCTGGCAATAAATTCTCTTAGACTTATTTATCAGGGAAAATTTAATTTTCTTTATTTTTTAAAGGAATTCACTGGTCATGAATTGCAGGTTTGCTTTATTTTCCTCTGGGTCTTTTTAGAAGTTCTTCCAGCGCCTTTGGCTCTCATCAGCTTCTCTGAGAAGTCTGCGGTCACAGGTGACTTCTCTGCCTTGGGCACAGCGTTTTGCTCCCCCCTCTAGGTTCCCCCTCCCCCCAGGGCCTGCAGGGTTTCCTTGACCTCACTCTGACCTGGCTCTGTGGGTTTCCTCCCTCTCTGTGCTCATTTTGCATCACTTTAGGAAAGCCTGGACCACGGGGTGCGTTTCTCACCCTCTCCGTCTTCAGATTGTGGGGTCTTCGCCCGGCGGTCTCTGGGGCTCAGTCCTCTCACTCCCCTCCCTGCCCTGTGCTTTTTGGTTACAAGGTGTTGCTAGGAATTTAAATCCCCAGATCTATCCTCTGTCATGTGACTCTTTTGAAGGTTGGATTAATTATTCCATAGTTTGAAAACAGAATCTAAAATTTACCCATTGATCTTCTGAATTAAGGGCGCTGTGTCATCACCAGCTGTTGCCATTTGCAAGATGGAGTTCCCTTCCAAGGGCTTGTGTTCTCTCTCTCTCTCTTTTTTTTTTTTTTTTTGACAGGCAGAGTGGACAGTGAGAGAGAGAGACAGAGAGAAAGGTCTTCCTTTTGCCGTTGGTTCACCTTCCAATGGCTGCCGCGGATGGCGCGCTGCGGCTGGCGCACCGCGCTCATCCGATGGCAGGAGCCAGGTGCTAGGTGCTTTTCCCTGGTCTCCCATATGGGTGCAGGGCCCAAGCACCTGGGCCATCCTCCACTGCACTCCCGGGCCACAGCAGAGGGCTGGCCTGGAAGAGGGGCAACTGGGACAGAATCCGGCGCCCCGACCGGGACTAGTACCCAAGGTGCTGGCTCCACAAGGCAGAGGATTAGCCTAGTGAGCCGCGGCGCCGGCCCCTGTGTGTTCTCTAATTTACAAATTGTCACCTGATATAACTTTCCAAATATTCTGTCTTACACATCCATATTTGGTTGTCCACATCGCATTCCCACAGAAATCGTTGATTAAGGGGTGGCCTTGTGCCCTCTGTGTGGATCTCAGGGTCCCATTCTCCCTGGAAGAGAATCGTGTACTTGGCATAGATGAAGATTTCCAAACATTACGTGTCAGTGTGGTAGCCACCATCCATTTTTAACGCCACGGAGAAGTGTGTCAGTGATTCAGTGTTTCCCAGAAGGGAGAGGGGTGGCACCGTCTGCCCGGGAGGGTGACGTGCTGGGTGCCCCCACCCACAGGTCACACTCCATGTGGCGTCCTTGGGCTGCAGGGTGAGAAGCTGTGTCCTGGACTCGCGCTGGCACGCAGGGGCCTCTCAGGAAGTCTCCGCTGCTGAGCACCGCCTGCCGGGTGCCCCTTTGACACGGCGTCATGTGCACCCAGAGTGTTCCTGGGGCCGAACGTTCTCGCCCCGCGTTCTGCACGGACAGGCGACAGGTGCTCAGCCTCACAGACGCTGCCCTCCTGCCGCACCGGCACCAGCGAGAGCGTGGCTTGGAGGAGGGTCTCGGTGTGAGAGTCAGGAGCTGGGGCCCTGCGGGGGCCGGGGGCCGAGCGCCACCCTCTGGCAACCCACTGCGTTAGGCTCCTGGCGAGCTTTTTGTTTCAAATTTGCATCGTCTTTGCAATGAGCGATAAATCCCTCCATCATTTTCTGATGTCACCCAAGGCACGGGGCAGGTGCGTGGGGAGTCCCTGGGCTCCTGGGCCAGGACAACGCATGGCCACGCTGCTCTGCACGTCCCGTCCTCTCTGGTCTCGGGCACGTCCCCTTCTCTGGGGCTCGCCGGGACCAAGGAGCCTCCTGGGAGACCCGGTCCATGCAGCCGTGGGGAGCAGGACTGAGCCCGCGGTGCCGGGGGAGAGGCGGGACACCTGGGTGGGCAGAGGCAAAACCTAAAGTAAACGCTCCCGGGCGTCAAGGGGGCGATGACTCACGAGTCCCCGAGCAGGAATGTGTGTGGAGAGGATTTGGGGCTGCGATTGAGCAGAAATTCCGGGTAAGTCAGCCCCGACGAGACCCTACACGCTCTGCTGCTGCGCATGTGAGAAGCCGAGGCAGGGACGCAGCTCTGGAGAAGCCAATGCAGGGTGGAGCGGCCCATGGGGATGGTGACGCCCGCAGCCACGTGCCAGAGGCTCGGGTCACCCCTTCCTCTGCCGTATTGTGGCTATGGGGTTTTGTGGTGGCTTTTTTTGAAGATTTATTTGTTTATTTGAAAGGCAGAAACATACACACACACACACACACACACACACAGAGAGAGAGAGAGAGAGAGAGAGAGAGAGAGATCTTCCATCTGCTGGTTCATTCCCCAAATGGCTGCAGTGGTTCAGGCTGGACCAGGCTGAGCTGGGAGCCAGGAGCTTCCTCTGGGTCTCCACGTGGATGCAGGGGCCCAAGCACTTAGCCATCTTCCGATGCTTTCCCAGGCGCATTAACAGGAAGCTGGGATCAGAAGTGGAGCAGCCGGGACTTGAACCGGCGCCCATGTGGGATGCTGGTACTGCAGGTAGAGGCTTAACCTTCTATGCCACAAAGCCAGCACTGGGATTTTGTGTTTTAAGTGCCTAATACAACGTGTGTGTGTGTGCATCTGTGTGTGTACATATGATGATCCTGCAACATGGTCATGGGAATGGACCTAGAATATGGGTTTATTTTGGTGAAATATGAAATCGACACGCAGTTTTTTTATCATTTGCATTTTTCATGAACTGTTTGCGGCTCTCCGGAAACTGGCAGAAGCTGAAGCCCAGGCTTCCCTAAGAACAGCCACAGCACATTCTCCAGGAAGGGTGGGATTCAGGCTCGGCGTGCAGGCCAGCAGGGCCTCAGGCGTGCGGCTGTCTGCCGTACGGGGTTTGCCCCCGTCTCGGCCCCGCAGCGGTGGAGGCTCCGTCTCAGCGCCGAACGGCCTGACCCCGATTCCTGCTCCTCTGTCCAGAGCAGCTGAGGTTGTGTCACCAGGAAAGCCACAGCCAGCCTCCGGCAGGCTCCCTTCTCTGCCCTGGTGGCAGCCCCCGGCTGGGCTGGGCTCTTGGCCGTGTCCAGGTGAGCATCTGTGTCCAAACGTCCCGTGGGGGCAGTTGAAAGGCGAAGGCAGCACAGGACAAAGTGAGGGATTCTCCAGTGGGAGAGGCTGGAAACCAGCACGCGACAGCACACAGGACCGAGGGAGCCAGCGATCAAGGAAACAAACCGCTGGGGTCCCTCGCAGGGCCACGCAAGGCTGTTAGCCTTTTGATTTCCCAGGACTGATAATCGCTTCCTTTCTGTCCTCTGTGGCTACCATAGATCCCCCGGCCCCCCCAGGCCCGCAGCACCGCCCATAATTAGAATCTCAGCAAATTTTTGCAACTGTAAAACACTGCGCTTGAACGGAAACCCACTGCCCCTCCCACGAGCAAATCCTCCGCCGGGGCTGTGAATTCCCGGCGCCTTCCCCACTCCGAGCGCCCGGCTCCGGGAACTTTTTACGGAGCGGATTTATGATGGATGCCATCTGGTCTGATAGAAGGAAACAGATATTGATTTTTAATATTTTCTCCCAACTTGTTTACTCCGGGATACTACAGCAGCTGTGTGGCAGCTTGTCTCGGAGTGGGAAGGATTATTACCACTGCCCCTGATGAGATAAATTACCCAGGATGACTTGAATGGCTAAAGGGTATGCTTTGATGTTATGTCGCTTCATTTACCCTTATGACTAAATGATTATTGATTTTATATTTTTAAGCTCTTGAAACGTGAAAATAAGTTGGTGGAGAAGCCCGGCTGTGTTAGTTTTATTAATTTATTTCTGCAGGGCATAATTCACTTTGGACCAGGTTGTGAAGGTTTTGGGTTCATGACCGGCTGCAGATACAGTTGCAAAGAAATGGCTTATTTATATAGTCATTGCGAGTAGTCCCAAAATCAATACAGTCTGGGATTGGGTGATTAAACTCAGCCCCTTTGTGGGATTCATTCCTGTGGCTGCTGCCGAAGTCGTGTGGATTCCTGTGCCCGAGCCTACAAATGGCAACTTTGTTCAAGTCCAGATATTTTTCTGCTCATCATTTTTTTATCTGCTACGTTCACTCAATGACATTTTAACAGCCGGGGGCGGGGGGGCGGGGGGAAGGTTGATTGACTATGTCAGTGAAGTCACTAATCTGCATCCACAGAGTGGCCTCCGTGCACTTGGGAGTGTCCGGACAGGGAACACAGGGCGGACTTTAGATCGGAGGGCCCCGCCTGTGCTGGGTTTGGTCCTGGAAGGTCAAGGCCTGCAGGCCCGGGACTCCACGTGGCTGGGGCTGAGGCTGGGGGCCTAGACGTGCCCGGGTGGGGGCTGCTCTGCCATCACCCATGCAGGGCAAAGCAGGCCCCTGCGCCACTCCCCCACCCCGGCCTCCTGAGACACTGGTGGGTCATTTGGGTCGTTCCCCCAGTGTATTTTCACGGACTTTTGAGCCGATTGCCCGCATCGTGTCCCCTCCTTGTCCGGGCGATATTCTGAGACTGAACACCGCCTCCCCTCGCCCGGCCCTGGCCCCAGGACGTGAGCAGCAGGATGGACCGGTTCTCTGTTCTGTCCTCAGCCCTTGAGGGCCCGAGTCTGCCCCAGGCCAGGAGCGGCTGCCGGCGGGGTGGTACTCAGGCCCTGCTCCATTTCAGCAAAGTTCTTCCGCCTGGCAGTCTCGCTCCCAGGCCGCGGCCTCCGCTGTGGGGCAGAAGCCTCCGCGGAGCCTCAGATGAGCCCTGCCCCGGGACGGTCACTTCACAGCCCAAGCTGCAGCGATTCGACTCCTGACCGCCTGCCTGGGGGACCTGCACCCTGCTCCCCGGGCCGGCTGCGGGGGCTGTCTGCAGCCAGGAAGCAACAGAGAGAGACTTCATTGCCGACAGAACTGCCCAAGTCACGCGGCGTGTTCTCACGGAGTCACCAGAGGCGTGGAGCGCGCTTCCTCTCGTCAGCATACATGCATAATTAATACGCAGTAAATTACCGGCTCCAGGTTAAAGCTTGTTTAAATGCATAGAATTTGAAGTAGAAGGAAGAAATAAAATAACTTCTGGAGCAGAGCGCTGTAATATGTTGATCCATTTTATAGGGGAGTGGTGAATATTTAATTAATCACCTTTTGACAATCACTCACTCTGGTCGGAATCAAGGTCTCCATCAAGGAGAAGAATGGCTTCATTACAAACGACCCATAAAGGTGTCGCGTGCCGGCTGCAGGACTCGGCCCCGGGTGGGCCGGTGGGGGCGGGGCGGGTGATGGAGTGCCTACCCGTGGGATGGCAACGAGACGCTTCTACAGCAGACGTGACAGCTCTGCCGGGCGTGATCGGGGCGGCTCTGGGGGGACGAGGGTGGTGGCCTTCTCCGTCCGTCCCGGAGCGGGATCCGAGGGCAGAGGGCGCCAGTGCTCAGCGAGGCAGGTGGCCGTCCCGGCAGGTTAGCCTGTGGGATTGGGAGGCATCTGGACAGCCTAGGGGGCCCATACGTCACCGAGCCAGTGCCGTGTCCCCACCTGGCGTCCACGAGCACAGCAGAGGGACCGTCCCGGCTCCTCCTCGGCCTGCGCACGCGCTGGCACGTGGGTAACCGCTCGCGTTGCCGGGACTCTGCGCGGGCCCGACCTCTCAGTCCTGGCCCCGAACCCCCAGCGCCTATCAACGTCCAGGCATCAAGATGGCTCTCAGGGTCTCAGGAGCTCTTGCTGGCTTCTCACTGAGTGAGACACGTTTTCTTTCCCAAATGACTCAGGGGAGAAACTTGCTTTTCACAATGCCAGGATTCCACGCCTGGGGGAAGTGATCCAGTAGACTCGCTCTCAGAGCCCAGCTGATAAGGATCCAGACTCAGCCTTCGGGGCGCTGCACGCCCAGCCCAGGGTGCGCGGCCCACGGGCGGGAACGCTTGGACACGTGCGTGTGATTGCCATCGTAGGTGGCTCATTCACTGTGAGAATCTCTCTAACATCTGGAAAACGCCATCAGCCCGTCCCGGCTTCCACACACACGGAGCGTGAAGTCCCTGGTCCTAAGAGGGTGAGTGTGACCCCCCCCCCCCCAGTGTGCTCCGGGAGCCGTCACCCGGCTCTGTGACGCCGCTTTGTTTCCAGCTCCTGCAGCCCTGGGTGGCCTGGCTCTTGTGCTCACGCAGCGCAAGGGGCCCCTTGGAGAACTGATGGCGATGGACTGTCGCATGGGCCTGGGCGATGCTATCTGGCCGTAAGGACGCTGGCCTGCCGCTGACAGTGTACCCGGTGACTGTGTCATCACCGTTGATTTTCCTGTGTGTGGGACTCGTGTCAAACAACCTAATATGTTTAAATGTGACTTTTAGTTATGTATCTACTATTAGGTAAGATCAAAGGGATGGGGGGGGTGGCAGGAAGACGGCGTCGTGTGATGGTGCCTCTGCCCGCACCAAGCGGAATGATTAACCCTGGGAAAGAGTGCGGAGATTCGGGCCCCAAAGAATGCGGGCTGGCAGGTGGAGCGGAGCGGGGCCGAGCTGCGCTTCCCAGCGCCGGGGCTGCGGCTCGGGGCATGCAGCCGGGATGAGAGGCTTCTCAGAGACCCTGGGAAACCAGCCTGTGTGCCTGACTCACGCCCTGGTTTTGCACAAATTCTTGTGAAAACGAGAAGTAATTCGAGACTGATGTGTCCTTTCCCCGGATGCGATCTTGCGTCTCCCAAGAGTGGGGTTCACGGGGAGCCCCCAGAGCTGAGGCTCCTTCCCAGGCCAGCCGCAGGTGCCCACGGTCACTGGTCGTCTTCGTGACCTGGTGGCACCCTGTCGCCGCTGGGGGTGGCTCGTCTGGCCTGGTGCACTCGTGGTACGGCTGCTGCTGATTTGGTCTTGAAAACGGGAACCATCTTCCTCTTCGAAAATCCACTTGCGTGGCCACTGGGCTCACAGAGACTCTTCCCCAAGTCCCAGCTTGCGACGGACCTGCGGGTCTCGGACTGGCCTCTGGGATCTCAGGGGCAAGTTCCTGAACCTCTCTCCCTCTGTGTGTGTTGTGTGTGTGCACGTTCACATGTGTTTTGTGTGTGCATGCATGTGTGTCCATCTGTGCATATATGTGTATGTATGCATGCGTGCATTGTGTTGCATGCATGAGCATGTGTATCCATGGGTGTGTGCATGTGTGCATGTGTGTATGTGTGTGCATGTGTGTATGCGTGTGTATGTGTGCATGTTTGTGATGTGTGTATGTGTATGTATGTGCATGCATGTGCATTCCCCATTGATTCTGTTTCTGAGGGAAACTAATGCAGTCTGTAAAAAAGAAAACATTCTTTTTAAAATTTAAAATTTTTTTTAAAAATCTATTTATTTATGCGAAAGACAGAGTTACAGAGAAGCAGAGGCAGAGAGAGAGAAAGAGAGAGAGAGAGAGAGGTCTTCCATCCTCTGGTTCACTCCCCAGATGGCGGCAATGGCTGGAGCTGGGCTGATCTGAAGCCAGGAGCAGGAGCTTCCATCGAGTCTCCCACGTGGGTGCAGGGGCCCAAGCACGTGGGCCATCTCCTGCTGCTTTCCCAGGCCTTAGTGGAGAGCTGGCTTGGAAGTGGAGCAGCCAAGACTTGAACTGGCGCCCATATGGGATGTTGACAAAGTAGGCGGCGGCTTTACCTGCTATGCCACAGTGCTGGTCCCTAATGCCCCTTCTAAATCAGTGGAAGACAACCCCCCAAGTGCTGGGGCCCCTGCACCCAAGTGTGGGATCTGCATGGAGTGCTAGGCCCCTGGCCATCGTGGGACCAGCAGTTGGGAGATGTCCCCCCGCCATCACTCTTTCAAATAAATAAAATAAAAATTTTGAAAAACTCAATAGCCTCACCAAGAGCACTTGATTACGGCTTTCTTTGATTTGATGATTTTGATGGACTTTTTTCTCGGTTCTGGAGTGAAATTCTTTATAGCTGTTACTCTTCAAACTAATTGCATGATGTGTTTAATGCCCTTTTTAAAAAAGGATTTATTTATGTACTTGAGGGGCATGGTCACAGAGAGGCCGATTTTATTTTTTTTGCTTAGATATCCTATCTAAGTTTAAAACATAGTCATGGAATTTGATGATTTAAAAACCTGTTCAGGTCTAACAGCCATTTCAAAGTTTTTGGATGCTGTCTTTTGTTTTGACAGGTAGAGTTATAGACAGTGGGAGAGAGACAGAGAGAAAGGTCTTCCTTCTGTTGGTTCACTACCCCAATGGCTGCTATGGCCAGCGCTGTGCTGATCCGAAGCCATGAGCCAGGTGCTTCCCCCCAGTCTCCCATGCGGGTGCAGGGCCCAAGGACCTGGGCCATCCTCCACTGCCCTCCCGGGCCACAGCAGAGAGCTGGACTGGAAGAGGGGCAACCGGGACAGAATCTGGCGCCCTGACCGGGACTAGAACCCGGTGTGCCAACGCCACAGGCGGAGGATTAGCCAAGTGAGCCACGGCACCGGCCGGATACTGTCTTTTAAAAACAGGTTTATTTGTCTATTTGAAAGGCCTAACAGGGAAAGGGGGGTGTCTTCCATCCATGGATTCACTCCCCAGCTGGCTGCAGCGGCCAGGCCTGAGCTAGGCCGTGCCGGTGGTCAGGGGCTCCATCCGGCCTCCCACACGGCACCTGGGCAGCCTCCACTGCCTTCGCAGCACATGAGCAGGAAGCAGGTTGTGTGTGGAGCAGCTGGGACAGCAGCCGGCGCTCTGACGTGGGCAGTGTCAGCTCCACCTCTGGTGCCCCCACCCGCCCCCTAGAAGCCGTCTGTCATCTGTGGTGCCGCTTCCCGAGAGCAGTGCCCCTGGGTGGCTCTGCAGCCCAGGACGACCTGACGCGGACACATGGGGAAGGCAGGCGGAGCAGCCCGAGGAGGAGCAGGTCCCTCTCCACAATGAAGACGTCCTCACGGGAGAGCAGGAGACTCGGGAAGACGCCCGTGTGCCGGCAGCTGCGGAGCCTCAGTGACGAGCTGCACGCCGAGGAACCGCCCCGGTGATGCTGGGCACGCTGGAAGCACGGGAGGCCAGACAGGGCCCACCCCCGTGGGCTTCCAGGGCCTGGGACGCTGCGGACGCCCTGGTGGGCTTCCAGGCTCCAGAGGCAGGAGCCAGGTCTCCGTGGCTCTCAGCCGTCAGTGTGTGGTGCGTGGTGACGGCAGGCCAGGACAGGAGCAGGCTTACTGGACACATTTGTCCCCAGAGCACTCACGAATGGACAGTGAGGATGAGTGCCGTCAGAGGGGCCACGCTCGGGGGTTCTGGTTGGTCCTAGAAGGCAAGCGAGGACGGCACCAGCTCCCAGGGACCCCGTGTGCCGGCCCGGGTCCCTCGCCGTATCCTCGGGCCACAGCACGACAGGCGGAGCCAAGGATGCCCCGGGCCCCACTGTGTCCCCGGAGTCGCAGAGCGCCAGAGCCCTGCCCAGCCACTCCCGGGCCTGGAAGCTAATCCACCCCCGCGCTCCAGTTAGGGGTCCCGTCTGGTCCACACTGCCTAACGCCACTTGAAGGCACGAGCTGCTTCTCCTTCAGTTTTCTCCAAAGCCCACGGATGGTCCTCGTGAGACGGAAAGCCCGCTTTCTCATCAGCAGCTTCCGTGTTGCCCGCGTAGGCCCTCGTGGGGTCTGGGGCGCCGCCGGCCCCCTCGCTCTCGGCTGCAGGGACTGGTGTCGACTGTACCACCCACAGCGCTCACACCTGAAGGCCGACGTGTAGACTGTTCTTCCGTCTGAGCCGTTGAATCGAGACTGTCCCTGTCCTCCACGCGAGGGGCCAAGGGCCAGCGTGACTGGGTGACGTCAGGGTGAGAGGCGGCCCAGCCCGATCCTGATCTCCCCTAAGTTGTATCTGGGCTCAGCAGTCAGCGCACTCCCAACTTCAAACATCTTTAAACGCCCTCGTTGTCCATTTGTCGGATTGCACCTTTCGTGCCGCTGGTAGGTTTTGTCAGAGCCACAGCTTGAATCATGTTTAGCAAAGAAACCCAGAGCGTTTCATGCCTAAATGATCTTGTTGAAATGTTTTTACTGTGTCGTGTCTTATTGCATTGGCCTATATCATAAAAAAAAAAAAAAACTGAAATAATGCAGTAACAGATAACTCTGTTTTTATTCTAATTTTAAGTGTGTTCCTAGTAATGGGAGATACTTTTAGTTTTGTCCATCGATTTATTTTTAAGGTTGCATTTATTTATTTGAGAGGCAGAGTTACAAGAGGGAGAGACAGAGAGAGAGAGAGACAGAGACAGAGAGACACAGAGAAAGAGAGACACAGAGAGAGAGAGAGGTCTTCCATCTGCTGGTTCACTCCCACGTGGCCACAGCGGCCAGAGCTGCGCTGATTCGAAGCCAGGAGCTTCCCCCAGGTCTCCCACATGGGTGCAGGGCCCAAGCACTTGGTCCATCCTCCACTGCTTTCCCAGGCCACAGCAGAGAGCTGGACAGGAACAGGAGCAGCCGGGACTAGAACCAGCACCCACATGGGATGTGTGCACCCCAGGCAGAGGCTTAGCCTTCCGTGCCACAGCGCTGGCCCCGCCCATTGATTTAAAATAGGACGTTTCCACGTTCATCCTCCCACTTGGTAGAAATCTTCATTTTATCCGGTGCTGTTTCTCCACCCGTGATTTGTGTAGTGCTGAACTTAAACGTCTTGTGTGGCACAGAAACAGACTTTCTTACATGGATGGTTTGACCTGTGCCCCACGAGACAGGCGCATGTGGAAGACCCGGGGCTGGGGGCAGTGCCTGGGCTCACGGAGAGGCCACACACAAGTGCACAGTGAGGGCCCGAGCGTCCGGGAAGGCGCAGGCCCGCGTGACTTCATCTGCAGATCGCTGCACGAGGTCCCGCCCACAGGACGACAGAGCGATGGCGGCAGGTGGGAAATTCGTTTTTGGTGCTGCAGGCAGGGAAGGGAATCCTGACTGGAGGCCTGAGCCTTTATCGTTTGTGGGTAACAGTTGCATCTCGTGAGCCACTCCCAGCGAGCCCCGTTTCCGCAGAGGGACGTGCGCTGGTCTGTGCAGTTCAGGCTCTCTGGGGCGTCTCCACCGCACAAGTCGTGCGCGATGTCTCTCCAGATACTTGCTAGTGTTTCCCTAACTTGCTGCTGTGCTGTGCTTCTGCCCTAGATGCCAGCTGGCTGCCCTACTGCTGTCCAAACACAGCTAACTTGGCCGCGATGGCTCAATAAACAGGCTGCAGATTGCATCCCTTTGCGGCGCTGATAGAAAGTTCCTCTCCACAACGAGACAGCAGCAGAGGCCTGGTGCTGACACCGGCAGAGAGCACACGAGGTCCACGCGCAGTGCCAGGGTGTTCCAAGGCTGGCCGCGTCTCTGCCCCGGGCTCACGGAAGCCCCGTTGTGACGTGGGATCTCCGTGTGTCTTAGTGCTTGGTCTCTACCAGGGGCGACAGAAGACGAGAGCGTCGCGGCTGATCTTTTACCACTTGAACACTCGGAGGGGACCCAGCGCTGCGTTGTCCTGACCTGCTCCCAGCCTCCCGGCGTGGCGTCTTCCGTGGGATGTCTGCGGTGGCCCGCGTATTCCTCCGGACGTCCCCATGCAGCTTTCGGAAAGGAGATCATGGCACTGTCGCCTTTGCCGGGTGTCTTGGTGGGCGGAGAGCTCTGTTCTCAGGGAAGATTCCCACCCAGGCCACACAGCCGCTAGTGCGAGACAGACCCCCCCCCCCCCGTCACTCTGCTCCAGTAACTTTTCCGACTGCTGAAGGACAGCTGCCATGTAAAAGTGTATCTCACCGATTCGCGCCATTGTTTCACCTTGCTTGAGCCAAGCTGAACCTGAGAAGCAACAGGGGAAAAGTAGTATCATTTTCTCTCATTCCCACTGACCTCTGGGCCCCAAGCCAGAGCGCACAAATGAGGGGACACAGCCCATCTGGGTTCCTGGGAAAGCCCGGGTGCTGGCATTCCCCAGCGGCTCAAGTGGGTGCCCTGAGGTCGGGTGGTCGCTACGGCTGCGGATGATTGGAGTTTCCCTGGGAGACCGGCACCTGGCACCCACACGTGGAGGGCGGCTCCTGGTGTCCCAGCACACTGCCCCATCCGACAATCGCACAGGACCCGGTGTTTCTGGGGTTTCACAGAGCCAGGGCAGCCACAGGGCTCAGAATCCACACCTGCGAGGAAGGAGGTGACAGGTGGCGCCTCACGGGTGTCTGTAGGGCAGGCAGGGCTGGGGGAGGGGCTCTGGGATGGGTGTGGGGGGGTGAGGCAGTCCAGGTCCCTGGGGGCCTCAGGAGAGCCCGCGACCTCTTCCCGAGGAGCAGGGGCACTCAGCTGTCTGTGAGCCCAGCAGGCACGGTGGGGGAGGCTGGGGCACCCGACTCCGCATCCACGAGAAGTGGCAGCTCTGTGTCTGTGTGTGTGGGGACCACCGCCCGCTCCAGCCCTGCCTGGGCACTCCCGGCCAGACAGGGATTGAGGGGGGCCAGAGCTCAGGCCCACGAACATCTTGGGAGCTGACGCTGGTTTACGTGGACCCCTGAGGGTTGGCGCCCTTGCGGACGGAGCAGCGTGGTGAGGGCAGGGACAGGCTGTGGGCGCAGGAAGAGGCCCGTGGTGAGGTCGGCCTCAGCGTGGCAGCCACTGGCACATTCACCAAGAGTCGTGGTGGCACCGAGAGGCCCAGGACTGCTAGGCTCAGCCAGGCAGCCGGCCATGAGTAGGAAGAGGAGCCCCGTTGTCCCCAGAGTCGGGGGCTGGGTGCGGACCTGCAGGTGGGCGCCCGGTGTCTGTGGAGTCGATGCGGCCACAGCAGACTGGAATTCCTCTGCTCTGCGAACCTCGGCCCGTCGCCTTCACCGTGAGAGGCACTGGGATGTGAAGACATCATGAGCTGTCTCCAGGATGTGGGTGCTGGGTGTAGGTGTCTCCAGGGTGTAGGTGTCTCCTGGGTGTAGGTGTCTCCAGGGTGTGGGTGTTTCCTGGGTGTGGGTGCTGGGTGCAGGTGTTTTCTGGGTGTGGGTGTTCTCTGGGTGTGGGTGTTTCCTGGGTGTGGGTGTTTCCTAGGTGTGGGTGTTCTCTGGGTATGGGTGTTTCCTGGGTGTGGGTGTTCTCTGGGTGTAGGTGTTTCCTGGGTGTGGATGTTCCTGGGTATGGGTGTTTCCTGGGTGTGGGTATTCTCTGGGTGTAGGTGTTTCCTGGGTGTGGATGTTCCTGGGTGTAGGTGTTCTCTGGGTGTAGGTGTTTCCTGGGTGTAGGTGTTTGCCAGGTGTAGGTGTTTCCCGAGTGTAGGTGTTCTCCGGGTGTAGGCGCCAGGTGAGCCACTGCCTTTCACAGGTCTGTGGCTGCATTTGCCGGGTGTCACAGGGACGCGCTGAGCTGCCCTCACCAGTCCCCTCCTCCAAGAGGGGCCATTCTCCTCGGGCGCAGAGGACGGCCCATGGATCCTGTGCGTGACGTACTCACGATGGCTGCTAATTAAGTCATAATAAAAATGTGACTGCGTGTGCTGGATCTCCTGAGTTCTGCACGGTGTTCAGAGGCTTCCTCTGCTGAGCCTGCAAAGCCGAGGGCGTGCCCGGCTGAGTGATTGGCATTACAAGGACACACCCCCAGCAGGGCGGAGTCTGATGCCTTTATGACTGCCCGCTGCACTGGCGGGCCAGCACCTTTGACTTTGATCACAGACTTCCTAACGGGAGAGCGAGCCCACCCCTGGAAATCCGTTTTCCTGGCCCTGAAGGGCCGTGGCTTTCTCAGGGGCCAAGAGGCAGAGCTGGGACAGTGGCTTCTCCCAGCAGGGGACCCAGTAGGGAGGCGCAGCTCCGCGCTGTGCCATTAAACAATAATTAAGTCCTCCCGGCTCAGCCCTCCATGCTTGCTAATCTTGGTGACTGTTTACATGCTACTATTTGTTTAATGGCAAAGTTTATTGATTTGGCAAATTCAGTCCCACATTGTAGATTTCCTCAGTCTGTGCTCCTACATGCAGTTCAGCATTTTTAAATGTCAACTGCGGAGTTTCATTGATCGGTAATTAAAAGTGTGGGGAGAATTAGCCCAGAAGAAGCTCCGGTCATTAGTCGAGGACGCGGGCGATTATTTAGCACGTTTGCACATTTATTTTCCTTCCTGTTATTGACGTAGGGTATGATGCTCGATGAACAGTTTTTGTTTTGCTAAAAAGGAAACTTTTCACATCAATAAGAATTAATGACACACGGTTGTTTCGGAAGCTCGCTCTGAGGCTCGGGGCCTCGGGAACGCAGCCCGTGGGCCTGTGGGCACCAGGGGAGCGTGCAGACCTGGCCCGCGCAGGGCGGAGGCGGCTGCCTAGGCGAGGCAGGGAGGGGCTGGGAGAGGCGGGCCCCCCTGTCCCGGGAGGCTGCGCCGGTCTCTACGCTCTGCACTACTGCCTCAAGGGGACTTGCGACAGCCACGGCCGGAGCAGGAAGCGGCATCCCTCACACCGCGAGTGCCCGCACACCCTGCCCTCTCGTTATGTTTAAACGACTAAATGGCCGGCGCCGTGGCTCAACAGGCTAATCCTCCGCCTTGCGGCGCCGGCACACTGGGTTCTAGTCCCGGTCGGGGCGCCGGATTCTGTCCCAGTTGCCCCTCTTCCAGGCCAGCTCTCTGCTGTGGCCCAGGAGTGCAGTGCAGGATGGCCCAGGTGCTTGGGCCCTGCACCCCATGGGAGACCAGGAGAAGCACCTAGCACCTGGCTCCTGCCATCGGATGAGCGCGGTGCGCCGTCCGCAGCGCGCCGTCCGCAGCAGCCATTGGAGGGTGAACCAACGGCAAAAGGAAGACCTTTCTCTCTGTCTCTCTCTCTCACTGTCCACTTTGCCTGTCAAAAAATAAAAAAAATAAATAAATAAAAAAATAAAAAAATAAACCACTAAAGCACAGTCGGTCACACTTCTGTGCCAACGCGTGGGGTGATGCTCCAGGAAGGCTGGAAAGGGGAAGGTGGGAGGGGCTGCGGGGCCGGGCGTCCTTGCCTCCCGGGGGGCGTCCCAAAGCCTCCGTGCTTGCAGGAGAGCAAAGCGCACGCAGGATGGTTGAGACCCGGGGCTTGGGCTAGAGGTGAGAGGCAGTGCACGGCTGGGTTCCGCTCCAGCCCCGGTGAGTGACTGGGGAATACCAAGGTTTCCTAAGATACAGTCATGGGGTGACAGGTGCACGGTCAGTGGTGCCTGGTGGACACTGGCCATGGCATTAGGACTGGAGGACTGTGTGTGTGTGGCCAGAGCGCCATTGCCAAGGGCAACCAAGTTAGGATTACATTGTGATTTCTACCACGTGGATGAAGGAGACTCAACATGGAGCAATTTCTGTCCTCTTCTGTCTCCATCCATCCGTCCAAGCATCCATCCATCCCTCCATCCGTCTATACCTCCTCCACCTATCCGTCTATAACTCCTCCCATCCATCCGTCTATTCCTCCTTCCATCCGTCCGTCTATACCTCCTTCCATCCAACCACCCACCCATCCCAGACATCAGCAGTCATCCAACACTCCGCAGTCTACTTTCGGAGTTTAGTTTCTAGTGGAGGAGGTGAGCGGAGAGCACACGTGGCACAGAGGATGCTCAGTGCTGCCTGCCACAGTCCTCCGGGGACAGAGGCACCCTGGAGAGGTCGGTGTGGGAAGCTTACCTGGTGCTGGGCACCCGTATGGCAAAGCAGGGTGCCGCGGGAGCTTGGCAGTGAGAGCCCCGGAGGGCAGAGGGTGCAGTGCAGTCGGCGGGAGGTGTCGGCCAGGGAGCAGAAGGAGCCCAGGAAAGCACAGCACGGAGCAGGACACTCCTGTGTGGACAAGAAAGAGAAAGCTGTCAGCTCTGAGAGAGGGAGAGAGAGAGAGGGAGAGAGAGCGCGTGAACGAGCTGCCAGTGAACCCACACGCAGGAAATACGATGGCTGAGATGGCACAGTTGTCTGCAATGGGCACAACAAATGCAACCGAGAGGCGGATGTTTCCTTAACGCTTACGGCGCCTGCGGCTGCATTCAGGCGCCCGGTTCTGGCTCGGATTCCAGCCTCCGCTGGCGCAGACCCTGAAGGGCCTCAGGGATGCTCAGCTAACAACGTTCCCGCCACCCACCCGGGAGATCCGGGTCAAGGTTCCAGGGTTTTGACTCCAGTCCTGGCCCAGCCTTGGCTGCAGCAGGCATTTAGGGTAAGAAACAGTGGCTGAGAGCTCTCTCTCTAGTGTCTGTCTCTTGCCTCTCAAATGAATACATTTTTTTTTTTTTTGGACAGGAGAGTGGACAGTGAGAGAGAGAGACAGAGAGAAAGGTCTTCCTTTGCCATTGGTTCACCCTCCAATGGCTGTTGTGGCCTGCACACCGCGCTGATCCGAAGGCAGGAGCCAGGTGCTTCTCCTGGTCTCCCATGGGGTGCAGGGCCCAAGCACTTGGGCCATCCTCCACTGCACTCCTGGGCCACAGCAGAGGGCTGGCCTGGAAGAGGGGCAACCGGGACAGAATCTGGTGCCCCGACCAGGACTAGAACCCGGTGTGCCGGCGCCGCAAGGCGGAGGATTAGCCTAGTGAGTCGCGGCGCCGGCCAAATGAATACATTTTTAAATGTGCAAAATAAAATGAAATAGTAGTACAATAGAGATGGGAAGTCGAGGAAACAACACCCACAGAGTGTGGGAAGAAACACATAAAATTGTTAGGACAGAGCGGGATGATCTGACATTTAAGCTGCAGGGAGGACTGGAGGGTTTTCCCTTTCACGACACTTGGGTTTGTCTGCTCCTTGCACTCATCCACTTCCTGGCTCCTGCTGATTCTTTGGATGCGGGTGGAGCCTCAGGACGATGGCTCCCATGACTGAATGAATCAATACTGGAGAGAAAGAGAACTTACGGTGCCGCCATGAGATGACGGAGGTGGATCGTAGCAAGATGACCGCGTGGCCCAGGTCCCGGGGCTAAGGGTTTAGGGGTAAGAACGGGACTTTGGTACCAGAGTCCCTGAGGCCACTGTCTCTGCCCCTTATCAAAAGGGACACGTGACTAGTCAGCCCAGCCCCTTGGCCTCGCTGTGCGCACACTGAAGTGGAGGTGAGACTGCCCCGACGCGCCAGGTTTGCCGTGGGGACTAACCCGGATGCAAGATGTCGCTGAAGGGTGACTGGCTGGTGCAGGCCACGGCTAACATCGAATGTTCCAGAGCTTCCTTCCACTGCCGGAGAGAGGAGTCAGCCTCTGGGGGGTCGTCAGGAAGCTGCAGCAAATCCAACGAGGAAGATGGAACCCACAGAAGTCGCGCAGCCGCTCAGGACAACCCCACGCCTAACGAGGCATGCTTGCTCTACTGGCGGGGTGTCGTGCGGGGAAATCACGTAAATTCAGCCTCTTTGGGTGTGAGCAGGAGTTGGGCGGTGTCTCCAGGACACGAGAGGAAACGCGGAGTCGTGGTTGTGCAGAGTGAGCTGGACGGCCGTCGGCAGGGGTCAGGCAGGGTCAGGCAGGCCGGTGCACCAGGGGCGATCAGTGCGTCTGAAGGGCAAGTGAGGGTCAAGCGGCGACCAGGACAAACCCAGCAGCCTTATGGAGCCAGCCCTGGGGGAGGAGCTTAGAGACACCTTCCGCGTCTGTGTGGTGAGTGTACACCTGTGGGAGCGTGCGGCCAGCTGTGGGGTCTGCCCAGGCTGAGACGTGGCCGCACGTTTCCCGTGGGGACCTCTGGATCTGGCTTCAGAGTGCGGGGAAGGGGGCTCCAGGCCCTGCGTGCAGGGTGCCAGCGGGTGTGAGTTCTGAGGTTTTAGGAACGTGAGGAGGCGGGCTCTGTGCTCCCCTGAGCCCAGCACGCATGGTGGCCACGGGGGAGGTGGGCGGAGGCACTGACAGGGCCCCCAGGTCTCCTTGGGCGTTGTTTGCAGCCAGGGGAGTTTGCACTAAGCTGGGAAGTTGCAGAGGAGGATCAGAGCCAACCAGCTGTCAGTCAGGCTTCCGGTCACTGCCAGAGGCAGGGGTGAGGCAGGTGGCGCGAGACCGGGTTTCCGAGACACAGCCGAACCGTCACCCGTCCCTGCTCTTGTGCACAGTCGTTCGTTCTGTCCACAGTCTGTAGGAGCTGACCGACTGCCTTCCCGGTGCGCCCTGGACACTCAGGATCACAGGCCGACGGGGTGCTCCCTCCCTGGGGCTGGTGGTCCACGTCGAGTGTAACGGGGATTGTGATAAGCACACGCACAGCCCAGGGACGCAGCCCTCGGAAGCACGCCCCAAACGAATACTGAGCCTTCCACTCTCCTGGCTCTGCTGCTGGGTCCCGGGTCACTACTGAGGAGCCCACGGCGGCAAGCTTCCAGGGCAGGCCACGCCGTGCCGCCGTGGCAGGCTGCATGTACAAGAGCCACGCTGCCTGGGCCGTGTGCGCTGCGCCTGGGGGGTGCAGGAGTGCCCCTCCTTGTCGGGGGAGGACTGTGGTGCTGGGCGCACAGAGTCAGGGAGCTGAGGTTCTGTGGGCACCACCAGTGCTGGCGGCGGGGGCAGGGCAGCGCGGCCAGGA
Organism: Sylvilagus floridanus; assembly: GCA_949820135.1. Lineage (NCBI taxonomy): Eukaryota > Metazoa > Chordata > Mammalia > Lagomorpha > Leporidae > Sylvilagus > Sylvilagus floridanus. Next base: position 99,822,496 of record OX463246.1, on the reverse strand, counting down.
GGGAGGGGGCTGGGCAGGGCTCTCCCGGGAGGTAACCGTGCACGAGCGAGGACAGGCACGGTCTGCCGCGGCGGGACTTTCACTGTCCCACCCATCACTGCCTTGAGGTCGCCATTGCGTGTTTTCCAAGACTGGAAATTTGGTCATGATGCCCAGAAACTGGAAGGGTGGGTCCCGAGTCCCTGGGCTGGGGGGGGTGAGAGGGTCAGTCTACCATGTACCCGTGGAGGCGAGGACTGTGGAAGCGTCAGCAGCTCCAAAGGAGGCCGTTAAAATACAACTTGGGGACAGGGACAGAGAAGCCCGGCTCCAAAGGAGAGGGCTGGAACCCTCCTGAGAGCCGCGGTGGAGGTGGCCCAGGCAGAAACCTGCAGGGACCCTCACCACGGAGCAGCATCGTGCGAGGAGATGCTACCAGTTAATAATTCAGTGAGCTATTTTTAGAAGAAATGAAATCTATTAAAAGCCATATTTTCATTTGATTAATAAAGGCTATAAAGGAATAACAAATAACCAAATAATTAAAGCAAACCCAATCTCTTAATGCAAACATCCTCTAAACAGTCCTTAATTTGCTTTTAAATATAAATATTAAATAATGCTAAACATGTGCGCGGCTCCCTCTGCCCCCGGCTAGTTTTGCAGCTCTGGTTTAGCTGAGCGCAGACTTGCACCGCGCAGTGTCAGCCGCCTGTCTCTGCCCCACGCGCTCCCGGGCGCCTTTGCTGGGTGAATCAGACCGGACACAGCGAATTCAACTGTTGGATCAAGTGTTACTAGAAGAGTGAAAGGTTTGCCAGAAACTTTGGCCACAGAACGTGCTGAAACACTCTTCTTTGACTGCTCCAATGTGTTTTTACATCTATTCTTCCTTTTTTCAGTCACGTGACCTGTCACTCGGATGCATGCACGTTGAAGGAAATGTGTTATCACAATAACTGCACGTCCTCGCGGGCTAAGCGTGGTGCTGAGTACGTGAACAGTGCGCACTGCCCACAGCAGGGCCGCCCAGCACAGCCCCGCTGTGACCTCGCTTCGTGACTGGAGACTCGGAGCTTCCGTCTTCCACTGTCCAGGCAGCACCCGTGGGTCACGAACTCAGGCTCCCCGTGTGCGCTGTGACACCAGGGACTTGTCCTGCAACCTGACTGATCGGGGTCCATTCTCCAAACTCCATCTCCCGCCCAAGCCTTGGGGGGCTCCCTTCTGCGGTCAGCTGGAGGGCTTCTGTTCTGTTTGGTTTGCTGTCTTCGCTCCCACAGGTGGGGGGGACTTGTGCTGCTTCTCTCTCTGCGTCTGGCTCGTGTCATGTGACATGAAGCCCTCCGGTCCCATCCATTTCACTGCAGGTGACAGAATTTCATCCTTTATGTGGCTGAATAGTACTCCACTGTGTGCGTGTTGGTGAGTGTGTGTGACTGTGAGTGTGAGTGTGTATGTGTGTGAGTGTGAGTGTGTGTGGCATTTTCTGTGCTCGTCCCCTGGTGCTGACCCATGGCTGATTCCACACCCTCGCCCCGTGTGCAGAGTGTGTGAGTGTGAGTGTGTGTGAGTGTGAGTGTGTGAGTGTGTGTGAGAGTGTGTGAGTGTGTGGCATTTTCTGTGCTCATCCCCTGATGATGACCCATGGCTGATTCCACACCTTCGCCCCTGTGTGCAGAGTGTGTGAGTGTGAGTGTGTATGTGTGTGAGTGTGAGTGTGTGTGTGAGTGTGAGTGTGTGTGGCATTTTCTGTGCTCGTCCCCTGGTGCTGACCCATGGCTGATTCCACACCCTTGCCCCTGTGTGCAGAGTGTGTGAGTGTGAGTGTGTGTGTGAGTGTGTGTGCATGTGTGAGTGTGTGTGAGTGTGAGTGTGTGTGGCATTTTCTGTGCTCGTCCCCTGGTGCTGACCCATGGCTGATTCCACACCCTCGCCCCTGTGTGCAGAGTGTGTGAGTGTGAGTGTGTGTGTGAGTGTGTGTGCATGTGTGAGTGTGTGTGAGTGTGTGTGTGGCATTTTCTGTGCTCGTCCCCTGGTGCTGACCCATGGCTGATTCCACACCCTCGCCCCTGTGTGCAGTGCCGTGGGAAGCGTGCGGAGCAGGCGTCTGCTGCAGTGACCTCTCGTCCCTTGGCTGTGTCTCCTGCACCCAGCGCTGGGCTTGCTGGGCCCGCGGCAGCCCCGGTCTGCTCTGTACGGTGTCGCGGTTCCGTTTCCATGGCGGTTGCACTGCTTTACGGTCCCAGGGCCAGGTGGGAGTTGCTGTCCCCCACACCCTGCCGGCGTGCGTTACTTTCTGTCTCTCCTATAGTGACCTTTCGGGCAGCAGCTAGGTCATATCTCATCTGGTTTTGATTTGCATTTCATAAAACATTGATCATTTTTTCATTTATTGGTTGACTATTTGCATTTCTTTGATTGACAACCATCTAGTCAGGTCCTTTCCTCATTTCTTAACTGGGTTTTTTGTGGTTGTTGATGCCTTTTTGGTTCCTGATAGATCCTGGATGTGAAGCCTTTGTTGGATGAGTCGCTTACAGATATTTTCTCCTCTCTGGATCGATTTCTTTGCTGGGCAGAAGCGTCTAAACTGGATGTAATCCCGTTTGTTAAGTTTTGACTTGGTTGCCTGTAGCTTTTTTTTTAAGATTTATTTTATTTATTTGAAAGACAGAGTTACAGAGAGAGGTAGAGCGAGAGAGAGAGAGAGAGAGCGAGAGCGAGAGAGAGAGAGAGAGAGAGGTCTTCCATTCCACTGGTTCGCTCCCCACTTGGCTACAACAGCTGGAGCTGTGCCAGTCTGAAGCCAGGAGCTTCTTCCAGGTCTCCCACGTGGGTGCAGAGGCCCAAGGACTCGGGCATCTTCTGCTGCTTTCCCAGGCCACAGCAGAGAGCTGGATCGGAAGTGGAGCAGACAGGACTCAAACCAGCGTCCGTATGGATGCCAGCGCTGCAGGCTGGGGCTTTAACCCACTGCGCCACAGCGCCGGCCCCATGAGCACTTTTTGCCAAATGGAGAAATCCTTTATTTTATAAATTTCTAAAAAAAAAAAGATTAGCTAAAAAGGAGAATTTGGATCACAAATGCAGATGATCTGCAATTATTTTTCTTTAATTGTTATCGTTTTTACGGTGCGTTGTGATTCGAAACCCTTCCAGAGGAAACTGAGCCTGTGCAGCTCTTCGCCGGGTCCCTTTTACCATCTCAGAAGAGGCAGCTGTTCACCCTGCAGCGGTGAGGCAGGGCCGCGGAGAGCCCGAGACGGGGCCAAGCTCGAAGGAGGGCGGCTGGCGTGCGGCTGCAGGGCCCGCGCACCCTCGCCGTGTGCTCTATGTGGCCGCAAGAGCACCTGCTGCCCCCCAAAACCGCCCGCGTGTTGCCCACACAGTAAAACACCCAGCTCTAAGGGAAAACAGGATGTCCTTTGCCTACACAGTAACGTATAAACCCAATAGGCGTGTCTCGATGTCCCGAGGTGAGCGGCTATCAACCAACGCTCATTTCCTTGAAGGACCATTCCAGTCATGCACCCCCACTGTCGGGGTCCACGTCGCACCGCTCTGGGCGTGCTTTCTGCCCGGCCCCACCCTGATCGCGAGACTCGCCAGCCCCTGCTGTGACTGCCTTGGGTTTGGCTGCAGATTTCAGGAAACAGAGACCCCCTGGAGAGACGACTTCTGGGCAGCGGCTTCTCCAGGGACTCTGACGGGGGTCATCGAGGGGTGGGGCCAGCGGGGCAGGCAGGGCGCCTGGCCTCCGTCAGCAGGGACAGCAGCCAGGAAACGCGGGCACCTCGGCGGAGGCGGGAACCTGACGGCTGCCCCGCAGGGAGACGCGCTTGGGAACAGGAAGTGCTGAGAGGCGTTTTCAGTTACCACGTGCTGAAGTCCGCTGGGGGGGGGGGGGGGCTGATGCAAGCCAGAGGGGCCGCTGGGGTGTGGGGCTCTCCACCGTGAGAGCAGAGTCCACGCCCCACTTCTGCACGGCTCTGGAGGAGCCATGTCTATGGCTCCAAGGTGAACTTGGCTCAGACAGAGTCCAGGAAGGAGCAGCTCGTCCTGCAGCGATCAGGACTGGCTGTGAGGAGGAGACGGTGACCCACGAGGGCACCCCTCAGATAAGCAGACGTCCCCAGGGAGAGGCAATGGGGCAGTGGCACAGAGACACCGACCCAGGCACGGTGAGGCTTTGTGTTTTCACTGTGAGAGGTGGGAGAGGTGCCACACACGCGCGGTCTGGTGCTTGCTCGTGTGTTGATTCCTGGTGGGACAGACATTGTGTTCTCCTCCGAGACTGGTTCTCCTGGTTGGCGTTGGTCTTGGGAGCAGTTCTGTCCGTCACCAGCTCTCCCCGCCTCCTCCCAGGGGCTGCGCGGTACCCCGGGCCTGGACGTCCATGGCCCCTCAGCAGCCCTCGCTGATGGACGTGGAGCTGCCTCCTTGCTTTCCACAGTGGAAACAAGCACGCGTGAGCATTCGCGTGCGTGTGTCCATGTGCTGTGTGTGAGGACACTGGGTACACGCACACGTGAACACCTGTGTGGAGGTGACCAAGATGTACGCCGCATCCCGCCCCAGCATCTGTGTCTCTGTGGTGCGAACCCGGGGAGCAGGCAGCCCAGCTCCTCAGCATAGGAGCGAAAAGCTGGAAACGGGAAAATAGACAAACCTAAGACGTCAGAGAGGCCAAGACTCTCAGGCCTGGCTATAGCTGTGAGGATAGAATCGCTGAAAAGATGCAGAGTAAGAAACAAAAAGATGGGTCATCCACCCCCGCTGAGCTGCGTGGGATCCAAGTGGGAAAATGGCCACCTCGGGACAGGTGATCAGCGCATGTGCCACGCAGAGACTCGCCGTGCTGCACACCGCACCCTACCCGTGCACACGCCCCACGTCTGACCACTGCCAACATATGTCATTTCTGCAAAATAAATTCTATGACAGCTACTTAATAATGACCAAAACACAGCTCACCTGCTGCACACAGTTCCCACAGCTCACCTACTGCACACAGTTCCCACAGCTCACCTACTGGACACTGTTCCACAGCTCACCTACTGGACACAGTTCCCACAGCTCACCTACTGCACACAGTTCCCACAGCTCACCTACTGGACACAGTTCCACAGCTCACCTGATGGACACAGTTCACACAGCTCACCTACTGGACACTGTTCCCACAGCTCATTTACGGGACACAGTTCCCACAGCTCACCTGCTGGACACAGTTCCCACAGCTCACCTACTGGACACTGTTCCACAGCTCACCTACTGGACACAGTTCCCACAGCTCACCTACTGGACACAGTTCCCACAGCTCACCTGCTGGACACAGTTCCCACAGCTCACCTGCTGGACACAGTTCCCACAGCTCACCTACTGGACACTGTTCCACAGCTCACCTGCTGGACACAGTTCCCACAGCTCACCTACTGGACACAGTTCCCACAGCTCACCTACTGCACACTGTTCCACAGCTCACCTACTGCACACAGTTCCACAGCTCACCTACTGCACACTGTTCCATAGCTCACCTACTGCACACAGTTCCCACAGCTCACCTGCTGGACACTGTTCCCACAGCTCACCTACTGGACACTGTTCCACAGCTCACCTGATGGACACTGTTCCACAGCTCACCTACTGGACACAGTTCCACAGCTCACCTGCTGGACACAGTTCCCACAGCTCACCTACTGGACACTGTTCCCACAGCTCACCTACTGGACACAGTTCCACAGCTCACCTACTGGACACAGTTCCCACAGCTCACCTGCTGGACACAGTTCCACAGCTCACCTACTGGACACAGTTCCCACAGCTCACCTACTGGACACTGTTCCACAGCTCACCTGCTGGACAAGGTTCCCACAGCTCACCTGCTGGACAAGGTTCCCACAGCTCACCTGCTGGTCACAGTTCCACAGCTCATCTTCCGAATGCTGTTCCTACAGGTCCTGCAGTGTATCAGGAAAATGCTCATTTTCTCATTAGGTCTCTTTGTCTTTGCTGTGTGGAGGCTCTTCTGTTTGATACAATTGCACTGATCACTTGCACTGCTTTTGCTGGTTATACTTTTGGAGTCGCAGCCCCACACCACTGTCCACACTGTCCACACCACTGTCCACACCACTGTCCACACTGTCCACACTATTGCCCACACTGCCCACACTGCCCACACTGCCCACACTGCCCACACCACTGCCCACACTGCCCACACCACTGTCCACACTGTCCACACCACTGTCCACATCACTGTCCACACTGTCCACACTGCCCACACTGTCCACACTATTGCCCACACTGCCCACACTGTCCACACTGTCCACACCACTGTCCACACCACTGCCCACACTGCCCACACCACTGCCCACACTGCCCACACCACTCCCACACTGCCCACACCATCCACACCAAGGTGGCAGAGCTGTCCCCTTGTGTTTCTTCTAAGCTGTCTGGTCTGTTTGGATCTTGACTCCGTTTCCAGCTGTTTCCTACAGAAAACACTGAGCTAAGGTCACGTTCATTCTGCTCATGTGGATTTCCTGGTTTCCCAACACCATTTATTCCAGAGCTGCCCCTTCCCCATGGCAGCCCCTTGGCACTCCTGCTGACAATCAGTTGACCGTGAGCATGTGGGCTTGTGCCTGGCTCTGTCCACTGCTGGTGACTGTGCCAGCATCGTGTCCCTTTAGTTACCACAGCTTTGCAACGTGTTTTGAACCCTGACAGTGTGGTGCCCCCAGCACCACTTTGTTCACTTTGCTCAGGACTGCTATGGTTGTGCAGGATCTTTGGTGACTCCACACGAATTTTAGGACTGTTAAACGTGACACAGTCATTTTGATAAAGGTCGCATGAAATCCGTAAGTTGCTGTGGGTAGTTGGATGTTCTAACGGTCTGTGCTCAACCATCTGTGAAGGTAAAATCACTTCCACTTGCATTTTCTTCAGTTTCTTTCATCAATATTTTATTGTTTTCAGCCTACAAATCTTGCACCTGTTTGGTTAAATTTATTCCTACGTATCATTATTTTTTTGAGATGACATTACACATGGGATTATTTTCTTATTTTTTAGAAAGTTCATTGTTAGTTTGTAGAAATAACACTGATTTTGTAAGTTTGTTTTGTATCCTGCAACTTTACTGAATCAATTCTAACAGTTTTTTTTTTAATGAAATCTGTAGATTTTCCACATATAAGATCATGTTGTCATCAAACAGAATGAAGATAAAATCCACAGCGTGGGAGAAAGCATTTGCAAATCATACATTGGATAAGGTGCTAACAATATACAAGGAACTCAAATTAGCAGTGGCAGGAAAACAAATTACCCGCGAAACACTGACAAATAGGCATTTCTTTCTCAAAAGAAAACATATAAATGGAAAACAGATACATGGAAAAATGCTAATATCTAGTCATCAGAAAAACGCAAATTAAAACCACAGTGGGAGGGCAGCACATACCTGTTAGACTGGCTCCTTAAAAAATGAAAGATAGTAGACGCTGGCAACGACACGGAGAAAACCGCACGCTGGCTCACTGCTGCCAGCCTGCAAACCAGCACAGCAGCTTCAGAGAGCGGCGTGGAGTGTCCTCAAAGAATCATAAACGGAGCTCCATAGGGGCCGACAGTTTTACTCCTGGAGCTGTAGCCAAGAGTGGACCACAGGACGCTGTGAGCCAGACGCATCGCTGTGTTGACTGTGGCTATTCACAACACCAGGGCACAGCGACGACGAAATGCCTGTCAAGTAGGGGAGCAGATTGACAGGCGGGTTACATACACAGCGGGAACCACTCGGCCTTCCAAAGCCACTTGTGACAACGTGGATGGAGCCAGAGGCATCGTGCTAAGTGAAACAAGCCAGGCACACACAGATGCTGTCGTCTCTCATTTGTGTATAGACTTTTAAAAACCGAGATCCCAGAAAGGGAGAGTAGACAGGTGGCTCTGGGTGCTGGAGTGGAGGGGTGGCTGGGGGAGGGGAAGATGCTGGTGAAGTGGCACCCAGATTCAGTGAGACGGGAGGGTCAGACGCGGCGTGGCGACTGTGGTCAGTCCTGCACAATGTGTTTCAGCACAGCCGAAAGAGGACCTTGTTAGAAGTGACTGACGCGGTTGCTATGCTAATGATCTCAGTCTGCTCATCCACAGTGTGTGCGTGGACAGCCATGTCCCACTGTACCTCACAAATACACATGGTTATGGGTTGTGACTTAAACATAAAAGAAAGCGTAACATTTTAAGGGTTTGGTACTTGGGTTCCCTGGTGCCACTGGGGGAGAGTTAGTTCCTAGAATCAGAAATTATCAACGCCGACCGCAGCGTGAGTACGCAAGGAAGAGGCGGTCGGGGTTGCCTTCCAGTGAATTCCATCAGCGCCCCGTCATCTGCTAACTGCAGGGACGCTGTGCGCTGCTGGTGGATTCAGAGTGCAGCCACGTCCCGCGTTCCGGGTCATTTAAACACGCGCTGCACTTGAAGAGTCACATGCAGAAAAGCCCGATGTGTCCAGTTTTGGGACCTGACGAGCCCGTGGCAGTGGAGCTGTTTCGAATTCGCTCGCGCTGCTGCCTTAGCGCCACGCACCTCATTCAAAATTACTTTATTCTGGAAATAATTTCTTTCAGAAGCCAATGGGGAAAGGATTAGGCTCTTCAAAAACTTCTGAATCAAAGATACAAGCGGGAGCCGTTTCTTATTTTCTCAAAACAGGATGTGAGTGCACTGTCACCTGCTTGAGCCAGCGACAACGTGGATTCAGAACGGCTCCGGGCTCTGCGAAGACAGCAGAGGGGCAGGCGGCCTCCGTGGAAGGACCCCTCCTCTCCCACGCACGAGGCCTCCAAGGGCGATGGAAGTTTCCAGCAGCTGCTGGACCGCGTCTCTGCACCACAGCCCCCGGCCATCGGGACACAGCACCCAGCTGCGTGGCTCCCCGCGGGGTGACTGCGCAGGCATCCATGGCAGGACATCTCTTCTGGCCGCCCTAACAGAAACACCCACATTTACAGCGTTTCCTCCTCACTTTGGCGCACACACCTGCCGCCCAGTTACAACGCCCAGAGTGACTCAGCCGTCAGCCACTCAGTCAGCACTCAGTGTGGACACCAGAAATACCCGGCGGAACTGGATTCAATTCCGTCTCTTCAGGATTCCACAGGACGAGGCGGTGCTAAGTTTTGAAGTTCTCTGTTTCTTCTCACGTACCTCTGAGCAGCTTGTCACCATCCCCGACGGAGCAGGGGTGCTGAGGCCCGTCGGCTTCTCAGCTACACGTGTGTGTAACTGCACTCACTGTCAGGCCGTGGCCAGTGTTTCCATCCTAGCCGATCCACAGCATGGCAGCGAGGCCTGACACCCAGAGCTTTCAGCTTTGAATGCCTCTCAGTGTTTCCATCCACAGTGACAACACAGCAGCTTTTCCTGTTATGTACATGTGTTAAGCACTTTCGTAGATCCCTTTGAACACTCTCCTGTTGCTTTTGTGGAAAATGGCGACGTGTGTGTCTCCGTGTGTACAGGCAAATACCATCAGAAGCACCTGTGCTGAGACGGTAACCTTTCCACACACTCCCAACCTGTCTGGCTTTTCTTGAAGGTCGATTGGGTTTTTAGCCGCGTTATCTGCTCCGTGTTTGATGGAGTGGTCCAGATAACAGGCGAGAGCAAAGGAAAAGGAGTTTTTTGAAGATCAAAAGTGGCTGTTCATTTTGTTATCTGACCCTATCTGTTGTCATAGTAACAGGCTCCTTTTAACCCATGTCATGGGATGGTTGGTCTCCATCTGCTCCGTGTTCCCCCCGCCGAGGAGCCTGTCACGGGCAGTGGCGGCCGCTCCGGCCTCCCTCTGAAGACCCCCACGCTGGGAAGCCTTTAGGTCACATTTCCAATGGAGTCGGCCGCCTTCATTTAGGAGGCGGTAAAGGCTACACACAGGCTTCCGCCCCTGGTACAGGGGGACAGTCAACGCCACCTAGATGGCGCCACGGGTGGACTCCAGGCTGCACATGGCATGGCCCCCACGTCACAGAGGTGACGTGACCGGGGCTAAGGCGGCGCTGGGGCAGCCTCTTAAGGGAAGGGATACAAACCGCCCTGGCACCCTTCGCAGCTCTGGGAGGCGGCCACCTGCAGGGGCTCCCCTCGGGCTGCCCACGCGTGCAGGCTGGCATCAGGGCACAGCAGCGAGCGGAGACAGGCACACGCTGCTTAAACAAAGCCTTGGGAACGCTGAATCTCAGACGGGGAAACTGCTCCCGAGGACCAAGGCAGAGACCCAGGGCCCCTGCGCAGCCTCTCGATTTCACAGACATGCGGACATGTCCACTCCGTGTTTCCCTCGGTCCTCACGTGGCCAGGGCAGCCCCTCTGCCTCCTGCACTCGCACGCCGCCCAGGCAGAAGGCGGGAGAAAGCCCCCACGTCCCAGGGGCTGCTTGGCTCCAGCCCCGGGGGCAGCCTCACTTCTGCGATCTGTGCAGGACTTGTGGGCGGTCCTGCTCTAGTCCCCCAAAGCAGTGTCCTGCAGCGTCCTGTGGCAGACGGCAGCGTCCCTGCCCACGCGGGGGCCACCGTGTAAACAGGACAGCGCACTCGCACAGGCTCCCAGGCCTGGTACCCCCAGGGCCAGCCTCTCTGCCTTGCGGCTCTAGGCTTGCTCCCAGGGAAGGTTCTCTCGTGCCCACGGAGCCGGGCCCAGCCCAGCCCACCCTCTCCCAGAGGCACACGCACTCCAGACGGGTCGCCAAGTCACTGAGGCTCCCACTGGGCACAGCGCGCCGTGCAGAGGAGCCTCGTTCTGTTCGTCTGTGGAATGGAGAGAGCAGCGGCCCCGGGCAGAGAGCCGACAGCCCGACTCAGCGCGGGGCGGGCTCACCGAAGCGGCGCTGCACAGGTGGCTCTGCGCTCACCTGAGCCAGGAGGCCCCGCGCTGGCTGGGGGCACCGCACAGCTGCCTCCTCAGACGCCGTCACACAATGGCCGTCCACAAACAGTCCACAGTCCAGACCTGGCTGCGTGGGCTCCTTCTGGGACATCTGCACGGGACTCGGAGGGCTCTCTGCCCGTAGGGGGCCTCTGGTGGCCTCGGCCAGGCGTACTGAGCCAGAGCCAGAGCACACCCAGAGATGCTTAGCGCCGACGCAGAGCCCGGGGCCTCGTCCTCCCAGCTGCTCCAGCCCTGCACACAGCCCCAAGGAGGGGGCAGCAGAAGAGAGGAGAGGAGGGAGGGGGCTGCAAGGGAGGCACCCCTGCCCTCAGGGTGGGGCGCCCGGGCAGCAGCGAGCCAGCTGCATGGAGGCAGAGCTGTGTGCTCCCCAGGTGGGGAACGGTTTAAGGTCCTATCGGGGCATAGTGGGCCAAGCCGGCGGGTGCAGCGCCGACATCCTGTACGGCGGCGCCGGTTCAAGTCCCTGCTGCTCTGCTTCTGATCCAGCTCCGTCTAACGCACCTCAGGAGGCGGCGGAAGACGGCCACGTGTGGTGCACCTGCCACCCATGCGGGGAACCAGGGTGGAGCTCTGGGCTCCTGGCTTCTGCCGCGCTCAGCCCTGGCTGCTGCAGCCGTTCAGGGAGTGAACCACAGATGGACGCTCTCTCTCTCATCTCCGTCGCTCTGCCTTTCAAATAAATAAATAAACAAGCCTTTACAAATAAGAAAACTTAGGCGGTACGCCTCCTGATCATCGCCTAGAAAGACTGCTACTGAAGGTGGGTCTTGTGTGTTTCCTGGCCTTCGAGGGGGTCAGAGAACGAGGCCATACCCGGCTCACGCGAAAGTGGAGCCCTTGTTGGCTCCGGACAGAGCTGTGGGTGTCTAAGCTGCATTAACACGGGGGCTTCCGGGACAGGGCAGCGAGCCAGAGGCGCACTGGGCTGAGCCTGCTCCTCTGGAAGCCTCACTGTCAGCATGGCGTTGGTGACTGCCGCGGTTTCCGGTTTCAAAGGGACTTTCAGGAGAGAATAACCGCTCCGCTCTCCAGGGCTGCTCCTGTTTTGTATTTCGACAGATTAGCGGAATAAAAAACCCGGGCTTCCCAGATACTCCCTCCCGAATGGCCTCACGCGTCCTTAACTAGAAATGAAGGGGCCAGCGCTGTGGCACATTGGTGAAGCCATGGCCTGCAGTGCCAGCATCCCACGTGGGTGCTGGTTCGAGTCCTGGCCGAGGGGCGGAAGTGACATCATCCGTGCACGCCCCTCGGCCGCTGCCCGCGCACGTGTGCACGCTGCTTCCGGCGCGCAGGCTTGCTGGGTCTGTGTCGTGTGGCAGCTCCCGCTAGAGACGGCGAGTGGGGGTCTCGGGGAGGCAGGCGTGCACCTGCTGCAAGAAGCCTTCGTCCCCTCTGAGTCAGCCGTGAGCCCACGGTGTCGCCCCAGCTCCACTCCCGGAAGCCACGTCCCAGATTCCAGGAGCGACAGAGCGCTGTGATGTGGGACTGTCAATCCCTGTGTCTCATCAAACCCCGTTTGCCTCTGACCCATGGGGAAGTCTGGGTTGAACAGGATCAGAGTTAGTAGAGGGGAAAATATCTCTCGTTGTTAGCGTTGGGTGTCAAACACACGGGTGTCAGCTCCGGCTGCTGCGGCCATTTGGGGAGGGGACCAGCAGAGAGAAGCCCCACGCCCCTCTGCCTCTGCCTCTCCGTGACTCTTTCAAGTGAATAAATAAATCTTACAAAAAGGGGGGGCTTACCTCACTGCAGCACAACGCTGGCCCCCAAGATGCTACAACAGAAAGTCATTTACCAGCTGCCTACAGTGCACAGATACTGGGCGGGAATCTATGCCTAAACAAAAAATGTCTGATTTTATGCGAAGTCTGGCTTTGAACACATTTAAAATAAGTGAATATATCAAGACAAAACATAATTAAAATGAACTAATGGAAAACGTAGACGCTAAAATCCATTATTTCGCCGGTTCAGTGACACAGACGCCAGCGCCCACGTGAGAAGTACAAGCCCGAGTGCAGACGCAATTTCAATGAAATGGAGAACACGGGTGTAACACACGTGTAACACCATGCCCACGGCTGATCAGCATCACAGAGGCACGTCGTGGGAGACGTCAGCAGAGGCACGTGGTCTCCAAGGCCAGTCTCGGCCCCGAGTGGTTGTTTGAATTCTAAAACCCCCTCACGGAAGAGTGTTTGCGACGTTGCTGCGGCTCTGTTTCCCGTCTCCTGGAGCATTTTAAGGTCAGCTTCCGATGCACTTGCCAGACGCCTCTCTGTGGAGCCGGCCACGGAGCCGGGCGCAGGCCTGGGGGAGTCCTGCTCATATGGAAATGTTTAAGGGGCCGACGCAGCCTGCGAGCCCGCCTTTCATCTTGGCAAGGCTTGAGCATGGTCCATTCGAAGTCAGATAACCCAGGCAGGGTCTCACGGGGACCCTGGCCGCCGGCTCCCCGTGAGGGTCTGCTCAGCCTCAGCATTCAGGATCCCGCACGACGACCCACCCCTCACTGCCCGCCCTTTCACCCGGCGGAGGCTAATGGGACATTTACAGCAAGTTAGCGGTGAACGCGCACTGGGAGACGATACTGGAGTGTGTGCTCCTCCTAACACTCCTGGAGAGACCGGCAGCTGTGGGCCCTGACTCCACACCTCCTCGGATGGTCCCTTGCCTCCAACGCCCAAACCTGAGAATGCTTCTCTGGCTCACCCACAAAGAGGACAGAGTTCTCTATTTTAAGTGACAGGACTTTCATTCAAGACGGGTAAGAGCAAATGCAAATTACTACTGACCAAGCTCGGTCAGTCTAGGTTATTTCTAATCTTTGCATCCATTTGTTTGCCTGAGAACCACCCAGGTGTCGGTGGCTCCGCCCCTCCTGGTCCTCCCTGCAGCCCACGGGGCTCAGGATGCCAGAGCGTCTCCCACACATGGCAGGAAAGAGCAGAGGTTTTGTCGTTGCTCTTTTGTGCCTCCAATCTGTGGCAGATCAGTAATTTTATTTTGATTTTTTTAATAAACAGAACTATTTTTTAAGATTTTAAAAATTTATTTGAAAGACAGAGTAACAGAGAGAGGTAAACACAGAGAGCGAGAGAGAGGTCTTCCATCTTCTGATCACTCCCCAAATGGCCGCAACGGCTGGAGCTGAGCTGATCAGAAGTCAAGAGCCAGGAGCTTCATCTGGGTCTCCCACACAGGTGCAGGGGCCCAAGGACGTGGGCCATCTTCCACTGCTTTCCCAGGTGCATCAGCAGGGAGCTGGATGGGAAGTGGAGCAGCCGGGACTCCAACGGCGCCCATATGAGATGCGGCACTACGAGCCCGGCTTTAACCCACCATGCACTGCACCGGCCCCAGTATTTTTATTTTTTATAAAATACAATCATGGTTAATAAATAATGAGATGAGAATATACAACTTTGAAGGCATTGACATAAAATTGCTGGCATGGTGTGGCCACTGTTTCTGCGTGCTCACTCACCGTTTCTGCTCCTGCCCGTGCTGGGCTGGGAGAAGGCGTTGTGGACATCCGTGCCACCGTGCTGCAGACCCACCGGGAGACCCTCCCGCAGAGATGGGGCTCCAGTCACGGAACTCCACGCGGCCGTTTGGGGATGGGCCTCTCTGTTTTCCGGGGATTCAGCCCAAGAACTGCTGTTGTCTTCTGCCCGCCTCAAGTCCAGAGCCTGGTGCGCAGACAGCACAGGGCCTGTGTGTTGGTGAGCACTTGTCGAACGCTGTGTCTTTGAGAACCTTTGGTCACGGACACCCCGTTCCCGAGAGGTCAGTGGAGCAAGGATGAACGGCAGTGCCTCGGTGCGGGCGCTGCGGGACAGGCCCTGCGGCACTGCCTGTCCCCGAGCTGGAGTTCTGCCGACCCGCAGCCTTCCCGACCCAGAGGGCACCGGCGCGGTCCCCGCAGAGAGGGCTCGCGGTAAGCGCCCTGCTTGTGAGACGACCTGCTGAAGAGCGAGTGAAATCCGAGTGACTGTGACGTGGGGGGCTGTGTTCACACCAGTGAGCTCGGGGTCCGTGCGGGAGCTGGCGCGTGTAGGTGGGAGCCAGGATTTGGGTCGGCCGGGGCACGCGTGTCAGCAGATGTCGGGCTAACTCCAAGCTTCTCCAGGTATTTTCTTGAAAACTGAGAACTGGAACGGAAGAGGTGAAGACGTAAGGGCACGCATGTTGGCACCAGCGGGACAAACTGGGGATGTGCTGTGTCTCGTCTCTCAGCGCTGGGAACTATCAGAAGCCAATGCTAACGTAAGAATGCTCCAGAAGGTGGCCTCGTAGGGGCAGGGTGCCGTCTCCACGTGTCCGGGGTCAGCACCCGCCACGTGACAGCTCCGACATGGAGGGACGGTTTGCGGTCTGTCCCCTTCTGCTGGAGCGCAGTGGCCCCGGGCTCGCAGACGGGTTCCAGCTGCCAGACGGTCGCTGGGGAGTTCTAGTCGTTGATCCGGACCAAGCGGAAGGCAGAGAAGACACCAGCGTCCTGTCCCAGCCCTGGCTGTTCCCCTGGCAAACTAAGACAGGTGCTGCGTGTCGTCCCATCAGAAAGCTCAGCCGGACAGCGGTGAAGTGAAGGACTCCGCACACTCAACACCGGGGCCGCGGGAACCCGGGGCAGACAGCGCTGCGGGAAGAGCTGCATCCCCACACCGACGGCACGCACGTGCAACGGTGCCTGAGAGACAAGCGTGGCACAGACGTCCGGGATCATGAAGAAGAAAATTCTAGAACCTGGAAGAAGCTCTTGGTAGGGAGACGCCACGTTTCCGCATAGAACTCCATGTTATAAGCTCCCAGTGCCTCTGAGCTCACTGCCAGTCCTACGGGATTCCCATCAAATAGCTAAGGTCTAGGTAAGGCACTAAGTGGATCTTATCCCCAATATTTTAAAGGAGTCCTGAGAGCTTTTGTTTTGTTTTTAAGAGTTATTTATTAATTTGGAAGGCAGAATTACACCGAGAGAGGGAGAGACAGAAAGGCCAGTGTTCCGTCTGCTCCTTCACTCCCCATGTGGCTGCGAAGGACAGGGCTAAGCCAGGAGCCAGGAGCCTCGTCCAGGTCTCCCACGTGAGTGGCGGGGGCCCAAGCACTCGGTTCTTCTTCCACTCTGTTTCCTAGGCCGTAACAAGCAGCCAGGTTGGAGGCGGGGCAGCCGGGACACGCACGGCCATGTGAGATGCTGGTGCTACAGAGGAACCCTTTCCCCGCGACACCGCGGCGCCAGCGCCGAGTCTAGACTTCTAACATGACATTACCAGGCTATGACTCCCATAGGAGCCAGGAGAAAAGAGAGACGTAGGAACGAGCCCAGGTAGAAATATGAGGAACGGTCGAAGCTGTAAGGAGACGTTCGCGGGGGATGTGTGAAGTGTTTCCAGGGTTAGGGTGTGGGTTAGGGTGTGGGTTAGGGTGTGGGTTAGGGTTAGTGCTAGGGTGTGGGTTAGGGTGTGGGTTAAGGTGTGGGTTAGGGTTAGTGCTAGGGTGTGTTAGGTTAGGGTTAGGTAAAGGTTAGGGTTAGGTAAAGGTTAGGGTTAGGGTTAGTGCTAGGGTGTGGGTTAGGTTAGGGTTAGGTAAAGGTTAGGGTTAGGTTAGGGTGTGGGTTTGGTAAGGGCTGGACAGGGGTGCCGGGGACACCGTGGCAAGGCCCTGGCTACACCTTGCGCTCAGCCGAGAGCAGGGTGTGGGCAGCGGGGCAGCGTGGGCTTTGTTGCTTCAGACCAGCATCACACAGGAGCTCCAGGCAGGGCTGCATCCGCAGAGGTCCCGTCAGGAAGCAGAGCCGGTGGTTACAGCAGAGAAGAGGGGCCGGAAGCTTCCGACCTTGGGCTCATGGAGCTGAGAAGGCCCAGGAGCGCCGGGGCTGGTGGGGTCCCGCTGAAGCCCCCAGAGCCTGGAGCCCACGGTGGAAACCTCGGCGGGGAAGACAGCGGCCATGTCCCAGCTCAAGCGTTCAGGCCCTGAGTGGCTTCCTCCCCACCCTGCCTGGCCATCCGCAGGCCGTCGGGGATAGGGGATGGAGGGCAGTCGGCCTCCCGGAGCCCACCTGTTCACACCCGGAAGCACCTTCGCAGACCACACCCCTTGTCAAGTTGAGGCATTGAAGCAAGAGCACCATTAACCAAATCCGAAGTCAAACAGAGAAGAGCTGAGAGCTGTGGGCCCTGCAGCCGGCAGAGGGCTTTCCTTCTGCTCACGGAGGGGGAGAAAAGTAATCGAATGTGGAAAATCGTATTAAGAGCATTTTGCGAAAGGTAAAGATACGAATACGCTTTAGAAACATTCAGATTGGCCGGAAATTTTCAGAAAG
Organism: Sylvilagus floridanus; assembly: GCA_949820135.1. Lineage (NCBI taxonomy): Eukaryota > Metazoa > Chordata > Mammalia > Lagomorpha > Leporidae > Sylvilagus > Sylvilagus floridanus. The sequence continues at coordinate 99,805,227 of OX463246.1, read as the reverse complement.
CTTAAAATCTCTAGATTCCGAATTGTCTTCATCCAATCACTGATTCGGAAGAACCCGGCTGCTCGGTGTTCTAAGGGGAGGGGTCGCTGTCACCGTTCTGGAAGGCACTGGGCTCACTCTGCCGCACGTGCTCATGCATGTGGATGGCAAAGCCTTTTGTTGGACACAGACTGCGCCGGGGGCAGCAGTCGCGGCTGCTGGGCACTGCGCCCGTATCGGAGTGCCCGGTTCGAGTCCCAGCACCGCTCTTCATCCCACGTCTCACTAACGCACAGCTGAGAGGCAGCAGGTGACGCTCAAGTGGCTGAGTCCCCGCTGCCCACGGGGGAGACCCAGACGGGGAGCTTGGATCTGGGCCTCAGCCTGGTCTAGGTCTTGAGTGTTTCAATGATTTGTAGAGCGAACAAATGGGCGGGAGAGCTCTCTCCCTCTCTCTTTACCTTTCAAATGATTAATTTTTTCTACATTAGAATGCTTTAGCTGATGAAAAATAATTTCATAAATATAGCGCAAGTTAGGACAGGAAGGAATTGTTTATTCTGTAAATCCTCCTCACTCTTCTAAACAGAGACAATGTTGCTCAAGGTACCGCAGTTAGCACCAGAGTAAGTGGCGACTCGCCTTAGTGCAGACAGCAGGAGATACAAAGCACCAGAGTAAGGAGACACCCGGACAGCAGGAGATACAAGCAACAGCAGGAGATACAAGCAAGACCCAGGGAGGCCCGGAGGAGCAGCCAGCTGTGCTGCCGGGCTGGCGCAGGCGCTCCCCGGGGCAGGAGTGGCTGAGCTGTGGTGGTCGCACCCACACCAGCTATCCCTGGAGGCCCCTCCTGCGCACGAGCCCAGCACCTGTGTGGATCCTTCACGAGATGGCTCCACAGAGCACTGACCGCTGGGCAGGCCCTGTGGACGGGCATGGGAGGACTTGCATGGCCAGGACTCTGGCAGGAATCCAGTGCACTCTCACGGTAGCTGTGCGTTAGGGAAAGAGGTGCGCACAGCCCAGCGCAGTAACCCTTGGAAAATCCAAGCTGTCTGAGACGAGACGCCCAAATCCTCACCCGCGAGCGCTGACTCCAGTCCACGGCAGAGCCTGGAATGAGACGAGTTCAGAATTACTTTGAGTGGGTGCAGTTAAAAAAACCCCACGAGAATGTCTTCGGGGTTGGTAGCCTCTGATAAAGCCGGCGTTTCCTGATGTGTTTCCCTTCAGCGTGAACCGTGCTGTCCGGCGACTCGGCTATTTCATTCGAAGGGAGTATAATGAACTGTTTCCTTTGTATTGATTCAAGAAATACGGTGCTTATTTTTTGCTCAGTTCTCCGGTAGTTATTCCACGGGTGAAGGGGCAGCTCCATCTGTTTCCTAACAGGACATTCTGGGCGAGATTTGCAAGTCCTGGAGGCACCTTTGAGCGTGGATAGATATGCGCTCCTGCCTTCCGATGGGCCGTTTTTTACTACCAAAGGATGATTATGTCGTGTGCTTTGAGACACCGGCCATAATATATGTCCTGTCCCTTTATTGCATTTTGGAATCATAAACAATGACTGTTTGGCTCAAAGCCATTTATTCAGCCCAAAAAGACATTATTTGCACAACAAAAATCAATAAAAATGTGACCGGGTCCGGCTGGATACTTTGCTCAACTGTGGGATTTGTCTATCAGCGATGGCACACCATCTCTCGAAGCGCACTGCGGCCCGAACCCGGCTATTGATCCCGTCAGCAGTGATGGATGCCGGCATTTGGACACGGCTGTGGCAGCGAATCTCGATTAAGAGACCATTCCCGGCTTTGCCCGCAGCGGTCGGGACGGCCGGTGCGCAGAGACTTCCTCCCTTCCGAGGGTTTCTCCCTCTCGTGGCGGGAGGCGCGCTCGGGACCGAGGTCATTACCGAAGGAATTAAGTCAGCCCGTGTGCAGCTGGTGGCTTCGGCTCACACCAAACTCTGCTGATGGGGACAGGCGCGCCGGCCCTTCCCTCGCTGGGAGGGTGGGGACAGCGAGTCCCTCTTGCCGGGCTGGGGAGGGGCTGCCGGCAGCCATGGCCCCCTTCCGCTCTTCCTGGTCCCCTGGGATGGCCTGCCTTCCCCCCAGGAAGTAAGCACCCCTGTGACGGGGCTGGTGTGAGTGATACAGAAAACAAACCAAATAGGTTATAGACAATTTACTGCCCGGAGCTCCGGGAGACGCGTGATCCATTATCCCGCAGCCCCATAAATTCAAAATATAAAATTGTTTTTCATTTTTCATTTGCTATCTCCCTACCCGCACCATAAATCTGACCCGTGCAGCCACACAGCACAAGGTGAGGGCACTTGACAATACTTTGACTTCATTTTACTTCATTTCATTTCATTTTATTTATTTGGGTATTTATGCCACACCTTTTCCAAAAAGATTTCGTGGGGAATTGAGCTCCCGGGAGAGAGGCCTACCCATCACGGGGAGACTGAGTTCCGGCTGTGCCCGTGTGCACCTGCGGCCCCACGGCTCTGGGCGGTGAGCATCGGCCCAGCCACGGCTGCTCCTGCATGGACAGTGGCTCACGGTGTGCAGAGCCAGAGGGGCTATCGCCCTCCCCATGCTGGCACGTGCTGGGCTGTGGGCTGCTGTCTTTGGACCCCAGACTGATCCCAGGTCACGCGCGTTGCTGACACTGATGGCTGTTCTTAAGTCTCTAAAACACTGCGGGGAGTAACAGTCAGAACTGGCCGTGAAAACTGAGTGTTGTGGCCAGCGGCAGCCTCCGCGGGAGAGAAATCTGCTCCGTGTTCAGCCAGAGCCAGGGCGGGGTGTGTGTGTGTGTGTGTGTGTGCGTGCATGTGTGGATGTATGTATGTACGCATGTGCACACACGTGCACATGCATGTGTGTACATATGCGTGCACGCGTGTCTGTGTGCGTGTGTGCACGTGTGTGTATGTGCACATGTGCCCACGTGTGCAGACGCATGTGTGCATTATGCGTGTGTGCGCGTGCGCGTGTGTATGTGTGCGTGTGTGCGTGTGGAGGCCTCCTGGCAGTTTCTTTCTCTGGGTTTCTGCAGTCGAGGCCCTGTGTCCTGGTTGTGAGTTTTGCACGAGTGCTAAGTGCTTTAACTGTCTTACACCACGCGTGATCCTCTAACCCTGTATTGTGGCTGCACTTTTCAGTAGGCGCACAGCGGACAGGAAGTGCTGGTATCAGGGAGAGGTTCCTAGGACAATGGATTGCCGGTGCTGTTTGCAGTGAGCTGAGAAAATGGCCCAATTAGAGACTTTAACAAATATTTGTCGCCTGAACTGCTGAAGTGAAAGTGCATTTAGCTTAAGTTTAATGCTGAATCTACTTAATTGGAGTTAAATTGTCCTTTCAGTGACTAATTCAGCAGAGTGTGAATGGTAGATTACCTCCCGTGACACTCCAACCGCGCCAGCCTGGAATGATCCGGGGGAAGCCCCGGCAGGACCGTGTCCGCTGTGCGAGCCAGCTGGCGTCTCGGGTCCGGCGGTGCCACGCTTCCACGCTCCGCGACAGCGTCGTTCTGAGTCTTTATTAGGGGAAGGGTTGTGTGATGGCATCCACACTCAGCGCAGACACTCAGAGGGCAGACACTCAGCGCGTCACAGAGAGAGGGTTTCTGCTCCCCGGGCTCCAGGTGAAGCCAGCTCTGCCTCTGCCTCCTCCCAGCTAGGAGCATCAGTCAGTGAGGAGCAAACAGCACACCGAGAGGCCAAGTGCTTTATTAATTCATCATCGGAATTATCTCAGCACATTAATATTAATAGCCTCAAATTGGATTTCATTTAAGAGGTGAAATAAATATGCAGAGAGTAATGGCTGCACCGGCTAGAGGCCGGCTGAGGGCTTCCACACGCCTTACCCAGGAGGGCTCCTGGCGCCCCCTTCCTGGCGGCCTTGGCAGTGGTGGGGGCAGCTCAGCCCCTAGATGGGAGGAGCTGCTCCGGGCGGCCTGGCTCGGCCTGTGCTGTCCAGGGACTACTCCAAGCGTTCCGTTTATGCAAGCAACACGAACCATGGCTCTGCAAAAAGTTCCTGGAAATCCATGCACAGACCTCGCATTTTTCTGCACCAGACTTAACTAATCCTTGAATCTCGTTTTTTCCCGTGGCCTTGGGAAGAACCCTCACACTCCCCCGCAGTCACACTTCATCCCCTCAGGGACATGGGAAGAAGAGTCTGGCGTCCCATCCACTCCATTGTGGACATAAAAATCACTGGGCTCCAGGGCTGGTGCTGGGTACAATGGGTTGAGCCACAGCCTGCGGCACCAGCATCCCACGTGGGCGCTGGTTTGAGTCCCGGCTGCCCCACTTCTGATCCACCTCTGCTAATGCACCTGGGAAAGCAGTAAAAGATGGCCCAGGTGCTTGGGCCCCTGCACCTGCATGGGAGACCTGGAAGAAGCTCCTGGCTCCTGGCTTCAGATTGGCACAGCTCTGGCCGTTGCAGCTATTTGGAGAGTGAATCAGCAGATCTCTCTCTCTCTCTCTCTCTCTGCTTTTCAAATAAATAAACAAATCTTTAAAGAAATCAATCGGCTTCTATTCAGGAAAAATCTTGACATAGTTTCAGTGGAACTTCGTTGGGTCTTTATTTTTTAAACGTTTATTTATTTGAGAGGTAGAATGAGAGAGAGAGAGAGAGAGAGAGAGAGAGAGAGGTCTTCCATCTGCTGGTTCACTCCCCAGTTGGCCACAGTGGCTGGAGTTATGCCGATCTAAAGCCAGGAGCCAGGAGCCAGGAGCTTCTTCCAGGTCTCCCATGTGGGTGCAGGGGCCCAAGCACTTAGGCCATCCTCTACTGCTTGCCCGGGCCACAGTAGAGAGCTGGATCGGAACTGGAGCAGCTGGGACTCGAACCAGCGCCCATGTGGGATGCTGGCGCTGCAGGCGGTGGCTTAGCCCACCATGCCGGGTGCTGGCCAGTGTTGGGTCTCTACCCTAGGCGGTCACAGCACAGAATTCATTCTCTCGTGGTCCGCGAGGGCCCCTGGGGCCAAGGAGGCCAGCGGGCAGGGCCAGACTTCCTCGGGGTCTCAGGGCAGGGGCTCCCTGTTGGCCCACGGGCCTTGGGTGTCTGGCCATGACACCGCCTGCCCTAATCACACCTGCAGAGACCCCTCCCCAGATGGGCCCAGACACAGCACTGGGGTCAGGACTTGAACGCATCCCCTGAGCGGGGTGTATTCGCTGGTAATTCCAAGGTCACTCTGAACCTGAAATCCAGTGTTTGCCAACATTGTACCCCAGAGGGCAGAGGTTTCCACCCAACTCCCAGCAGAAGGGCGGAGCTGCAGAGAGGAAGGGGCGGCTGGCGGTGGTTAAAGGTGGCCTCCCAGGTCACTCGGGCCAAGGCCCGGCACGTCTGCTCCGTGTGGGCTGACCCGGGAGGGGTGTCATCTCCCCGGCCTGGAGCACCTGAGCCACTGTCAGTCACGGAGACCTGCCCAGGACAGCACGTCCCGCCCCGCCCTGAAGGCTGAAGAGCCACACAGGGGTTCCGCCCTGCGGGAGGGGTCCTCCCGGCGTCGGTTGTGGTGTCCAGAGGTCCTAGGCCTGGGGGCACCAAGTGGAGACCGGAAACAAGCAGGCGTGGGCTCTGCCTGCAGCTGTTCTGTTCCCAGCGAGCTCAGCCCTATCGGGAGCTCTGCTCCCCTCCCGGCAAACCTGTCCCCGTCCAGCTCCCACGGGCTCTCTGACGTCCCCAGCCCAGCCGAGAGCCCCTCCAGCGCACAGCACCCACAGGGCAGGGGGTGGGAGTCCGTGCTCTTGCCAACCACGCCCCCACCCTGCACCCCGGAGCCCCGAGCACACCTGGGCGCTCCTGTCGCTGTCCTCACCCCAGGACCCAGCGCCCCTGCAGGGCTCACGATAGGTGCGGCTCCACCGGGCCCGTCTGATCTCCACAGTCAGTCCCGGGCATTTCGGCCCAGGTTCGCCCACGGCAGGGCCCCGAGAAGCTGCGTGGACGGAGAGGTCACTCTGCTGCGACGCGTTGTCTTAGCGGAGCCTTCGGGAGCAGACGCACAGATCTGACGTCACGGATGATCCATGCTTCATTTGACCACACATGACAATGGACTTGGACGATCACCTCAATGAGGATGCAGTCCAGTTTTATACATAACTAATTTCCTAAGTGATTTAAAATAACATGGTAGTAATTATCCTGCGTTTGCCCTGACCCTGAGAATCTAACGTATTGACAAATTCCTTTAAATGGGAGAAGAGAACTAAGAAAACGGAATGCCATCTCCCCGGGGGGAGGTGTGTTCCTGATCAGGATCCTAAGGAGTCTCTGGGGGCCGGAAGCAGCACTGAGTCACCTCGGTCAAGGTTCCCACGCGAAGCTGCGAGTCCTTCTCGGTGGCCGTCTGGGTGCTCTGTCTGCTCAGTGCATGACTGGGAGGCCACGGTGTGGCCAGTGTGAGCCCTCCAGGTGAAGCCCCACCCACAAATGACCTGCGACTACCAGCAGCAGCCCGAGGGCCAAGAGCCAGCCAGGCTCTCTGTGGCAGGGGGCCGGTGCTTGGTGCACACCCAGGGCCTCTGCAGAATTGGGGGGACCTGAGGGACCCAGAGCACAGGCGGCGCCTACCCCAGCGCCGGAGCCTGCAGGTGGCACACACTGGCACCTGCTGCTGGCTTCCCTGGGCTCTGGACCTGTCTCGCCAGAGCTGGGGCACTGGCCAGCTAACAACGGAGCTGTTGAGCCTCTCCCAGGTGCTGTCCTCAAAATGCAAACCCAGCAAGGCCCTTTGGGCACGTTGATTCTAGCCAAAGAGAAGCACACACAGACAGCTGGGCAGAAGGGCAGGGGAGAGCAGCCCCACACTGGCTCCCAGCCCAGGTCCCAGGAGATGGCCGAGGGCAGCCTGAACATGAGGACACGACACGGCCAGCTAACCTTTCTCTCTCGTCTCAAGCTCTGTGACGTGCCGAGCGCTGACTCTGAGACACGCCCTTGAGGAGCCATCCCCTCGCCCGCCCAGGGAGCCCTGGCCCTGCCCCCACAGCACTGGGTTCGCACCCCTGTGACACCTGCACGCGGGGCTGTGCTCTGTGAGGCGGAAGCAACTGTGCCAACTGGCAAACGCGCTGAGTTTTCGACAACATGGTTTCTGTACCTAAAGCATCAGTATCTTGTTATAAAGTAAAAACCTTGCACTGGACCGCTCGTCCGAAGGCAGCGCTGTGTCCGTGGGCTCGGGGCGTCCGCCTGCCTGGGGGGGGGGGGCTACAGCTCCCAGCTGGTGACAGCTCAGATGTCTGCCAACGCTCCAAGTGGTGAACTTCCAAAAGTCCCCAAAACTTGCATCTCCCACCCCAAAATGAAACCAATTTACACTCCCATAAAGCACATAAAATACGATTTTATCCCTAATCTGGTGGACCCAAAATAGTTTCCTACTTTCATTTTCAGTTTTCTAATTACCTGTGCACCTGCACATATTTTTGTTCTGCGGATTCTCGCTATTTCTCTCGAGAATTTTTGTATCAGATAGTTTCTTACTAACTTGTCTTCTTCCTCTGTCAGTGATGTTTGTAGGCTGTGCAGGCATCTTTTCCAGGTTGGCAAATGTTTTAAAGGTTGTCCGTGGCTTTTTTGCCGCATAGTTTTTCATTGTAATGCACTCGATATTACTCACGTGTTACATTCAGGAGGGCGTTGGGTCTTGAAACACAAAACCAGAGAAGCAACAGCAACAAATATCCCTACCCAGGTGAGTGGATAGAAAAAAGATGATGGACAGGTGACAGACAGATGAAGGGTTGACAGACAGACAACAGGTAGATATACAGACACACAGATAGATGATCGATGGACAGGTAAGTTACAGAGAGCTGGACACGCAGATGGACGCACAGATAGCTGACGATGGACGTGCAGATAGGCAGAGCCTGGAATACCTGTGTCGAGGACTCAAGCCCTTTGGGTCTCCGCTCACAGGAAACCTTGCGGAAGTGCGTTAGCCTCAACCAGAGACAAAGCCCACACTGTTTTGCTCTGTTTTGTGCTGTCGCTCCCCCAGCCACAGGCTCCTGAGCCCTCCCCCGCACGATTCAGGCGCAGAGAGGCAGGTCCTTCCTTGGTGCCGCGGGAGTGGATGTTTTCATACGTTAAGGCAGTAGATAGTGTTCAGGTTTCCAAGCTCTGAGTCTCACTGCTGCACATGAAGGCTGCTTCTGCCTGGGATCAGTCACGGGTGCACCTGCAGGTCTGACCTCACTCCACCCAGGGCTCGAGAACTCAGTGGGATGAGTGACAGCCGTGTGGCCAGTGACCGCAGGCGTAGACCAGGACAGGACCCCTCTCCCAGTTCCAGAGAAACAAAACAGCTCCGAGCCCCCTCCCACGCCCCCTTGATCTGGGCCCCCAGGGGTGGGGGGAGCAGGGAGACCTCCCTCAGAGAGCATGGGGGGGGCCCTGGGGACCCTCCTTGTCCCGAGTGGGGTCTGATCTATAGCAGTTTTTAGATCAATCAGTTACAGCCATAAACAGCAGGGAGAGGAAGGGGGAGGGTTCAAGTGGGTGGGGGATGCTAGGCCCTGGGCCACGCCCACACCCACGACTCACACCCGCCCCCGCTTGGAATGGCAGACTGGGGCTCCACCCTACTCCGGACATCAGTCAGGGGCCCCAGGGTGAGTGTTATCAACTCGGAATAATTTCGGTTGTTGTTTCTGCTTTAGAGAGATAAACGCACTCAGCTGCACCCGGACCCGAACTCCGGGGCGTGCGTTAGAAGCCACTGCCTCCGCACATCAAGGCAGTAGGTGCGGACGCTCCAGGCTGGCAGGGGCTCTGCCCTGCGTCCTGGAAGCGTCGGCGCTACGTCAGGTTTGTGAATCCATCAGTGCCGCCGCTCTTGGGCAGCCCCGGACTTATTTCACGTTGGTAGTGCTCTTAAAATTTTAAGCTATTTAATTAACTTCAGTAAATATTGAACATTGAGCGGCGTGAGCACATTTTCCCCAGGAATATTTAAATTCAGCGAAGCCCTTGTCCTGAGACACGGAGCTCATCTCCTCCCGTTCCTCCCCACGCGCCGTCCTGGGCAGGCCCTCCGAGCCCCTCCCTACCGCTTGGTTTTGGGGGGGTTGAGGGGAGCGCTCCGCGGGCCTCCTTGTTGTCTGGTTTTTCCTGCCATTTGTGTGGAGTCTGAGGCGGAGAGGAAACATATTCTCGGCATTGCCCACGCCCCTCTCTTCATAGCGACAGCCCCGCGGTTAGGGTGCGACGTGCGGCTGGGAGGCTGCGGTCATTAATACGGGCGGGGGCACTCCCCTGTTCAGAGCTGTCCAGCAGAGCTGACCCGAGCGCAGTGTCTGGCTGGGCTGCATCGCTCGCCGCGGGCGGCCTTTCCAGCTCAGACGAGCAGGAGGCGGGCCTGGTCCTCGGCCTCGCTGACTCGTATCCAGGAATCCGCGTTCTCTCGCGCTGGGCACTTACGTTCCGCCGAATCTTCCGCCTGTCTCCTGCTAGCATTAGTCACCTAACTGTGCTGAGAATGGGCAGCTGTGGCTCACCCAGGGCGCTGGCCCCGCCTCTTCTCCATATCCACTCCCAGAGGAAGCACAGGTCCCTCACGGATGCAAGCGAGCCAGACTGTGCAGGGGTGCAGCCGAGTATGCCCCTGAGTGTGCCCGAGGGTGCCCCCGAGGGTGTCCCAAGCGTGTACCTGAATGTGCACCTTACACTAACACTAACCCTAATCCTGAAACTGACCCTAACCTCTAACCCTAACACTAGCCAAGCCCCAGCCTTAGCCCAGCCCAGCCCAGCCCAGCCCCAGCCCCAGCCCAGCTCAGCCCTAGCCCAGCCCAGCCCAGCCCAGCCCAGCCCCAGCCCCAGCCCAGCTCAGCCCTAGCCCAGCCCAGCCCAGCCCAGCCCAGCCCAGCCCTAGCCCAGCCCCAGCCCAGCCCCAGCCCCAGCCCCAGCCCAGCCCCAGCCCAGCCCCAGACTAGCCCCAGCCCAGCCCCAGCCCCAGCCCAGCCCCAGCCTAGTCCCAGCCCAGCCCAGCCCCAGCCCCAGCCCCAGCCCAGCCCCAGCCCCAGCCCTAGCCCAGCCCCAGCCCCAGCCCAGCCCCAGCCCAGCCCCAGCTCAGCCCCAGCCCTAGCCCTAGCCCTAGACCCAGCTCCAACCCTAGCCCCAGCCCAGCCCCAGCCCAGCCCAGCCCTAGCCCAGCCCAGTCATAAACCAAAGCCTAACCCTAGACCCAGCTGTAAGAAAACCCTAACGCTAACCCAAACCTTAACCCTCGACCTGGCAGTAGCCCTAGCCCCAGGCTTATGGTTAGCATTAGGGTTACGGTTAGATTTAGGGCCAGGGCTATGGCAGGAACTCAGGCTGGTTCTGGGGCTTGGGATAGGATTAGTGTTAGGGGTAGGGTAGGGGTAGGGGTAGGGGTTATGTCAGGGTTAGGTTTAAGTTTAGGGTTAGGGTTAGGGTTAGTTTAGAACTATGGTTAGGACTAGGGAAGGAGAGGGGAGGGGAGAGGAAGGGGAGGGGAGGGGGAGGGGAGGGGGAGGAGAGATTCCGGGAGACCAAGAGCAGGGGCGCTGCAAGAAGAGACACGTGGCTTTGCGCCTGTGCTGCCGGCTCCTCGGGCCCGTCTGACAGAGGCCATGCGGCTGCGCAGCCCACGGCAGGGGAGGCGCTGTGGGCAGGTGGCCTCGGGGCAGGGCCCCCTCCTGGCCAGCTGGTGCTGCCCTCCTGGGGCTGTGAGGGCGAGGGCTTGCAGCTTCCCACAGGCTGAGAGTGGGCGGGGGATGGGGCAGCTGCGGCAGGGCCACCGAGAACTGAGGGCACGGGGCCACGGCAGGGCCACCGAGAGCTGAGGGCTGCGGCAGGACCACTGAGAGCTGAGGGCCACGGGGCCACGGCAGGACCACTGAGAGCTGAGGGCCACGGCAGGGCCACCGAGAGCTGAGGGCCACGGGGCCACGGCAGGACCACCGAGAGCTGAGGGCCACGGCAGGACCACCGAGAGCTGAGGGCCACGGGGCCACGGCAGGACCACCGAGAACTGAGGGCCACGGCAGGACCACCGAGAGCTGAGGGCCACGGCAGGCCCACTGAGAGCTGAGGGCCACGGGGCCACAGCAGGACCACTGAGAGCTGAGGGCCACGGCAGGACCACCGAGAGCTGAGGGCCACGGCAGGACCACTGAGAGCTGAGGGCCACGGCAGGACCACTGAGAGCTGAGGGCCACGGGGCCACGGCAGGACCACTGAGAGCTGAGGGCAGCCCCCGTCTTCCTGCTCGCCAACCCTCCCTGCAGATGCAGACGCCCAGCTCTGGACACCCAGGCATCAGCGCGGGTGGCGTGTGCCCCGTGGTCGGGACCAGCGGCTAGTGCGGGAGACCACGGCGCCAGGTGTGCACACCTCCCCACGACTACCCTAGTGCTGGGCCAGCCCCCTCCCCCTCCTGATGGGGAGAACCCAGGGACCAGGTTGCTGCCACCAGGACATGCAGTGTGTGCAGGCACGCAGGGTCCTGCAGCTTCTGTCTAGAACTTCCGGCTTGTGGGGAAACTGATCAGAGGGTCTCCAGCAGGGCTGAGCTTGGCCCGCGCCCTGCAAGGCCCCAAAGAGCCGCGAGAGGATGGAAGCCCCGCTGGGCCGCGCACCCCTGCGTCAGGGACCCAGGCAGGGCGTGGGCTCTGCAAGGGGGTGTCTGCACGCCGGAACACACGTGAACACCTGTGAACACGCTCCAGGATGCCAGGGGCCTGCAGGAACACGGCTCCCCCTCGCCTGGCCAGAGTCCCTGACAGTCTTAGCGAGTGAGCGGAGCCTCGGTGGCTGCGCTGGGCGGAGCTGGCTGCGACTTGCCCGCGCCAGCCCCTGCTTCCACCATGGCAGAGGCCACGGCTCAGAGCCACACGGCCAACTGTCCTCCCCAGGTCCACTCGCTCGGCAGGTGCAAGAAGGCAGAGGGCCCCGAGCAGCCCCGCGCCCAGCCTGGTGCGGGATGGCGGCTGGACTTATCTACTCTCCCCGCCAGTTAATGAAAGCTCTCAAGCCAGTGCCTCGTGGAGCTAAATAGTGTAATTAAAAAGACATTTGGATTTTCACCTGTTCATTCTAGCATTTACACAGCAAATGTTCCCCGAAATGACAAAATGCTTTTGGTTTCCACTCTCCGGCTCCGTGCTTTGCTGCTCACAATCTGACGAGCTCCTGGCGGGTCGGCAAGCCATCGGTTCCTCAAGAGGCAGCCAGGGCCCTATTGAAGGTGGACCGTGGGGGCTGGGGGCCCAGGGCAGGGACCCCAAGGCTGCTGATCCCAGGCTCCGTGTCCCGAGACAACAAAAAGAACAGAACCAGGCACTGCAGGAATTCGGACAACAGCTGGTGGCCTGGCCTGCGCAGCGGTGTGGCCAGGAGGGCTGGGTCCCCGGTGCAGAGACCTCCCCAGGACAGTGTGTAAGGAACTCCGTGGCAGCACGGGCCACAGCAGGGACCTGTGGGTCCGTGGCTCGGGTGGCGCCACGCCGTTCACCAGCAACACCTGTCTACATGCGAGGTTTACAAACGAGTTCACATCGAGTTCATCGACGGGGTGGATTTGTCATTTTGAACTGCAACCTTAAGTGAAAAGGCACTGGGGAAGGCAGAAGGCTCTGGGGGGACGGCTGCGATCCACGGCCCGGACGTTTCTATGGACTTCTTTAACCTCTGGCCTTTGCGGGGGGGAGATCAATAAGGTATTAAGAAAATCGTGAATTAATGTTTCATAGAGTGTAGAGGAGCATCCGGGCCAGGCACCGGAACGCTGGGGGGAGGGGGGTGAGAGTGGAGGCGTCCTGGTGTTGGAGCCCAGAACGCCACTGGGGGGGCGCGGGGAGGGCCTCGAGACCTCTGCGCCCCGAGTGGAATCCCTGCCGTGAGCTGGATCGGACACCCGAGATGAACCACGTCCTCTGAGCCCAAATCCCGGCGGGCTGGGCCTCCGTGCTGGGGCCACCTTTTCCCGCATGGCCTGAGCAGGGGCCCTGTGAGTGCCTGGACCTCTTCCATGTCCCCTCCCTCCCCAGGAATGTGGGCCCCTGAGGGCCAGGACTCTGCAGCCCTGGTGGCCCTAGCTCTCAGAGTGCAGCCCCAGCACTCAGCCAACCAGGCGTCTCCACATGGCCCCGGGGCACCCAGCAGCTTCAGGACAGGCCTGGGTGGTGCCGCCTTCCCGGGCGGGCGTCCACTCTCTCCATCCTCCTGTCCTCCTGGGAGCTGCTGGCCCGGGAGCAGCTGCCCCCCAGCCTGTGTGCACTTCAGCGCTTGGTGACAGGGGCACAGTTCGGACTGGCCTGGGCGTTTTGGCTCCCAGATCCCACGTCTGCCCTGCACAGAAGGACAGGTGCTGACCCAGCGCTCTGGGCGTGTTTGTTAAAATGCGTCTTTCCCTGTCGGACTCACAGTTCACCTGCAGCCGGGCAGCAGGGTGGGGGCTCAGAGACGCTGGTGGACTGCAGAGGAGGCCCAGCGAGCGTGCAGAAGGGGCGGGGACCCTGCTCCCCGCCCCCCTCCTCCCGTGCAGGAGGGGCAGAGCTGGGAGGCAGGTCACCAGGTCACCTGCTGCTCTGACTGCTATCTGCATCCCCTGGCTCCTCTGAGTCATTGTCTTAATTGAAATCACCTGGGGAGCAGAAGAACCGCATTCTTCAGGGGCAGCTGAGGAGGGAGGTGGGGAGGGGGGGCAGACCCCCTGCCGTCCACGGCGCCCTGGACAGCAGAAAAGGGCCAGCGAGCCGCCTGGGTGCACCAGGGACCCCGACAGCGCCGTGCACCCTTAGGCCCTGGCCGGCCCAGGGGAGGGGTGCTTTCACCCCTGCCCCTTCTCAGCTCCGTGAGAGCCATCGTTCCCTAATGTAAAGCCAGTAATCAGCATGACCAGACCTGATGCCCCGCTATTTTCTTGGCTCCGCTTGCGTGCAGAGGCGGGAGCCCAGCACAGGAAGCAGGCTCCAGGTCCCTGCTCCGTGGCAGGAGGGCCCGGGGCTGTGGGACCCAGCCAGGGCACACACCCTCCAGACAGAGACCAGGGGAGCGGCAGGCAGGGGCAGGCCATCGTGGAGGGAGGCAGGGCTGTTCGTGGGCCCAGGGTGTGGCGCCTGCCCCGTGATCCCCACGTGGAGCAGTGCTGGCCTCCCAGCTCAGTGACCACCTGCACCTGCTGGGGTCTGCCTGCCTGTCCTGTCCAGCAAGGAGCTGGTGGTCGCGAGTGTCCATGATCGACTCAGGGAGAGACGTGTCAGGGAGATGCGGCTTTGTTAGACCGAACAGCACGTGGGGGCTTGGGAGCTGGGGGCACTCGCCGGTGCCATGGCTCCCCTGGGAAAAGAGACAGCAAAGGTGCTTTGTCCCCGGAGCAAGGACATGGAGGCCCATGGAGCGAGCCGGTCGTCCACAGGAGCACCTGTTTCAGCTCTCCGGATGCACGCTGTCCTTCGGGTGGCCCGATGTCCAGCGGTCTAGCTTCAGTGCCTGCAGGCACCCATTCCCGGCCGGCACCCAGCACCCTGGAGGCTGCCGAGTGCAGCCTGCCCTCCAACTGGTCTCTGCACAGGAATCCCGGGCAGCAGCCCCGGTTACGGTTGCGCAAACCAGGCGCAGTGCATCACAGCGGAGAGGGCCAGGGAGCGCTCTTCATCCCCGTGGCATGGCAGGCCCTGGGGAGGGGTCAGCCTTCCTGTCTCTGGTGCTCACTTGGGGACCACGCTTGCAGGGGCACCTTCAGGCTGCACCGGCGCTGCCCAGGGCACTCCCGTTGCTGTGCGCCCGGCCCCTGTGCGGTCTCACTTTTGATGCTGCATGCAGCTGGTGCAGCATTGTGGCAGACACCGCTGAGTGCTTCCCAGGAGCCGGCCTGGGTCCTGGGACATTTGCACGGCTCCTCTCATCCGGAGCTGGCAGCCAACTGCATAGGAAGGGAGAGTCGGGGGTGATGGAGAAGGAGATGCAAGGAGGGGGTGCCAGGGTCTGGGAGCAGAGACCCTGCAGACAGGCTGTGCGCGAGCGAGGGGGCCGTGTGGCCTTCCTCCTGCCTGTCGTGGATGCACAGGATGGAGGCACCCGCTGGGCTGACAGTGACTGAGTTGTGGGGATCCTATCAGCCGAGCAGCCATCATCTGGCTGAGGGACTCGCAGCAGTGACAGTCGCCCACTTGACACCAGACAGGTGACGCTGGCTCCGGTGCAGAGAGGGGCAGTGGATGGATCGATGGGCGTCTGCAGACTTGGCACGGTCCAGCCCAGCTCTGCATGAGCAGCCAGCGTGGAGGCCGCACTCCTGCCCCGCAGCCTGGCCGGTGCCCACAAACCCTGGCTTGAGGCTGCAACGCAGCGCTGAGGCTCCGGCCTTATGCAGAAGACGGTTGCGGCTGGCCCAGCAGGTGCCCATGCAGCCACGCGGATCAGAGCCCGGGCAGGGTCACCAGGGCTTGTGCTGGCCTCTCTCCCCTGTGGAGGCCGTGTGAGACCAGGGTGCTGGCCAGCAGATGACTCTCCACCCCCCAGTCCCCGGCTGGAGCCCCAGGTCCCCCAGGGGCCATGAGGCTGCAGGAACTCCACAGTCTGCATGGGGATGTCGACCACACTACAGACAGCAAGTCTGGTCAGCCGGTGACAAAGCCGTGTGTGCCTGCCCATGAGGCAAGGGGGAAGGGCTGGGTGTGACAGAGTGGCTAAGGGACCTGCAGCCTCGTGGGGGGCACAAGGAGAAACAGGGGAGGCTGGCAGAAGCCTTCGAAGAGAGGTTGGACGCCGTCCCCTCAAGTCACAGACAGCCACGCCTGGGAGATGATGGTGTCGCCCACGCTGCTCTGGAGTCGAGCCGGGCTGCGCAGCGTGGGGCCGTCGCTGCCTCAGCTCTGGGCCTGTGACGCCGGCAGCAACTCCGGCCTGGCTGGTGCAGACGGTGTGATGGCCTAGCCAGGAAAGGCAGCAGAACTACCGAGTCCACTGCCAAGAGCAGCAGGACTGAAGAAAAGCCCATAGCAACCCTTCGGACAGCAGTGGGCGTCCAGAAAAGTCCAAAGGGTGGCGCAGCCGCCGAAGCCGCCGGGTACCTGGAATTCATCTTAGCAGGATGTGCTACACCTGTGCTCCGGCCCAACAGAGGATGTGGGAAGGGGTGTGAAGGGGTGGGAAGGGGTGGGAAGGGGTGGGAAGAGACGGGGATTTGCTGTGCTCTCAGAGCCTCGATTTACAATGTCCCAAATTCATGTATAAGGTCCATGACATCCAATCAGTATTACAGTTGACGGAGACTGAAAATGTAATGAAAGAAAAAATTTCATGTAAAACACGGGGCACTTGGCTGGCTAAGAAACACTATCAGGAGCGGCATTGTGGTGTAGTGGATAAAGCCGCCATCTGCAGTGCCAGCGGACCATATGAGCGCTGGTTCGAGCCCCGACTGCTCTACTTCGGATCCAGCTCTCTGTGTGGCCTGGGAAAGCAGTGGAGGATGGCCCAGGTCCTTGGGCCCCTGCACCCATGCGGGAGACCCGGAGGAAGCTCTGGCTCCTGGCTTTGGATCAGCGCAGCTCCAGACGTTGTGGCCATTTGGGGGGTGAACCAGCGATGGAAGACCTCTCTCTCTCTCTCTCTCTCTCTGTGTGTGTATGTGTAACTCTGCCTTTCAGATAAATAAATAAATCTTTTAAAAGAGAGAAAACGAGAAAACCACCACGGGCCTAACAAAAAGTGGCGCCGTCGACTCCAGCCCTGGCTGAGCAGCAGTGGAGCAGCCGGGCCACAGGGGCTGCCGCGGGCTCTGACCGGCTCTGAGCGTGCTCGGCTCCCACCTTCGCAGGTTCCACACCTGCATTCAACCAACCGCAGCTTGAGAAGGGGGGACACATGCACCTTAATCATGACCCCTGAACACTACGGTGTGACAACTCTAACCTGGAGGTGGCCTCGCGCCAGGGCAGGTGCGCAGGTTATGCCAATGCGACGTCACTTTAAATACGGGGCTGCAGGGTGATGGAGATGGTTTCCTGTGGGTCTGAGGCTGATGGCACCGGGGCGGGGGTGGGGGAGGGAGGCTTTGAAAAGTCTGGACAAATGGACGTCCAAGATCTGACAACTTCTGTGACTGATGTGAATCCCTCTTAAATACGGCCCAAGCGGGGCCACGGATTTGCCGTCTAGCAGCCGGAGCTGGGAAGAGAGAGTGGCTCTAGGGTGAAGTTAGTGCTGGTTCTTGTTACACGCCCTGTCCAAGGGGGACTTGCTGGGTTAAGGACCTCGGTGTGAGGGGTTTGACGAGACAGGGGGACGATCCGGGAGCTGTGCC
This sequence comes from Sylvilagus floridanus, assembly GCA_949820135.1. Classification (NCBI taxonomy): domain Eukaryota; kingdom Metazoa; phylum Chordata; class Mammalia; order Lagomorpha; family Leporidae; genus Sylvilagus; species Sylvilagus floridanus. The sequence continues at coordinate 99,787,908 of OX463246.1, read as the reverse complement.
CCCTGGGAGCGGAGGAGGGCTGCCGAGCCCCGGGGCCGCAGGTGTGGCTCTGGCATGGGCTGCACTGCAGGCCCAGCTCCGGCAGCAGCAGACCCTCGGCGGAGGGGGCGGCTGCAGGCTCTGTTCTCGCCTGCAGGGCGCCCCCAAGTCGGGCCCCCAGAAAGTGGGTTGCCCGCGTGATGACTTGAGCAGAGAAGGTGCTGGGGGAGGCCGAGAAGTCAGCGGTGGGGGTGACCCCGCAGCGACTGCCCACGCCGCTCTCGGTCCCCATTCTCAGGGCCCCAGCTGCGTCTTCCCTATAATTTACTGGAATCGTAATTGGCAGAGATTCAATTAGTCCTGAACACGTGGGCCATCATGTGCTCAAGTGGTAGGCTCCTTTCTTATCCATGGGAGTGTATATCTTTAATTGTCTTTCAGAAAATCATTAGAAAAGGGCAATTGAGTAACAATTAAGTTTTCTTTTAGAGATGTAATTAAACACACGCTCTGCCGTTTGATTTCCGATGTGTTCTGCGCATCACACACAGCGGCAGGGATGGAACGTGACACTCAGCAGTGTCCCGGCAATCAGGGGTCTTCTCACGGGGCCATGGCCCCCGTAGCCAGGCAGGACTTCCGGGACCCTCTCCCAGCATTTCCCCGAAGTGTACAGCAGTGATCCCGAAGCCTGCCTGGAGAAACTGATGGGTTCTCCCCACAGGCACGGAGAAGCCTATAGCACAGGTGAATCCACACAGGGCTCCGAGCCACAGCCAAGCTCTGTGCTGTCAAGGGTGGGAAGACCTAACGCTCTTCACTCGGACACCCGTGGCAGCCCACAAGTCAGCCTATGAGAGTCCAGCCTCTGGATTTGAGGATGGCCCCAGAGCTCGGCAGCTGGGGGCCCAAGCACAGGCTGCCCCTCCCCAGCTGTCCGTCTCCCTGGGCGCAGGGTGGGGTAAATCCGGTGAATGGGCAGTGTGGGCAGCAGGGTTTGATCCCAGGGTGGCTATTCAGGTGCAAATAAAGGTACAGGCAAGAGCAACCAATGGAGCAGTAGCTGGGCGGGGTTACTTAGGGTGAGTGACAGGTGACGCCCCACGTGAGCACTGCGCTCAGGGCTGGGGCAAACCTTCCCTTCTGCCCAGGGCTTAGAGCTCAGAGCCAGCTGCCGTCTCGGCATCAGGAGGTGAGCGGCCTCCCTTCCCCGACTTCACCTTCCGGCAGGTGGAAGGCTCGGCGACGTCCAGCCTCTACCCCAGGGTCCGCAGGTACTCACCGGGCAGCCACCTACTGGGGTCGCCTGTGAGCAAGCGGGAGCCGTGCCCAGGGCCAGCCCCGCCCTCGCATCCCGCGGCCGGTGATGTTAGGCGTCAGCTGCTCTCTAACTACAAGGAGCTCATCCCGGCGGCGGCACCCGTGCACCCAGCTCTGGCGCAGGCTTGCCATGGGCCGAGGACAAGGGCACCTTTGCATTTCCAGCCATGCGGAGACCTGGCCCTGTCCAGCTCCTCTGTGTCCCCGTCACAGGTGTCGAGTTTCTCGTGCCCCATGCCAGAGAGGATGGTCCTCGCCAGAGCCTTCAGCGTCAAGAGTGAGGTTTCCCAAGCCACAGGCATTTTCTGGTTTTGTTTTTTAAAGGTTTATTTACTTATTTGAAAGGCAGAGTTAGAGGCAGAGAGAGAGAGAGAGAGGCCTTCCATCTGCTGGTTCACTCCCTAAATGGCTGCAATGGCCACAGCTGGGCTGATCCAAAGTCAGAAGCCAGGAGCTTCTTCCGGGTCTCCCACATGGGTGCAGGGGCCCAAGGACTTGGGTCATCTTCCACTGCTTTCCCAGGTCACAACAGAGAGCTGGATTGGAAGTGGAGCAGCCGGGACTTGAACCTGTGCGCATATGGAATGCCGGCACTGCAGCTCTTTGTAAAGACGTGCTCTGAGGCCAGGGACAGAGTCCACGAAGGCCACCTGATCCCTCCTGGATTTGAGAAGGTACTAACGATCCTTTGCTGGGGCTCGCCTCAGGCCCTTGGCCTCTGCTTGCTGGGCCTTCGCCCACAAACCCTAAATCCCTGGGAAGTGACCCGAGGGCGGGGGTGGACAACGTCTCTGAGCGAAACAAGATGACGCACGCGGCAGTGCCCTGGTTCCGCCGCTGGCCTTTCCCAGCTGCTGTGCGCGGTGGAAACAGGAGGGGCTGCTCATCAGCAAACTCCGCTAAGAGCAGCGGAAAAATAATCCCGTGGCCTGGGGGCGGTATCTGCAGTCAGTCGGTCGGACCCGGGACTCCCACGCAGGCGCTGCAGGAGCTACAGCTGCATGGCCGACAGCATCAGGTTCAAACAGGGCAGCAAGTGTGCGAAACGTTTTCAGCATCACGGGCCGGTGGCACGGTCGCGAGGTCCCTCCGCGGACACGCGGTCCCGGGTGCCCCGAGGCCGGCGATGCGGGGCTGGCGCGGAGCTTGCCCGCCCGGGTTTCGGTACAGCCGGCGACACAGAAATTGTGGGCAGCACCCACCCCTGCTGAGTGCACTCTGCGCCCATGAGCCGGCAGCTCCATCCCTAGGCGCAGCGCCCAGAGCAGGGCGCAGCTGCCCAGGGGAAGCGTGGGCGGGCATGGCCACAAAAACTCGAGCCACAGTGGCCAGAACCCAGCCCCCAGTGGGTGAACAGGAAGGCAGGGCCAAAGACGCATCGTACAAGAGCGAAAACGAGTAAAATACCAACGCCTACAACCCCGCGTGCAGCTCCCCGAGCTTAGCCGAGCAGGAAAAGCCAGACGCGAAAAGCAAGGCAGAGTGAGTGTGCCGACCGGAGCGGGAATCTGCGGGGATGAAATGTGAAGCCGGCGGCTTGGGGCAGGCTCCCTGGCTGATCCGGGTGTCCTGACGGACAGACACAAAGACGCAAGACCAGGAAGTGAAACCGGGACCAAGCTCTTTAGGAATGTCCCTGTAACCGAGGGAGCAGGCGGGTTGCAGCTGCATGAGTTGGTGGGGGTGTTGCCTCCAAGAGAGAAACGTGACTGGCGTTGTTTGCAGGCTGAGATGGTGGGGTGCAGAAGCGAGAGGGGCAGAGTGCACCCCAGCAGGGCTGCACGCGCACGGCACCCAGGCAGGGCTGCAGTCAAGACAAGTCTGACCCGGAGGGCCTGGTCCAGGGTGAGAAACGGCGCCTGCGGGGCAGTGCAGGACAGGAGGAGGAGAATCTCACTTAGACAAGTGTGTCTGGATCGGGAGGGGGCCGTCTCGTCCTGGGCACAGCCTGCGTCGTTCAGGCCCCCAGGGTCTGCTGTGGCCCCTGCAGGCCGGGGAGCCCACACTGGGGGTCACTGCAGCACGCGGTAGACCAGGGTGCAGTTACTGACTCCTGGCTTTGGCGTGGCCCAGCCCCAGATGCTGTGGCCATCTGGGGAGTGAACCAGTGGTTGGAAGGTCTCTGTCTCTCTGTTGCTCTTTGAAAAGTGCATTGATGCAAAAATGTTTGCAGTAAAGGCGTGAACAAAGCTTGCGCAGTGGGGCTCGTGCTCCAGGCTGCTTTTCCGACGCCTGTGACGCAGGGTAAGGAAGGCAGGTGCTCTGGTGTGGCGGGCAAAGCCACGGCCTGAGACTCCAGCCCCCCGATGGGCACTGGTTCGAGTCCTGGCTGCTCTACTTCCTATCCAGCTCCCTACTGTGGCCTGGGAAAAGCAGTGGAGGATGGCCCAAATGTTTGAGCTCCTCCACCCATGTGGGAGACCCGGATTAAGCTCCTGGCTTCAGCTTGGCCTGGTCCTGCTCATTGTGAACATCTGAAGAGTGACCAGTGGATGGGAAACTCTCCCCCTCCCCCCTCTCTCTCTTGCTTACTCTCTCCAGTTCTGTTCCTGCTCCTTGCTAATGGCCTCAGAAAGCAGTGGAAGATGGGCCAAGTGCTTGGGCCCCTGCACCCACGTGGAGACCTGGGTGGAGCTCCCGGTCCTTGGTTTGGCTTAGCCCAGCCCTGGCAGTTGCAGCCAATTGGAGTGATCAGCAGGTGGAAGATTCTCTCTTTCTTTCTCTCTTTCTGTAACTCTGTCTAAATAAAAAAATGAATCCTTAAAAAAAAAAAAAAACACCCTCGGGAACCCTTCACCCTTCAAGCCCGCAGTACACATTGTACCATGGGTGGTCAGGGGTGGCTCGGGCTCCGCCGCGTTTGCTTCCGCTCTGGTGACGGGAAGAGGCGACGGGGCCGCCGGGGGGTGCAGACGGGTTTCCCCAAGAGGATCAGCCCGGCTGCACGAAGGAAGTTGGGGACCAGTTTGGCAGACCAAACGCCCTGGCTCTCGTTGGAACAGGAGTCGATTAGAGACGTCTTTGAAGAGCGTCAGCTTTCAAGATCGGCCTCTAAGAAGAGGCGGCGCCCTCTCGGCTTCCGGGCGGGCACCGGGCGGCGGCGTTCCAATGGCAAGTTTCTTTTTCCTTTACTTTACAATGAAAATCAAAAAACCATTAAATGGTGTTCGAGACAGCAGGAAGTGTGTACGAATCACAGCGCGTCTGCTGCCGTCTCTACTACTTCATTATATAAGCCAGTGGGCAATGATTTCCTCTAGATCAAAGCTTATCATCGCTTTTCAGGGATATGAACCGTGGAGGGCAGGTGGAGTGGGGGGCGATGGCGATGAAGCCGCCAGGGTTTGTGCGCACTCTGGAGGAATTTGCCCAAAGAGCAATTATGTAAATAAAATGTGCCCGGGGCGAGAACAATGGGACTGTCACCCACTGCCAGGGATGGCCCGGGGCACAGCCATGAGTGTCCACTGGGGAAGGGCCGCGGGGAGGGGGAGGGCTCAGGTTTTTCATCTATTCTGCTCCTGATTATGCAGTGTTGGGAGGTGTCTCCCGCACCCCAGCCTCTCGGCTGTTCCCCAGGGAGGGCCCTGGCGCTGTCGCCTGCCCCGGGTCAGGCTGCCCGGTCAGGCCCGAGTCACACGCAAGGCGCCCGCCTTAAAAACAACGCAAGGTCCACAGAGGCCGACGTCACTCTCTGCCCTCTGCCGCCTCGCCGTGTCCTGAAGGAGGGATCTGTGGGTCTAAGATGCTTTACATTGTGGTTGGCGTCATGGTATGGTCCCTTAGCCGCCACCTGCAGTGCCGGCATCCCCTGTGGGCACCTGTTGGAGTCCCGGCTGCCCCACTTCCTATCCAGCTCTCTGCTGTGGCCTGGGAAAGCAGTGGAAGATGGTCCAAGAGCTAGGGCCCCTGCACCCACGTGGGAGACGCGGAAGAGGCTCCTGGCTCCAGCATGACCCGAGCCTTGGCTGTTGCAGCCATCTGAGGAGTGAACCAGCAGAAGGAAGACACCCTCCCCTCGCTCTCGCCCTCTCTCCCTCGTTCTCGTTCCTGACTCAAAGGGAGTAAGTAAGTCTTTAAGAAGCACTCACCGGAGTCCTGGTGGTGCTGACGTCTTCTGTTTTGGGCATCATTTCACTGTCGGCAGCTTTTGCTTTCTTAAAGAGCGAGCGCGTTATAACCCAGAAGCCTTGCCTAGGAAAGAGGTGGTCGCTGGCCATACTTAGCTTTCGGGAGAACCCATGGCGATGCCATTGGGGGGCTCCTCCCTCTTTCCTGGCCAGGCAGAGACGCAGGCTCGGGCCCTGTGCAGGCCTGGTGCTCCCGGTCCGGCCAGCCCGTCCCTAGCTGCTAGCCTGCAGCGGTATGCACCGAGCCCTTCCCTCCTCCGCCTGGGGGCACCTGCTGGTTCTCCCGGACCTCTGTCCTGGGCTGGCCCGAGTCCTTCTGCTGGACACCGTCCTCGGTGCACACCTGTTCTGTCATGCTGACCTCCCGCAGGTGCAAGCCCTTTGGGGATGTGAAGACTGGAGCAATCACTGCCCAGCAGGGTTGTCCCTGGCTGCGCCCGAGCTGCTCCTGCACCGTGCCTCTGTATTCTCTCCCACGGTGGCTGAAGGGGGCAAGGTGGCTTCCGCGTGGCCTGGCGCCCCGCTCCACCACCTCACGGGCACTGCTGCCCCCCGTGACAGCCAACACTGCTGCCTGGGACTTGCCTGCCCTCCTCCTCCTCCCCCTCTCAGATCCCACCGCGGGTCCTGCCCCCACCGAAGCAGGGGGCCGAGCCGACACACTTGACAGAGAAGCAGGTCCCTGTGGCCACGGTCCCTGACAGCACTAACGTGGTGCTGACCTGTGCACCGGGTGCCGTGGGCCGCACTGGCACGGTCGAGTCACAGCCGGGGTCTGCTCGGCCCCCGTGCCCTGCACCTGTCTGCGGCTGCCAGCGTGGGAGCTGTCCAGGTCCCTCATGGTCCTGCCAGCGGCCCCTGCGCCTCTAGGGAGCTGTGACAGTGACGCTCTGCTGCAAAACGTCCCTGGAAAAATGGGATTAAAGATTGGCTTTGGGCGCCAAAACAAATTTGAACTCCATGCACCGCGTTTTCGTGAGCTTTCTGAAGACGCCACGGCTGCCCCCTCCGCGTGGAGGGATCCAGGGGGCCCAAGCACCTCGTCTGGGGCGGGGGTGCTCGGAATCCGTCCGGAGAATCCCCACGTGTGGGCCTGGTCGTGGTCCTGCTGCCTTTAGAGCGCGGGTTTAGGGCTCAGCACCTCCCTTCCAGTCCAGCTTTGAGAACGCACCTGGGCAAACAGCGCCACCCACAGGGGAGGCCCGGGGGGGGGGGAGCGCCCGGCTTTGGCTTGCTCAGATTGTGACCACCAGGGGAGTGAACCAGTGGATGGAAGCGCTCTTGCGGGCTCTCTCTCTCTCTCTCTCTCTCTCTCTCTCGCATTCACATAAATGCATCTTATAAAACAGCTCCAGATGCGTGGGTTGGAACATGAGCGCACACAAGGTGGATTGCGATGCTGGAGTGAGACTGTCTAGGGAATTCGCAGTGGGGGAGCCCCGGGTGGGCCTCCAGGGCTCGGGGAGTCCACCTGCTCTGCTCCTTGCTCCTGGATCCTGCCTGCTCCAGAGCTCGCTGGGTGTGGGGCTGGGCCCAGTCTGTCCTTGTCTCCCGGTGAAGAGAGGGGTCAGCCTCCCCCCCACACCTCTCCCCTTGGAGGTCTCTGGAGAGGCAGGGTCGGGGCAGAGGGGGGATCAGCCCAGCTGCAGTGAGACGTTGGGCTTTTGGGGTGCCCTGGGGCAGGGTCCTCCTTTGGGATACCCGCACCCCCATCAGGGACCGGGAAAGAAGCATCAGAGCTTCAGTCGGCTTCTCCCTGGGGGCGCTGTGTGCCCGGGGAACAGAATTTCAGTTGCTCTAAGGACACAGGAGAAACACCCCAGTCTTCACCCTTCCACTCTCTGGACCCTGGTCCCCGCCCCTGGACCTTCCCAGCCTGGAGAAGCACAGGACTCCCAGCACGGGCTCGGATCACAGTGGGCAACGGGTGCCCCCTCCTCGGGCTGGGAGAGGCTCCCAGGGGAGAGACCCTGGCCCCTGGGGAGGGTGTGGGGAGAACGAAAACCTTAGATACTAAGCTCAGATTTGAAGACAGAGAACGGAAATCCAAGGGCATTTACGGTTAGTTCAGCTCAACAGAACAGACTGCTACTGAGGCCGGGGACGCGGGCTCCCTCCTGAGAGCCCTGGGCCTGAATCCCAGCCCAACCCTGTAGGGCGCCTCGGTCTCCTCATCCGTACGGGTCGCGCTGGGCAGTCCCGACGTCCGTTCTCCACATGGTGTCTTCTCTAAGAGGGATGTGCCCGGGAGCCACTGAGTTAGGTGGACAACCGAAGCCCCGAGCAGACACCACGTGAGAGGCAGGAGCTGCAGACGCAGGGACGAGACCTCAGGAAGCAGGCGACAGGGACACGCACCTGCGACAGGGGCACGCCTGAGACAGGGACACACACCTGTGACAGGAACACACACCTGTACAGGGACACACACCTGTACAGGGACACACACCTGTGACAGGGACACACACCTGTACAGGGACACACACCTGAGACAGGGACACACACCTGTGACAGGGACACACACCTGTACAGGGACACGTACCTGAGGCAGGGACACGCACCTGCGACAAAGACATACCTGAGACAGGGACACGCACCTGAGACAGGGACACGTACCTGAGACAGGGACACGCACCTGTGACAGGGACACACACCTGTACAGGGACACACACCTGCGACAGAGACACACACCTGTACAGGGACACATACCTCTGATAGGGACACACACCTGTGGCAGGGACACACACCTGCGACAGGGACACACACCTCTGATAGGGACACACACCTGTACAGGGACACACACCTGTGACAGGGACACGCACCTGCGCCTGGCCGCCCCTCCCTGCCCTCGGGGTGTCTGTGGGCTTGCATCTCTCCCACCATCCTGCTGAGACCCGCTGAGACCGGGGTGCCTCTCGTCAGCAGTGCTGTGTCTGAGGGTGGCACACAGGCCACTGGGGCAACGCCACAGCGAGTCCCCTCCCCACCGCTGCTCCCACACCTGCCGAACGTGCCGAGAGCTCGGGCTCGCAGCTCCCTGCTGGGTCCCCGTGGGCCCTGGGTGTACGAAGGCGGTCGTGTTACTGTTCCGTAGACACCGTGTTCCATTTCTCTCCTCTCGAGGCTCTTGGGGCCGTCGTACTACGTGACTCCCTGTCTCCCCAGAGTCCTGGGAGGGAGCCCTGGAGGAGTCACTTTACCCTGCCCCGAAACCAGACCCCTTTGCAGGCTAGGGGCAGTTGCTTAAGCGGCTTAAGCTGGGCGTGCGGGACACAATGTCCCATTGAGGCCGCAGGGAGCTCACTGGCCCTGGAATGCAATTAGCCGGCTGGAAGGTGTCCAGGGCACGCTTCCCCTCGTGAGGAGCGGCTCTGTGCAACCCCGATACCCTCGTCAGAATGGGCTCCCAGGAGAAAGGGGACCCTCCCCTCGTCGGGGCAGTGGCTCAGACCCGGGAAGAGACGGGAGTCCCAGGGGCACGGGGCTGCCACCCACGCCCCTCAGAAGGAGGTGGGTTCACGTGACGAATCTTGCCATCTGCACTCGGGCGCTCGTGCCATCTTCGCGGTGTGTTCCGTATGTATCACGTCTCTGTGCCCGTGTGAGAATCCGTGCAGATGGCTGTAGACTGGCCCACAGAGAAACCAACATGGCAGTGTGAGTGCAAACGGCATGATGCTCGACACACCGTGGGCACAGCGCGTCGCAGGCCGGGACGGTTCGGATCTCTTGCTGGGCTTCAGCTTCCCGAAGCTTCCTTGGCTCGTAGATTTTGGTGCTAAGTCCACCTGAAAGACGTCTCCACTCCTCCATTCCTGTGTGTCACACAGAGCTTCAAGGTCGCTGGGGAAGGACTGACTGTGGAAGACACACGTGACAGGCTGCATAGACCCCGTTCCCTAGAGCGAAGAATCCCAGTTCCCAGGAGCAGGCAGCGTCCACGCCCTGGACCCCACAGCTACGTTTCTCTAGGTCAGGTCCTCAGAGCTCAATGGAGTGACCCGCCTCAGGTCCCCGAGCAGGTGGTCCTGGACAGGGTGGTCCTGGGCGGAGTGACCCGCCTCAGGGCCCCGAGCAGGTGGTCCTGGACAGGGTGGTCCTGGGCGGAGTGACCCGCCTCACGTCCCCGAGCTGGTGGTCCCGGCTGTCGGGAGGGGGCTGACCCTGGTGCTCCGTGTTCTCCCCACGGAGCCCAGTCCCTGCAGACAGCGAGCTGAACCTCAGACCACAGCTGCAGAGGAAACGGAGCAGCCACTGGACATGCGGGGTTCTGGGGGACAGCGCGAGGAGCCCGCCCGCACAGAGGGGCTCCTGGGGTGAGTCAGGGACACCTGCTGGGGGCTGAGTGGTCGTATTGTTTCTGGCCCCGTGACCTCAGGGACAAAACCTCTGCTCTCCCAGCGGCCGAGGCTGCAAGTCCAAGACCAGGGCTCGGGCATGGCTGCCTCCTCCCAAGGCCTCACGCTCGTCCGCCTGCGTCCTCCTCTGCTCTCTCTCGGGGGTCACCTGCCAGTCTCAGTCTGCCCGAGCCAGATCTCTGCAGCCCCAGCTCCAAATCCCAGGGTGTTGAGGGTGGTGCTTCAATGTGAGAATATGGGGGCACAATTGTGCCCGTGGCAGAGCCTTGGGCACACGGGGGACCCTGCGCCCATGTCCCCCTTGCCAAAGTCCTCGGCTCCGTCTGGAAGGACTCGGGAAGGACACTGCCGTGCTCTGGAACTGGTGCCCGTGCGATCCGTGGGCTCTTCAGAGATTCCGAGTTTCCTCTCTCAGCGCCCTGGCCACAGCTGCTGCATCTTCCCACTCAGGCCGGATCCTGCGCACGTGGAGCCACAAGAATGCAGGTGCCGCGAGGTGCGCCTGCGCTCGCCAAAGCAAGCCGCCCCCAGGGCGTCTGGACCCCGCGCGACCGGGCCGCGAGCCTGGTCAGGCAAACGCCGTTCCTCATTCTCATCAAGAGCAGAGTTTGTCTCTCGGCGGCTTCTGGTAACTTCTCTGACCGTCTCCAGCCCCGTGGTAAGCGCGGTGGCACTAACTCATAAAATTAATTCCCATTCCGTGGGATTGTCAGAAATGAGGATTGTTCTGACCCCTGTTTGAACTCATCAGCTGAAATGAAGTTGTTCAGTGAGCTGGGGAAGACAAAGCTTCGTTCCAAGAAATTAATCAACTCCATCAGCGCTGGAAGCGGCCTGGGGACGGCCCCTCCACGCTGCCCCTGAGCGGCGCCGAGCCCGCCCGCAAATGAGAGCCATCACTCCTGGCGCGGGAGATACTAAATTATCGGCTTTTAAATTTAATTTTCAGTTTACTTGTGTTTTCGATTAGCGTGCCATGTCTCATAAAGGCGGTGGCACCCGCGGTGGTGCACGCCGCCCTCTCCCGGCTCGCGGGTGCCGGTAATGAAAAGCCGAGCGGGAGCCGGGATCTGAGGGCAGACGAAGCCGGGATCCGAGGGCGGACGAAGCCGGCCTCGCCTTCTCTTTTGTCCCGGTGACACCTTAAGCAACAATAGCAAATTGCGTTCTTCAAACCAAAATCAATAACGTGCTTGCACATAAGCAGGTGCCCTGGGCCTGCGGCCACAGCGCCTCCCGACAGGCTCCTAGAACCATCGGGGCAGGCGGTGGCCTCTCCTGAGTGGGGGACGCCTCCCGGGGCTGGGGCGACCTCAGTGGGGGCAGCGGCCAGTGTCGCCCCAGCGCGCCGCTATCCCCAGGGGACTCCACGGCACGGCAGGTCTCCACTGTCTGTCACCCCTGCAGACGGATTTCCCAGGGTGCTGGCCGCCCTGCCTGTGTGGCTGCCGGTGCAGGTCGGCAGGACACCGAGGCTGGCCGCCCTCACGGGGAGAAGCTCTGGAGGCGGCCACGCTGGTGTCCCAGGCTGGAGAGGCCCCAGGGCTTCATGTGTGCCGTGTCACCACCCTGGAGCCCGCGCTGCCCCTGGGGGACAGAGGGAGGTCTGGGAGCCAGGAGCTGTGGCCCCGCTGGGGAGAGGAGCACGGAGCACCCACGTGTCCTCACCTCGGCGCCCACAGTCCCTCCCAGTCAGCTCCTCCAGGTGGCCAACCCCTCCCCCGATCCGGTACACACCTCTCTCTTTCCAGCTCTGTCCAAAAACACGAGAGGGAGAAGAATTTCCCCACAATGAAGCTCCCATTACATGAGAAAAGCTAAATTAGCTTCACGGATTCATTATCTTTTTATAGCTTGGGTGTTACACAATTTATCATATAAAAGTGGATGTGAAGGATCTTCCCAAAGTTCATGGAAAATGCATCATGGAAACGCCCAGCAGGGATTTAGAAGCTTTGGGCAGCAAAAGAATCCTGTGTGTTTTCAATTTTTATTTTTTATTTGACAGAGACAGAGAGCTGCGATGTGGTGGTTCACTCTCCAGACCTGTGCAAGGGGCGGGCTGGGCTGGCTGGAGCGAGGAGCTGGGACTCCGCCGGGGTCTCCCACGCGGGCGGCAGGAAGCCGAGTGCTCCAGCCGTCACCGCTGCCGCGGGCGTGCCGTCAGCAGGAAGCGGGGGTCAGCAGCCGGAGCTGGCGTGGACCCTGGGCGTCTTAACTAAGCCCCTCCTGAACCTACCTTGTCATTCTGTTACCTGTAATTACGAGTATTATATCTTAATCATATGTTATGAATATGAATGTATTTATATAATGTATTATACTAGGTAATAGTTAAAATGTAACACATTACATTATATAGTCAAACAGATTGGACTGTAATTAATTACATGTTATGCATTTCTATAAAACTTTGAGACAGAAAATGAAAGGACCCAGAGTGAGTTATCTACGAATCCCGGCTTACTCTGCATCACCGAGCCCCGGACACCCACGTGCTCGCTGCTCTCACAGGCACGGGGTGGGGGTCCTGCTGCCAGCCGAGGGGCTCAGGGTTCCCTTCTGTCCTCTCTCCCTCCACCCCTCCCTCCTCTCTCCCTCCATCCCTCCCTCCTCTCTCCCTCCATCCCTCCTCCTCACCCCGGCTGTGCTCTGGGGTGGTCCCCGCTCTCCTGGCTGCTCCTTTCTCCACAGTCTGCAGGCTCCTGGGAGCCCCGGCTGGAAGAGCTCCTCCCGCAGCCTGGAACCGGTGAGAGCAGCCGAGTGTCGCCCCGCCACTGGGAAATCACAGCCGTGGAGGGAGGGGCAGGGCGGGCCACTTGGCTGAAGGCCGATGCCTGCTGGCGCCCTAAGACCCCCTTCTGCATTACACAACTGTCCAGGAAATCCTCCCCAGGGGACGCCAAGTTCAAGGGCACACTGGACAGTGAGGCATCAGCAAGGCCTCTCCTGGGGCCCACGTGCCCACTCCCCCTGGGGACCAGTGGTTTCCGGGGCTCAGCGACCCCTCCCTCCCCGCCTGCCCTGGCCAGTCGTGATGTTCTCCTCCAGAAAGTTCTACAACAGCTGAGCATGTGAGAGCTAAGCCCACACCAATGACAAGAGCCTTCAAAACCAGAATCACCCACTTCAAAAAAGATTTATTTGAAAGGCAGAGTTAGACGCACGGAGAGACACAGAAGAGAGAGATCTTCATTGTCGCTGTCCAAATGGCCGCAATGACCAAGGCTGGGCCAAGTGGAAGCCAGGAGCCAGGAGCTCCCTCTAGGTCTCCCACGCGGGTGCAGGGACCCAGAGACTTGGCTCATCTTCCGCTGCTTTTCCCAGGTACCTCAGCAGGCAGTTGGATCAGAAGTGGAACAGCCGGGACTTGAACCGGGGCCCAGAGAAGGTGGTGTGCTGGCGGCGGCTTCACCTGCTGTGCCACGATGCCGGCCCCGCCCACGGGTCCGTGTTTATGGAGCTCACAGCCCGCGGTGCTGTGCCACCGGCTTTGCTCTGCCTCCAGCAGTGGAGGATGAGCGGCCGGGAGAGCCCCTGCGGGCGTCGGGGCGTCCTTGGGTGCCTCGCGATGCTCAGCTGAACAAAACTAGGGGAAGGCCAGCACGTGTGCCCTGCAGTGCCCCCAGCCTCACGCACACCCCACGTGACAGCGAAGTCTGCGGAGTCTGCGTGGCTCCCACCGCAGCCTGGCTGGGCTCACCGCATCCCTGCCCCGTGCCGGCCCCGTCCTCCAACCCTGTGTGGCTGTGACGTCAGCCTCACCTCCACCTACCGCCATGGTCTCTACCTTCCTCCCCCCTCCCCCCGTTCCCCGTCTCCTACGCAGCTCTGATTCTGCCAGCAGACCTGGTGTCAGGTGAATCCACCCGCCAGAGGCCCCTGCGTCCCTGCCCCCCCCCACAGCCAGGTCCTCCGCCCACCGTGGAGGAGCCTCAGCTTGGACCTCTGCGGGCCTGGCCCAGGCCGGTCTCTACACACACTGGTGAGGGCCCTGGCCAGGGAGGCTGGGGGTGAGGCCAGCAGTGACCAGGGAGAACCTGCTGAGTAAACCCACCGCTGTGCACCCCCAGGGCGGCTCCTGTGCTCTGACACAGATGCTGCCCAGTCCGTGACTCAGTCGGAACAGCCAATGTGATCTAAACTCAGTCTGCTGATGCTTGTTCCTTAACAAGACGATTGCATAAAAAAAAAAGAAAGAAAAAGAAAAAAAAAGTCCATGAGTCCATGCCCTGCCCTGCTCGACTTCCCTGAGTCCCAGACCAAGCGGCTGACACCCTGTGCAGCAGAGGCCCAGACAATGTAGCTCCCCACACAATACAGCTCTGGCTGCCTGCAGGGGCCGGTGGGGCTGTGTGTCCCTAAGGCTCCATGGACTTCCCGCAGTTTTCAAATACCAAACAGGATTGTTCTTCTCTTGACATTTTTTCAGCCATCTGAAAATGCACAGCCATCCCTGGCTGGGAGCTGTGCAAAGGTAGGGTAGGGCTGGAGGTGGCCCTGGGCTGTCATTCGCAGGCTGTGGTGTGGCCCCTGGCTGTGGCCGGAGACACCTGACCCCAGCCCCAGGAGCTGCCTGGATTTCCACCCCCCGCCATGGAGCCAGGAGCCAGAGAGGCCCCTGCACCTGGCCCAGGCCCCCAGGCTCCCCTCCCAGGTTCAGGGTGCCAGGCATTTGTGTTCCCAGCAGGTCCCTGGGGGAGGGTGGAGGGGGTATCTGCCCCAGCATCTCCCCTGGGCAGATTCCCTGGTCTGTTGCCCAGGGCAGGTTTATTCCCTTCTAGAACAAAGTGAGCTTTTGCAAGCAAGTGAAAGGGGCCAGTTCCTGACTGCTTAGAGAGTAGCGAGTGAAGAAACACCTGGATGGACGAGTGGGGCACCCGGCACCAGCCCCGGCAGCCTGTCTGCCAGCCCCGTCTGAGCTGCGCCTCCCATGCTCCCCTGGTCTCAGGGCACAGGGGTATGCTGACCTCCCCCCTCCCCTGGACGCAGCCCAGCTGCTCGGCCGTTGGGGTAGGACGCCCTCCAGCTCCACCGTCCAGATTACCCCGGGAGGCCAAGACGCGGGGGTGTAGCCGGTGCACACCTGCACCGTTTATCCCCACTTCCCTGAGACGTTGGGGAATCCCGCCTGCCTCCCTTCCTTCTATCCCGTGGCCAAGAACAGGCAAGTAGCCTCTTGCAATGGGCTCACTGTTCTTCTGCCAGCGAGAATTCCCCAGAATTCGGTGCCAAGGTAATGAGCAGGAGCTGTGGGCAGAGAGAGCGGAGATTACAGACGATGCCTTCCCCAGGTGGCGTGGTGGGCAGGCAGCAGCCCCAGGGCAGCAGGATCGGGAAGCGCAGGGGGAAGGAGGCGGCCAGGGCGGTGTGGCCGGTGCAGGGCCGAGAAGAGGCACAGGGGACCGGAAGCCGCCGCCCCCGTGCACTGTAGCCCTGCTGTCCTGGGAGGAGCCTGGGTGGTGACTCAGGCCCTGGCTGCCCCCACGTGGGTCCTCTCCACCGGCCCGCAGCGCCAGTGGACGCAGCCGGAGCTTCACGCGGTCCTTGGATTCTGTCTCCCTTTGTTCCAGCAGAACGGGCTGTGCTCTCGTTTCCAGGGGTGCAAGGAGCGGACCCAGTGCTGGCTCACTCGTCCATGAGGTCCAGCTGACTGGCCGCTCTGTGAGGCCAGCCCCATGTGCAGGGGTCAGCCAAGCCCAAGTCTACACCAACCTTGTTTTGGGATGTGAGTTGACACTTGATACATTGTTTAAAGGCACATTTGAGTGGTTCTGGTCCAGCAGGAGCGCTGGGGAACCTCCCCGCCCTGCTTTGCGCCAGTGCCTGCCTTGGGTCCTTTGTGGTTTCCGAATGGACTCTGGCCCTTGGGGAGGCAGGGAGGCCACAGGCCACATGCAGCTGTGAACCCTGGATAACGCCTCTTGCAAACTGTGTGTGGAGCTGCTCCTGGGCGCTGGGCAGGAGACCCTGGGCAGGATCTGGGGCCACCAGCGTCCCCCTAAACGCATGGGCGGAGGAGCTCCCGGACAGGGAGGCCCCTGTGGGAGATGTGTGTCAGCTCAGTAAAGGGAGGAGCTCCGCGGGGCCTCCCCGTAGGCAGGTGCTCCGGCCTGAACTGTGCCCCCACGCAGATGGCGAAGCCGTACCCCCTCCCTCAGACGTGACCGGCTCGGAGTCGGGGCCTCTGACTGAGTTAGAGTGAGGGTGGGGTTGGCCCCTGCCCTGGTTGCCCGCTGTCCTCGGAAGAGGAGGAATCGGGACAGGCACACACACAGGGATGCCTGGGAAGACCGAGCCGGCGAGCAGGTGAGAGAGGTCGGGGAGGAGCCGGCCTGCACCCCCAGACTGCGTCCTGGGCCTCCCTCGGGAAAGAGCGCGTCTCTGGGCTTCCGGCACAGCACACAGCCGCTGAGTGTCCAATGTCCATCCCTGTCCCCACACTTGCCACACTGTGGCGAGGGGCCAGTGACCAGCCCCCTGAGCGGTCAGCTCTGAGTCCACGCAAGTCCCTGCTCACCCCCAGGTAAGGTGGCCCTGCACCACGGGCACACGGGGGTGGGTCCACCCTGGACATTGACTGTGCTGGCCATGACGGCTGCCGGCCTCGAGGTCTCCCCTCTCCCTCCCTGCCGCCTCCCCCAGCTGTGCCCTTGGTTCTCTGCTCAATTCAACAATGGAAACACACGTGCTGATGCCCACGCTGCCTTACACGAGGTAGGGCACCCACAGGGCAGCACCCTGGACCGGTCCTGGTGTCCAGCGGGCACGGAGGCCACCCGCCCGGGTGTGACTCCTCCCACGGTGTGCGCTCAGGGACGTGTCTGTGTACACAGGTAAGCAAAGCCCTGCTTTGTAGGAGAACGCCAGGGGCAACTTGGCCGGTGCAGAGGCTGGGTGGCTACGTTGAGAGGGGGCAGGTGTCATTTGCGGGCAGTGCTGGGTAATCTCACCACGCTGTTGCTTCTCGCTTTTGCCTGGGCCCAGGATCATCTGTGTGTTGACAGCCTGCCGGCGGCCACTTCTGGAGAAGGTGCCACTAACACGGCACAGACGGCCGCGGTCGGGCGGTGCTGAGCCTCTTGGCCCTCGGGCTGGGGGGAGGCAGCCCAGGGCCTGGCCCACGTCCTGGCCGGCGTCTGTAGCCCAGCAGGTCAGGGTGCCCCCACCGCCCGCCTCTCCCCTGGGGCCGATGCCGGGAAGCGGAGCGGCTTCTCCCTCCTGGTGGCAGGGTGAGTCCTTTCTCCTCCTTCCACTTTCTCCCTCCCGCTCCCGACTTCCTCTAAGATAATACAGTGAGTAAAACTAGGAATTATTTGTAAAAATAGATGTCTGAGAGGCAAAAGAGAGAGACAATACAGAGAGCCCCCATCCGCTCTCCAGATGCCCACAGCGACTAGGGCTGACCACGCCAAGGCTCGGAGCCAGGAACTCGATCCAGGCCTCCCACACGGGCGGGGCGGCGGGGGCCCAGCCTCTTCAGCACCACCTGCCGCCTCGCTGGCCGTGCATCCGCAGGGGCTGGAGTCAGGAGCCAGAGCTGGAAATCCAACCCGGGGCCGAGTGGGACAGGAGCGCGCCCAGGTCAGCGAACGTGAGGGCACACCCACCAGTGATGGCTGGCTTCGGTTCCTAGTAAGGAACCCGACTTCCAGAGGGCCTGTCCCATGGATACGCCTCCCCAGAAGTCGCCCGAGCTGCCCGCTGGGAGCCCCTTCTACCAGCCGGGGCGGTGGGGGGGGCTCAGAGCTTCCGTCCAGGAGACTTTAGCCGTGTCCCGAGACTCCACTGAGCTGCAAGCAGAAGCACACATCCTCTGTCGTCTGTACTGTGGGCGGGGCCCGCTCGCTTCTGTGAACTGTGCTCAGACTCCGCCCCCAGTTCCCACCCTGCAGTGGCTCAGACTCCGCCCCTGGTTCCCCCCCTGCAGTGACTCAGACTCCGCCCCCAGTTCCCCCCTGCAGTGGCTCAGACTTCACCCCCAGATCCCCCCTGGAGTGGCTCAGACTCCGCCCCCGGTTCCCCCCTGCAGTGGCTCAGACTCCGCCCCCGGTTCCCCCCTGCAGTGGCTCAGACTTCGCCCCCAGTTCCCCCCTGCAGTGGCTCAGGCTCCGCCCCAGGTTCCCCCCTGCAGTGGATCAGACTCTGCCCCAGGTTCCCCCCCAACCCTGCAGTGGCTCAGACTCCGCCCCAGGTTCCCCCCCTGCAGTCACTGTCCTGAGACTCATTTTTTTGGGGGGGAGACTTGCATTTTCATGTTACACTGGGCCCAGAAAACTCCATAACTGTCCTGAGTGTGGGGAATGGGTTTTGGCCAATGAGGTGAATGTGTTAAACCAGCCATCTACAGATTCAATGCAATCTCTATCAAAATTCAATGGCATTTTTTACAGAGAAAAAATAATTTTAAAACTCACATGGAAGGGGCCGGCACTGTGGCTCACTTGGTTAATCCTCCATCTGCGGCACTGGCGTCCTACGTGGGCTCTGGATTCTGTCCCGGTTGCCCCTCTTCCAGTCCAGCTCTCTGCTGTGGCCAGGGAGGGCAGTGGAGGATGGCCCAAGTGCTTGGGCCCTGCACATGTATGGGAGACCAGGAGGAAGCACCTGGCTCCTGGCTTCGGACGAGCATAGCTCCAGCCATGGCGGCCATTTGGGGGGTGAACCAACAGAAGGAACACCTTTCTCTCTGTCTCTCTCTCTTTAGTAATTATTGATTTCAATTTTATTTGAAAAGCAGAGAGACTACGAGCCAGAGAGATCTTCTGTCTACGATCACTCCCCAATGCCCACAACAGCCAGGGCTGGGCCAGGGTCGGGGCTAGACCCCGTAGCCAGGAACGCAACCCGGCCCTTCCATGTGGGAGGCAGGGGCCGTCACCCCGGTTGCCGTGGTCTGCACTGACAGGGAACGAGTCAGAGCTGCAGGAGGGATCCAGCTCAGGCACGAGGTTGTGGGACGCAGGTGTCCAAGCGGCATCTTAGCCACTTGCCGAAAGCCCACTCCTAAACGTCGTCTTTAACCCAGTAAGTGTTTGTGGACGCATGAGTAATACCATATTTTAGTATTAGACACATGCTACTAATAAGAAACAACAAATTTAAATGTTAGAAACAAGATACTTTACTTTTTAAATCGTTCGACGAAAAACGAGTGTCACTGTCCGCACACGTCACTTTTACTCTTTTATTGGGAAAGACTTTTTTGGGTGTAAATGCATTCGCAGTTCCAATTAGAATCGCAGAGCTTCCCTGGGGAGAGGCCACCTCGCACCTGTGTCCACTGTGCCGCCGTCCAGGTCCCTCCCCGGTCACCGGCAGGGTCAGCCGGCCGGCAGCCTCCGTGCCTCCGCGGTGAGCCCCTGCTCTCTTCCTCTGCCAGTGGAGTTTAGTTCTTCCTGGCTGTGAGACAGCTGCTCGGACTTCTCTCAGTTCTGTTGGCCTCTGCTGTCTGGTTCTGATTGTCCACTGTTCTCCTCTTACAGCCCGGAAGGAATTCTTCCCGTCTTGGCATGAGCATGTGGGCAGTCATCTGAGTGGAAAACACTGCTTATAATTAATTTCCAAAGAAGATAATTTTCATTTTTATGTTGTTACATTTATCAGTCTTTTCTTGGCTAACTTTGGACTTGAGTCACAATTAGAAATGACTGTTTTTCCCAACTATGTTTATAGTTATTAATAATAGATCTTCAGCTGTCTAGATGTTGTCATTTTTATGTGGCATGAAACATTATCGTGCTTATTTACTTTTTAAAGGAGGAAGGAGTCCACTATGAGGCTGTGTACATTATGGGAAATTTAAATCAAACTGATGCAACGTGGAAGTCTGTTTAAATATCAGCTAAGACTTGGGATGTGGACCACGGTCAGGAGATCGAAAGAACCGGCCCCAGAAGTTGTGCAGGGGGCGTGGACAGCTGCTCGGGGATCCGTAGCTAAATGACTCAGGACAGGGTGCTTTCCTGTGCCACCCAGTCTGACTTCAAGACACAGGTCAGCAGCCAGGGCCAGGGTCTGCCCTGGAGCTCGGCACGCCCGGAAAAGAGGCGTTTGGCTACAGAGCCACGCGTTGGAGGATGGCAGGAAGTCTCCCAGGTGGAAGGCGCGCATCCACGGAGTTCCGGATTTGTTTCCACTGCCGTTTGTAAATTAAGCCTACGCAGTGTGGAGCAAGCTTGGGGAGGTCTGATCTGACTTTCTGGAGCGTAATTCAGCGACTGGGTAAGAAGGCAGCGCAGTGTTCCAGCCAGGGCCAGGTGCAGCCTGCTCAGAAATTGCACCTGCCCTCGGTCCCTTGACTTTAATAAAAATCTTTTCATATTTTCAACACAGTTGAAAGGTTTCACGTGTGCAGTAGTTGAGGTGCTAAAAGTAAGAAGATCCAAGGTAATGATGGATCCGGAATCAAGAAAAGCTCCCTTTTTCCTTAAACGAATCTGCCAGATGTCTACACTCTGTTGGCTCAGATGGCTTCTGTCTCTTTCTCTTTCATTTACGTTAACATTTTACTCAAATAGAAATTCTATGGATTGGCTTTTAAATCAAGATGAAGGATTTATCGCTACTTAGTTTGAACCTTGTAACTGTCTCCCACACGGATGACGTGGTGGGTCACTCTTTCCATAGACAGCAGAGCAGCCACCCCTGGCTTCCTCTCCTGTGGGTGTGGTCGGACCCTCCACCTCCTGTGTGTGTTTGCAGAGGCTCTTGCCTCACACGCACGCCACTCCATGCATTTCATTACATTCAAATGCCTGCTCGCCTGCATCCTTGTTTCTGCTTTGAGATTTTTAAAGCCTGTTTGGTCAAGTGATTTAACTGCGCAGCTGTCGGTCACGGCACCAGTGACAAGAGGAAGCCATTCCCAGGGTGAGGGCTGCTGGGATGAGGAGAAGGCCCTGGGCCGAGGGGCTGACGCTGACCTCGTCCTGCTCTGGCCACGGCCTCTGTGCACATGGTAGCCAGCAGGGAAGCCACGCGTCGCCAGCAGGGGACAGGCGCGCTGTTCACCAGCGTGCTCTGAGTTCAGAGAGCTCAGCGTGCAAGCCGGGGCTGAACTGTGTCTCTGTCTGTGGGGGGCCTGCTGATGCCGTGTGGCCTGGTGCTGTGTCTGAACGCAGCTGCGCCCGGCCGACCGCCCTGACCTGTGCCTCACAGAGACGGGCGGAGGCCACACCCCAAGGCCACGTCCTCCCACGAAGACCTCTAAAGGCTGCAGGGAAGACATTTTAAAACGTGTTTTTGAATAATTCTGAGTCATGTAGGTCCAAGGAAATGAGTACAATTCACAGGCTTTTTATGGAGATCAAGTGGGTCTGATGCCGAGAGCCATGGTCTTCCCCTGGCCTTGGGACTCCACCACGCTTGTGAGGTCACAGCCCAGGAGGGGCAGAGAAGTTGCGCCCCCACACCCACCCCCGGCCCCCTTTGACAGTTCCTGTCTTGTAGTGGCTGCTTCCTAGTTGCTAATCAGATGTAGCCGTGCCCAGTGGCCCAGAGGGGAGAGCCTTGTGTGGGAAGGCAGCAGGAAGCCCTGTGGTGCAC
This sequence comes from Sylvilagus floridanus, assembly GCA_949820135.1. Taxonomy (NCBI): domain Eukaryota; kingdom Metazoa; phylum Chordata; class Mammalia; order Lagomorpha; family Leporidae; genus Sylvilagus; species Sylvilagus floridanus. The sequence continues at coordinate 99,766,574 of OX463246.1, read as the reverse complement.
CTGCCCAGCTCTGGCGTGAAAGAACAAACTGCAGAGACCCAACCAAGAGCAGGTGCAGCCCCAGCAGGACTGTGCAGCAAGAAGTGGACACAAACACATCCGAGGGAAGAGTTGTCCTTTAGGACTGGCCTCCTCGAGATGGAACAGACCCCTCGTTGTGGACATGTGTGAGGCCAAGGGCAGGCGGCCAAGAGGAGCAAGGAGCTGGTCGAGGGGGAAAGGCCCCGGGACCCCTGGAAGGAAGGGGCTGGGGCTGCTGGAGGAATCTCTGATGAGCGGCAGACCCTCATGAAACAGGACGCACGCTGTGCCTGGAGCTGGGGAGACCAGGGCGGGGGGCACCAAGCCTTCCTCCTCCTCCCCCTCCATTTCTGGGGGAACAAGGAGCCAGGCCATCGCAAAGCAGGTCCAGGAGCCTGAGGGCCAGGAGGCACGTGGAGGCCGCCTGGCAGCGTGGCAGGCTCAGCCGGCTGGTCGTTCCCTCACAAGCACCCCACACTAGCTCCCGTGGTCCCCTGCGGCACGTTGGGGCAGACGCATCGTCAGCTAGGGGCTGCTCCTCCATGCACCCGAGTGCCGTCACTCCCTCCCCCACCTTTCTGCACCTGCCATGGGAGGTGACCATAGCATGGACTTGTGGGCGCTGAGAGGTGGGCGAGAGGAGCTGGGGATAGCGCTTCGAGGGACAGAGGCCCGAGTCGGTGAGTTTCAACAAATGTTATTCCCATCTTCCGCCACTGTGCGCCCAGCTGTCGGCTGACAACTGTGGGCCGAGTGCCAGACGCCTGTGGCCCTGCAGGAAACAGTGTGTGGAGGAAGCCCGCTCCGAGGCTTAGGCTCCAGCGATGAGAACAAGGATGCGACTGTGACTGATAGAACCGCCAAGGCCACCAGGTCCAGGAAGCTTCAAACCCGCTCTCCAACCTCTGTCTCCCAGAGGACGGGCCTAGACCCGGGCGGGGAGGGGCCGGTTGAGGGTCGCAGGTGCAGCCCCTGCTCCTCCCGGCATCGCTGGGCACCTGGGCGCTTCGGTCAGTGTGGCGAGCCCTGTCCGTGGGGTGCAGTGACGAGTGTGATGCAAGCAGTGTTTGGGGAATCGACTGGACCTGGTGGACTCCTGCTCATTATTCGTGTTCTACTTGTGTTTGCTCCAATCAGGAACACCAACCACTATCGTTAAATACACGCATTCATGCACAAGCAACTGGGCCACATACATTCGTACACGCATCACACGCATGCACTTGGCCACATACATTAGTACACGCATCACACACATGCACTTGGCCACATACATTAGTACACGCATCACATGCATGCACTTGGCCACATACATTAGTACACGCATCACATGCATGCACTTGGCCACATACATTAGTACACACATCACATGCATGCACTTGGCCACATACATTCGTACACACATCACATGCATGCACTTGGCCACATACATTAGTACACACATCACACACATGCACTTGGCCACATACATTCATACACGCATCACACGCATGCACTTGGCCACATACATTCGTACACCCATCACACGCATGCACTTGGCCACATACATTAGTACACGCATCACACACATGCACTTGGCCACATACATTAGTACACCCATCACACGCATGCACTTGGCCACATACATTAGTACACCCATCACACGCATGCACTTGGCCACATACATTAGTACACCCATCACACGCATGCACTTGGCCACATACATTAGTACACCCATCACACGCATGCACTTGGCCACATACATTCATACACGCATCACACGCATGCACTTGGCCACATACATTAGTACACGCATCACACACATGCACTTGGCCACATACATTAGTACAGGCATCACACGCATGCACTTGGCCACATACATTAGTACATGCATCACACGCATGCACTTGGCCACATACATTAGTACACCCATCACACGCATGCACTTGGCCACATACATTCATACATGCATCAGTCCTGTAAAATGCTTTTCTTGTTTCTTTCCATCCAACCATGGATTTGATGCCATACTTCACAGGTCAAAATACAAGTCGAGATGAGAAAGATAATCTGAATAATCACTTAAATACAAATTGCAGTAAACAAGCCCTGATGTGTATCCCTTCTCATTAAATGTTATTTTTAAAAAAAGATGATTCAATTGAGAAGCAGAGAGAGAGAGAGGAATTCGCCTGCTGGTTCTCTTTCCAAATGTCTGCCGCAGTTCCCGGCTAGGGCTGGAGCAGGGTCCAGGAGCTCAGTCCAGGCCTCCCACAGGCAGGGCGGAAGCCCGATTACATGAGTCATCCGCTGCCTCCCAGGGTTTGCAGTGGCAGGAAACTGGAGTGGGGAGCCAGGGCCGGGTACCGCAGGTGCTCGGATGTGGGACACAGTGTCTCAGTCGCTGTGCTAAACAGACCAAGCATCTTCCTGGCCCTGCCTTCTCATTCCACCACACCACTAAAAGTTGTTTTTTGATTTATCTTAATTTTGCCGACTCATGGAGAATAAAGGACACAGAGCACAGCATTAGCTCTAGCATCGCCTTAATTCTGGGGGTGCAGCTTGGCTGAGACCAGGAGATACACGGGACTACAAGGGAATGGAAGCAATGACTCGAGGACTTGGCCTTCGAAACAAGAACCAGGGGCACTCAAGCTGCCCGGATTCTTTTCTTTTTCAAGATTTATTCATTTTTTTTGAAGGCAGAATTACAGAAAGGCAGAGGCGGGAGGGGGGTCTTCCATCCACTGACTCACTCCCCAAATGGTTGCAATGGCCAGAGCTGCACCGATCCAAAGCCAGAAGCCAGGAGCTCCTCCAGGCCTCCCAGGCAGGTGCAGGGGCCCCAGCACCTGGGCCATCCTCCACTGCTATCCCAGGCCACAGCAGAGAGTGGGATCGGAAGTGGAGCAGCCAGGACTAGAACCCACTATGCCACCGCGCCAGCCCCTGCTCAGATTCTAAAATCAGAGTTAGCAAGAGAGACAGGGTGACGACCCCTCGTCTAATGAGGATCTGGGGAGATCCTGACAAATCGGCAGAAGCTGGTGCTTAGGCCAGGGCTTGCCCGCGTGGGGGATTCCCCTGCCGGTGGCTCGCCGCCGGCCTGTGGCTTCTTCCTGCGGCCCAGCTGCTTTCTCCCGATCTCCGACTTTGTTGTGAGAACAGGCGTCCCAGTCCCTGCATCACACACACTCTCCGTGTTTGAAATGGACTTTTCTGCTAAGGACTCCCAGTGTGGAACAGCAACGAATAGGATCCCACTGTTCTCTGTGACAATTCAAAAACTGGCTTTGTTTTCTTGAAATTAACAAATGGGTTGCAAATCTATGCCACACTGAGTGAACATGTCACGGCGAGTGCGTGCGGTCAGTGTTCTGCTGTCGGAGTGTGTGTCGCTTGCCTGCGTCATCCTAACTCAGTCCGTACTGTGAGAACGTGCGACTGTGGGAAAAGCGGCCAGTCTTAGGGCAGGGCAGAAGTGCTAAGCAACGACTGTGGTGGGTAAGTAAGCCATAAAAGGCATCGTGTGGGGCCACGAGGGCAGCAGCGAGGGCAGCAGTGAGGGCGTGGGCGAGTGGACGTGGGTGGCCAGCTGTGCGGCAGGTCTGGAGGACGGCCATACAGAAAGCGATTCCTGAGCGAGCCAGGCGAGCATGGGGGAAAAGCATCCAAGCTGGGGGACAGCAAGTCCCAGGCTCCCAGGCAGGGTGTGCTTGGCACAGGAGGAGCCGCGGTGCCTGTGTGGAGGGTGTAGATGGTGAGGTCGGAGGCGAGGAGGGCCAGCTGTGGACGGCCCCCTCGCTCTCTGCCCACTGCGCGCCACCCCGCCAGTGGGTCGTGTCTGCCACGAATCTGTGCCCGGCAAACTTCTCCATTGCCAATCACTTGGTCTTCACCACGCTCTTCCTTAAAATTCAGGTTGAATCACTCGAATCCATTTCCCATCCCAGCCAGGATAAGTGGCCCGCCTTGTAAGCCTAACCATGGCTCTCCCTCTGCCTCGCATCCGCCCATCCTCGACCAGCCCTCGCCCTCGGCGTCTTTGGGCTCTGCCCTCCCTCCTTCAGGCTTGGCCTCCGTCTGTCCTTGTGTTGGACCCGGTGGACTCCTCGCGGCTCCTCATGCAGCTCTTTGTCCCAGCGTTCCCAGTCCCCCTATTTAGATGTCCTGATCTTAGTTGTCTATCAAAGGGCAGGCCACGTGGGGGCTCCTGCCCTGCGCTGGCTGTCTGGGCCTCAGGACCCTCACCGTCAGCATCAGCCACACCTTGGGGAGACTGCAGAGCCACTTGCCTCTGGCCCCTGCACACCTGTCGTGCTTTGAGGCTGGAGACCACGCATAGCTTTATTCTGCCTTCCACCAACACCAGGCAGCTCCAGGTCTGAGCCACGCCTGGTTCATTCCCCTGTAGGTTCTGATGGAAATCTCCCCTCTCCCCTAGAAAACACCAGCTCATCCTGCGAGACCCCGTGTGAGTCCTGTTCACGCACCCTCAGGAAACTCACGCTGTGGACACACCCACCTGTGTTACTACCATGGCTTCTGCTCTTACTGCTCTGAGCCCACACTCTTCTTCTGTGAATGATTCTGTGTCTCTGTCTCCTGTCTCCATAGCTGGCATGGTGCTTCGCACACAGCAGGTGCTCAGTATTTGGGGAACAGGGGGATAAGCTGAGCAGTCTGGGCACCAGCAGAGGAGGCGAATCCTGGGGTGAGAGGAGAGGCTCCCTGGGAGAGAGGACGAGGAGGGAGGACGGGGCGTGTGGACGCGTGGGAAGTGTCAGCAGCCTTTCTCAAGATGTGCCACGCACCCCTGCAGCCGTCTAACGCGGGCTTGGCCTTGGACGAATGGGCCCACAGACCGCGAAGCGAGTGGGAGTCAAACGGGTCTCAGAATGTGCCTGCACCTGGGGGCTCTCACTCCACGCTGCTCCTGGGGACCCAGGACCATGATGGCAGTGAGCCAGAGCCGGCCTGCGGTAGCAGGACCCAGGGTGCAGCCAGCAGCCGTGGGGACGAGGCCGTTCTGCACCCGCCCCCGGCCCCAGCTGCGCTACCCTCTGACCTTGTTTCTCTTCTCATTTCCTCTTTTGGACTTAATAATAAAAATTTCCATTTTCTGCTATTTTCTGGTTAATTTCATAACTCTAATATTCTTTTCACAAAATTCATGAATGACAATGTGTATTCTTTAGTTATTAAAGTCAGTTTTTAAGAAAAGGTCCCGGGGCTGGCGCCGTGGCACAGCGGGTTAAAGCCTTGGCCTGAAGCGCCCGCATCCTGTATGGGCTGGTTCTAGTCCCAGCTGTTCCTCTTCCGACCCAGCTCTCTGCTGTGGCCTGGGAGTGCAGTGGAGGATGGCCCAAGTGCTTTGGCCCCTGCACCCATGTGGGAGATCCTGAAGAAGCTCCTGGCTCCTGGCTCCGGATCGGCACAGCTCCAGCTGTTACGGCCATCTGGGGAGTGAACTAGCAGATGGAAGATCTCTCTCTCCCTCTCTCTCTGTAACTCTTTTAAATAAATAAAATAAATCTAAAAAAAAAAAAAAAAAAGAAGGAAAAGGTCCCTAAGTTGCTAATGATGGAAGGTCTCACACATGACTCCGTGCACCTGCTCCCCAGTGCACACAGGTTTGGTGCCGCCTTGCTGCGGAGGGAAAGTCTACAGTTACCAGAAACCACATTGCTATGACTGTAAGCTGCCGCTCTACACCCCTCAGCACACCCCTTTGCTGTGAGGATGGCACTAACTGATCTCTGCTTTCACTTGCCTGACAGGTCTTTCCTGAAGACCCTTCTCCTCATCCGTGTTCTTAGCTACGGAGTAGTTGGCCACGGTCATCATTGCTCCAGCATGTTTGAGACCTTATTGCATTGTGTTTTGATTCCCACTGGCACTGTTAAAAATGTAACTGACACCCGTGCTTGCTTCGTTGAGGACAGATGTCATTTCATCTGACTGGTTTTTCTTTTCTTTTTTTTAAGATTTTTATTTATTTATTTGAGAGGTAGAGTTACAGACAGTGAGAGGGAGAGACAGAGAGAAAGATCCTCTGTCTGCTGGTTCACTCCCCAGATGGCTGCAATGGCCGGAGCTGTGCCGATCCGAAGCCAGGAGCCAGGAGCTTCTTCTGGGTCTCCCACGTGGGTGCAGGGGTCCAAGCACTTGGGCCATCTTCCACTGCTTTCCCAGGCCACAGCAGAGAGCTGGATCGGAAGTGGAGCAGCTGGGACTAGAACTGGCGCCCATTCGGGATGCCGGCACTGCAGGCGGAGGATCAGCCCCCTGTGCCACAGCGCGGGCCCCTGACTGGTTTTAAAGTGCCTTCACAAGTCTGATCTTGGATAGTGCCACTGCGACGTGCCTCTACCCGTGTGTGTGTTTCCTCTGTTTATCCTACTAAAGGCACGAGCAACTTCGGAATTCTTACTGTGGCACCTTCTGCCAGGTCTGCAGACTTCCAAGATGAAACATTTAAACACATGCTCTGGGGTGGGCTTTTAGCCTAGCGGTTGAGAACCACATAACAGACCCGGGTCCCACACAGGGGTTCCTGGCCCCAAGTCCCTAGCACAGCTGGCTGGAGGCAGAGTGATGGCCCAAGTGGTTGGGTCAGTACCACAGACGAGGGAGACCTGGGTGAAGTCCCCACCTCCCAGCTTCAGCTCTGGTCCTGGAAGGCATCTGGGGAGTGAACCACCAGATGGGAGCTCCCTCCCCTCCCTCTGTCTCTCTCTGTCTCTATGCATCTCAAACAGCAAGCAGCCAAATCTCCCACTTACACACTAGATTGGAAAGCCCCGTTCTTTCTTCCTGGCTGCGCTGGACTCCGGTCGGGAACCTGTTGCCTTGCGCCAGGCTCCACGTTCCTCTGCCTTGTTCTGCGTGGGCTTTTTGTGCATCAGTCTGGTTGTTTTCTGCTAAGCAGCGTGTTGGTTAGCTCATCTTCTGTTACTGTGTAGAACTTCGATGTCAAACACTTCTTTTAAACATATGTTTGGAAATTGCATTTTTGATTTCTATCATGTTGCCTTTAGCTTGTGCAGATTCAATTTCTCTACGATCTATTTTAATGCATTAATTGTGGTTATTTTATTCACTCCTTTATTCACTTATTTTAGTTTGTTTTTATTTGAAAGACAAATAAAACAGAGCAAGAGAGAGAGAGAGACCCATCTTCATTTTCTGGCTCATTTCTTAAATGCCCACAAACGGCCCAAGACGGGCTGCAGGCGGAGCCCAGAATTCAGCCAGGTCTCCCGCGTGGGTGCCGGGACGCAGCCGCCTGGTCCGGCATCTGCTGCCTCCAGGGTGCACTGGCAGGAAGCTGAGTCAGAAGCCAAGGCAGGACTGGAAGCCAAACACTCCGACGTGAGCGCCGTGGCTCCATGCGCCATCCTAACCGCCGAGCCACACTGTCCACGCCCGGTGTCGGCCATTTAAGTCTGCATCCATGATGAACGTTGGCATCAGCCGGGACGAGCGTCTCTTGCCTCCTGGCTGTTTCACGCTCTTCCCCGATGGGCTACAGAACATGTTCATGGACCGCCAACACCGGGTGTGAGCGTGTGCTGATGCGGGGAGAGAGGAGAGGAGGCAGCTCTTTCCTGGCAGAGAGGAGCAGCTGGGCGGATCTGGAGCAGAGTTCGTGATGGGGTTGACGGGTGCATTGCATCGGGGCCTCAGCTGAGAATCCCGTCTCCAACACTGGAGCCGTGGAAATACCCGGACGGCGCTCCGCATCTGAGCAGCTCTCTGCTGTATTTTTCAGTCTCGCTCCGCAGATGCACAGCTTGGAATCTTTAAATATTGAGGGGAAATTATGTGTGTCACAGTCAATTTTCTGCAGTCCCCGGCCTCTCGGTTCCCGGCTGCCTTGATGACCGTGGGTTCCGGCTTCTCCTTCCTGCCTCCCAGTGAGACCGCTGTAAGCGCCAGGCTGCCTGTTCTGTTTGGCCTCACGTCTCATACGATGTGGCAAACGCTCCCTTTGCTGGCTCCCGGAGACCCGTGCCGGGAAGCGTCCGCTCCCCGTGAGCATCAGTGTTCTTCCACGTGATAGAAGGCAGCATCCGGCCGGATGTCAGTCCCTGCAACGGGTCACCCCGTGGGGCAGAGCAGGGCCCCCCTGCCGGATCCTGCTCCACGGTGTACGACGGTTAGTTTTCTGCGCTTCACTGGGATGGGTGCGCCCATCATCCAGGGATGCACAGGGAGAGTGTCTGTCATTCCTGGGTGTGTCTGAGGGTGTTCCGGGTTGGGGGCTCAGTAGAAAGACCTCCCCCAGGGGAGTGCGTGGGCGCTGGCCGAGGGGAATGCAGCGGAAGCGGGGGCCACTCCTGGGCTGCACCGTCCTTTCTCACGCCCTGTGTGGTGGTGCTCCTCCCCTGGGGTCTCTAGACTCCGACCGGCTCGGCCCCTGCAGCTCTCCTGTCTCTCGGGCCAGGGAGCTGGGACGGGAGTTATTCTCCCAGCGTCTCTCGTCCTGGGTTGCAGATGGCCGATGACGAAACTCCGCAGGCTGCACATTGTCGTTCTGTGTTCTGCTCTGTAAACCTGCACACTCCTGTTGGCTCTGATGTGACTTTTTAATGTTTGAGAACCCAGGAGAATGCATCGGGCACAACTGGCTGTCTCAGGGGGTGGAGCGACGCCTCCTTGCGGGCTCTGACCTGAGCACCCATGCCGAGGAAGCTTTTAGGGCACGAACAGCACCCTCCAGCCCACAGCCAGGGAAGCAGCCTGCAAAGTGGGCTCTGGCAGAAACCCCGGGGACTCGCGGGGGGACCCCCCTCCCCGGGCCCGCCCCACAGGCGACTGTGGCTCGTCTGGTAGCACCTGAGCAGGATGCCCAGCTAGGCTGAGAGGCGCTAAGAGCATTTTGTTTCAGGGGCTTTAGTTTGTGACAATTCATTATGCAGCAATAGAAAATCAATGTAGACGACAAATGTGCCGTGTCCGAAGGAAGAAGGGCCGGTAATTTAGGGCCACCTCAGTCTTCTCTTCTTCCCAGGAGAATGACGGGGATTCTCCTCCCTCCTCCCTCCTCCCTCCTCCCTTCCTCCTTCCCTCCTCCCTCCCTCCTTCCCTTTTACTTATTTAAAACAATTTGTTCTACTTTTATACTAGTCCTTGATGGAGGGTTAGACTACTACAAGCTACTCCGTGAAAGACAACTGGACCAGAAACACTCACATTAATTAAATGAGTTTTGCGATGCAGCTTGATATAAGATTAAAAGAAGCAATCACTTCTATTTATGTGCGTGTGTATCTATGTACACACAAATGTACACACATCAGCAGGAAATATAACACACAAGTTGAGTCTGACAAAGTACGTGCACCGGAGCCTACAGAGCATGTGTGAAGATGAAATAGACAATGGCTGGAAAATTCAATACCATAACATTTATACCTGAATTTAAAATACTAAAAATAGGAACGCAGATCTCCAAAAGTCTCAAGGAGGGAGAAGCCGTCAGCCGGTATCTGGATTCGTGTCACAGCAGGAATCACCGAGACTTCGGCATCAGCACAGAATAGCCCGGGAGTCAGTGCAGCCAGGATCCAGACTGGGGCCAGTGCCGTGGCTCACTAAGCTAATCCTCCGCCTGCGGCGCCGGCACACTGGGTTCTAGTCCCGGTTGGGGTGCCGATTCTGTCCCAGTTGCCCCTCTTCCAGTCCAGCTCTCTGCTGTGGCCTGGGAGTGCAGTGGAGGATGGCCCAAGTGCTTGGGCCCTGCACCCGCATGGGAGACCGGGAGAAGCACCTGGCTCTTGCCATCGGATCAGCGCAGTGCGCCGGCCGCAGTGCACTGGCCGCAGCGGCCATTGGAGGGTGAACCAACGACAAAGGAAGACCTTTCTCTCTGTCTCTCTCTCTCTCACTGTCCACTCTGCCTGTAAAAAAAAAAAAAAAATCCAAGAAAGTAAAAAGTGTTTACAATGTGTTTGGTTATTTGTTTATTCGAAAGGCAGAGTGATAGAGAGCGCTCCCGTCTGCTCGTTCACTCCCTAGACCGCAACAGTCAGGACCGGGCCAGGTCCAAGCCAGAACTTGGAAATCTCTGTGTCTCACACCCGGGCGGCGGGGACCCAAGCTTTGGGCCGCCCTGTGCTGCCTCCCCAGGCACTAGCAGGGACCTGGAGTGGACGTGGAGCCGGGAGTGGAACTGGGCTCTGATTCGGGACGCAGGCGTCCTTAGCTGCACGCGACACTGTCCCACAAATGCCAAAACGGGACCCTCTCCTCGCAGCAGAAGCAGCACCTCTCTCGGGCGGGTTGTGACCGAAATGGAAGAGGCAGGACAACTGCACTTCTAAGAGGCACCGTGACCCCGCGGGATGGGGGCTGCTCCTCATGCCCTCGTCTTCCGAGGAGCCACGCGGTGCTGAGATGCCTCTTAGCCACTCCATGCTCCTCCGTCCAGTGGGGAGCTTCCGACGGAAGTGCGTGAGAGCCACGACGTGAGTGGTTTCTCTGCAGACGGCCCAGCCCCGACACGGAGAGGAGGAGCCACGGACACGGAGAAGTTCTCATGCCACGTGGGTCTCTGAAGACAGGTGTGGCACCGTCTGTGCCAAGGGGCGTGTGCGGACCCTGGCCGGCCTCGTCCCGGCTGGATACAGGCAGCAGTGAGACGAGACACAGCTGACGTTTGCAGTAGGAAGTTCAGAGCCCGCGGACAGAAGGACCCGGGGCGAGCTGCAGAGAGGCCGTGCGGACGCCAGGGCCCTCGAGCCCTGGGGTGAGCAGGGTAGGGGAATGCGGCGTTCCTTACACGGATGGCGCCACGCCTGGTGCCGGCCTGTGCCTGCTTCTAACCTGCCTTGGGGTCGGCGAGCATGCAGGGCGAGAGCCGTTGAAAGACTAGAAGTCATTCAGTGAGCCCGCCCCCTGCAGCAGCTGCTATCTGTGTGTAGGTCTTAAGAGGAGTGGAGGGCACTGCCCAGACAGGTTTCACAGAGGGAAACGCCCTAAGAGGGCTCTGGCAGGGCCATCCTCCAAGGTCACCGATAGGCTTAAGCTCCACTAGGTCTCGGGGTCGGGGGTCTTGGTGTCAGAGGCCCCTCCCTGACCAGGGGCCGCCATCCCTATGCCCGGGTGACTGGGGACAAGCCAGCTGCATCAGGAGCCCTTTCTGTCACCCCCGGGATGCTCCTACGAGGCTCGCTGAAACCTGGGGTGCGTCCCCAACAGCCTCCTTTCGTCTTTGGACGCACGTTCTCACGTCAGCAGATCCCGAGGCCATGGTCCCTTACAGCAGGATTCTAGTTAGACCACCGCAAAGCATTGCTGATGTGTGAAGATCCCCCCCGGCCCCCTTCTTTCCCTGTCCGCAAATACGGGCTCCGATGAAGAGCAGATTGCACGGCTGGGAGGTGACCCCCGTGCAGGCCTCTGAGGGAGCCACGATGGGAGCTCGGGGACCCAACGGCTGTGACACGGCTAAGGAGGCACACGGCGTCCTCCAGGAGATGGCTCTCGAATCAATGCCCTCATCGCAGTCGCCAGGGCTGCTGCCTGCAGGACCCGGGTCCCGAGCAAGACGTCGGCGACGGTGAGACCCTTGTCTAGGAGGCTAAAGAGCAGGCTGGGGCGCTGTGCCGAGGCCCAGAGCAGTAGGATTCTCGCTGGGACACTGCACTTGGGTCAACACTGCCCTAACGTTTGGTGCCGGGGATGATCTGAGCGCATCCCTTCTGCGCCTGCGGCACACACATCTGCAGTCTCTCCGCCATGCCCGTGCACCCTCCCCGCCAGCCCACGGGACGTCCCTGGAGACAGCTGGGACGCTGGGAATTACTTGGGAAGTTAGAACTTTAAAAACACAAGCACGCGCCTGTGGTTTCCAGGCTGGAGATCGGTTCCACTGCGGCTTCTGGCGTCCAGGATCCCCCACAGCAGGCTGAGTGGATGATAGATGCCTTCCCAGTCTGCAGAGCTCCGTAAACACACGGCGCATAATAATGGCCTCCTTAGACTTTCTAATGTTCTGCCAGTGTAGATGATCCTTTCAATTACTTTCAATATTTCTGCATAATGTAGCAGCTCCTTTAGTGATTTAGCCTGGCCGAGCGACACAGTTACATGTTGAATTGTAATGTATCACTTTGTAAACAACGCTTTTGCTATTTGTTTATGATTGAAAATAGTGACACGTAGGAGCGTGTGTTACACGGGGACAGGGTGGGATGTTGTAGACGATGCTTAGGACACTCCACAAACCAGACTGTGGAGCCCTGTCTTTGAAATATGATTTAAAACAGAATTTCTAATGTCACAGAATTACATAAAACTGTGTGAAATTGTGCAGATAATCATTTAAATCTCCCTACATGAAAAGATAATTGCTCTAGAAATTAGCTGTACCTGGGGTTCATTCGTTTGGTCATGGCTAGTTTCTTATGTAGTGATGATTTGATATTAGAGCTAATTAAGATCAGGTCAGAGTTGCTGAAGGTCACACATTAATGTGTGGGATCATTGAAATGATAATTATAAACAGATTAGGAAGCCACGGTCCTTTAGAAGGGGTTATTAGATAATTACAGGGAGCGGGAGCGGCTTACGGTAATAATGGATTATCGACGACTTAGCGGGTTCTCCAGCTTCCTCAAGGACTAAGGAGCGAAGCTGCCGGTGCCCGGCGGTAAACAGAGGGGCGAGGGGCGGGCCACGCGCCCGGCCTCCCTGAGGGTGTCTGCTGTCGGGGGGATGCGCTCCTCCTGGCCTGCACATGGGAGCTGAGAGGGGCCGGGGAGGGAGCGCGGGATTCAGACCCCTGTGGTTAGAGCAGGTGAGTGGGAAAAGGGGGAAGCCGGTCATGGGCCCGAGCCCGCGACCCGGCAGGGAAACCAGGGGGCGACGCTGCTGGGGCTCAGGCCAGCGGCCGAGGACAGGAGCGGACCGCGTGCTGACCCTGCTGCCGCGCGAGACCGCCATCCCCCGCCCCTGCAGACATGCTGGCCAAGTTTTGCAGGGACAGAGGCTGCAGCCTCCCTCGCTGGCACAGCTGCTTCTGTCGGGGACCTGCCAGGCAGGCGGGGGCCTGGAGGGCACTGCACACCGGGGAGGGCTCCCTGGCTGAGGAGCCCAGAACCTGCGAGCCCTCGGAGGGGCCTGGTCCAGACCTTCCGGGTCCCGGCCTGGGGACAGCTCTGGCCATGCGGCTTGCTTTGCAGAACAGGTTCAGCGTGAACCTCCTCCCGCCTCCTGCATTCAGTGGCCAGAGTCCCACTTGTGGACAGAGACTTGGGTCTGTGCCGGACAGTGGGGCGTGAGTTGGGATCTGAGGCGTGAAGGGGGTGGCTCTGCCTCTTGGCCTGCCCGTGCGCCAGGGTCGGGGCTGCTCGCACTGAGAGGCGACTCTCAGCAGTCGCCTGGGCGCATCTGTGGACGTGGGACACCCGTGGGACATCCACGGGAGACCTGACCACCCCCGTGGATCAGTCACAGGCACCGGGTCGGGGAGGCAGTGTTGAGAGTCACAGGTAAGAGGCGCTGTCCTCACCCCTGACTCACGCTGCGCACACGCCGGCCCTGAGGACAGGGTGCTGTAACTGGAGCTGGCCGTTCCGAGGCTGAGAGCCCGCAGCCGGAAGCCACTTGGTGGCTTGTAGAGAATGACTCAGAGCCCGGGCTGCCCAGGGATCCCCAGAGAAAAGGAACCCACAGAATCTACGAGGGGTCGCGGGAAAGCTCAGGGAAAGCCGTGTGCATGGACCACACAGACTTCCTTGCACCGAATGAGCCCATCTCGTGTTAACTGCGTTTTCCTTGAAACCCTTCTTGTCCAGTGATTCTCGGGCCTGGGGCACGCCTCTTGGCCTGAGAAGCTGCACACTGGGAGTCCAGAGAAGCATGTGGGCGACTCAGGGCTCAGCTCTGATCACCAGGGGCCCGGGCCCAAGCCCAGCTGTGAGTCCAAGGTGGGTGCGCTGGACAAAGTGCAGCGAGAGCTAATCCTCCCTCCCCGGCCCTTCGGTTTGGTTTGGTTTGGGTCTTCAGCAGATTCGATGGTGCCCACCCACCCTGTGGCAGGGGATCCTCTGGACTCGGTCCACGGACCCTCACACTGATCTGGTGTAGACACACCCTCACGCACGACCCCAGCCACCTGGCACCTCTCCGCCAAGGTGACAAATAAAATCAGCCGTCAACAGTGCCCCTTACAGAGAATCGAGAATGTTGGTCTACCAGACGCCAAGCTTCGGCTTTTCACAGGCATTGAGATGTTCGCAGGAGTCAGGTTGCTTTGCACCCACGGAATGCCAGCACTTACAGTCTCTCCCTCCACAACCCTGGGTACAGGGTAGACAAAGCTCGAGATTAGAGAATAAGTCTCCTCCTTGTACTTGACTCAGGGAGTGGGTCTTTAGCCTGGGGCACGTCCCAAGACACTTGTATCCGCTCCTTCCCTCGTGTGTAGCTGTTGACTGCAGTGTGTGGTGGGTACCCCGCGGGCACGATCCCTGGGTGTCACCAGCAATCCACAGTGACCACAGAAATAGACTCATCGGGGTGACTGCAGGACAGGCGACGGCGCTCGGACCACTGCTGGAGATCGGGAGGTGCGTTGGCTCCACGGGCGTCCCATGGCCAGGATGCAGCTTTCATGAAAATTCTCTGGTCCCCAAAGGGAAGATGGCTGGAAACAATTGCTCTAGATCTCTGCTTTATGCAAAGAAGGGTGTGTTGTGACCGATCACCCTCACACAAGTGAAAATAAATGAGCTTTCTGCAATGACATTAATAAAAAATGAAAACAAAAAGAACCATTCGTCAACACGCGGGTGACATAAAGTATCATAGCGAATGATTGATGAAGCAAAGGAGCTATGGGAAGAGTCTATTTCACAATAACACCAGGCATTTATCTCTCTGCTGGCCAGCGCCTGGAGGGTGGCAGGCGTTCCGGCGTTCCCTGGGTGTGTTTACCAGAACTTGCCCCAGACTCGCGGGGGGAGCTTTTCCCGTGACTCGCCTCGTGT
This sequence comes from Sylvilagus floridanus, assembly GCA_949820135.1. Taxonomy (NCBI): domain Eukaryota; kingdom Metazoa; phylum Chordata; class Mammalia; order Lagomorpha; family Leporidae; genus Sylvilagus; species Sylvilagus floridanus. Next base: position 99,751,572 of record OX463246.1, on the reverse strand, counting down.
GGTCACAAGTGCCCCACCCATATGGACCACGTTGGGGAAAGTTTTATGAACGGATCATTGCATTTTTTAAAAACTCCATCACAGCCATTTCTTGGGATAACTAGAGTTTGCCAACACATGTGACACTTAAAGCCAACTCACAGGTCTGGCTTCGTCTGCTGGGCTGGGCTGGCTGTCTTACTGCTGAGTCACTGCGCCGTCTCCTTATTCGCAGGGAGCAGGGAGATGGAGACGAGTGGAGGCCGCCTGGGTTTCTAAGGCCACTTCACCAGCTTGGCTGGAACTCCCCAGATCCAGCGCTGGGAACGTCTCCTCACCCCAAGCCGCTCACTGCTGCCAAATAAGCCGTAAACACAGACTTTGCTCCCCGCCTCGCGAACGCGGGTGCGTCTGTCCAAGTGTTCGTTACAGCAGGGGGCACCTCGGAGTGCAGGGCAGGGTGGAAGCCATGGCCGAGCGAGCGCAGCCGCGCTGTGGACACGCGAACGCAGCAGGGCTGATGTCGGCTCCGAGTCCCGGTGCCAGCCGCTTGCTCCTTCTACAACACGTGCTGACGGCCCTGGCTGGATCCGTCCCTGGGAGGTGGGACCAGCTGTTGCTGCCAGCCCACGCGACTTCGGGACCCAGCGCTGCGTGTGTGCACTTAGCTGGGGGCCTGCAGGATGTGGCCGGGTCCCCCGAAGACCCCCCTGGGGGGGGCACCCATGCTCAGGCCCCGCCCGGCTCTAGAGGACCCAGAAGCAGAGGCCGTGGGGGTCCCCCTGTCCTCAGCTCCTGCTTCCTGGCCCTCTTGAGTTTGGGGACCACAGAAGGGGGCTGTTCCCCGATTTTCACTTTGGCGTTGGAGGCAGGCATTCCCCTCCGCCTCTCCTGGGCTTCTCCAGCTTGCCCGGTCAGCTGAGCGCGTCCACAGAATCCAGGAGCAGGTACAGACCACAGGTCCCAAACACTGAGCTCCGGCGTGGGGAGCTGCAGGGGCAAGAGCCGCATTCCTGTTTTTCAGGGTCAAAGGCGTGTGGCAGGCAGGAGGGAGGGTTTCTGCCTACGTCACCGTCACCTTAGCCGCAGATGCCTGGGGACTGCTGAGGCAGCGCCTTTGGTCTGGACGGAACGGCCAAGCAGGACTGTGAGGCACACAGGAGGCACCGTGAGGGCAAGGAGACAGCAGGCTCAGTGCTACCCAGCCTCCCTTGCGCCGGCTCAGACCCCTGGTGCAGCTCCACACACCCCTGACAGCGCAGCAGGCAGGAACCTGGCTTTGACCCAGCTCAAAGGAAAGTTTTCTCAGTGTAGGAATTCTTGAATATCCAAGAGGAGTTTGAGGTAGTTTTTGGCATGTTTACATTGAAATTCATGTCTTTCTGGCTATAATTTGCCCAAAACTTAAATGGTTTCTTTTCTTACAGGCAGACATTGAAATCTGGCAAAACATGGCCAAATATGGAGTGGTATTTGAGCATAATCTACAATGTGTGCAAATCTGTCCATACGATCAGTGATTTCCCATAGTGCAGCTCCATAGACTCCAGACCACTGAGGCGACTCCTTGGGAACAGGAAGTTGACTTCCCCTGGACGTCAGACTCCAGCCGTTACTCAGGGGGAGTCCAGTCTACTGTGTGGCCCAGGTTCCTTGAAACCCAGCGGGAAACAGCGCGGAATTCATCCAGGACCTGCGCCCAGGCGCTTGCTGTTTCGTGGGTCAAGTGGCACGGAACACTGGACCCACGGGGCATCCTGGGCTCGCAGATGCCACGGCTGCCCTCTCTCCGTCTCAGAGGTTCACAGCTCAGGTCGACAGCCCACGTCAGTGTGTCAGTCTGTGACCCTGTCCGTTCCTCGGAGCCCTCTCTAGGGTCAGGACAAAGTGTGCTTTCGGAATGCACCCTGCCTGATGGCTTACTTGTACATGAACAGAGTGGGAAGAGCTGGATTCGTGCCAGTTATTCACAGGTGGGGCACGGGTCTAGATGCTGGAGTTCGCGCATAAGATGCCCTCAAATCTTGCCATTCCTTACCTGAGGGTTGAGCAGCAGGATGTCCATCACCGACTCCAGACAAGCTCAACGCAAGGGTTGTGTGCCACAGTTCTTACAAATCCACCTCAAAGTTTTGTGTGCAGGTGCACAGCCAAGATGACCGGAAGTTCCCTTCATCATTCTCCAGTCAATGACTCTGCAATGTGTGTGCAGGGAGCCAGCGTCCTGGCGTAGCGGGTGAAGCTTCCACCTCCGTGCCGGCATCCCATGTGGACACTGGTTTGTGTCCTGGCTGCTCCATTTCTGATCCAGCTTCCTGCTAATGACCTAGGAAAAGCAGCATAAGATGGCCCAAGAGTTTGGGTCCCTGTCACCAAGTGGGGGATCTGGATGGAGCTTAGCCTGACCCAACCGGAGACATTGCTGCCATCTTGGGAGTGAATCAGTGGATGAAAAATCTCTTTCTGTCTCTCTATCTCTCCCTCTCAGTGACTCTAACTTTCAATCAAATAAGTAAATATAAAATGAATAAATACATAAATGTGTGATAGATTGAGCCCAGCCGAAGTCGAAGTGAAACAAAGCTTTGATCTACGCAAGACAGCTGGTCTCCCTGCCATGAAGCATTTTGCTATAAACTGGAAACGTCAACAATCCATGAGGAGAATGGACTGAAACTGTACAGGCAGAGGGCGTTTGCAGGTTGTGTGATTGGAAGATTGGGGTTGGTTTGGATTTGATTCAGAGAAGTTACACATTTCCAGAGCAGCCTCACCAGAGCCACAGCCATGGGAACAGTGCACTAAGCTGAATGTGCACTAAGCTGAACGCCCGGGCCATGGGACGCCCACTCGCACACCCACCTGCCCAGGCCATGGGACGCCCACTCACACACCCACCTGCCTGGCCGTGGGAAGCCCACTTGGCACACTGACCGACCAGCTTGCGCTTGTCAATTCTAAATGGAAATCTAACAAATCCACCAATAGGAGCTTAAAAAGTTCAACTTGTTCTATCCCAAGGGATGGGAGAGGGAGCAGGAGACGGGATGAGATGAAGTTATGGGGGGAAAAGCCAATGTAATCCAAAAGCTGTACTTTTGGAAATTTATATTTATTAAATAAAAGTTTAAAGTAAAAACAACTGAATATTCCTAAAAAAAAAAGTTCAACTTGTCTGAAATTGGTGGACTCTGTGAAACTCGACTGTCTCTCCCTCCCCCACCCCCACCAGCTGCACGTGTAACTTCCCAGGCTTCTCGTGATTTTGCCTGGGAAACACTGACGTCTGGACTGACACCTGACTGACTCTTCCTCCATGGTTGGCGTATTTTTGGACTGAAATATCCTGAAACCTGCCGGTCCTCAGCTTCAGAAAATCTCCTCTTTGGCCGTCAAAGTCACGGCCAAGTTCGTGGATTCGGACAGGCGTTTGGCAGACGCCTGTGCAGAGAGAGCAGGGAGGCAGCCTGCCAAGCCTCTCCCTCTCTCGCTCTCCTCACTGCCGCCGAAGGGTTCCTTGCAGGAGTGGCCACCCTGCGTGCGGGGCGTGCCAGCCTGGCACTAACCTGTGGAGGCGCGCTCTCTCTGGGGGCCTGCGCGTGGCCGACAGGGGCTGTGGTTTTGGACAAGGGGAGGGCTGTGGCTCGCACAAGTGTGCCCGGTGCCCAGCACAGATGGAGGTCGCAGCCGACTGAGGTGCCGAGGGGAGGCCCAGCTGAGCGGCTGCGATCCTGCGGAAGTCACAGGAGAAAGACCCGGCGCTTTGGGAGGTGAAACTGCTGGACGTGAAAGCCACACTAAAACGGACGATGTCCGGCTGACCTGACCAACGAGAAGCTAAGACACCAAGGGGCGGCTGCTGCCGCCAGCGTTCTGCTCTCCAGGCGCTGGCGAACCTGCTCTTTCTTAGACTCAGGCGGCTGCGTGTCCGTCACACGGACTCGTTACCGTGCGCCGTGTCCGAAGGTCTTTGTGTGCGCACTGGTGTTTAATTACAACGTGCAGGTGAAGTGGGAAGGCGGATGCAAGACCCTCAGAGGACACTCGCTAAAGGTGCCTGGCTCTTTGTGATGTAAAATCTCACCTTTTGTGCGGCATCCTTGGGGAACTTGGTGTGGGAGACGTTTTCAGCCAACTGACTGCTCCAGACCTTGCTGGAGATCCGGACAAGCGCAGGCCAGGCCAGCACGCCGCCTACTAACAGCTAACAGCACGGTGACCTCCCAGTCAGCGGCAAGTTTACGACTGCCCTGTTAGAGTTCCATGTGCATTCTTACATCCTAAACCCACATCTCCAAGGGACTCCACACGCCCGCCTGCTGTGCACCCAGGGTCTCCGTGAGAGAGCGCAGGTGTGGGTGGCACCAGTGACGGGGGAGACGCGTATTGTGGGCAGGCATGTAGTATGTGTTCAATAAACACGTGTGTGGCTGGCGGGTGACCCCCGCCCATGCTACTGCTGAGTCCCTAGCAGGCCTCTGCTAAGCACCTTGGACAAACACACGCAGGGGCACCACGGAGCCCCTCCACAGCCAGCGAGGGTCTTCTGTTTCCGAGCAAAGCATTTGGTCCCTGACGGGTCGGGCCCACGTCCTCTCCCGGCCACCAGCTTGTGCCCTTCCCAGCTGCCCACCAGGGTGGGCCCCGCGGTGCCGCTCTGCCCTCTGGATCTCACGCGCCGCCGCCCGCCTGTGGACTCGCGTCCCAGATGCCCCGAGCGCGGCTGTGGGTGAGCGGAGCTCCTGTCAGACACCCGCCGCCGCCCGCACCCGTCAAGGCGGCTGTGAAGCGCCTCCGGCCCAGCCCACCCACCCTGGAAACGCGCCCGCCCGCTCCGCTGGGCGGCCCTGGGGACTCCCCCACCCGCCCGTGTCCATCAGATGTGCTGAGGGGCATGAATGGGGTGGAGGGGGGTCCCCGCCTGCCTGCACCTGTCAGCAGAGCTGATGGCAGGGGAGGGTGGGGGCGCTCCGCCCGCGCTGTCAGCCGGCTGACAGACGAGTGTACATGGGCGAGGCCCCTGGCCTCTTGGAGCAGCTGGGGGGGGGCTGGCTGCTGGGGTGTGGGCGGGGGCTCTGCCTGCCTGCCGGCTGAGGGTCTTCAGAGAATGGACCAGGGTGTGCGTGCGCGCGCACCAGCCTTCTGGGCAGTGAGCGAGCCTCACCCCGCGTCCGCACTGTGCTCCTCAGAGATGGCAGCGAGGGTCATCTCTGGACCGAAATCGTCTCCTCCACTGGGACTCTCACCCAAATAAGCCTCCGGAGGTGAGGAGGGGGCTCGAGGCGTCGTGACCTGACCTGGGTGTAGTGTCTCCTGTTCCCAACCAGGCGGCGCCGGCTCTGCTCGACTTCTTAGCTGGCAAAGCAGGAGGCTGCTGCGTGCTTCCCCCCACAGTCCCCCTTTTGTTCTTAGACTGTTTTAACCCAAGCAACGTTTAATTAAAAGGTTGGGATGCAAGTCTCAAGGGAAAGTTGTCTTTGGTGAGCAACGTGTACTCCTGACGTCATGGTCATTTCCCAGCGTTCACGGGTTGGGTCCTCTGTGGGCACGGAGCCATGGCCATCCCTCCGTGGGGATGGAGCCATGGCCATCCTTCCCTGAGGACGGAGCCATGGCCATCCCTCCCTGGGGACGGAGCCATGGCCATCCTTCCCTGGGGACGGAGCCATGGCCATCCCTCCCTGGGGACGGAGCCATGGCCATCCCTCCCTGGGGACGGAGCCTTGGCCATCCTTCCCTGGGGACGGAGCCATGGCCATCCCTCCCTGGGGACGGAGCCATGGCCATCCTTCCCTGGGGATGGAGCCATGGCCATCCCTCCCTGGGGACGGAGCCATGGCCATCCTTCCCTGGGGACGGAGCCATGGCCATCCCTCCCTGGGGACGGAGCCATGGCCATCCCTCCCTGGGGACGGAGCCATGGCCATCCCTCCCTGGGGACGGAGCCATGGCCATCCTTCCCTGGGGACGGAGCCATGGCCATCCTTCCCTGGGGACGGAGCCATGGCCATCCCTCCCTGGGGACGGAGCCATGGCCATCCCTCCGTGGGGATGGAGCTTTGGCCATCCTTCCCTGGGGACGGAGCCATGGCCATCCCTCCCTGGGGACGGAGCCATGGCCATCCCTCCGTGGGGATGGAGCTTTGGCCATCCTTCCCTGAGGACGGAGCCATGGCCATCCCTCCCTGGGGACGGAGCCATGGCCATCCCTCCCTGGGGACGGAGCCATGGCCATCCTTCCCTGGGGACGGAGCCATGGCCATCCCTCCGTGGGGATGGAGCTTTGGCCATCCTTCCCTGAGGACGGAGCCATGGCCATCCCTCCCTGGGGACGGAGCCATGGCCATCCCTCCCTGGGGATGGAGCCATGGCCATCCTTCCCTGGGGACGGAGCCATGGCCATCCCTCCGTGGGGATGGAGCTTTGGCCATCCTTCCCTGAGGACGGAGCCATGGCCATCCTTCCCTGAGGACGGAGCCATGGCCATCCCTCCCTGGGGACGGAGCCATGGCCATCCCTCCGTGGGGATGGAGCTTTGGCCATCCTTCCCTGAGGACGGAGCCATGGCCATCCTTCCCTGGGGACGGAGCCATGGCCATCCTTCCCTGGGGACGGAGCCATGGCCATCCTTCCCTGAGGACGGAGCCATGGCCATCCCTCCGTGGGGATGGAGCTTTGGCCATCCTTCCCTGAGGACGGAGCCATGGCCATCCCTCCCTGGGGACGGAGCCATGGCCATCCTTCCCTGGGGACGGAGCCATGGCCATCCTTCCCTGGGGACGGAGCCATGGCCATCCCTCCGTGGGGATGGAGCTTTGGCCATCCTTCCCTGAGGACGGAGCCATGGCCATCCCTCCCTGGGGACGGAGCCATGGCCATCCCTCCCTGGGGACGGAGCCATGGCCATCCCTCCCTGAGGACGGAGCCATGGCCATCCCTCCCTGGGGACGGAGCCATAGGTGTCCTTCGGGGGCTCTGAGCACCGGCGAGACCCTTCCAGGGCCCAGGCTCCTCCTCGGGGAAAGGTGCCGGCCGGGGACGCTCAGCAAGGAAGCAGAGGCCATGGCATCCTGTACGGCGCCTGCAGAGGGAAGTCTGCCCCAAGTGCTGCAGCGGCCCCTTGGGTTAACACTTTGGTTCCAAAGGAACTGAACAAAGGGCAACGTTCAGGAGGGCCACTGGGCACTTTTTCCAGTCCTGTTTTGTCTCTGTGAGATACGGAACGCAGGGCCTGTGTGGCCATGTCGGCGGGGGCGGGGACAGACCGAGCCATGCAGTCTGGATGGGCTCTGCTCTGTGCCGCCCTGGAGGCTGGTCTAGTTGAAGCGTGCTTTCTAAAGGGAGTGGGGTCACGCGCCCCGTTTCTTGGTTACGCCTTCCTGGAAAGGTTAAGTAAAAACAATCAGCAGGATGGCATCATCTCAGAAATTCGTGTGGGCACGTGTGACGCCAGCTTTCGGGAGCCAGAATCAGTCTACTGTTGCTGGCATCACACAACGCGTTGGCGGGCACACACGCTGAGCGTGGTGGGAGCTACGTGCCCCCCCCATGCCAGGCGACATGGCTGTCCCCCGCGCCCGCACGTCCGGTTCCATCGTGTGGACTCGGACTGAGCGTGGAGTCCAGAAGACAGGGAGTTTGCTTTCACGCTGGGGCGCGCAGTGAGAGTCTGTGGGCGGAGCCCGAGTGCCGGGAGCACCATGGGTGGCTCTTCGCTGGCCGTCTGGGTGCCAGCAGCTGTGGTGAGGAAAATCTGCCTTGGAGCTGAATGCTGAGCCCCCTCTCCCCCGGGAAACAGCCCAGGCCCACGCGGGGTCGCAGGCGAGCCAGACCAGCTGCTGCCTGGGGTTCGTGTGCCCCACGCCTGGCCTCCGCTGCTGCTCTGGACCCAGGAAGACGCCCACGAGAGGCGCTTCCCCAGCTCCCTGGTGGTTTACGCTTCCACTGGTGGCTCTGCCACGGAGGAGGCCCCATTGCGGGCGCCACCCGCAGAGCACAGAGAATGCCCTGCATGGAGCCGAGGAACAGCGAAAGCCAACGGCTCGCCAGCGCCACGCGGGACCGTCGGCGAGGCAGGGAAGCAGAGCGCTGGGAGGGACTTGACGCAATGAAGCTCTTTCTTAGGAGAGAGGAAATACGTCGTGGTCTCGGTGACTTCAGAGACTTGAGCCAGGGCGCACCAGGGAAGAGAAGTTTGGGGAGTAAGACTGGGATGCCGTGTCAGCCGCAGCCTGCTGCCCAGGGCTTGGCGCTGGGCAGGGCCCCCAGAGCATCTCCCGGGGCTGGGGCAGCGGGCTCCTCCCACGCGTGGGCGTCTGCCGTGGGAGAAGCCGCAGGCTTACCGGGCGGCCGAGCAATGCCGCCACAGAGCCACGGAGAATGCGTTCCTGGTGGAGCACCAGCCATTCGCGCTCCTTCAGACCTAACGCTATGAAGGTTTGCTTCTCACGTAATGGATCTCTCACGTTCTCACGTACCAAGTCAGGTTGATTGCATATGCAGTCTGGGCGGTTATATGTCACCTTGACGACAACCGGCTAATATGAAAGAAAAATGGAATGAGATTTAAAATGGTAAATTTTGACTGCCTGATAAATAAATATACCCTAAAGATCCAATAATTCATCACTTTGAGTTATTTATCTCTCTCCAGAGGTTTCTGAAATCATTCTTTACTGTTGCGCTTGATTAATTCTTTGATCTCCGTGACGAACAGCACTTCACCCAGGGCCGAGTCACTAAGGGGGTGACGGGCGATAAACGGGTTGACGTTAGTCAGTTACAGCTGGAGGGGGCTGGGCAGGCCGGTGGGAGCACGTTGCACCCTGGTGCTTCCGAGAGCCGTGCTGCTGCCCGGGGCGCGAGGACCACGTGGGCGTGGCCGGGGTGAAGCGCTCCCTTGATCTCTTTGGGTGATCTGGTTCTTTGGGTGATCTGGTGCCAGTCTTGCTGCCGGCCGGCGAAGGCGGTAGCGGCACCGAGGTTTGGCGATGGCCCCGAGGGAAGCTCTGGGGGCCCCACAGTGGCCACGGACCCACTGAGCAGCGAGTGGATAGTGCCACGCCGCTGCTCCGGGGACCTGGAAGACCTATGCAAGGTGAACGACACCGGTCAGAGAACAATCGGGCTTGGTTCCCCGGGAGCAAGGCTTCCAGACCACACTCTGAAGACCAGAGCGGAACGGCGGCTGCGGGTGCTGGAGGGGGGGATGGGGCGCCCTGGCTTGAAGTCCAGGTGGATCGCCTCTCGGCCTTTTGGCTAAGATCAAGAGAAGTTCCAGGTGTGTAAGACGGACGACACCTGGAGACCCACGGTGCGCGCCAGGCCTGTGGTTAACAACGCTGCTTCAAGTGGGAAGAGCCCCCGGGAAGCGCACTTCCCACGCTACGAGAACATGGACAAGGGTTGGTGTGGATCCCAGGGGCTGAGCTGAGCGCCAGGAGGCTGCCCGTCTCCCTTTGTAAACGCGACCCAGAGAAACTCTGTGTGTCTGTCACTCTTCGGGCCCAGGCGGGTGCGGCTACGTGGATGTGCGTGGGCTGTGGGGGGCTGGGGAGACCCGGCCTGGCCCAGCTGAGCTCGGCGTCTTAAACCAGCCTCCTGCAGGCCGCCTTGCTCCTGGGCGGTGTGGACAGTCCTTGGTAAAAGGGTCAGGAGGGCGCAGGTAGGGAGCCGAGTCCACGGCTGAAGCTGCGCGCTCCTGTCCATGCTGCAGCCGGTGGGGGCCTCCCAGACGGCGGAGCAGGGGGCACCTGAGGGGTGGGGCTGAGTCGGCTTTCCCAGTTCTAGAGGTTTCTACGCCAGCACCTCCCAAAGGGCAGCAGCTGAGTCCCCTGGGAAGACGAGAGGGGTGGGGCGTCTCCAGGGTACTGCTGTGGGGACGCCGGGTGGGCTCCGGACTGCACCGGGGTCTCCCGGGATGGACTGCAGCCTGCCAGGCTCATGAACCTACCATGAAATCCCTTCTCCACGGGCTCCCTATTAACATCTCTGCACACAGTGTGGAACACTTGGCTTACCGCACTAATGTGCTTAGCAAACCCTTTCTCCATAGATAAGGGACCAGCAAACACGATCCCCATCAGGGCTGGGTGGGAGCAGAGTCTGAATCGGTGGACACACCGGTGACATTTTACCCTTGTGACGTTTCCCTCTGAGGACTGAAGGAAGCCACAACGGGCCGGGCTCTCAGAGCGCCCAAGGTGCTCCTCTTCTGAGAGATGTCTCAAAAACATCGGTGACAATCCGGCCATTTCAGAAACTACTGCAAAGCCTGCTCCCTCTCCCTGACACCCCACTCCACGTGGATTAAAATCATCGCCATTCTGAGAGACGCTGCAGGGACGAACAACCAAAACTGAACCCCAGTCCAGCACACGGTCTGCGTGCCCGTGTCTCGCTGGGACCCTGAATCACTTTGCCCCATGACACATTCGCCTCCCGAGAGCCGCTTCTCTGGGGCACAGCTGGGGAAGCGCCCTGGGTGTCGGCTGAGGTAGGGAGCTGTGGGTGGGGACAAGGCGACAAGGGAGGGCCTTGGTCTCTCTGGGACTCTCCCCAGAGGAGGCAAAGCCTAGCCCTGAGCAGAGGAGCCGCCAAGCCCCGCCTACCGCCCCTGGCTTAGCCCCTCCCCCTTGCTCAGGCCAGGGCATGGCTTCCACTACTGTAACTGAACACTGGAGGCTCTGGGGGCAGTGCTTGGCTCTATTTTACAGCACGAATAAATCTGATTTTGACGTTCTTAAGGAAACAGCAGCAGCAGCCTTGCCATGGATATGTGAGGGCTGTTCAACAGAGGTAAAAGGTAAGCTTACTTTGGTGCAAAAGTTTTTAAATTCACCCCTGGATTCTTTAGAATACGCATTTCCCAGGAGCTCTTTGAAAATCTCTTGTATTTGGCCCTTTTTTTCCCACATCTTTAAAAACTAGTAGTACCATAGTCAAGAAAAAAAGCGTGCAATGTCTTAATACATTACAAACTTTTAGAAATCCTTTAAAGAATCATCTCGTCGAGTGCTGCCTGTCGGGGCTCCTGGCTCGCAGGTGCCTGTGCGCGGTTGTGGGAGTCACGGGGGGCCTCTGCAGCACAGCCTTCCTGAGGCCATTGCCCAGCAGGGTCCACAGCACGCTGCTCCTCGCTGGGCTCCGGAAGCGGTGTGCTCTGTCCACGATACGATCGCGCCCAGGACGGCAGCAGTGCGTTCTGTCTGATGGCCGGGACCCTCCTGCACCTAATCAAAATTATCAGTGGCGCCATCATTACTATGACGTCATCATTACCGTGAGTGCCGCGTCACCATCACATCAAATGTGTCGATGTAGGTATTTTATATAATATTTTATATAATAACTAACTAAAAACAAAATAAGCAACCATTTTACTTTGAAAGGCAAAGCAACAAAACATACTTCTCGTTTGCATTCGCTTCCTCCGTGGCCCAGACAGCGCCGCGTAATTATCACGAAAGTCACTCGCAGGAAGCGCAAGGTGAGCGCTTAGCCACGCGTCAGGAATTCCTGAGTGCTCCTTCAGCACACAGAGAGCCGCACGTCCCACAGGCTTCGAGACGTGACCGGGGCCAGAGTTCCAGGCACCTGCCTCCCTCCTGCGACGGGGGCTCCTTGGGGGGTGCGCGTGCGTGAAGAAGCCAAGAGCCCAGTGATGCCGGCGTCTATGGTGGTGTTTCAGAGTTTCACAGTCTGGCTTGACGCAGCCTTATCAACACTTCTCGGTTATCCCTACTTGAGGTGCTTTGGAAGTTGTTAAGGGAAGGTGCTCCATGGCAAAGACTTCTCTTCCTGTTGGCGAATATACTTTTGATCAGCGTTTCTGAGAAGCCACCAGGTCAAACACGGATCAACAACACACAGTCTGTAACCAGTCACCTGGCCCCACGCACCCAATGTGGGACCCCGGCCACCCAGCCCCGGGTAGGCTATGGATGCGTCCTGGTGTCAGCATGGCGCAGCCGTCCATGATGCTGTCTAAGCCTGCTCCCTTGGCTTCCGCTGAGACCCACTTGTGTTTCCAGGGCACCTTGCTGTGGGGTCGCCTCCCTGAAGTTTTTGCAAAGTGCTGGCTAAGGGTTCTGTTCCCTGTCCCTTGGCCGTCAACCTTTTTTTTTTTTTTTTTTTTGACAGGCAGAGTGGACAGTGAGAGAGAGAGACAGAGAGAAAGGTCTTCCTTTGCCGTTGGTTCACCCTCCAATGGCCGCCGCGGTTGGTGCGCTGTGGCCGGCGCACCGCGCTCATCCGATGGCAGGAGCCAGGTGCCAGGTGCTTCTCCTGGTCTCCCATGGGGTGCAGGGCCCAAGCACTTGGGCCATCCTCCACTGCACTCCCGGGCCACAGCAGAGGCCTGGCCTGGAAGAGGGGCTACCGGGACAGAATCCGGCGTCCCGACCGGGACTAGAACCCGGTGTGCTGGCGCCGCAAGGCGGAGGATTAGCCTAGTGAGCCACGGCGCCGGCCTGCCGTCAACCCTTTAACCTGCATCCAGGCTCTTCCCATTCATTGGTTTGAACAGTCAGTGTATGCTTGTTGTGTCGTGAGAAAGGATACAGAAATGACACGACTGCGTCTTGCCACATCTGCGGCCCATGGTTGGCCGGAGGTTGTCCTCAGCTGCGCCCGCCGGCTTACCCGGCTGTACAACTACACGGCACACAGAGGGGGCTGCTCCGGTGCCACTCAGCATCCACAGAAAGGACACTCTTCCCGAGCGAGGTCTCTGCCTTCTCCTCGCGAGCCTGCGGCCCCCCAGGCCGTGGCTGTGTGGCCATTGCTGTGGACAGTCCTGTGGAACGGTGCAGTGCGTGGGCAGACCCAGCTCACCCACTCACCAGCCAGCTGTCAGACGTTCCTGTTGAGCCTGACTTCTTAAAACTCGCCGTACTCACCACAACACTCTTGTTCAGGTTTCCTTAGATAATAGCGACTTTTATATTTCTACCTATATTCGATGTTTCCAAAATACAGACCATCACATTGCAATGTAGTAAGACTCCGAAAGGGACCAACAGCTGAGATTCCCCCAGTCTCTTTTTTTAAAAGATTTATTTATCTATTTAAAAGGCAGACAGAGAGAGAGAGAGAGAGAGAGAGAGAGAGATGTTTCCATCCACTGGTTCACCCCCTGAATGGCTGCAATGGCCAGAGCTGGGCCAGGTCTAAACCAGGAGCCAGGAGCTTCTTCTGGGTCTCCCACATGGGTGCAGGGGCCCAAGGACGTGGGCCACCCTCCACTGCTTTGCCAGAAGCATCAGCAGGGAGATGGGTTGGAAGTGGAGCAGCCGAGACTTGAACCAGCACCCACATGGGATGCCGGCACTGCAGGCAGGGGCCTAAGCTGTGCCACAGCGCCGCCCCCACGCCCCAGTCTCCCGTGAAGGCATCCCTTCCAGGCCCCGCCATCCGTACCGGTGATCATTGTGCCCTTGAATTTCCTAAATGGAAGGGACGGAACGGAAACAGGTTTTTGCATCTTTGGCCTCTGTTCCTGGTTCACCGTTTCAAATGTCTTTTCCATGACTTAACTTCCCTCGAACCTCGAATTCTTTGTGGTTTTCTTCCCAGTGCATACAGCCCCCGTGGTGTCCACACCTCACCGCGTGTGTTCAGCCCCCGTGGTGTCCACACCTCACCGCGTGTGTTCAGCCCCCGTGGTGTCCACCCACACCTCACCGCGTGTGTTCAGCCCCCGTGGTGTCCACCCCCACCTCACCGCGTGTGTTCAGCCCCCGTGGTGTCCACCCACACCTCACCGCGTGTGTTCAGCCCCCGTGGTGTCCACCCACACCTCACCGCGTGTGTTCAGCCCCCGTGGTGTCCACCCACACCTCACCGCGTGTGTTCAGCCCCCGTGGTGTCCACCCACACCTCACCGTGTGTGTTCAGCCCCCGTGGTGTCCACACCTCACCACGTGTGTCGCGAATGCTTCTCTTTGCTCTGCTACCTTTGCCATTTTTAAGGTGTGTCAGGCCCGTCTTTCCTTGATGTGCTTCCAGAGCTCCTGGCTTGGCATCACACGCAGGTCTCCCAAAGGATTCCTGATTTTCTCATGTATTTCTAAAGAGCTTTTCTACGTGATAGAAATATGGATTTGTTTTGTTTTCTTTTACATGAATGATTGATTACGCCAGCATCATTTCTTACGCTTCACAAATCCCCCCCGAATCAGAATCCTCATTTGTCAAAGACTGTTTCTATGCACACTTACAGACGTTGTTAGAGCGTCACTCTAAAGCCTTGCTCCTTTTCCTGTGAATGGCTTTATGCACATTTAAAATAGATTAGGGCAAGTGCCTGCTCGCTACTTTGATATTGAGAATTAGATTCCCTATTCTGAGAATTATCTACATTATTATCTAATTATTGTCTACATTTAGAATTAGATTACCTATCCTCAGAGATTTACTCCCCACACTGTGCCCGTTAGAGTAGGCGAGGCAAACAGGAAACGAGTAACCTTGGGGCTGCTGTCACGGTGCCCAGGGTTGGCCAGCATGGCGAGGTCAGCATCCTGTACAGGAAGCGGTTGGAGTGCTGGCTGCTCCGCTTCCAACCCAGCGCCCTGCTCGTGGCCTGGGAGAGCAGCAAACACATGCTTGGTTGGCCACTCTTGTGGGAGACCTGGGTGGTTCTCGGCTCCTTGGTCAGCCTCAGCTGTTAGTCATTTGGGGAATGAACCAGCAGATGGGAGATTCCCTCTCTCTCTCTCTCTCTCTCTCTCTCTCTCTCTCTCCCCCTTTCTCTGCCTTTCAAAGAAATACAATGAATCTTTAAAGAACACGCACCAGCAACCGTGAAGTGTCGATGCTCAGCTGCAGGTGGGAGTTTCTCCAGGGTGGACGGGTGCAGCTGGCCTGGCCGTGGGCGCCCAGACCGCGGCGCCATCATTTCCGAGTGCCGTCTCCAGTTCTCCTTGGCACGTGACACAGGAGCAGGAAAACGCAGTCCCTGGGCCAGGATGAGTCAGGGCGGAGCGTGTGCAGAAATCGGGCGTGGGCCTCTCTCCGCACGCTGCGTCTCTAACCCGCTCTGCTCCGCTCACGAGACAGCTCTCTTCCGGTGAAGCTGCAGCACACGTGCACGTGACGAGCGCACAGTTAGTGTCACGGCTTGAAGGTCTCCTTTAGGTAGCACATCTTAGCTGCATGTCTACATGACCTGTGGTATGTGCAGTAAATCCATAGTATAGACCTTTTATTTTTCTTAGTAAGCTTTTTCCTGAATCTATCATAGCTCTTGTTACTTTAGGAAGTAATTAAAAATCATCTTCTAATTAATATTGAAAATAAAGGGGAAAATGCGGTTTTGTATATTTAGCTTATATCTAGCCACATCACCAAATTTTACTATAAATTCTACTGATCTTTTATTAACTTTTTTTCTGAGCTAAAGTCAATGCATTTCTTATTCCGAGGTACACAGACTGTTTTATATGTGTTGTTATATTACCTAGATATAGTTTGGATATTGGTATTTGTTTTCTATTAAAAATGTCTCCAGGAGAGCCACGGTGCAAAGTCTTAGTTCGTGTCCACTCTGCGGTCTCTTTCAAAGCCCGTCTCAGAGTTTCCTGACCCCTCCCCTTCCTTCTCTCTCCCTGCCGCAGGCCATGGCTTCTTTACAGCCTAAGTATCACCTCCCGTTCACAGGCCCCAGAGGTGCACCCCACCCAGAAGCCCAGTCGCAGCCCCGCTGTCGCTGTCGCTGTCGCTGTCACTGATGTTGCTGGCCGCGCTGTCCCTCACTCCTGGCCCCTCTCAGCCCAGCACCCCCCGAGCGTTCCCAATCCAAAAATCTGAACTCTGAAACGCTTTAACACCCCGAAGTTACACACCTGTGACATGTTCACAGAAACATAGGTGCACTACAAAGAGCGTGCAAACCTCCTCCGTCCCTGTGCACGGGTATCAGTGGGGCATAAATCGATTTCACGCTGCGACTTGGGGCCGGTCCCCAAGAGGCCTCCCCAGGTACACGAAAACATTCCCAAACCTAAAAGGTTCCAAGGTGTGAACAACTTCTGGCCCAGGCACGTCACATGGGCGACAGTCGGCCAGGCCTGTTTGACATCCTGGTCCCTGCGTGCAGGCCTGGAGCCCCCTCAGCTCATCAACCGGGGCAGGCGCACCTGCTCAGAGACGACCCTCCTGCTGCAGGCTCCCAGCTGAGTCCTTCGACCTCGCACTGACCTTTCCCTGCAGGAACTCCAGCTGGGCTTCTCACTGCAGTGACTAGGAGAGCGCGGGGTGGCACACCGGACTCCGCCCTGACAGTCTGAGCCTTGCCTGCCATGTGGAGAGGTCCAGAAACTGCCCACATGGAGGCGATGGCGAGAGCCGGGATGAAGGTCATGGAGTGGAGCGTGCGATAGGCTCCACAGTGAGGGAGCCGGACCAGCGGGGGCATCCCGCCCCCCACCGCCACTCGGGTGGGATCGCCCGGAGTTCCCAGGTGGCACAAGTCTCCTCTGTGGATGAGCAGCTGATCCGTCTATATTTAAAGTTGTGCTGTCCTGTTCTTTATGCGTCTGTCTGTTAATTTGACTTTTAAAACATTGCATGGAAATATTGATCATTCTGTTCTGGGACCTCCTACGATGCTGCAGGCAGGGCCAGTGCCTCACACATCTCAACTCAGTCCCAACCCCAGGCCTGTCCAACGACACCAAGAAACATCTAAAACAGCGGCTGATCTGCACAGAACGTCCGGCGTTGGCCTGCCTGTAGCCTTGGCTTTATCCACAGCACTTGCAAGTACGCTGGCGTTGCATCAGTGGACAGGGAAGAGAAGGGGGAGCGCTGTACCGGTTACTCCTCTCAGCCCAGACTGTGACGGTGCTTGGAATGAGCAGTGCACTTGCTGAGCGCGTCTTGTCTCGGCTGCGGATGGAAACCAGCCTCGGCAGCCACAGCACCGCGGCGCGGTGATCTGCACGGTGTGGGTGCTCCCCGCGGAGACGGGTATGAGGCCCCTGGCTGGGCCCATCCTGGAGTCGGTCTCGCCTGGCGTGGCTGGGAGCGCTAGAGAAAGGGGCCGAACACACTTCTTGTGCCGTGAACGTCTCCGGAAAGATGCAAGTGTTCACATGAGGCAGACTTAGGACAGGATAGATTTTTTTTTTTATGATTTATTTATTTATTTGAAGGTCAGTAAGAGGAGAGGCAGAGAGCGAGAGCGAGAGCGAGAGCGAGAGCGAGAGAGAGAGAGAGAAAGAGAGGTCTTCCATCCACTGGTTCACTCCCTAAATGGCTGCAAGAGCTGGAGCTGTGCCGATCCGAAGCCAGGAGCCAGGAGCTTCTTCCGGGTCTCCCACGTGGGTGCAGGGGCCCAAGCACTTGGGCCGTCCTCCACTGCTTTCCCAGGCCACAGCAGAGAGCCGGATGGGAAGTGGAGCAGCTGGACTCATAAGGGATGCTGGCGCTTCGGGAGGCGGCTTTGCCTGCTACGCCACAGCGCCATCTGTTTGCTCAGGTGCCGTTCAGCTGCCTGAGGCCGGTAGTGCCCCTGGCGGTGAACTCACAATAACTGTGCAAGCGCAGCTCATTCCTTCTCATCTCAGTGTGGCCCACGCTTCAGCAATTTAATCAGAGATTAAAACTCCAGTGGGCTAGAAGCAGGCAAAGGTGTCACACCGCTGCTGGGACCCCGAAGGTTCCTATGACCTGATTTCCCCTTGCCTGAGGTCCTCGTGAGTTGTTAGCAGACAGCTGTCGTGTTCCACTGTCAGTATTTCAAAGCATCCCCCCAGCGGTGTAATTGTGTGTGTGTGTGTGTGTGCCTATGCGTGTCATGTGTAATCCGTATTTTGCAGGAGGATTTATTAACATGATATTTTCACACCAGGGCATCTAAATGACAGCTTGGGAAACACCGTTGTTAGCAGCCGAATAGACTACGCCCCCCAGTCCCTGAGCTGTTTAACCCCCACGTCTTATCGGCTGATGAGTTAGCGCAGTGGCGCTGGACTGGGTGGGGCTCTGATCCAGCTGCAGGGTCTGCCGGTGGCGCCTTGGGGAGCTGTCTGGCCTGCCCTGGGTGCCTGGGGGGGGGGGGGGTCCATGGTCTAGGAGAGACCAGGGAGGAGGTGGAGAACCACACCGCTTGCCGCCTGCCTCCGCTTCCTGGCTCGCTCCAGGCCCGCCCTCCGACACCCGAACCGATAAGGATGGCCGGGCCCAGGCTGCGCGTCGTCGTTATCCCGTCGTGGACAGGACAGCGCCCTCCGCCCTGAGGGGGCCCCTCGGGGGTTCTGGTCCAGGCACCAGGGCTGCTGAGTGCGCGTCCAGCTCCACCAGGGAGAAGCCCGTGCAGCCGCAGGTGGCACCAGGCCCCGCGGGAGAGGATTCACATCTTCCACGTGGCATCTTTCCTACAGAACCTTAACGCTGCCTGTGCGCACGGCTAACACTGGACAGCGAGTGGGTGGGTGCGCACGTGTGTGATGTGCCCAAACCCCTCCCGGGGGACACGGGTCATTTATGAGGAGCTGGGGTGGACATTTGGCCTTGTGGTTGAGGGTCCGTTACGGTGCCCACGTCCCACGGCAGAGCGGCTGGGCTCCCGGCTCCCATCCAGTCTCCTGCTCAGGGGGTCAGCGGAGAAGGCTGTCTGAGGTGGAGCACCCTTCGGTGGGAATGCGTGGGGAGCGGTGTTTCAGGCTCCCTGGTCTGAGGCGCCCTCCTCCAGGGCCAGCACGGGTGGGGCACGAGGGGGCGTGGCCGTGGCTCAGTGTCACTGGGCGTGGCTGCCGGCATTGGGAGCCGGGGACATCCACACCGCTGGCCTTGGCCCTCTCCACACCTCATTCAGCTTTAAAGAGGTTCCAGTAAACTCGGCCACTGAGGTATTTTGCTGCGATTGTTTGTTAAACACCCAGTTGATTGCTAAAAATATCCATGGTGAGCGCAGTATCACGGCTGTTAGGACGAGCGGGGGCACGTGGCGCCTCTGAGGGCCCACCCCGCTGGCAGAGAAGCGGCACCCAAGCCGGCCGGAGCCCAGCTCGGCCACCCCAGCTGGGTTATACGAGGAGGCAGGAGCTGTGGCCGCAAGGGCGAGCAGCAGGTGGCCGGAGCGCGGCTGAGTCGGTGCCCGCCTGCCCGGAGCTGCCGTCCCAGGGCGTGCACAGGGTCGGGGGAGGCGTCACAGGCAGCTGGCCAGCTCCAGGCGGGGCTCCCAGCACCTCCCAGGCAGGCGCCGCCCACGCAGCTCTGCGTCTCGCTCCCTCCCCGCCAGGACCTCTGGCTTTTCCCTAGAGGATGGCCATCACGCGGACACGGCAGGTGGCCCCAGCGAGCAGCGCTGGCGGGCCACAGCAGTCTTGGGACCCCCACCCGCTGTGCAGGTGCCCGAGGTCCCTGTCCCCTGCCACCCGTGTCCCCACGGGTTCCCGTGTCTCACGAGCCCAGCGACTTCCCTGACTTCCCTCTTCTCTGACTCACTCCCAGCACAGCAATCCCTCTTCCGATTGAGGCTTCCCAGCCGGGGTGTGGTGCACACGGTATTGGAGCATTTAATGCCATCAATTAAATTAAAATATGCCACCATTGGGAACAGGCCTGACAGTTATTTAAATACTCTGGTAAAAAAAAATGTGGGTTTTATAATATTTACTTAAAACAGAAACTTGGACTATTAACTTTTGCCTATAGAATAATTCATACCTTGCAGGGCAGCATTGTGGGTTAAGCCACCTCCAATGTCAGCATCCCACACCCGGCAGGTTCCAGTCCTGGCGGCTCCGCTTCCAACCCAGCTCCTGCCAACACACCTGGGGAAGCAGCGGAAGATGGCCCAAGTGCCTGGGCCCCTGCACCCACGTGGGAGACCTGGATGAGGCTCCTGGCTTCATCCTGGCCCAGCCTTTGCTGTTGAGGCCATCTGGGGAGTGAACCAATAGATGGAAGCTCTCTCCCTCCCTCTCTGTCTCTGTAATCCTGCCTTTCAAGTCAATAAAATAAATCTTTAAAACACAACTCACCATTGTGACTGGAGACAGACTCAGGAGTGGAGTGGCCTGTGGCTGTGGCTTCTGCCCTTGGACATCGCCGTGGAGCGTAGCCACTGCCTCCATGCCACGCACGGTGCACACTCGACGTGCACTAGCCCTGGCTGCTCTGGGACATTCCTGGAGCTCTCGCCACAGCCGATGACACAGAGGAGACTCTGCCTGTCTGCTGCTGACGCTGTGAGCATGCATGTTTTGGACACTTGCTTTTTTTAAAGTGTGCCAAACAGCACAGCCTCATCCCAACGCTCGCCTGTTTTCCCAGCACAATTCCAGCATCTTCCAGAACATTCTGCAGGCATCTGGCCGACTCCTCCAGGATGGCCTCCTGCTTCCTTACTGCTGGGGACTCAGGGGGCCTCTGTGGGGTTTGGCAGCCCCCCGCCTCCCTGCTCCCGGGGTCATCATCAGAAGGGGCTGCCTGTGTGCACCCCTCGCCCGAGCCCAGTGTGCCTGGTGGGAAGCCACAGCGGCCCTGCAGGATTTTCCCTGTGGCTCCGGAGAGCCCCGCTCTGGCTGTACAAAGTTGGGGGCTTAGTCTACTAAGTCTTCCCCTGCAGCTATGTCAGGTCAGTACTAAGAGCATTACGCAAATTACAACCCCAGGGGAAGCTGGGAGGAGAGGCAACGTCAATCCTCCCCAGCCTCGGGTCTGGGAAAGAAAGAGAAACCCTTGCTTCCACCACTGTGCCTACAGACCCGGGCCTGGTCATTGAAATTGCAAATGATCGCGGCTCTCCATCAAACAACCTCCCAGCCTGCTAGGCGGCAAGCTGAGCTCTGGGAGCGGCCCCTGCAGGAATCCACCCGTGATTCGAAGCGACCTCAGGGCCTGCACGCTTCTAGCCCATCGTGGGGTCGACCCTGGGTCTGCACCCAGGTAGCAGCCAGGAGGGGCCAGCTCAGGTTCACTGCGCAGTGGGGCACCCACGGGCCTCGTGCCCCTCCTGCAGTCCCTGGGGTTCTGTAACCAACCAGTGGGGGTCGGGGCACTGCCCTTTACTCTCTCCTGGTTCTGGAGGCCAAGGGCAGGGCTGGCGCCGCCCAGGGACGTGGTGCACTTTCCTTCCTTGCTCTTGGGCCTCCGCCCTGCCTCCCTGGCGCCCTGCACGTGCGCTGTGTCCTTGCACTTACACAGCCCCCTCAGCAGCGTGGCAGTCGCCGGGTGGGCCCCCAGAGCCAGCAGGACCTCACGTGACTCACTGCACCTGCAGTGGCTCTTTCGTAGACCCGCGTTCACCGCTCTGAGGGGCGAAGGGGCAGGAACCGCGGGCAGCGCAGGGATTCGGCAGAGCCCGTTGCCGTGGGGAATGGAAGAGGCACCACCCTGTGAACCAGACTGTGGCAACCAGGAAAACGCCGTCTGCCCACCAGCGAGCAGGCTGTAGGCCGACCATGGCCCGGGCTGGTAGATGCTGTCTTTTGTCCTCTCCGCCATTTTTAAAGTTGTGTTTCCCCTATGAAATACTTAGAGGACGAGTATTATTTTTTTTCCCAAATAAACCAGCTGTTTGGAGAACACAGACGGGGAGAGAGAGAAGGGAGAAGGTGTTTGGGACTCTTGGGACCCAGGTTTACGGAGCTTTGCTTCCCTGGTCCCTCCAGCCGCCATCAAAGTCGCTCACTCTCCCCATACAGGACTCCATCACCAAACAAGCAGCTCCAGGCGGGGCGCCCGAAATGTTGCAAATCTCTGCCTCCCAGAAAAGCACTAGGACACACGCAGATCGCATCAGAAGCCCGTCCCAAATGGCAGCGGAAAGAACAGTTGACAAGTGAGAGTGTTTTCTGCAAATAAAACTTAGAGTCAGAGCCGCGGGAGGCGATCCGTGTGTCCCCCACCGGAAGTGGAAGGCAGCATGGAGGCGGTGGGAGTGGGGAGCTGCAGAACGGCCTGGGAGCTGGGGGAGGACCGGCAGGGAGGACTCCTGGGAGGACCCCAAGCCCCTGGCACTGGAGTAACACAGGCGTCCGGACGCTCAGAAGAGGGCGAGTTGTAACAGGAGGGGAAGGGCGCCTACAGGTGACCAGCAGGTAGGTTATGCAGCCATGCGGTGGCGAGGGATGCCTGGACTCCGGCTCGTGCTGCTGCCCAGCAGCCCCCAGACTTCCACCACTTAGTAGCCTGTGCAGGGAGGCGGGGACTCGGGCATTGGGTGAGGACTCGGGGGGTTGACAGGGGGTTTCTTCCAGATGCTGCCTTCCGCACTGGGATGGACTCCAGACCTTCCTTCTCTCAGGGTCTCGTGTCTTCCACTACAGGGCTTTCTTCCGGGGTCTCCCTAGCAAGAATGGGCTTGGAAGCTGCAGCCGACGGGATCGTTTCTTTGGGCAGCTCTGCTTTGTCCTGACCCAGGACTCGGTGTGCCCACACGTGCCTGCCGGCCTGTCTTCCTTCCCAACACCCCCACCCCGCCCCTCCCTCTCTCTCTCCCTTCGATTGGCACCCACTGGTTTTGTCCCGTTGCCTGGAATGTGGTCCTCCTGGCCATGCTCGCACTCTGACTACGCCCTCCGTGCGCTGAGTTCCACTTGCATCTTGAGCAAATCCCTAAGTCCCTGAGGTCACCCAGGCTGGCGCCGGGCAGTGCGTTCCGATGGGTGCGGCCGCGAAGTGCAGTTATGGTGCGTGGCTGGGTTATGCCGCTCCTCGGCGTGCTGTCCGCACCTGCTACCGCACCTGAGCGCAGGAGACCAGCGTCCTCCGCGGGGCAGGAATGCGTTCTGGTGCTCTTTCTCAGAGCCAGCGCTGGTTGTCTGCGTGTCAGCGTGACCGGGCCCCAGGGTAGACTGAGCGAGAGGCAGCCTTCCTGGCAGCCGCTACAGCCTGAACTACAGCCTGAGCTGCAGCCTCAGCTACAGCCTGAGCTACAGCCTGAGCTACAGCTCGAGCCGGGGAAAGATGGCTACAGGGGAACTTACTCCCTCTGGACACAAGGGAGGTAGATGCTACTAAAAATAGTAGGAAACGGAGTCCCGTGAGAACAAACCGTGTTTTCAGATGCTGACGTGCGTGTTGATGGGTTCAGCATCACCCTGCAATCCCTGTATCCGGTGTGTAGTGACCAAATCCCGTCACTCAACAGTTCTGTCTCCTTAAACGGGTTTCAGATTTTCCCACTAATACGTAACAAGGGCACGGATTTCTGGGGTCCGGTGCAACATTGCAATGCGCGTGTGCAGTGTGTGCTGACCAATGGGCGGCGCTGCTGGACGCTTGGGGCTGCACGCGCTTCTCATCTACTTACTCAGAAGGCAGAGCAGGCTGACGTGACTCCACCCCTGCGTGCGGTGGGATGCGGAGCTGCTTCCTCCTCCACTGGGGGCCGACCACCACCCTCCACCTCCCTCCCCTCCCCACCACCCAACCTTCCCCCTCCACCCAACCTCCCTCCCCCTTCTTCCCCACCACCCAACCTCCCTCCCCCTCCTCACCATCAGACCTCCCTCCCCCCTCCCCACCATCCAAACTCCCTCCTTCTCCTTCTCCACCATCCAACCTCCCCCCTCTCCCCACCCCCTCCCCACCACCCTACCAACCCCCTCCTAGGACCCCAGAGCCAGCACTCTCTAGTCCACGTTCACATCACTCTGTTTGAGCTCCTACAAGGGAGAGAGAACCTGCGCTATTTGTCTTTCTGAGCTTGATTTGCTTCGCTTGGCGTGATGTCCTCCCATTCTACCTGTTTAGCTGGATGCGGTGGGATATGACACTTCCTGGGTGGCCGAATGAGGTTCCCGTGTGTGTCTGCCCCGTGTTCTCTGTGTGCTCGTCTGGGCTGCTCCGAAGTCGCCGCGGTGAGCGTGGGAGCGCAGGCGTCGCTCGGATGTGCTGACGTCGTTTCCGTGTGTACACTCAGGAGTGGGTCGGGTGGGTTGTATGGGAGGTCCACGAGGAGTCTGATGTGTATTGTGAAACAAGTGTGCATGGATTTACAATGTTTTCACCAAAATAATGAATCCCATTTTGCACGTTTTGAGACGCTCTATGTGTTAATGTTTTAAGGACAGCACATCCTTGCCCAGGACTGTGCTGATCTCCATTCCCACCAAGAGCGGATGAGAATCCCCCTGCCCACGTCGGCGCCAGCATGTGCATTTTTATAGCAAGAACCCTAACTGCGGGGAGAGAGCATCTCGTTGAGGTTCCTATTTGCATTTCCCTGATGGCTAACGATGTTGAGCACTTTTTAGAAATTTGCTGGATATATTAATTTCTGCTTTTGAGAAATGTCTCTTCCTATCCTTCGCCCGTCTTTAATTGGGTTATTTGGTTTTTGTTACTGAGCTTATGGAGTTGTGCGTAGTCCAGATGGTAGCCCCTTTGTCAGACGAATAGCTTGCAGCCTGCCTGGTGCCCCATGCAGTGTCTTCGCGCTGATGACTGTCTGCCGTGCAGTTCGCTCCCTTCGCTCTAATCCCATTTGTCCAGCTGGCCTCGGTGCCCGTGGTCCGCGGCTTCATGCAGACGGGGAGCTGTGCTGCCCGGGGCAGCCCCTGCGTTCACACCTCTAGCTCGGTTTCCAGCCCCACATTCAGATCTCTGACTCACTTTCAGTTCTTTTTTTTTTTTTGTAAGTATTTATTTATTTTAAAGGTAGTTACAGAGATAAAGAGAGACAGAGACAGAGAGAGAGAGGAAGAGAGAGACATGGGAGAGAGAGAGAGAGAGAGAAAGAGAGAGAGAGACACATGGGGGAGAGAGAGAGAGAGGTCTTCCATCTGCTGGCTCACTCCCCAGATGGCCTCAATGGCCACAGCTGGGCCAGGCCAGGTCTCCCAGGTCTCCCACGTGGGTACAGAACCCCAAGCACTCTGTCCATCCTGTTTTCCCAGGTGCATTAGCAGGAGCTGGATGGGAAGTGGAGCAGCTGAGACTCGAACCGGCACCCACGCGGGATGCTGGGGTGTGAGGTGGCAGCTTAACCCACCTGCCACAGCGCTGCCTCCCTGGGTTCATTTCTGCGGGGGGGCGGGGGGTCCTTGTCTCAGTCTCCCAAACACTCAGGCTTCCGGAACAGCTCACTGATGACACCGTCCCTCCTGTGTATGTTTTCTACGTCTTTGTCATAGATCAGTCGGCTAGAGACGCGCGGACTCGTTTCCTGCCGGTCCATTTGCTCTGTCCGCTGTCTAGCCTGCGCCTCTGCCGTCCTGGTCAGCGTGCAGCTTTCCCTCGGTCGGTCTTAAAGCGGCCACGGTGATGCCCCAGCTTTGCTCATCCTCTCAGGATTCCTCTGCCTGCTCGGGCTCCTTCGGGCTTCCTCCTGAACCGCAGGGCTGGTTTTTCTCGTTCTGCGGAGAATATCGTTAGCGGTTTGATGAGAACTGCACTGGATCTGTAACTGCGGTGGAGAGCATGGACGTTGTATTATTATTTCCAATCCATGAACGTGAGAGATTTTTCCGCTTTTTTGTGTCATCAATTCTTTCATCCGTGTTTTTCAGATTTCATTAAAGGAAATGTCACATGAAATAAAGGAGGGGAACCTCCCTGGTCTTGGGTGCATCAGTACAGGAGGCCCATCTTTCCAGAAGACTCACAGTGCAGCACATCATAGTCCAGCTGACAACAGTACAAACCAAGAACTCTAAAAACTCCAAGCACAGGCACCAAGTCACATTGGGCATCGCCCACCGGAGTAACAGCAGGTTTCCCAGAAGAAGGCGCTCAGGCCGGGAGAGAATGGAGGGATCTGTCCCCTGTTCTGAAAGAAAGAAAGGAAATCCGCCAGCCAGTACCGTGCCCAGCACAGCTCCCTTCCCGAATGACAGGCAGGTCCGGAGATGCTGCAAGGCAAGGAGAAGCCGCGGGAAGCAGTGGCCAGCGACGCAGTCCCGTCCGGATGGGAGAGACGGCGGCCGTCAGGAATGCACAGGGAGGGTCCGGGTTGGGGCACAGCCGGCTACGCGGCCACCCGAGGGGTCCCACGTGGAGTCCCAACTGCTCCGCTTCCCACGCAGCTCCCTGGTCGTGTGCCTGGGGAAGCCCAGCAGGTGGCCCAGTGTGTGGGCCCCGCCACCTGGGTGAGGGGCACGAAGGCCGCTCCAGGCTCCTGAATTCAGCCTGGCCCAGGCCTGGCCAGGGAGGACACTGGGGAGGGAACCAGCAGATCTCTCTCTGTCTCGCATTCTCTGTCACTCTGCCCTTCAAATAAATAATAAAACAAATCTTTTTTTAAGTATATGGAGGTACAAAACCCAGTAGAACATCAGAAGTGATGATGAGCAGGAAAGCATGAATAGAATAGAAAAAAATAGGAAAAGAATCAAACATCAATACAGAGAACGACACACCACAGAGACGAGCAGAGCGCAAGGGGCATTCACACCACAAGATCAAAGGCAACAGGTTACAAGGACAAGTCGTTACTTATCCACAACAAGCCCGGGTATAGACAGCCTGAATTCACCAATAAAAAGGCAGAGCCGAGCGAAGGAATCGAAGAACAAGCCCAGTGGTACGTCTGCTGCCCGCCAGACACGCGGGTGAGCAGGGAAGACACACAGGCTGGAACGAGGGGCTGGGAAAGAGGCCATGCAAGCAGAGGCCACGCGTGGACCGATGCAGCCACGTTCACACCACACAAAGTGATTGACGGCAAACTGTGAAAAGTGACAGAGGAGTTCGGTCTGCAGGGATAAAGGACCTGGGACGGGCGTCTGGCACCACGATCGAGACACTGCTTAGCGCTCTGGCACTCCTACCTGAGAGCCTGGGCTCGGGTCTCAGCCGCACGTCGACCCCAGCTTCCCACCAGCACAGACCCTGGGGGGCAGCAGGCTTGGCTCAGAGAGCTGAGTGCCCGCCACCTGCTATGCCACAAGGCCAGCCCTCGAGTAGCATTTTTCACACATTTATTTTATGTATTTGAAAGGCAGAACGACAGACATAGAGGGGACAGAGACCGAGAGATTGAGATCATCCGTGTGCTGGCTCGCCCCCAACGTGTCTGCAAGGCCCAGGGCGATGGCAGGCGGAAGCCAGGGGCCCGGGGTCCAGTCAGGGCTCCCCGTGGGGGCAGGAGCACCAGGACCTGTGCCGCCTTCCGCTGCCTTCCCCGGCGCATTGCAGAGAGCAGGATGGGAGGTGGAGCAGCCGCGACTCAAATCCGCACTTGGATGCGGGACGAGGGCGTCCCTGTGCCGCAGCACTGCCCCACGAGTAACGTTTTGGGTGAGGAGATTCTCTCCTTGTTCTTTGGAAAACCTCTACTAAATAATACAGTTATGAACTAACCTCAAAACTAAAATGTGTGTACTGGCCACTGACAGCTCATGGAGGTTAGAAGACTCGTCTCATAGCGCCCGTGTTGTGGCACACCGGTTAAGCCACAGCCTGCCACAGCGGCATCTCGTATGAACACCGGTTCAAGCCCCGGCTGTGCCACTTCCGATCCAGCTCCCTGCTAAAGTACCTGGGAAAACAGCAGAAGACGGCCGACTGCATGGGCCTCTGCCACCCACATGGGAGACACTTGGAGTTCAGGCTCCTGGCTTCAGCCTGGCCCAGCCCTGGCCGAGATGGCCATGTGGGGAGTGAGCCAGCAGATGGAGGATCTCTCTGTCTCTGTCTCTGTCTCTCCCTCTCTCTCTCTCTGCCGTCCAAATACATAAATAAATCAACAAACAACAACAGCAGAAACAACAAAACGAAGCCGCACTTCTGGCAAGTTGATTTCATTGAGACAAGAAGTCAAGCATCGATGCTGAACATTTGATAATCACCAAGACGGGGCCGCCCATCACACCCTCGAAGATGGCCCGTGGGCCCTGCCCCAGAAAACAGAAAGTGAGCCACCAGGAAGTGCTGCTGCGACGTCCCCATCGGGTCAGGGCCGCTGTCCTGGGTCCTCACCTGGCGTCCGCCTGCCTTTCCCATCTCGGCCTGTGCGCAGCCTGGGCTCAGAGCCGTTCCCCCCCCCCCCCCCCCCCTGCAGGCAGCCCAGTGCGCAGGGCGCTGCCGGTGGAGACCAGAGGCCTCCAGCTCCCAGGACTTGGTTGCTTCCTTTCCTACAGTAGCTCAGCAAAACGAGGTGTCTGGCTTCAACCTCATAGATTGCTTAGTCTGCTTGGGGTTGACGCAAACGCAAGCCATCGGAGAGAAGCTGATCCTGATACAGAACTCTGTCGTCCCGTTCGGCAGTGAGTAGAGGTGACGCAAGAAAAACAAAAGACATTCGCTGTTGGAAGCCCGCTGCCCCCACGTCCCACCGAGCCCCGGCATGGAGGTGCACGTGACGTTGAGCTTGGCAGCCAGGAAGCTCGGCGCGAGGAGCCAGACGGCGCGGCACCTGCCCGCACAGCCGGCAGGGTCCCCTGGCTGCAGGCGGCAAAGCGGAGAGGAGAGTTTTTCCAGCTGTGGCAGAAGACAGAGTCCTCCAGGTGTGGCACCTCCATGCCATGCGGCAGGTGCACAGCTCGCTCTGCCAGGACAGCGGCCGCACTGCTGGCTGAGGTGCCGGGGCTTTGGGGCAAGACAGGCAAAGTGTGACCCGGATGTGCCAAAGAGACGCGCTGGGCACTTCTCTCGTGTTCTAGCACAGGCATCTGCATGCGGCCCGGCCGGGCGGAGGCCACGCTCCCGGGCCAGCTCCTCCCAGCTGCCTTAGGAAGCCAAGAGGGGAACACAAAGAGCCGGCCTGGCGCCGTCAGGAGCGAGTGTGAACGAGCCGCTGTCACAGTCGCGCTCGTCCTCACAGCGTCAGGCAGCGAGGCCGTCGTGCCAAATGCCACCTCTGGAAGCGACGGTTTTAGTATCAGGGAATCAGATGTTCTGGCAACGCAGCGCTGCTGAGGGAAGACACGTCATCCTTCAGGGCGAGATGCAGAGAGAAACGAGGCCCAGGCCGCCAGCAGCATGGCCGGGTTCCAAGCCCTCTGGCTCTCACGTCCCTGAAGCTGCTCCCCCCGCCCCGCCCCGACTCCTGCACCTCGTCCCCGCCTGCACCGGATCCTAGTGGCTGATGATCCACACACAGGCTCCGTTCCGGAAACCCAAGTCTGTGGCCCGGCTGCGGGGCCGCCCCGTCCCTACCCAGCACGGGTCAGTGCCAGGAGCAGCGATTTCAAGATGAGAGGTGGCGGATACATTTGGGTTCGTGTGCCTTATCTCTTCTGCTAAGCCAAGAACAATTCTCACAGCTTCGTGAGGAGGGAGCTGTGATTTATACACACCCACCGCTGATCATGCTGATACCATAAGCAGCGAGGACGTTAAACCGGGAGCAGCCAGGGGTGGGCCCGTGGGTCTCGGAGCAGCCAGGGGTGGGCCCGTGGGTCTCGGGAGCAGCCAGGGGTGGCCCTGTGCGTCTCGGTAGCAGCCAGGGTGGCCCCATGGGTCTCCGTGTGCTGTGCACGAGGCTTCCTCCTTTTGTGAGCTGGATGTTGTCACAGAAATGGATAAAATAGGCCTGTCTAATAGATAAGTGCTTTCTCATATCCTATATCTCATTTTCATATTTTAAGATTTGAGTAATTTAAGATTTGATACTTAATTTCCATAAAAACCAATGAAAAATTATTCACCCAAAACATTCAAAATGACCCCACGGTGTTTACTTTCTAAAGCGAATGTTGCTGATCTCACATCTGTCCTCCCCCCCCTGCCCGCCCCCGTAAATGTGTATCTTTCTCTCGGGTCTGTACCTAACCGCGGTATCTTTATAACCTTCCCTTCCTGTAGTCGGTTAAAAATTCTCAGGAGCTGCTCGGGACTATCTGTTCCCAGAAGCACCTGTCTCTCTGCTCGTGACAGCCAGCGAGATCAGAACAGGCTCGTGTGTGCCTTTTCCAAGGTTTCGGGAGAGTAGGAAGAGGCTCCTAATGGAAGTCGCTGTTTGCTCAGCTAAGACAAATAACTCCAGGCCTTCTGGGTGCCTGGACCGGGCGCCACGTGAACACGCGCAGATAAAACCCAGCGGGGGCGCGGTGGGCTGAGGCCCCCGGCAGGATGCTATGCAAATAAGTCATCAGCTCCCGGTGGCCCGCACCCAGCCCCGGACCCCGGCCCCGGAGCCGACTGCCCGCACAGCTCTGCGTGTTGCCGGACAACAGCCGTCGCTGGGTCACAGCCTGGCTGCCCAGCCTGCAGCATCCCCCATGCTCAGAAGCCCCTGGTTCAGTCAGGAGACGGGGCTTCCGCTGCGCAGACCTCCTGCTGCTCACACCCGTTACCCGGCAGGTCGGTGTCGCCCGTCCTGAGAGGGTTCAAAGAAGCAAGTTCTCAAACCCAGGGGTCCCCAGAAGGCAGATGGGGACCGCAGGAGGGGCGGTGGCCCGGATAAGCTGAGGAAGCTGTGCCAGACCCAACCTAAGTGACACCACGCGCCCTGGACGTGTGTTCCGGCCTCCACAGTGGACAGTGGGGGCAGGAGGCCTTCCTGGGTCCCCTGGGCACAAAATCCCAGTGCCGAGAGCACCCCCAGGGTCAGAGTTCAGGGTCTCCGGTCACACACACAGGGCCAGGGCGAGCAGGGTGCAGTGTCACCCGGGGTGGGGGTCCTTCCCTCAGACACCCCACTGGCTCTTGTCCGTGTTTAGTCTTCTGCCCCAAATCCTGGGCAGTCACATGCAAATGTGTGCTTATCCTGTGCACGTGCGTACATGTAAGCACATGTGTGTTCATTGTATGTGGCACATGCGTATATTGTGTGTTGGCGCAGGTGCAGTGTACATGTGCGTGTATATGTGCTCGTGCACACATGTGAGTGCCTGTACGCATGTGAGAGCATGTAGACATTGGGAGCTGGCGCTTACTATGACCCAAGAACGATCCCGGGATCTCAGATGGGGCGGGGGAGAAACAACAAGGAAACCGGCAGGTGCTCACTCCCTCCCAGCCCCCTGGCCCCTTCCTCGGGCGTGGAGGACAGGTGGCCGGCTGGCAGCCCGTCGGCAGGGCACACGGTCAGCCTGGACAAGTCCTTGGCAGTGGAGGCCTCCCCCCGTGCGGGGACCCCACACTGACAATGTGGACCCACTCCACACGTGCTCCGCCTCTCCCGCAGGGAACCGCGCGTGCTAAGTTTGGAGCAGCCTCCAGAGAGTCAAAGCTGGCTTTGACATTTTTGTCTTAATTGTCTCATTTCTACTAAGTTGTTTAAAATATTACACTGAAACACCGAACGCTGGCGCCGAGGGACTGAGCTAAACTGACAGCGATAGAAATGAGATTGTCCTTTCGGGGAGTCTAATTATTGAGGATTAAATACTCTGCTCCCTTCTAAAAATACTGAGCCGGATTCAGAGAGGTTCCAGAACACGGTGACACGGCTGACAGCCAAGCGGAGGCTCCGCGGTTTTCTCAAGGTGTGTTCTCATCACAGAGCAGGCGCTGGGCCAGGACCAGCCGCGGGAACAATGGTCGGCAGAGCTCAGCAGAAGCTAATGAAAGCCGAATCTTCTATGGAGTCGCCAATCAATAGATTTTAGCCAGTCTTATGCTAATGAACACTCGGAGTTCTTTATCAATCTCCTGGGGGCTGAGAAAATTACAAGGCAGCTCTGCACCCCAGGGCAGGGTCAGCACTTTCCGGGCGGGTTCTTTCTCACGTCCCTTTCAGACGGCGCGGCGGCACGAGGCCGAGCGCTCAGCTATGTGCTATCGATTTCAAGACTTATTTGTTCTCGTCTGTTCAGAGAGAATGCTGGATGCCAGTCGCAGGGTCCCCGTAATTGGATTCAGCGTGTTTTGTATTAACTAATTAGGAGTTTTCCTGTCCCGCGCTCGCCTCTTTCTGCCCGCTCAGCTGTTTTAATCCTCTTTAGTTCTGTGAGGCTAGAAGGTAAGGTCGTTATTTTCTCTTCAAATATTTGACGATGCCCTGCCAGCCAGATCAGGGTGGCTGGGGCAGGAACTGCACCACTGGCCGGGGCTGCACCGCCAGGCACAGCCTACAAGCCTCCCTGTGAGGCTCCCTGCCCTGTCTGTCAGCAGCACACACATGTGTGCACATGTGTGACCATGTACACATGGACACACAAGAACACATGCACACACACGATCACACACATGGACATGCACGCACGTGGACATGGAAGAACACACGTGCATGTGAGCACACTCGATCACGCATACAGAACACACCCGAGAACATATGTGATCACACATGTGGTCACGCACAAGGACACACGTGGTCACACATGGACGTGCACACACATGGGCACATGGTCCCATGCGGGTGTGCACACACACACACGGAGCCTGCTCACCTCAGGGTGCACACACACAGACACACACACACACACGGCACCTGCTCTCCTCAGGCACACGGCACTGTGCTGAGGCTCTGATCAGACCCTGCTCTGGCCCCGTGTGCACTGGCTTGCCGAGGAGCTGGCGTCGTGCAGCCTCACCTCACCAGGACCGCTGAGGCTCCAGGCCCGGGCTTTGCAGAGGCCTTTGCTCCGGCGGACTCCGAAATCCCGCCGGCTCAGCACCACCTTTGTGCGGAGGCACCGGGCCCCGAGCTTCTTTTGAAACCCTGGGAAGCCCTGAGCTCGGGCCCGCCGGGCGGGGAGGGCGGGACGGGGGCGCACACACTGAGACTCGGTCAGTGATGAGATGATGGCCATTGCTGGGCAGGACGGGCTGTGGAGGCCCTGGGCGGTGGGGCGAGCGGGACAGGCTTGAACAAGAGGGCGGTGGCACCTGTCAGCCAGCAGCCAGCACCATTCAGTTCCACCTCAGTGTCTGTGTGCGTGCATGTATGTGTGTAAGTGTGTGCATGTGTCTGTGTGTGCATGTCTGTGTGTGAGCACACATGTGTGTGCATGTGTCTGTGTCCATGAGTACACATGTATATGTGTTCATGCATTGTCTGTGTGTGAGCACACATGTGTGTGCATGTGTCTGTGTTCATGAGTACACATGTATATGTGTTCATGCATGTGTCTCTGTGTGAGCACACATGTGTCTGTGTGTATCTCTGTGTCTGTAAGTATACATGTGTGAGTACACATGTGTGTGTGCATTAGTACACGTGTGTGCATGAGTACACATATGTGTGCACACGTGTGTACACGCCTCTGTGGTACTAGCTGCAGTGAACCCTCGAGCTGCTCCTCGTTGTCGCTTGCACCTGTGAGCCAGGGTCCTGCCAATCTTCCCTCTCCCTGACAGGCACAGGAAATGCATGTGGGAAGTCAGCTGCTGGGCCCGTGCTCAGACCAAGGGGGACAAACGCTGGGACGCTGATGCTGCCCTCTGCCCAGGTTTGCAAACATCGCTTCACACAGCTCAACACAGTGTGCACAAAAGGCTCAGGGTGCTGGCTTGTGGCTTCGAGGGTAAAGCTGCTGCTGGCATCCCATGTGGGTGCCGGTTCGGGTCCCGGCTGCTCCACTTCCCATCCAGCTCTCTGCTGTGGCCTGGGAAAGTGGTAGAGGATGGCCAGGTTCATGGCCCGCTACACCCACATGGGAGACCCAGAGGAGGCTCCTGGCTCCAGGCCCAGTCCTGGTCATTGCAGCCATTTGGGGAGAGAAGCAGGTCATGGGAGATCTCTCTCTCTCTCCTTCTCTCTCTCGCCCTCTCTTTCTCCTCCTCCCTCTGTCTCTCTCTGTGTGCCTCTTCTTCTGTAACTCTTTCAAATAAATAAATGTACAAAGATAAATGAGTGAAATAAAACGCTGGTGGCCTGTAGCAGACATGGTGGTGGCAGGAGAGGCCTCGTTAGCGTTCGTCTTAGTCACCTGTGGCGAT
Source organism: Sylvilagus floridanus (assembly GCA_949820135.1). Taxonomy (NCBI): domain Eukaryota; kingdom Metazoa; phylum Chordata; class Mammalia; order Lagomorpha; family Leporidae; genus Sylvilagus; species Sylvilagus floridanus. The sequence continues at coordinate 99,717,870 of OX463246.1, read as the reverse complement.
GGCAAAAGCCCTCAGACTGCTTGGAGAACCCTGAGCAGCAGAAACCACTTCTTGGGGTCCTGGAGGCCGGAAAGCCCTAGACCACAGTGCCCGTGGGTTCGGTGTCTGGTTCTGTCTATGTCTCACTGCTCAGAGCTGCCCGGGAAGGGAGACGGCGTGTGGCGTGTTTCGGCGTGGTGCACGGCTCGTCACCCAGATTGGGCAGGCCCCGGGTTCAGGCGCCCGCTGAGGCTGCCGGGACCACCAGGTGAGCCGGGAAGTGGGGCTGCAGTGACCCGAGGCTCTCCCACCGGGCGCACCGCCCACACGTCCTAGCTGCACCGTCTCCAACCTTCATCCGTTCCCCGTCATCACTGAGCAGTGGCCTGAGACCGTGGGGACCAGGCCTTGCGCACACAGGGAGGGCTGCGCCCGTGGCTTGAGCTGGCCGCGGCTTAGGCTGTGGTCCTGCTCAGGTGCACGGGGCCCTGAAGACGCGGCACAGGCCTCACCTGCTGCTGTGTCGGGACACGAGCACCAAGTCCACGCGGGGCCTTGCGGCTGCTTTCGAAGTCTATCCCGTCCTCTGATCTGAAATCCCCGCCTTCCCTTCCCCCATCTTGAGGATGTAACACTGACTGTATGTAGAGGATTCCCGCCTGGTTCGAGAAGCAGCTCCACTTCCTCTCCCAGCTTCCTGCTGGGGCGCAGGGGAGGCAGCAGGGGAGGAATCAAGGGGCGGGGCCCCTGCCTCCACGTGGGAGACCCGGATGGAGTCCTCAGCCCCCGCCCGCCCAGGGTATTTGTGGCGTGAACGTGCAGATGGGAGGGCGATCTCTGCCTGTCTCTTCCATCTCTGCCTGTGAAATAAACAGAATGAGGAAGTTCTGTAAAGCTTCAGAACAGAGACAGACACGGGAGGACAAGGCGGAGGCGATGCGCGGGAAATCCAGGCTGTGGAGGCGTTTCCCTCCGTCCCCACGCAGCCTGGCCGGCCGCTGAGCTGCGTCCCCAGCCGCCCCAACCTCCTGTCACTTACCTCTGCCTCTGGGAAGGAAACAGCACGCGGCAGAGCCCCTCTCTCCTCCCCCGTGCGCAGGGTTGAAGACGGCAGATGGTGACGTGCACCTGCCGGAGCAGAGCGAGGGGGACGCGGACAGCTCCTCTCTGTATCCCGAGCCTCCCCCAAACCCCTCCCCTCCTCCACGTCCTCGGAGACCCACGGGCCTCCCGGCAGTGCCGGGTGCCACCGTCTCCACCTCCTGCCAGGAATCCGGTTCGCGTCGCCCTCCTTGCCCAGGGGCCTCCCTGTCTCTGCTGCCCCACGACTTCCTTCCCGGCTGACAGACGAGGGAGCCCACGCTGACAACTGGGACGACGCCGGGCCCTGACCACAGGAAGCCTCCAGGCTCAAGGGCAGGGCTGTTCTCAGAACTCAGCTGAGCCAGCGACGCGCACAGGTGCAGGCACCCTGTGAGTGCCTGTTCCAGATTGCCTGGCTCTTGGGGTCAGCCAGCTCTTTCTGTCCAAGTCCACGTCTCTCTCAGAGGCGTGGGGGATGCTGGGGGCCCTGCTGACCACACGAGGGCTGCAGGAAATTGGAGGCGTCCCGCCATCCGCTTCCTGCCTTCTCCCCCAGCCGTGGGGAGACCAAACATCCCACCTCCATCTGACCACCAGCAGGAGACACGGGTTCCCTGTCTCCGAGGGTCCACAGCCCTGGGGTCTTCCCACCTGCCACACACTCAGCCTGGAGCAGTGCCCAGGGCTCCGCCCAGCACCTCCCAGGGTGAAAGGTGCTGCCTGGCCCCTCCCCCTTTGCCTATACCTGTTGGTTTGGGCTGATAAACACACCAAAGCTCAATAATTAAAGAAGCCTTGTCTTCCACCGTTGTTATCCCTGTTTCAAAGCCTGCGTCGGAAGCCAAGAGCCAAGGGCGCGAGCACGTTGCTTGTCAGCATTGTCTTCCCTAGAAGCCGTGAACTTGAACAGCTGGCCGCAACCTCGTGCCTCCGTGTCAGAGGGAAGACGGCCAAGGAGGAGGTGAATTGCGAGGTGTGAGTGCCTGGGCTGATGCACGTGTTGCTCACTCCACTTACAGAGTCCAGCTGGTTCCTGAAGCCCGAGCCTCCGTGATGCGTCCACTCATGGGCAAGTTCATTTGCCGGGGGCCAGTTTCCATGTCGTTCACTCCAAGGGGGGTGATGAAGCCACCACCCCGAGAGCAAGGCAGTGATGCGCGGGAGCTGCAGGATCCAGACGCAGGGCACCGCTGCGGAGTGCACGCAGCTGGCGCTCGGCATCCCTGTGCCGAGGGCTCATCGCACTCGGGTTTTGCGTCTCTCTGCCCGTATTCGCCACCATTTCAAATACATTTGAACTTATAAACAAATACATTTAAATACATTTGGGCTCATCACTACCCAGCACTCAAACTGTGGCAAGAAGGGAAGCTACAGCCAAGGAAAACACCTGTGGGGCCGAATAAGGCTTCAGCCCGGGACAGCGTCCACCCCCGAGCAGGGGCAGGCGCGCTGTGACACAGGTGTCCCCCATGCTCAAGCACCAACGCCTGACAAGGACACCGGTGCCACCCTGCAGCGCAGAGGGAGAATCCTGCACGCCTCCCCTGCCCTCGCCTGTGCCTCGGTGTCCACCTTCCCCATGGGGCATCGTCCAGCCGCAGTCTCACTGCCTCTTTGTGTTCTGTGGGTACTCAGCCCACAGGTTCCTGACAAGATGCCCTGTGGCCGGCGGGCAATGAGCTGAAGTGTGGTCGTGCAGTTCAGGCTCCCTCGAGCCCCCCTCCTGCACCACCAATCCCACAACCACTGCACTGCTCAGGGCTGGGCAAAGTCCCGTGTCCGGGTGCAGAGCCACATCAGCCCCTCCCGCAACGTGGTCGAGGCACCCTGAGAGTCGGCCACACATCAGCACCCCTTTTTTCCATATTTTTCTTCAAGTTCTCTTTATTTTCTTTCTATTCGAAAGGCAGAGAGACACAACACTGAGATCCCCCAGCCGCTGGTTCAGTCTCCAAATGCCCTCAGCGGCCAGGTGTGTGCCAAGCTTCGGCCAGGAGTCTGGCCCCCTCTGCCTCTCCCCCGTGGGTGGTGGGCATCCAAGTCCCGGCGCCCCGTCTATGCCTCTGTTAGCAGGAAGCTGCATTAGAAGTGGAGGATCCCGGACTCACACCAGGCGCTGGACAGCCCCAGCAGCAGTGCCTTGCGCCACGTCCCCCTTCCCTGTCTCAGGCCCCTTCTGTTCTCGGTTACTTAGACAAGTGTATCACCTGCTGTTGCTACTGAGCGGTTACCGCAGCACAGAGGCTGGGAAGAACGTGTTCATGGTTCGGTTTCCTGGACCCAGGAGTCAGGGCACGGCAGCCCGAGGCCTCTGCTCAGGTCCCACCTGCACGCAGCCAAGTGGCTCCACTGGGGGTCCTCGTCAGAGACCCCTTTGCCCCAGCGGGACAGCGGGTCCCAGCTCCCCAGCTCCAGGACGGGATTCTCTGTCCCGCAGCCGAAGGAGTGGCCAGACTTGGTGTCCTGGTCCGCTTGGCATCCGTCTACCGCAGAGTCGACCACCTCTGCCGTCTTTGCCGAGTTTCCGAGTCCCTGAAGTCCCGGCATCTGCTGGGGGCTCCCCTCGCAGGGTTGGCTGACTCAGCAGCACAGGGGTGGCCCTGTGCCTTCAGCAGCAGACCGACGGGCCCCGAGCCCCTGCACCTCACGCCAGCCGCTACTGCCCCTGCCCTGCACTGACCCAGGGCCAGGCCCCAGACGACTCGGGGTGGCCCCTGCACCCCGGGGCCGCCAGATTCAAACCAGCTCAGCCCACGTGCTCTGCCCTGACACACCCTTCCCTCCTGAGTGACTCATTTTCACGGCTAAGCATCAGAGAGACAGACGGAGCTCTTCCATGCGCTGCTTCTCTCCTTAAATGTCCATAGCAGCTACTGTGGGGCCAGGCCACAGACAGGAGCCCAGAACCCGGCGTGGGTCTCCCACGTGCGTGGAGGGGCCCGAGTACTTGCACCATCCTCGGGTTCCTCCCAGGTGTGCGTAGGCAGCAATGTTAGGAGGCGGAGCCAGGACTGAAAGCCGGGTGCTTCGACAAGGGACGCGGGTATTCCAAGTGGCCTCGCAACCTCCGTGCCAACTGTTCACCCTCCATTCTTTACAGAAACGTAAACCGGGGCCGGCATCGTGGCCCGGCAGGCTAGACCACGGCCTCTGACCCGAGTGCCTGTCAGAGTCCCGCTGCTCCACTCCCACCCAGCTCCACTTCTGATGCACCTGGAACAGCAGCGGAAGACGGCCAGGTGCTCGGGCCCCTGCACCCGCGTGGGGGGCCAGCATGGAGTTCCTGGCTCCCGGCTTCAGCCTGGTGCAGGCTTGGCCGTTGTGGCCATTTGGGGGTTAAACCAGTGGATGGAAACTCTCTCTCTAACCTGTCTCTGTCACTCTGCCTTTCAAACAAATAAAATACACCTTTTTTTTTTTTTTTTAAAGAAGTGTCGATAATAAAAGTCTCCTTTCGATCGTCTAGCCTCTGCCCCTCGCCCAGGCACCCCACTCTAAGTCGAATTCCACAAGGACTCCTGCCTCTTCGTCCCCAGCATCAGGCAGGTGCAGCTGCAGCCCGAGGCTGCTGGGAGACACGTTCCCCCGTGTCGGTGTCCCCGACAGAGGGAGCGGCCCCAACGGGTCAGGAGCACCACGAACTCTCCCCACCGGACCAGGAGCCGCCTCCAGGTCTGTGTGCCCAAGAGTGCTTCATTCAGAAGACCGGGGGAACAGAGCCAAAACGCCGAGAGGCCTGAGCCAGGCACCTGCCGGGCCAGCGCCACGGCGCCTCTGCTCACAGTGTCGTCAACAGGAGCTGTGCGGTCTGTGCCTCCCGGTTGGTGAGACAGACAGAGGCCGCGGGCACGCACGCAGGCTCCCCGGGACGTGTCCAGGGCAGTGCCGAGCCCGCCTCGGTGGGTGTTCCCTTTGGTTTAGTAGACGAAGGGTCTGAATCAGCAGAAAACGCGTGTTGTGTCAACAGGAGACGAGCACGTCTGAGTGCGTCCCCGACATAGATGGCTCAACTGGTGAGCTATTTCTTTTTAGTTGGTGTTTATTTTCCTATGAATGATTTATCTGTCTCAGAATGAACTGTGTCAACCACCACACATGGTATATTAATTCCAGCGTGTTATGCAAACAGTTTCTGGGTAATACACCTTAGTCCATCTTTATCTGCTCTGTCTGGCAACATCGTATCCTTTCGATGTGTGAACCAAGCAGCTTTTCCTGAGCCAGCTGCCGCCTTGGGGAGGGGAGGGGGGTACAGGGCACAATGGGAGTTTCGCCTAAAAGCTTTGTTATTCACTCTCACATGGGAGTGGCTAACACACTAATGAGGTCCCTCTGAGCATTCCCCAACACAGCATCATTTAATTAGCTGAAGTTGGGTTCATCTTTTTCTGTAGATACGAAGATTGCATTATTATGATATGAAAGGAACTGTAAACTACTTAGAAATAGTCCCATGCCGTAACATGTGGCCTCCTGGGGTCACAGGGGCCGCTCCAACTGTTCACCCTTCCCAGAGGGAGCAATGGGAGGGGATGCAGACGTGGGCCCACAGGGGCAGGGCTGCTCCACCCCAGGGAGATGTGGGGCCCATAGGGCAGGGCTGCCCCACCCCAGGGAGATGTGGGGCCCACGGGGGCAGGGCTCCCCCAGCCTAGGGAGACACAGGGCTCACAGGGCCAGGGCTCCCCCAGCCTAGGGAGACACAGGGCTCACAGGGGCAGGGCTCCCCCACCCCAGGGAGACACGGGGCCCACGGGGCAGGGCTCCCCACCCCAGGGAGACACGGGCTCATGGGGCAGGGCTCCCCGCCCAGGAGACTCCCATGTGCGTTTCCCTGATCTACCCCAACGCCACAATCACGGTGGTGCGCATCGCTCCAGAGCCATCACTATTCCCTGGACTCGCGCCCGGGCAGGGAGTGAGGGAACCGCCACCCTCCACAAGCAGCCCCGACTTGGTGGGATTACTGTCACAGGACTGCTGAACTGTCTAAGCCCAGCACTGACGCCAGCCTCACCCCGAGGGGCTGACAGGCTTCCCACACCCCAACGTCATGTAACACAGCAGGACATGCCCAGCAGCACAGCACAACACGGCAGAGCACAGCACAGCTCCGAACCCCAGAGCAGCGCCAGGCCTGGCCCCATCTCTCCGCATAGGCAGTGCCTGGGCCAAAACCATCGCTCCGGACGAGGGCGGTGCCTGGGCCAAAACCATCGCTCCGGACGAGGGCGGTGCCTGGGCCAAAACCATCGCTCCGGACGAGGGCGGTGCCTGGGCCAAAACCATCGCTCCGGACGAGGGCGGTGCCTGGGCCAAAACCATCGCTCCGGACGAGGGCGGTGCCTGGACTAGCGCTGCAGAGCCTCAGTGCTGCTGGTCAGGTACACCGTTCCTTTGTGCTTGTGTATGTGTGTTAGTGTGTGTGTATGTGTGTGTGGGGGTGTATGTGTGCATGTGTATGTATGTGTGTATGTGTGTGGGGGTGTGTGTATGTGTATGTGTGTGGGGGTGTGTATGTGTGTGTGCATGTGTGTGGGGGTGTGTGTATGTGTGTGGGTGTGTATGTGTGTTTGTATGTGTATGCATGTGTATGTGTCTTTGTGTGTGTTTGTGTGTGCATGTGTGTATGTGTATGTATGTGTATTTATTTGTGTGTATGTGTGTTTGTATGTGTGTATGTGTGTTTATGTGTGTGTATGTGTGTTTATGTGTGTGTGTGTGGGGGGGGGTGTAGATGTGTGTGTGTATGTGTATGTGTGTGGGGGTGTGGATGTGTGTGTGGATGTGTGGATGTGTGTATGTGTGTGTGGGTGTGTATGTGTGCTTGTATGTGTATGTATGTGTATGTGTCTTTGTGTGTGTTTGTGCATGCATGTGTGTATGCGTATGTATTTGTGTGTATGTGTGTATCTCTGTGTGTATGTCTCTGTATGTGTGTATGTTGTATGTATGTGTGTATATGTGTGAGACTCTGTGTGTATGTATGTGTATCTGTGTGTATGTATGTGTATCTGTGTGTATGTGTGTGTTTGTATGTGTATGTATGTGTATGTGTGCATGTGTGTATATGTGTGTGTATGTGTGGGGGGTGTGGGTGTGTATGTGTGGGGGTGTGTATATATGTGTGTATGTGTGTATATGTGTGTATGTGTGTTTGTGTATGTGTGTATGTGTATATGTGTGCATGTGTGTGTATGTGTGTGCATGTTGTGTGTGTATGTGTGTGGGAGTGGGGGTGTATATGTGTATGTATTTGTGTGTATGTGTGTATCTGTGTGTGTATGTGTGCATATGTGTGTGTGTCTATGTAACTTTGAGGTCTGACATGCATCAGGTATGCTCTCTCCATTTTAAATGTTCCCTTGATCGTCTTCATGACCCGACTTCACGACACAGAACCTAGCATCAGCCTGGAGAGCTCCATGCTCCTTCCTGGTCAGTTCTGCTCACCGCAGAAGCCGCGTGAGTCTGATGTCACCACGTGTCTGATGTCGCCGGTGGGTCTTGCCTGTTCTAGAGAGTCCATGTACGTGGAGTCGGGACAGCCTCTTTTTGTGAACACAGAAGTTGGGCTCCCACCCAGGCCATCTTGCCGTCAGGCTGCGTCCCCTCTGGCTCTCACGGTGGAGTGGACCACGGCCGGTGTCTCCACGCTCCGTGGGATGTTTCCTCCAGTAATAACCCTTACAGACAAAGGCGCTGTGAACAGATTCCTGGAGAAATGATTTTGTTTCCATTGCAGAAATCCTTAGAAATGAAACTGGGGTCACAGGACCGATGTGTGCTGATCTTTTCCATTTTATCGGAAAGGCAGAGGGACGGAGGAGGGAATAAGAAAGAGAGCTCTTCAGCCCCCGTGCTCCGCCTCACCGCCGTGCCGAGCATCTGCCGTGTCTCCAGCATTTGAAGAAGCTGCTGCAGAAGTTTTGATCTTGCTTCCAGATTTTCCACTTCCATCGACAGTCCTTAGCGTCTTCACGTTTGGCGGCGTCTAGTCAATGAGAACAGGTCTAATCACGCCCGCCGATGCACAGCCGCCCCCCGCGGTGGCTGCACGTGGCATCCCCGAGAACACACGTGCACTTGTTCGTTGGCTCTGTTTGTGTCTTTCCTGGTAGGGTCCGTGTTCAAGGTTGGGTTACTTTTATTGGATGGCTTTGTTTGGAGCTTCCAGGAATTCCTGATTCCGAACGCAAGTCCCTCACCGCCGACACTTTCACCCGTTTGAGACTTTGTCATCACAATTGTGGGGTTTTTGTAGCTGTTACTGGGCAGAAGTCTTACATCTGATGGGTTTTAATTTGTAGTTATCTTATCGTGGGACTGAAGCTCATGTTAAGTTCTCTGACAACTATTTGCCTGCCCCAAAGTTGAAATGGAGTTCTGTGTTCTTCTAGGGGACTTATTTATTTTTTTATATTTAGATCTAGGCTCTGTCTGAAGTCGGCTTTTATGTGCAGTGTGAGGTCGGAGCAGTTTTCTCTTTGCAAATGGTTTTCTAGTTTCCCCGCCACCATGTGTGGGAGGAATTTTCCTTTTTCCCTGGGCGGCTTTGTTGTAGTTCATTTGATCTGGGAACATGAGTGTGCTGCTGGATCTCCCTGTGTTGTTTCACTGGTGCATTTTAATTCAATTTTATTATCACACTTTCTTAATTATTGCACTTTTATAGTAAGTCTTGATTTATGTAGATTATGTCCTTCAACTCTTTCCGTCTTTGAAGTTCCTGTGTGTGAATTTGTGTGTGGGTGATTAGCATTTTGGTCCTTTTTCTTTCCAAATCATCTTGTTAATTTCTAGCCAAAAAATCTGTTCCAGTTTTATTGTAATTGCATTGACAAACATCAGCTTAGGAAGGAGTGGAACGTGAACAAGATCGAGTCTCTCCTGCTGTGATGTGTGTGGTTTGTTTCCACCAAGTCCTGGAGGAGCTGCGTCCCCCAGAGCCTGGCCATGGCACCAGGAGGGGGGACACTTAATCCAGGATGGTGATTGTTTTATTTTTTAAATATTTATTTTATTTATTTGAGGTCCCTGTGCCTTGCCTCTCAGGGCTGTAAGTCAAAATGAACCTCTTTTCTCTACAGAGTAACCTACCATGGGCGTTCTGTTAGAGACGTTAGGAGCCGACTGCTGCATAGCCCTCATGTCTTCTCGCCGCTCTCAGCCGTGGGTTACAGAGCCCGGCACCGGGTCCTGGCTGGTGTGGTCGACAGAGAAGACACCATAGCTCGCTTGCCAGTGAGACTAGCATCTTAGATGCATTGTCTAATCATTCAAACACATGGAAGTGCAGGTCCCTCGCGTGGGATTCTGCGGCACCGCCACACTCACCGTGAGTTGTGGAATCTTCCCGGAGCCTCAGGCATTGGCAGACACACAGCTGTGGGACCTGCGGATCAATCCAGCTTTATCCGGTTCTGGTGCGGATGCTTGCTCTTCTCCTGGAGTGGTCAGAGCCCCCCATCAGCAGTGGATACGCGTGTGGAGAGTGGACAGACGGGCCTTGCCCCAACCCCGGGGAGAAGGCGCCCAATCTCTCACTGTTACGTGAGACGTGAGCTGGTCACGCGAGAAAGGCTTCTGCTCCCACGTGCACAGAGCCTTCCCATGCGCCCTTCTGTAGTTTGCAAATGTCTTTTCTTATTTTAAATGCTTACGACAGCTTTATTTGTAATAGCCACTGAACTGGAAACAGCTCCGCTGGCTCTCAACAGCCAAGCGATCTGACTGTGGTAAACCACAAGGCGGCTCCTGCTCTGCGACACGAAGGAACACGCGATGGACACGTTCTGCACTTGTTAACACGGTCTCATGGAACATGTGATGGACACATTCTGCACTTGTTAACATGGTCACATGGAACATGCCATGGACACGTTTTGCACTTGTTAACATGGACACGTTCTGCACTTGTTAACACAGTCACACGGAACATGTGACGGACACGTTCTGCAGTCATTAACACAGCTGCATGGAACATACCATGGACACGTTCTGCACTTGTTAACATGGCCACATTCTGCACTTGTTTACACAGTCACACGGAACATGTGATGGTCACGTTCTGCACTCATTAACACAGTTGCATGGAACATGCCATGGACACGTTCGGCACTTGTTAACATGACCACATTCTGCACTTGTTAACACAGTCACACAGAACATGTGACGGTCACGTTCTGCACTTGTTAACATGGTTGCATGGAACATGCCATGGACACGTTCTGCACTTGTTAACATGGTCACATGGAACATGCCATGGACACGTTTTGCACTTGTTAACATGGACACGTTCTGCACTTGTTAACACAGTCACACGGAACATGTGACAGACATGTTCTGCACTCGTTAACACAGCTGCATGGAACATGCCATGGACACGTTCGGCACTTGTTAACATGGCCACATTCTGCACTTGTTAACACAGTCACACGGAACATGTGACGGTCACGTTCTGCACTCGTTAACACAGCTGCATGGAACATGCCATGGACACGTTCGGCACTTGTTAACATGACCACATTCTGCACTTGTTAACACAGTCACACAGAACATGTGACGGTCACGTTCTGCACTTGTTAACATGGTTGCATGGAACATGCCATGGACATGTTCTGCACTTGTTAACACGGTCACATGGAACATGCTACGGACACGTTCTGCGCTCATTAACATGGTTGCATGGTTTTCCCCGACAGGCTGTCTCCTGGCATATTACACTGACTGTCTTTCATGCATTTTGCAGTCTTCGTCTTGGTGATAAACCCAGCTTGACGGTGAGAGATTTTTCTTTGCAGACACTGTGGTGCTCAGCTTGGGGCTTTGGAGCTAAGTTGTTTATGTTGTTGCCAAGACCCGTGTGTTGGGTGCTTGATGTGAGCAGACGTGTTCTCTCCTCCCCGTGTCCTGGAGGAGTCGGTCGGGATTGGGAGTCAGTCGGATCGGGAGTCGGTCGGGATCGGGAGTCTTCCCCGGATGTTTGTAAGAAACCCAGGCAGCCAAGCTCTCAGGGACTCTGTTTTCTCTGTGGCAACATTGTCAATTGAACACGTACGGGCCATTCTGGTTTTTAATTTCTTGTTGGACTTTCGGTTTAACAACTCCATCTTACATTGCTTGCGTGCTGTGTACCCCTTTATCCTGTGGGTCAGTACGCCCCCTCCTGATGTTCCCCCTCTCGTTTTTGTTGTGAATTCGTGTTTTCTATTTTTTCCTTGCTCAATACTGCTAGAGACTTACACTTTCACATACACTTCTGAAGAGACAAATTCCAGCTGTTTCGAAATTCTCCAATGGTTTCTGTTGCTGTCTTCAGTGTCATCCACAGGGGCTCCCAACACTGCCTCTTCTCCTTGTTTGGGGCTCATTTTTTTCTTTTTCGCTTTCTACATTCTTAAAATAGAAGAGGAAGAACTTGACTTTAAACCACTCTTCTAATGCGGGCACGTAAAGCTGTGAATGTCCCTCTGAAGACAGAACTAGCTGCATTCGCACAACTGAACGTAACAATTATTCACGCTGAAGCATTTTCTTAGCTCCCGTGGTTCCTCCTGGATCCATGGGTTATTGTCCTTTGAAACATTCCGTCTCCTTTAAGAGGTGTTCCTAGAACTCTGGTCGCTGCTGCTCTGTGCTGACTCCGCCCTCTGAGGAGGCGGGCTCTGCACGGCCTCACCAACGTTTGGCTTGGGCAGGTGCACAACCCCGTGACCCCACCAGGAGGCGTTCCCCACGTCTGGCGGGTGCCACGTTCCGTGACAGTAGGGCGGGGTGGTGGACGCAGATCCCTTTCAGGACGGTGCAGAGTCTCACTTGGTGAGCGCAGAGGCGATTCTTCACCTTTTATCATGTGCACAGCTACCGGAGGCTTTGTGCAGGGCTGAGCAGCCCAGCTTGGTGATGACACGGGTGACAGCAGGCCGGGGTGCCCGGAGGAATGACGGGACACAAGGCCGTGGAGGGAGAGCCTGCCCCGGGCCTGGGCTGCTTCTGCCCTCACTGTCTGGTCTGGGGGCCGGTAGTTACTTTTTCTTAAAGGGGCAGATGGTGAATATTTTGGGCTTTGTGGGCCAGGAGGCACAGTGAGGCTAATTACCCAGGCACTTAGGTAACACGTGAAAAACCAGGCGTGGCCACGGTGTGTCGGCTCCTACCGCGTGTCCTGAACACGGGGGAGGAGGGACAGCGTCGGCGGCAATGTGGGGCGAGTTCCTGGGTCGGATCCGGGTGAAGTCAGCAGCACAGCCTCGCAGACGGGCTCCCTGGAGGCTTCACCAGCAACAGCAGCCGGGAACCTCAAAGGGGCGAATGCCGCGCCCCCTCCAAATCCGTGTGTCGAAGCTGAATTGCCCACGTGACAGTGGAAGGAGGTGGGGCTGTGAGGGCAGAGCACCTAGGGCATGGGACCAGGGCCCTGGCACAGGGGACTGCTGGTGCCTCGGGCCCCATCCGCCACACCACGTGTGGACACGGGGCTCCTGCATGTGTACCACGTGTGGACACGGGACTCCCACATGTGTACCATGTATGGATATGGGAATCCCACATGTGCACCATGAGTGGACATGGGGCTCCCACATGTGCACCATGAGTGGACATGGGGCTCCCACATGTGTACCATGTTTGGACACAGGGCTCCCGCATGTGTACCATGTATGGACATGGGACTCCCACATGTGCACCACGAGTGGACATGGGGCTCCCACATGTGTACCATGTTTGGACACAGGGCTCCCGCATGTGTACCATGTATGGACATGGGACTCCCACATGCGCACCACGAGTGGACATGGGGCTCCCACATGTGTACCATGCTTGGACAAAGGGCTCCCACATGCTGAACATCCCCCACGCAATGCCAGCCTGGACAGGAGGCCCGGCCCTCACCACAGGTGCTTGGGTCTTACACTCCCCAGGCCCCAGCACTGTGGAAACCGATTTTCTGCTCCTTACCATGGGCCCAGCCTCAGGTGGTCCGGGGCTGAGCAGGCTGGGCCAAGACCCCGCTCAGCCTGCAGACAGAATGGCTTTGTCGTGCAGACGGTCCCGTGCCCCCAAGCACTCTTCAGGAAAGCCTGGATCAGCCCATTTTCAAATGACAGCTCTCACGTTCACTCTTCGTAATCTAAGAATGGAAACTCCCGTGACCCGCAGCGTCTTGGAAAATCGGGAAAGCCTTGTCTCTTGTTTCCAGCAGGACATCCAAAGCTGCGAACGCTATGGCGGAATGCATCAGTCACAACAAAGCTACGGCTGCGTCATCCCCGGCCGGGACGGGAGTCCACAGAAATCGGCGGGTCCTCGCGAGCAGGGCGGAGCCGGCCGCCAGCTGCCGTGTCTGTGTCTTCCTTGGGGCCTTAGGTGGGGGTGCAGGCGTCGCGGTGAACAAAGCCTGAAGCCCACTTGTTTCTGTACTCGTGGTGACCCCGACTTTCTGAGTGAGGGATCCAGTGACATCACTCTCTGACCGTCGTGATCTTTAACCCGAGTTGATCTAAACCAGACCCCTCCACAGTGATATCATCAGAGCACATCCCCCGAGGGAGCCCCCGTCCCTCCAGGATCAGCCGTGTCGGTGTTCGGTTACTGGGAATGACTTCACCCATGGCGTTTCTCCGGTGGGCAGTGCAGACCACGGCAAAGCCGGGGAGGGCCCTGGGTGGCTGGTGTTGTTTTTAGTAATAACACTCCAAATCAAACCCGAATTCTAATTACGCACATGAGTGGACTCGTTTCAATGAGGTGGGTTTGCTTTCCTGTGGATTTTAACTCTTCGAGTCACAATTCTCCCCCAGCCTGGTGCTCGTGCAGAGAGAAGTTTGCCTATTCTCACAGTGCGGGGAGGATGGAGTCCCCGGGTCTGTAGGAATGGGATCCCAGCTCCAGAAGCGAGTTATGAAAGGAACCTGCAAACAACACGCGGATGCACCGACACCCGTGCCCGCCAGCAGGGAGCCTCGGGGCCCAGTGTCCCCACGTTCACCCGGCCGGGTCTCGGGCAGTCTTTCTCCTCCTGCCCTGGGGCAGCCTCCTTGCTGGCTTCCCCTGTGTTGCCGCGGAGCAAGCAAGGGTTCATTGTTCATGGATGTGTGCAGGCCCAGAGAGAGCTCCGCCAGCGCCGCCACTCTCGACACTGTTGCGCAAACACTCACACAGGCACAGCCCTGCTCCATCGCCTTCCCTGCTCTCCCGGGAGTGCAGAGATGCACGTGGTTCGCTTGGTCTGACCAAGGCGCAGTTTCCATTGTCTTCCTGCTCTCAGCCCTGGCCCGTACATACCTGTGTCTCCACAACTCCCGCAAGCCCTTCAAAGCAGAGATGTGGCTCATCCAGAAGACGGCGCGCTAGACTGGAGCGCACGGGTTTAGTCCTTCTCTGAAGGTCAGTGTTAACTCATGGCAGTTTATCGCTCCCACCTCTGCACAGCTACTGGGTAGCTGAGACGCTGACCACATGGACAAGAGCCTGTACCATCCTGTTTGGGCAGAAACGAATGCTCGCACTCACGGGTGGTCTTGGCTTGCTGTGTAGACGGCTTGCCCAGTCTGTCCACCTCCTCCCTGCACCCGACTTGCCTGCACAGAGGCTGCACAGCAGGAGGGGGTGGCCCAGGCCTGGGCCTGGAGGGCACCATAGGCGTCCCCACCCCACCTGCTCCTTTGCCCATTGGTGTGGGCTTGGTCCAGGCCCATTCCCAGGGGCCTGCGCTGAGCTCGGGACGGGGTGCGGCTGAGCAGACCCTTATACCAGGCATGGGGGGGCTCACTTGCTGGGTGCTTCCCACTGGCAAGGCCTCATGGAAGCAGCAGCGGCAGCATTTGTGGGTGCCGGGGGCCACGCCCATGTCTATCGGCGTCTGGTGAGATGAGGTGGCCACAGGTTCTTCAGCCCTGGGCGCTCCCCTCATGCCTCCTCCAGGAGCTACACTTGGGGCTCAGCGGCTGGGAGCCGTCCGTCAGTCGCCGCGTGGCCTTGTCTTGATGACCCGGCAGAGCGGGGTGAGGACAGCAGAGTCGGGTGTGTCCTGGAGGCCCCGCCACGTGCCTGCGGCTCAGCTGTGTCCACGCGAGTGCCCTGTGTCAGAGCCGACAGGTGCCAGCACGTACAGCGGCATACTGGGAGGCACTGAATGGCTAACGTGTGATCTACGTGGCCAGCAGAAGGGACCTCGGTGTCGCCATCCTGGAAGCAAATCGAACGTCAGATATGGACGCGACCTGCTGCCTTTTGACAAGTGCAGGGGGAGCCGAGGCGGGGGGTGGGGGGGTGGGGGTGCATTTTGCACTGTGTGCAGGAAGCCTCAGAAGTGGGTCACCCGCCCTCATCGGCTCTTTGAAGTTTCCCGAGTGAGAAGCAGAGAACATCAGTCTTGAAGGCGCGCTGAGCGGCCGGCTGCTCTGGGTTAGGGAAGGAATGCGCGCTCACTTGAAACCTGACCTCGCCGTCCCTAAAAGCCGGGCTGAGGCGGGCGAGGCGTGACCCTGTACGTTTAGACAGCTGCTAGACCACTGCCGCCGGGAGCGAGTTATTACAGTGCTGGAGGCTTCCCGAGGAGGGGAGCGAGGGGCGCCCCGTCAGGCCCCGTGGGTCCGCCCCCACCTGGAGCCCGGTGTGGGAGGCGGAGCCCCTGGGGGCTGGGGCCTTGCTGGGGGACACTGTCGGCATGGGAGGACCACCTGGGCGACAGCCACCCCTGGCACGTGCACCTGGCGCTGTCCCATAGAGCCTCGCGCTACGAGAAACGAGAGCTCAAGGGGGCTTGGGGCCCTGCGCAGCTCGTGCCGGAGCTGCCGGGGCGCGTCAGGTGGGGGCCACGGAGGACCGCACAGGGACACTGGACGGTCACACACCAGAGGGCGGCTTTCCCCAGGCGGTGGGGTGCAAACTCGAGGTAGACGCACTCACGTTCACCAGGAACGCCAGGAAATGGATGGCAGCCCTGGTGCCCCGGACCGGCCCTGTCCCGCCATGCCCAGTGCAGGGTGGGGAGCTTGTACTGCTAGGGCCACGTGTACCCTGTGTCTCCTCCTCCCCCCCTGCTAGGGCCACGTGTACCCCGTGTCTCCTCCTCCCCCCTGCTAGGGCCACATGTACCCCGTGTCTCCCCCCCCCCGCTAGGGCCACGTGTACCCCGTGTCTCCTCCTCCCCCGCTAGGGCCACGTGTACCCCGTGTCTCCTCCTCCCCCCCGCTAGGGCCACGTGTACCCTGTGTCTCCTCCTCCCCCGCTAGGGCCACGTGTACCCCGTGTCTCCTCCTCCTCCCCTGGGGTGACGTGTACCCCATGTCTGCCTCCTCCCCTCTGCAGCCCTTCCCTCACGAGAGGACAGGATCCCCACTGAGAGGATCTGAGACAAACCTCACTCCCAGAGCCACCTCCAGGTTCCCCAGTTGTGAGAACATGGGCTTCCCCAGCCAAGCCCTGTCCTTTTGCGCCACCTGCAACCCAGGGCGAGTTCCTCCCCTCAAGTCCTGGATGGGACAAAGCTCGTCTTCCAGGCACGGCCACGCTTGCGGGCGCTGGGGCTTAGGGCAGGTGTTCAGCTCCAAGGCCGCCAGCAGCCCTGGCTCTCAGTGAGGTGCAGCACGAGACCAACAACACAACGGCTGCCACTGCTGATTGGCCCTGTGCTCCCGAAACAGCAGCGTCCCCACTGCCATCGGAGACGCATGGCTGCACCCCTGCCCGGGCACTCGAGGGGGCTCCTTGCCGCCTGCAGGAGGACAGGACCTTCCTGGCTGAGTCAGGGAGTCGCCCGGCGCGGGTCTTCCTGGGAGATGCACCTGCCGAGTCTCAGCTGTGGTGTGTGTGCGGGCCAGGGCGCGCTGGGCAGGCCGAGGGCTGCACATCGTGGCCTCCACTCCTCCGCTGGGGTTGGCACAGGCCTGGGAGAGCCGTCTGCTGCTGGCTTTTGTAGTCAGGGCAAGTGAGCACACACCGTTACCCATTCATGTTTCTCACTGGTGCTGCAGGAAACCAGCCATTCCCGAGGGGTCAGGTGACCGCGGCTCGGGGTGCCCAGTGTGGCCTGGTCACTGCACGATGTTGTCACTGCTCACAGTGGCCCTTGCCTCTCACAGGGGGACAGCGCCCTGCACCTGCTGGCTGTGATGGCCGATGCGTGCCTTCAGCCCCTTGGGACGGGCGGCCCCGCCCTTGGCTGGAGGGGTCTCTCCAGCTGTGCAGGCTCCACACTCAGGGGCAGCTCCCGCCGCGCTCACTCACGCTGGGTCATGCCGGTGGGCTGCCGGGGCCCCTCCTCCACTTGTGAACACTTTGCTCATCTTTAGAAAGGATTTAGGTACTTAACAGGAGGAGAGACACACAGAGAGGGAGAGAGCTTCCACCTGCTGTTCACTCCCCGAATGGCAGCGGAGGCCAGGGCTGGACGGCCAAAGCCAGGAGCCAGGGGCTCCAGCTGGGTGCCCAGGGGGGTGGCACATGTCCGGGAACTTGGCTGTCCTCCGCTGCCTCCCCAGGTGCGCTAGCACGGAGCTGGACCGGAAGCCGAGCAGCTGGGACTGTAACAGTTGCTCTGATGTGAGGTGCTGGCGTCACGGGAGGTGGTCTAACCACTGTGCCACGGCACCCCCCCCCCCCCCGGCTCTGGAAGCTTAGAGAAGGCTCCACTCCAGGTGTGCGGTGGACTCAGTCCCGAGCAAGGCCTGCCCGGCCCCCTGCAGAGAGAAGTCCTCCGTGCAGGCGCACTCAGGAGCCGGGTAGACTCTCCCGGAGCCCCCACACCAGGCCCCGCAGCCCTCACTCTGGCCTGCACATGGGGGAGGGTCCCAGGTGTGGGTGCTGCAGAGATGTGCTGGGAACGAGCACCTGGGGCTGCTGTGCCGGCCCCCCCAGGGCAGACTCCGCCCGCGCTGCCGCCCCTGGCGTCGCTGCCTCCAAGCCAGGGCCCTGTCCTGACCGCCGTCCTCCCTGCCCCCGCAGAGACCTCTACCCACCAACGCCCTGAGCTGCGGCACCCGCCTGGTGCCCCTCCCCTGGGGAAGCAGCTGAGGGGTCTGCGTGGGGCACCCGTGGTGGTGAGGTGGAGGAGGGTCAGGACTTCCACAGCCACTGCCTGTCCACACTTTGTCCAAGCCCTGGACCACTGGCCCTCTGCGGGCCTCAGGCTCAGCTGTGCCCCCGACAAGGATCTGAGGTTCAAGAGCTCCCCAAGTAATCCAGGCTCACGGAAGGGCAACAGACACACACACACACACACACAGAGATACACACACAGAGACACACACACATGTGCACCCCACACACTGCACACACCACACACACACAGACACACACACATGTGCACCCCACGCACTGCACACACACCACACACACACAGAGACACACACACATGTGCACCCCACACACTGCACCCTCACAGAGACACACGCACATGTGCACCCCACGCACTGCACACACACCACACACACACAGAGACACACACACATGTGCACCCCACACACTGCACCCTCACAGAGACACACACACATGTGCACCCCACGCACTGCACACACACCACACACACACACAGAGATACACACACATGTGCACCCCACACATTGCACACACCACACACACACACAGAGACATGCACATGTGCACCCCACACTGCACATAGCACATGCATGTTCGTACAAGGCATGCATGCGTGCACATTGCACACACTGTACACACTGTGCAGACACACATGTACACATGAACATATACATGCACGCATGTGTGCACACATGTATTGCCAACTGTAGGCTAATATTTCTTTTTTAAAGATTTATTTACTTGACAATTACAGCTAGAGAGAGAGAGAGAGGGAGAGACCTTCATTGGCTGCCTCACCCCCCAGATGACTGAAATGGCCAGGTCTGGGCCAGGCTGGAGCCAGAAGCTTCTTCCGGGTCTCCCACGTGGGTGCAGGGGCCCAAGCACTCGGGCCATTCTCCACTGTCTTTTCCAGGCCATCAGCAGGGACCTGGGTCAGAAGTGGAGCAGCCGGGACATGAGCAGGTGCCCACGTGGATGTGGCGTGGCAGGCGGTGGCTTCACCCACTGAAGACCCAGGCCACGGTCGCAGATAGCGTGCGCAAGCCGCTGGCAGCTCCCCGTGGGCTGCAGAGGCTCTGATCGGTGCCAGCCCCTCGCCTCCCCTGAGCCTGGCACAGGACCTGGGCGTGCTCTGAGGCGACCAGGGACCTGGAGCAGGAGCCTTAGCAATACCGCAGGGCGCAGTGCATGGGCGACACGCCCGGCAGAGTGGCCCGGTGACATCACAGTCCCTGCGCTCACCGGGCACGGCCAGCTGCAGAGGTGCAGGGGCTCCCAGGGCATCCCCGGGCGGCAGAGGCGACAACGCCAAGGCCACACCAGGCCCGTGCATGGCAGGGGAACATCAAACAGGGACAAACAGTAGGAAAGTTGCACGGGCGAGGCACAGCCACGAGGGAAGCCGAGCTGCAGCTGTTCCTGTTGTCCCGAGGATGCCACGGGGAGTGTTTCCACGAGAGCTGGGACCCACGTGGAGTCCACCCTGACGGGCCGGCACCCGCCTCCCGCCTCACAGAGCCTGGCCCCGCGTCGCGCCCCGCCCCCCCCCCCCAGCCTTTGCAGCTTCCTGCTGACTGCTGGGAGCCGCCCACGCAGGACCTGGTCAGCCTGGCTCAGCCCTGGCTGCTGCGGGGTCTGGGGAGTGCACCGGTGGAGGGAAGATCCCCGGCTCTCGGCCTTTCTCTCTGTTGCTCTTTCAAATAGATAGGAATGAATAAATACATATTAAAACATTTTAGCAGAATCCACACTTACGGCTATTAAAATGTGTCACTGATGCATGAAAACACAGACGTGGTCCCCTCTCGTCTTCCTTCATCTCCGCAGGGATGACTGAAATGCAGCGGCGACGCTCCCTCCACGAACGTGTGCTCACTGTCCTCTGCGTGAGGATGTGTGTGTGTGGGGGGGGGTGCACACAGGCTGCTGGGAGGTTTCCCACCCGGCGACCTATTCCTGTCCTGAGGATTCCTATGGAAACCCTGCGCACCCCGGCAGTTACCATTCCGACCCTGTTAGCATAATGATAGCCCACTCCCCCGGCACCGCGCTTATCCGCAATCTCCCAGTGGTCTGCGAGCTTGTTAATAATCATCGCAGAGAGCCAGCAGTGAGCTCACCTGCGCCGATGGGATTAACCCCACTCCAGCCTCGAGTGCCCACAAGAGCTCCTTGGCCTCCCCACCCCAGCATCAACTGCTGCGCATCCCTGATTATGCACAGCAATGCTGGGTTCCTTCCTGTACCATCATCATCATCCACATGCGAGCATGCAGGCACATGTGTGTACCATACCTGTACACACGCACACTCACACATGCACACGAACACACATCCACACACATGCATGAATACGCACACACGCACATTCACACACATGTGTGGATATATGCATATACACATGTACACATGCATACTCACACACTCACACACATCCACACATGTATGAATATGCACATGCACACATACATGCGCACATGCACATTTACACTTGCACTCATACACACTGCACACATGCAGCCACACATGTGCACACATGCACATATACATGTGGGAGTGTACACACATGTGCATACAGGTTTGCATGCATGAAGATACACGGACACACACACCCGCGTGTCCACACACGTAGGAATGCACACGTGTGTGCGCATACATGCACACATGCGGACACACACTCATACACATTCTTTTCACGCCTCTTCTCTCTGACTCTGAGTGAAGCATGGGTGCCTGCTAGACTTTTCCGAGCACAGTGAGGCAGCTCTCGCCGTACCCCGAGGCCGCTGTTGTCCCCCTCAGGGTTCCTCCTCCCTCCTCTGCCCCAGCTCTGCACAGAGCAGCTGACACGTGGCCACCGCACGCCACGGCTGCCAGGGCCATGGAGCCGCCGACATGTGACAGCAAAGGAGCGACGGAGTGACCGAGCCCCGGCCGGACTCCCTCTCCCTTCCAGCTGTGTGTGTCTGCAGCTGGGACGGCGTTCCCTCCCGGCCACGTGAAGAGGTGCAGGGAATTTGCAAAGCTCTCAAGGAATGCGGTGCCCCCCACCCCCAGAGTGGCAGGCGGGGCTGCTGCCCAGAGTGACAGTTCCTCGAATCAGTGTCACCTTGTGGATGTCCAACTGCAAGAACTGTTTGAGACAAACGACAGACGATGTCCTCACACTTGAGAGCGAGAATGGAGAAGTGGGCGTGGCGCTGGGAGGAGAGCGACAGCTGTCCGGGGCCTGGCTTACCTCAGAGCCGGTTTTCCGTGCCCAGCCAGCACGTCAAGCACAGGAACTGCCCAGGCCCAGTCCCCGCAAGGCTGTGACAGATTCTCCCGGGCCACAGGCACCAGCCCGGGGGACGGGCACAGCTCTCCCGCTGCTGCGGACACGGCCTGCTGGGCCTTCCAGCACTTCCCAGAAAGTCCTCGTCCACGGGCGCCGGGCCAGACCACACTTCCAACTCAAGCCCGTGCCGTGCCCGCGGAGAAGCGAGAGCTCAGACACACAGGTGAAGTGAAGCCAGGCTGTGGGGCCACAGTGCGGGCAGGCGGGGTCACAGCGGTCACCAGGCGGCTCCCCGCACACAGCGCCTGGCCGCGACCCACGGCTCCTGCAGCCGCTCAGCGCCACTGTGAAAACAGCTCCAGCTCGGCTGTAAACTGTCTGAACGCCACCAGAGCTCTCTGATTTCCTGAGGTCTTGCTTCATTCCACGACCCTTTGTTAGGAAAACAAGAGGCTCCCAGCCACATCTCTGCGGGTGCAGCGCCGCCTCCCACGACGCCGGGGAGAGCCGTGCACTGCGCTTCCACGCCCACCCAGGGACACGGGCCCGGGCCACGGGGACCTCGCCTTCTCGGACAGCTGGAGCCTGGGGCCTGTGTGAATGAGGCGCGTTAGCGCGGTGCAGCCTGGCTCCCCACAAACGCAGCAGGGAGCTGGACTGGGGGAGCCGCCCTGGGGCAGAGTGGTGCCCGGGCAGCGGGAGGCAGGGGAAGGCGAGGGGAGCACCTGCGGGGCCTGCAGGTGCAGGACGTGTGGGCCAGCGGTGCAAGGGTGACAAGGCTGGTCGTCCTGTCTCACGGGCTCCCCAAGGCCACCAGGAGGGGACATCTAGCCCACACCATCCCTTCGTCTGTATTTGGGTGCCTGCCGTGTGCCGAGATCGCCGTCTCTGTACCTCTACCTGCGCCACTCCTTCCTGTGTGCAGCAACATGTGTGCACTCGTGGGCACACAAGCACATGAGCACACACATGTACACACAAGCACACATGTATACACCACGTGAGCATGAACACACATACGTTGAAGACATTGGTGCATATATGTATGTACGTACACACACGTGTGCACACATGTACACACAAACACATACCATGTGGGCACACACGTACGTGCGTATGCAGACATGGGTGTACGCATGTGCACACATGCACGGGCACACACAGACTCGGTTTGGAGATTCCTTTCTGGACAGTGGCGTCTGCCGTTGAGGGGCCGACATGGCTGCGTCAGTGGACAGCGCCTTCGTGGCCGCTGGAGGCTCTGGGGCAGGAGCTCGCTGCAGCCTTGAGGGCCCACGTCCTCCTTGGCCGCGAGGGCCTTTGACTGACGGGCGGAGCTCCCTGCGCCCTCAGGAAAGCTCACTGTCTGCGACGCGCGGGCTGCTGTTTGGCAGAAGAACCCAATCACTGGGGTCCTCAGCTCTGTGCCAGGCTCACCCCCACTGCTCAGCTCCTAGGGCTCACTGTAAAGTGGGCGCCTGCCCCCTGCCCACCTCCACCCTGCAGGCCCACGGGGCAGGGGAGGTGATGGGAGAGGGGCAGGAGAGCCGGAGGCTCCACACCCCCAGACCAGCAGTTCTCTTCCCCGATCCAGCATTGGGGAGAGGACCCAACCCTTTACTGCGGGCTGGCTCTGCAGCCCCGGGACAGCCAGCCTTGGCAGGACAGACGGGCCAGGATGAAGGTCGGGGGAGGTGACCACTGGGACAGAGAAAGGAGGAGCTGCATGGGCAGTGGACGAAAACATGGGCAAGCAGAGCAAGAGAGCTGGGACAAGTGCAGCGCGTCCGTCCCCAAGCAGCGGCCCCTGCCCCACGGGACTGAGCTGGCCTGCAGGAGGCGACAGCGTCGGCGGTGGCCTGCACAGCGGTGGCGCCAGGCAGCACATTTCAGACAGACTCTGCACAGGGCTGGCGCCCACTCTCCAGAGAGCACGGCGTCTTCAGCCGTGGGGACAGAGCCACAGCGGTGGCACAGAGCAGCTGTGTGCGCTGCGGGGGGGCCCCTGGCTGCTGTCAGTGGGAGGAGCTCACCTGGCCTGGAGTCTGCGCACAGCCTGCATGAGCTTAGAAGGCCAGGGAGGAAGAAGGGAGTGAAGCCGGCCTCGGTGGCTGGGACGTTACCGAACCGTCACTGAGGGCCGTTCCGGGCTTCACTCCGTGGCAGGCTCACACACAGCCAGGGCCCCGCCTTCCTGGGACTGCAGGATGTGCAGGGCAGCAGATCAGTACACTCAGTAACCACTGGAAATAAAGTGCGATCCAAAAAAGCAAGCCATGGAGGGCCGGAGCCTGCATCAAGCTACCCCGGCAGCTGAGAACCTGAATCCCCACATTCCAGGTCTCCAGGGCCCAGAGCGGGAATGTGGCCGGACAGGTTCGTCCCCAGCCCCTTGCTTCTCCTGGATTCCCTCTCCTTCCCCAGCTTCACGAGGGAGTCCACGCTTCCACAATTAAGCAGGATTACCGAGGGAGAGGCGCTGGATTTAGCAGATCCACACGGCGGCAAACGCGCGCTAATCTGTGTCAAAGGGACGTGGCTCCCTGAACGAGCTCCCTGGCTAACTGGCTCGGTGCGTGTTCACGGCCCCTTGCCCGGTAGAGTGTCTCTCCCACAGGAGCTGCCGTCTGGACCCGGCCTCCTGCCTGACCCAGGCCCTGAGGTCCCGTGTGTCTCAGGTGGCCCCAGGCTCCCGGTGCTGGCTGCCCTGCGGGCGCTGACACACTGTGAAGTGCTCTGCACCACGTCCCTCGCTCGGTCACCTGAGTAAAGGGGCTTTGAGCTCTGTCACCCAGGGTGCTCTGGCTTCTGCCTGAGAGGCCCCTGGAAGCGCTCCCAGTGTCCTTCCTGCTGGCCAAGCGGCCCCGCCCCACAGCAATGTGTGTTCCAAGCCAGAAATGGCGGCTCACACCCAGGGAGAGCAGGGAAGAGAAGCGACCATGCCCTAGGACCAGGCTGTCGGGCAGCCCGCTAGCACTTTTCTTTTACTTTTCATTCTTTTTTTTTAAGATTTGCTTAATTATTTATAGACAGAGAAAGGTCTTCCATCTACTGGTTCACTCCTCAAATGGCTGCAACAGCCAGAGCTGGGCCAGGTTGAAGCCAGGAGCCAGGAGCTTCTTCCGGGTCTCCCATGGGGGTGCAGGGGCCCCAGGACTTGGCCATCTTCTACTGCTTTCCCAGGCCACAGCAGAGATCAGAAGAGGAGCAGTTGGGACTCGAACCAGGGCCCACGTAGGAAGACGTTGCCGCAGCTGGAAGCTTAGCCCACTACGCCACAGCACCAGTGCCCGGCGCCCGACTTTTCTCTTTGCAAAGATTTATTTATTTGAAAGGCACAGTTACAGAAAGAGAGAGAGAGAGAAAGGCCTTCCATCCACTGGTTCACTCCCCAAATGGGTGCAACATCCTTTGGGCCCAACGTCCACTTAAACACTTGACATCCGCATTCTCGGGGCACAGCTGCCTTTGCCTCACGTCTGAGGCCGTCAGTCTGCATTCAGAAGTCCCAGGGCTCTGGTGTGCTCGGCGGCAGGCAGGGCAGCACCATGGCCAGACCACACTCCGAACCCCTGGGAGCTCGCCGACGTCCCCAGGGTCAGCTGGGCTCTGTTTGTAGACCCTAAAGGGCAGCGTTTCCCGTGTGGCCAAGGCATAGCCATCGGTCCCCACAGAGCAGGGGCGGCAGCCGCCAGCACACAGCGCACACAGCCTGCACAGGACCACTGTCAGTGCACTGTCCCCACAGCAGGCTCCCCACGCCCCACCACTTTCCCCGTCACATGTGAATTGGAAACATATGGCTTGTTTTAACACTTTTTTAAAAATAATATTTATTTATTTGAAAGGCAGAGTTACAGAGAGAGAGAAAGAGAGGTCTTCCCTACGCTGGTTCACTCCCCAGTTGGCCACATCGGCCGGAGCTGTGCCTATCCGAAGCCAGGAGCCAGGAGCTTCTTCTGGGTCTCCCACACAGGTGCCGGGCCCCAAGGACTTGGACCATCTTCTCCTGCTTTCCCAGGCCATAGTAGGGAGCTGGATCAGAAAAGGAGCAGCCGGGACTTGAACCAGTGCTCATATGGGATGCTGGCACTGCAGGCGGTGGCTTTACCCGCTACACCACAGTGCTGGCTCTACCGAATGCATTCTTTATGAGAGACTCTTCAATCCCTGCCGTGAAGGTTTACCTACGGGTTTCCATTGGGAAAAAGTCAGTACTTTTGCTCTGAACGTGCAGCCTCATGGTCTGGCCAGAGCAGGTTGATGTTTGACCAATCAGCGTTAAAGGGACCTCGGCCTGTGAAGCCCCTTGTCTTGCATGGATGCACACGGGCACCCCGGTGTGTGTGATCCCACGTGCCTTTGTCATGATCCTGTGAACCAGAGGGGTGAGGCCTGTGCGTGGGGCTGGGGGGCCAGGGGGCTGGGGTAACTTTCCGCAGAGCCCATCTCCCCTCTCTGACATCGAGGAACAAGCAGAGCAAGTCGGGGGTACTTTCCGTAAATGCGTTCCGTATGTGGCCGGAACCGTCTCGCCCGCTCCCCGGAACCCTCGGCTCCCGCTGACTGACAGCCGCGCACCGGCCCTGCCCACGAGTGCCAGCCCGGGGAAGCCCCCACCCCCGCACAGCGCATGATGAATCTCTCCTGTAATGTGGGGCTGCAGCCTGTAATGTGGGGCTGCAGGCGGAGCTCGGCACGACGGAGACGACTTCCAGCGTGCGTGCGTTAGCTCCTCACGGCTCACTCCCATCTGGCAACCATCTTGCAGACAGATCAAAAGGCTCCCAGCCGCGGCACGTCCGTCCTCATGGTTCTCTCCTGTGAGATGGGTGGGTGGTGGTGGTCGGGGGTCTGGGAAGGATCCCCAGCCTGGCTGTGGGGAGGGGAAACAGGGTCCCTGTGGCCCCTGGGGGCCCCTGCAGGAGCCCCACAAGCATGTCCCTGATCTCAATGCCTGCGTCGAGGCAGGGCATCCATCTATCCATGCCATCTCCCTGAAACTCGCCCTGTGCACCTGCCCAACCGTGGAGGCCTCGGCCCGGCTCTCTGCAAGATGCACAGGGGGCTGCTGACCAGCCCCCGGCCTGGGTCCCCTGTGCCGTGCTCCTAAGTCCACGGGCAAAGTGCACGCTCCAGTGTGGGTCAGAAGTGTGTTATCTCGGGCACTGCGTGTTGGGGTGTTTCACACATACCGTACTCCTTTGGAGATGTGTCCACCAGCATTTAAGTGTAATCAACAGCGCACACGTGACTGAGACTCACTGATGGCTAGAGCAAGGCGTGCTCTGAGAGGCCCCCTCCTCGCCATGCCCTCCGCTGGGTGGGTGAGGTCGCCCCAGAGGCTGTGGAGCCGTGTGCTCAAAGGCAAAGGTGTCTGCCCCCCAGCCTGGCTCCCCCAGGCATCCGCAGAAGCCGAGCTGAGCACAGCACACACGTGGCACACAGCACCACGGGCGTACAAGACACGAGCAGACAGACAATGTGACCACGCAGTTTCTGTAAAGATTTAATTTTTTTTGATCTGGCGCCACGGCTCACTAGGCTAATCCTTCACCTGTGGCACCAGCATCCCGGGTTCTAGTCCCGGTCAGGGTGCCGGATTCTGTCCCGGTTGCTCCTCTTCCTGTCCAGCTCTCTGCTGTGGCCCGGGAGTGCAGTGGAGGATGGCCCAAGTGCTTGGGCCCTGCACCCCATGGGAGACCAGGAGAAGCACCTGGCTCCTGGCTTCAGATCAGCGCAGCGCTGGCTGTAGCGGCCATTGGAGGGTGAACCAATGGCAAAGGAAGACCTTTCTCTCTTTCTCTCTCTCTCTCACTGTCTAACTCTGCCTGTCAAAAAAAATTTAATTTTTTTATTTGAAAGCTAGAGTTACAGAGAGAGGAGGGGAGAGAGAGACAGAGAAAGAGAGAGGGGGGTCTTCCATTTGCCGGTTTACTCTCTTGCAACAGCTGGGACTGGACCAGGCCGAAGCCAGGAGCCAGGAGCTTCTTCTGAGTCTCCCACGTGGGTGCAGAGGCCCAAGCACTCGGGCCGTCCTCCACTGCCCTCCCGGGCCACAGCAGAGCTGGATCCGAGGTGGAGCAGCCGGGACTTGAACCAGCGCCCCTAGCAGATGTCTGTGCTGCAAGTGGTGGCTTTGCCTGCTACGCCGCAGCGCCAGCCCCCAAAGCGGCCATATTGTGACACAGACAACCCCAGAGGGGCATTGGAAGCTGCCCCATTCCTGCCCGCTGTGGGCGATGGGGGTTACCAGGATCCTTCGCTGGGGCTATCCACACACCTAGAAAGCTCCCTTCCTGTATGAGCCATGGAGCAGCTGCATTATGCAATCCTTTTTCTTGTTCCTACAATGAGTGGGAGGAGATTCCTTGTCTCTAACTGTGTTTACACGCTGTCCTCTGTGTGCACCTCGGTGGAGTGGGAGCGTCTCATCTGCTGGAGGGGGTGTTGGGGCAGGGAAGGGACTGGTGTCCACCACGAGGCGTGAGCTCCGGGTGGCTGGGCCTGGCCGCCGGTGCCTCTGGAAGACCTGGCCGAAAGGCTGCTGCCGACACCATGCAGGGCAGCTGGGGAGCCCGGGAGTCCTCGACGCCAGGGCAAAGCCCCGAGATTAGAACATCATGCTCAGTCGTTCCAGGTCCCATCTTGCCAGCCTGTGTTCACACGGTACACCAAAGGCGTGCTTCCTTCTGGCTGTGTGGCTGCCACAGGGGATTGTGGGAGACAGGGCCAAGTCACTGTGCTGGGAGCACCGAGGGCAACCTGGACTTGCCGGTGCCGAGCACCGCCGAGTGTGGCACGCATGCGCCCGAGATGGCTGCAGGCTGCAGGGCGGGGACCTGGCAGCCCCTGCACAGTCAGGTGCTGGTAGGGGGAGACCTGAGAGACCCTCCCCGTGCTGTGTGGACAGGGCCCGGCCACAGTGCTGGTCCCCACGGGGTAGACAGACTTCCATTAGTCACACTCCTGGGACACCAACAAGGACGGCGCTCAGTGTTATTCCCTCATTCCCCACCTCCTGTAGACACGGCATGCAGGAGCCCCACCCCTGCGCCAGCCTCATCCTTCCACCTCACTCCGTGGAGGGACGCGGGATCAGGGGGTTGAGCCCACTGGGGAACCCCAGGGAGACACATGGCTGGATCCAACATGCTGGTGACAATGCTACCCCACAGGCGCATTGGTTCAAGTCCCGGCTGCCCAGCTCCCTGCTATGGCCTGGGGAAGCAGTGGAGATGGCCCGAGTGCTTGGGCCCCCGCACCTGCGTGGGAGACCTGGATGGAGTTCTGGGCTGCTGGCTTCAGCCTGGCCAAGCCCAGGGCCATTGTAGGCATCTGGGGAGTGAACCAGCAGGTAGAAGATCTCTCTCTCTCTCTTTCTCTCTCCCTTTCCTTCTCTGGCATGCTCCATTTCAAATCAATAAAGAGTCCTGGGACTGAGGAACTAAGTGACAGAGATGGGACTTCTGAGGCCAGGGACGGGCTGTGTGGGGGTGGCGAGGCCCGAGGAGCCACAGGGGTTCTGCTGTCTCCATGTGACTGAGCCCAGCCCAGCCAGTGGCTGCAGAGGGCCCTCCAGACTAGCCCCGCAGGGCAGGGTCTCCTGCTGGACAGCTGCAGGGGAGACGCAGGGAAAGCTGTGAGGAGCACCGAGACCCCCGGGGAGACCCCGTCCTCCGGCGAGCACGGCCCAGCCCGACGGTGCTCCTCGCCTGCCTGAAATAACTTCTGACAGCCGCACGCCCTCGCCCGTCTTCACGCTGACGTCTAAAACTGCCCCATCGCAGCTAAGTGTGTGGTTTTGGGTGAATCGCAAATGCTAACATCTTGAGATAGCATTGTCGCATCTTTCTGACGGATGCGTGCCCACAGGCCCCTCTGCCGTGAGATACAGCCCCGTCCGTTCTTGACGCAGCTCCAGCAGCAGACAGGACCTTGCATGGGCGCCTGCCCATGCCTCCCCTACAGGGCTCGGTCTCCCTCGACGGCTCAAACACTGCCGTCTCCCTCTCCTTGGCCTCCTGAATCCATTGCGCTCGATTCTGCTCACCACCAGCCTCTTGCCGGTCACCCATCATTCGTCTTTACACTGAAACACACAC
This sequence comes from Sylvilagus floridanus, assembly GCA_949820135.1. Taxonomy (NCBI): domain Eukaryota; kingdom Metazoa; phylum Chordata; class Mammalia; order Lagomorpha; family Leporidae; genus Sylvilagus; species Sylvilagus floridanus. Next base: position 99,688,380 of record OX463246.1, on the reverse strand, counting down.
ATGGTAACAGAAGTTCGTGTTCTCTTGATTTTGTGTCAATGCTTCTTCTGGATTGAGTTTCATTAGGAAGCCTGTTCAAACCAAGCAGGACAGTAAGCATGCATTGTACATTTAACATTTAGAAAAAATGCAACGCTGTAAGAGGGAGTCCCCTACAGAGTCACTGTTCATGGGTGACATGACTCACTGCTGTAATGAAGCATGGGTCCCTGGCCGGCGCCGCAGCTCACTAGGCTAATCCTCCGCCTGCAGCGCCAGCACCCCAGGTTCTAGTCCCGGTCGGGGCACCGGATTCTGTCCCGGTTGCTCCTCTTCCTGTCCAGCCCTCTACTGTGGCCCGGGAGTGCAGTGGAGGATGGCCCAAGTGCTTGGGCCCTGCACCCCCATGGGAGACCAGGAGAAGCACCTGGCTCCTGCCTTCGGGTCAGCGTGGTGCTCCGGCTGCAGCGGCCAGTGGGGGGGTGAACCAACGGCAAAGGAAGACCTTTCTCTCTGTCTCTCCCTCTCACTGTCTAACTCTGCCTGTCAAAAAAAAAAAAAAAAAGGTCAATGAAGCATGGGTCCCCTTTATTCACCTTGCTTTAGTCACCCAGAACACACGCAAGCCAATGTGAGAAGTGATTTTGGTCACAGACCCAAGACCACGTCGGCAAGCGCTCTCGTGGCCACAGGACGCCCAGGTCCCTGCTGGGCAGTGCAAGGCTGGATACTGGAAGACACCCACAGCACAGGCCCGGTGACCCCTTGGCCTGGGGGCCCTGTCTTGGGCGTCCTGAGTCTCCCAGAGGAACACATGCCCTGGGGCGCCAGGCAGCGGAGGGCCTCAGAGCTGGGGTCCCAGGAGGGGACGGTGTCATATCCGCCCGTGCTGTGTCTGCTGGGGTCTCAGCTTGGTCCTGCATGGGGGTGCAGGGCCCGGGCCCCAGGCTCCCTGGGAGCCTCCCGCCTGTGGCTTTGCAGAGGATTTGGGGCAGACTCTGCACACGCTCTGAAGGAGGTTTGGGCCATGTGGGCATTTGGGACAGAAACTCTCCATGAGGTGACATTGCTCAAATGACAGCCGCCGATGTGTCACCGTGGTGACGCCTAGGGCGAAGCCATCCCTTCCACGTGGCCAAGGAGGGAAGCAGCGTCGGGATTCCCTCTCAGCCTCGCAAAGAAGCCAGATGGAAGTGAGCGGTGGATACCCGGGACACCAGGAGCCTCTTGCCACGCACACGCGTGTCGGGAGCTGCGTGGGCCACGATGCGGGCTCGGGACCCGGGACTCAGCGACCCTGGTTCTGCAGCTCCTGGACAGAAAGCAGGCACACTCTTGATTCCTTCCCGCGGGGTGGAACAGGAGTGGCTTCCTCACGGCCTGCTTCCTGCTGGGGTCACTTGTGTGAGCAGCAGGCTGACCGGGTCCCGGCACACATGGGCCCTGCAGCCCCGGAGCTCGGGCCAAGCGGCTCAGGAACCCCCGTCCCCCGCAGGCCAAGCGTGTCGGGGGAGGAACACGGCCCACAGTCTGGGCACCTCGCATCCCAGGCCCCTTCTCCTGTTCAGGTGGCTCAGAAATTCCCTGTGCTTCCCAGCTCAGAACCCGGTTCCCGCCCCTGGCGTGAGGACAGGGCAGTGCAACCCAGTGCGGACCACAAGGGTTCCTCCCTCCGGGAGGTGGGCTCTGCCGGGCCCCGCCCGCTCAGTCTCAAACCTCCTGGTGGAGAAGGATCCGAGCTGGCTCACGGCAGGGCGGACAGACTGAGCCCAGCGCCCCCGCGGAGGGGTCCTCTGGGTCCTTGCTTGTTTGGGGCTGCAGCCCTGCCCTGGGACTCAGCCAGTGCCTCCTACTTCCGGCCGACTCCTTATCGGCTGGACTTGGCCGAACGTTCCTGGCAGCCGCTGGGCGCGGGCCCGGCTTTGCCCAGCATCTCGGGAGGTGTGAATGAGGGCTGAGTGTTAAAAGCGTGGATGCTGGTACCGGTGATGTTTTAAACAACTGCAGATGGTGGAGGCCGGGCCGTAATTGACAGCAGCGTCAGCCCCAGAAAGGAACTTGACAGGCCTGGGCGCACCATGATTAATTACCGCGCTGTCTCCCGGAGTTCCAATTTCCTCTCGCGCAGCGCGGAGCTCACGGGGAAATCTGCGGCTCTCATCCCACCGCACTGCACAGGAAATGTCTCTCCACCACCGCCGACCCACGGCCGCTGGCGGCCCAGAGCGCCCTCGGGCCCGGGAGGCTGGGGCCCCGGGGGCGCCCGTCCTGGGTCACCGGCACACCCTGACAGCAGGCTCACTCCACCTCCAAATGGCAGAACTGTGGGAGAGGCGGCGGCTTTGGGGTGGCAGCTCGGGGACCACCTTGCTGTCGACTGTTCACGTCACGATTGTCCTTGTGCCGGAGTCGTGGGGTGCTTCCAAGAGGCCCTGGAGAAGCGGTGTCCTTGAATCCACAGGTGCCTTCCAACCGCTCTGCTCCGAGGGGCGGGCTCTGGCCCAGCAGTGAGGACCCTGCGTCGGGGAACCTACGTCCAGCCCCCGGGGATGCAGACCCCAGGCGGCAGGGGCGGAGCTGGTTCTTGGCACCGCATGGGTGGGAGACCTAGCCTGAGACCCTGACTCCCAGCTTCTGCTCTGCCAGCCCGGACTCTTGTGCGTTCGGGGAAGTGACCAAGGGAGGGGAGCTCGCTCGCTCGCTCTCTCTCTCCCTCTCCCTCTGCATGCATTTCACATAAACAAAAATTTCAAGCTTTTTGCACCAGATAGCTCACCTGCTAACTCCATTTTCCCTCTGCCCAGTGACGCCTGGGCTTGTGTGTGCGCTGCCTTCTGTCCTGCCCCACGGGCTTTGTCTCCTTGGCCCCAGGGAGGGGGCTCCTCGGGGGCCTGCGGCCATCACAGAGCATGGGGCAGGACACCCAGCAGGTCCTCCCTGCACCAGCGGTCGGTGGTCGGCTGTTGGTCAGCACAGCAGCCTTGTGGGAGAGACCTTGTGATGACCTTGACCTTGTCCCTGAGGCAGGGGCTCTGGACAGCTTCCCAACACTCTGCCGAGTCTGCCGTCCCGACCAGCCGGTGTCCCCAGCTTTCCACACAGCTGTGGAGTCTCCCGGGCCCCAGGGTCCGGGGTGGTGGAGTTTCCGGCAGGAGTTGGGTGTGCTCGGCGGGCAGGTGAGGGCCCCGGCACAGGAGCGGTGCTGACCCGGCTGCCGTGGTTGCTGGAGTGCGCGCTGCTCCCTGGGCAGCCCCCGGAAGCCATGGCTCCTCTGCAAAACAGCCGAGGTCGGGGGCGGCCGGCAACCAATCCACCCATGGACGGTGACCGCAAGGCGGCTGCTGGGGGACCACACTGGTGGCCACCCAGGAAGGGAACCCCTGCGCCTCTAGCCCCTGAGTGCCCACGCCCAGTCCCTCCTCTTCCTCATTCCTCTGCGCCAGGCAGCATCCCCGATCCCATGCACCTGCAATGCTCACGGCCCCCTGCTCACTTTGGTTTCTCGGTGCCCAGCCAAGCAGGGCAATTGTCACGCAGGTGCCTTGGCCCCCCCAGGGGCCCACGTGGAGTGCGAGCTCCAGATGACCAGCATCCACGGGGCACCCCAGCCTGGCCGATCCTGGCTTTCTCCACTGGGACCACCACCTCTGAAGACCAGACCCTCTCAAACAGGCGCCCACAGGCCGGCCTCCGCGTTGGTTTGTGGGCGCTCTCACCCCAGGCACCTGTGCAGGGGTCACCGCGAGTCGCCTGCACGGCTGCCTGTCTGGCCTCTCCGGGCACTGCCAGCGAGCTGCAGTAGCGCACGCACACACTGCCTGGATGGAGGCGAGACAGCCGCACGGTGCTCCCAGGCCTTCTTAGCACCAAGGGTGGGGGCCAGAGCTGTGGGGTAGCAGGTAAAGCCGCTCCCTGCAGCATCAGCATCCCATCTGGGCTCTGGTTCGAGTCCCGGCTGCTCCACTTCTGATCCAGCTCCCTGCTGTGGCCTGGGAAAGCAGTGGAAGATGGCCCAGGTCCTTGGGCCTCTGCACCCACATGGGAAATCTAGATGAAGCTCCTGGCTCCTGGCTTTGACCTGGCCCAGCCCTGGCCACTGTGACCACTTGGGGAGCGAACCGGTGGATAGAAAATCCCTTTCTTTCCTCTCTCTCTGTAATTCTGACAGTCAAATAAATAAATAAATGTTTTTAAAAATGGTGGATGGGAAAGAGGCCCAGGAACCCAGACTTTCACAGAAGGGAAAAACCGTCCTCTCCCAGTCCTTCCACGGGGCCCAGGACGGCCAGTCCAGGCAGGCGAGAGAAGACAGGGCCAAACAGTGGACCACAGTGAAGCATGGTCAGCCGCCCGCCCCCAGAGCCCCGTAGATTCACAGCCAGCCCCTGCCCTGCTGGCCATCGCTGCTGGGGACCCCGGGGAGAGGTGGAGGGGGCAGGGCCGGGGGCCCTGCAGGAACGGGGGCTCCCTGGCACGCAGGCACACCTTCCCGCTGCAACTCCACTTCCTCGGCAGCGGCTGCATCGTAATGTGAAGTGACACGTCCACACGGGAACACGGCGGGGCCGGCGAGCTCGCCGCTTCCGTCTAGACTGTCGGCACACGGGGGAGTCTCTGCCTCTATTATTTCGAGGAAACACTCTGTCATGAAGAAAGCCTTTTTTGATCAAATCCTAACGTCCAATTCTCCGTGGCGCTTGGGTTCTGAGCGGCCAGGGTCCTGTTTCCTCTCTCCGACAATTAGCATCCGCGCTTTCACAGCCGTGGCCAGGAGCGGCCCAAGGCTGCAGGCCAGCCCTGGATGTTGGGAGCCTGGAGCCTGGGGCCTTGCACGGGGCCTCCCCCACCAGGAATGCGGGATCGCGGTTTGGAAGCCTCCCACAGCACTGGGCGGGAGGAGGCCCCAGCCGGTGCACCCTCAGCCCGAGCGCATTTGCACGGAGCTCCGTGGCTCTGCCTCCGTGCCGTGTCTGCAGCTTGGTTCTCCTTCCCTGAGCAAAGCCCCGTGAGGATAGCTGAGCTAATGGGTTGCAGACGCTCTGCCGGGGGCCGGGCTGCTTCCCGTCTGCCCGGTCAGCAGTGGCAACGCTCAGGGCGGAGGCTCAGGCAGTAGCAGTGTGGACAGCAGAGGGATGCGAGGGCAGAGCAGCGAACTAGAGTGGGGTCCTGGGTCTCCTCTTTGCGGGAATGCACAGGACCAGGGGCGTTGGCCCCCACGTGGGGCTCCTTCACCGCAGGGCCTGTGGCCCCAGCCACAGCATCTCGGGGAGGTGTGAATGAGGGCTGAGTGTTAAAAGTGTGGATGCTGGTACCGGTGATGTTTTAAACAACTGCAGATGGTGGAGGCCGGGCCGTAATTGACAGCAGCGTCCCCACTCTGTGCCGGGGATGACCCCAGGGTGTGCGGGCAGCTGAGTGGCTGGCCGAGTACGTTCGGCACTGCATGGGGACTGGGAAAGCCCAAGGTTATGCTCCCGAAAGTCTCTGGGACTGAGTGCTTTCCACAAACTAGGAGCGAAGACCGCATCTGCACACCCAAGACAGTCAAGGAGTTCGTGCCTTGCACAGACCAAGGCAGAACAGGACAGGTGAGGTTCAGCAAGACAGCGCGGTGGCCACGCACCAGTGACCAGATCTCGGCTGTGAGTGTGTGGACAGTGCCCTCCGCCAGGCTGCTGCAGCTCCAGAAACGCGGAGAACCGGGCGGGTGCAGATCCACACTCTGAGTTGCAACAGTTTTGCAAATCCTCAAAGACTCAGCCACAACTCCCCTGCTATCGGCTCCCCCCAGACATCTCTGGACCGACCCCGGAAGTCCTAACCAAAGGAGAATCCCTTCAGCTGTTTTCCTGACAGTGACAAACCAGAGAAAGCTCAGATGCTCAAAAATAGGATTCGGCTTAAAGAAAGTGCTAGGACTACAGTGCAGTCGTTAGAAGTAGAATTGAAGACCGACCGCTACTGACGTGGAGACAGGTGCATGGTGGAGTGTTAAATTAAGAGCCCCCGACTCTCAGGATCCCATTTGGGTCGAGTGAGACAGGAGACACAGCAGGGAACCTGGCACAGCTCCGGGCCCCGGGAGACCCACAGGTCGCGGAGCCAGGGTGTTTCCGTTCTATGTTTCTGCGTCTGCGAGTGACATGCACATTTATCCCTTCCATGGTCAGGAGCTTCGCGGGGAGTGGGTGTCCTGCCTGTGGCCAGGAGACCCCCACGGGCCGTGACCTCCGCATCGTGGGGGACACAGTGGCTTTTGCAGAGAGCTGTTTGCAATAGAGCTCTGGGATCTCCCGCCTCCCTTCCCGGGTGCCTGAGAGTCCGGCAGCCTGCAGCTCTGGCCGGCTGCGCGTGGATCGAACCCCTGTCCTCCAGCGCTCCTGGTTCTCTCTTCCCTTCTGCAGTACAGGACGCGGGATGCATTTTATCTGCCCCTTAACGAATCGCAATATATTCTAGTCGATGGTAGTAAATCTCTTTAGACTGGTCCATTCTTAAAAAAAAAGAAAACTACCAAATGTTTCCCTACACAGCTGCAGTGTTTCATTTCCCTTTTGAAGTTTCCTCTGCAACGTTCCAGCGGCCAGTGTTTCTAAGCTCCGTGAGGGCGGCAGGTGTGAATTGCTCCCTGGCGCTAACGCACCCGGTGCTTCCACGAGCAGGCTTCTGTGGGGCTCATCCTGTGCCGACAGTGTTGGAGCGGATCAGAATTCGTTTTTCCAGCACCGGACGGGAGACACGTCCAGGACGCTGAGCTGCAGTCAGAGAGCACCCCTGGACTCTGCTTCCCCAAAACTCAGCTGCTGCTGCTCTGAGCCCAGCCCCTCGGAACCCGGCCTCATGTGCAGCGGGGTTTTGCAGAGGAGGTCAAGTTCAGGGCCCCCTGCCCGGGCCCCATCTACTCAGGCTGATGGGCCAGGGAGAAGGGGAGGTACAAACACCCAAGGAGGCCCCAGGGACGCACACAGGAGGAGGGGGAGGACAATGAGGGGACAGGCGCTCTAGGATGGGGTGGGGGCAGGCCAGGAGTCCCAAGAGGGTGGCCCAGGGTCTAGAGTGGCCAGGGACGTTGACCTTTGGCCTTTGCTCGGCAGAATTAAGAGCCTGAGCCGAAGCAGGGGACTGGCGGCCATGGGCACAGGCAGATGCTGCCGATGGGCAGAGAAAGGCCAGGTGAGCAGGCCCGTCCCACCCTGCGGCCAAGTCCATCGGGGAAGGGAGGGAGCCGGGCCACGCTCTCCCTGTCCTTCCGGTATCTGAGTGTTACCATCACCGACAGAAGACAAACCAAACCCACACACGAAGCAAAACGAACCCACACCCAGCACCAGCCCCCCCCCCAGGGAATTGGCAGAGCTTTGCCCCGGGGGGTCAGAGACCCCGAGGCTTGGCGGGGGAGCCCAGGCGTGTGCATCTGAGGCAGGAGAGCGAGCTTCGGACAGGCAGGGCCTCCCGTCCCTTCCGGTGAAGGGAGAGAGGGCCCCCCTCTCACGGCCTTGGCCCGGGGGCGCCGACTGTCGCGTTGCTGAGCCCCATGTGTTACAGCGTCCACTAATCCCATGGCTGGAGCAGAGGGGTCAAACAGGCCGTCCCCAAGGCGCTCTCTGACCGCAGGTTCTCCAGCAGCGCTCCGCCTGCAGCGTGTCCTGCTGCTAGCTCTCTACCTTCGTGGATTTGATTTCCGGGGGATTATGTATGAAGTGAGATCAGGTTTGAACACTTATCCAGGAAATGACGTCATATTGTTGTAAATTTCCATCTATTTCGAATCCCTTTTTAAAAGATCAGAATGTCATGTCCATGTGATTTCCGCAGGCCCCACTCCTGGATGTGTTAGACTGGAATTAGCATGTGGAATCCAAGGGAGTGGGAGCAACCTGGAGAAGCGGGGGTCTCTCGGCCCCGCGGGAGGTGCCGTGCCAGCCTGGGCTCCCGGCACTGCCGGGAGCGGGCATGCTGCTGGAAGATCCCTGAGCAGTGGATGAGTCACTCAGGTGTGTGAGCGCCAGGTGTGAGCCCCCTTGACAGAGGGAGATCCTCTGCCTGTCGGTGGTTTCTGTAGGAGCCAGCGCAGTCCCGGTCTGGACCCTCACGTTCCTGGGAGGGAGGCTTGACCTGGTGGGTCTGTTTCTTTCTTTGGAAGGCAGAGCAAGAGACTGAGACAGAGAGAAAGAAGGAAGGAGGGAGTGAAGGAGGGAGGGGGGGAGAGAGAGAGAGAGAGAGAGAGAGAGAGAGAGAGAGAGAGAGAGATCTTCTACTTGCTGGCTCACTCCTCAAATGGCCAGGCTGAAGCCAGGAACCCGATCCCGTCTCCCGAATGAGCAACAGAGCCCCAGGTGCGTGAGCCTAACTCTGCTGCCCTCCCAGGAGCAGTAGCGGGAAGCCAGCTAGCAAGCAGGGCGGTACAGGATGCTGGGGACGCCAGGGCCGCAGGGGGGGTTAACCCGCTGCACCACAGCCCCCCCCCCCCCTCTCTGAGAGCAGCAGAGTGAGAGGCTGTCGTGTTCATTACATGGTCTTGGCTCTTTGCCCGCATGCGGGGCCAGGGCTGGTCCGTTAGGGGAGGGGCGTGGCCAAGTCTTGTTGGTGCCCACCCAACGCTTCCTGTCCAATCAACTCCACCAGAAACAGAGCCCTGTTCTGTCTCCACCTGCTCTCTTACTTCTCGCTTGGCTTGCAAGATTGGGAGAAAAGCAGATGGGGGCTCATGCACCCCAGCACGCAGCTGGCCTGCAGGGAGCTGTGTGCGCTGCAGCCAGTCAGCTGGGCCGTGGGAGCCACTGCCAGCCCCCCGCAAGCTCGCACCTCCCTGGCTTTGCACGTGACCTGGAGAAGCTGCGCCCGAGGTTCCTGGTCCTGCTCGGCACACTGCCGTCCACCAGGCAGTTAGCACCAGCATGCTGCATGAAGGTCCCTCCCTTGCCAATAAGGACACCCTGCCCAGTGCACCTGCCCTGGACCCGGGGCCGTGGGGAGCCACCGGGGCCCCTGTCCTGCATCAGGGCAGCTGTCCCCAGGGCTCCTCTGTGCCACGGGAGGGGCTTGTCTCAGACGCTTTCTGTATCGCAGTCCCACGTCATGTCAAAACCAAGTTTTGTCCTGGAAGGTTCCGGAAAGCCCATCCCTGGGATATGAGTGGACGAAGTTTCCAGGACCCCGCTGGCTTTTCGGATCTGCCTCAGCGTTGCTCCGTCTGCGAGGGACAAGCATTGCCTCACATTTCAAGCTCGCTGTGTGTGTTCTTGCTTGTTTGTTAGTTGGTCTGAGAGTTTCGTTCTTTGGCTTTTTGTTTTGGTTTGGTTTGGTTAGGTTTTTTTGGTCTATCAAGGCTCCACCAAACCAGCTGGACATGTGACAATGACACTGCTCATCCGGGCCATTTAAGTCACGTCTAACAGCAGATGTGTGGCTTTGCCTCCTGCCAGCCAGTCCCTCAGCTCCCCAGAGCAGCCAGGATGACCTAAGCACCCGGATGTGGTCCACGCCCACAGCCTGCCCGTGCTTAGCCAGCAGTGCTGAGCTCTGCCCATGTGCACCAGCCCATAGCCCTGGGGCGCCCTTCAGTCCCGTGGCACTGGTGACTGCTCCCACCCCCCACTCCTTCTCCACCCTCTTGTCACAGGGCAGCCCCCTTGCAACGCTGCAGCCCACAGCTGTGGGGGTGCCAGCAAGAGCCCCCCTCTGGCTTCCACTCAGGGTGATGAGCAGCTCAGGATTTGCTTCCGTAGTCTGGCGCCTGTCACTCAAGGAACACAGGGCTTTAGAAATCAAGAGGAGGATGGCCCCCGATCCCGCAACACAACTCCATCCCCCTTCTCTGTCCTGGGTTCGCCCCCACCTCACCCTGTGGGGGGGGGGCAACCAAGCTGCCCTGAGGCCACGGCACCACCTAGTGGGAAGGTTGGGTACTGCAAGCCTCAATGCTCTCAACTCCGCCTCCTCCACTGCCACTTGGGGAGTGTTCTAGTACTTTCTGTCACTAACAATGTGCAGGCCCACTAGCTCTGCACCCACCAGCATCCTTGCCTGCTGTCTTCTGTCTCCCATCCAATCCAGGGCTAGGCACTGAATTTCCTTCTTTCTTTCCTACCTTCAATCTCCAAGAAAAGACATTTCTAGTAACAGCACCCCCCCAGGGATGAAGGCCTTCCCTGGAGGGCGTTGTAGAGTCTGAACCATAGAATGGGTGTGAGGAGCAGGGAGGGCGCCCAGAGCAGCCCAGCGCCAAGAGGTGGGGGCACCTTCAGCACTGGGGGTCCCACATCAATCATCGCCTCCTAACCTCTGAACTCAGCTCAGACGATGTGAACACCAAGGAGTTCAAGTGTCCAGAAGGATCCCGGGGTTTCTGTTTTCCCTAATTTAATTTCTATTATTTACAGACATAAAGAGTTTAGAAAATGTATTTTTAAAGTAATACTCGCCAGCACCGTGGCTCAATAGGCTAATCCTCCGCCTGCGGTGCCGGCACACCAGGTTCTAGTCCCGGTCGGGGCACTGGATTCTGTCCCGGTTGCCCCTCTTCCAGGCCAGCCCTCTGCTGTGGCCCGGGAGTGCAGTGGAGGATGGCCCAGGTGCTTGGGCCCTGCACCCCATGGGAGACTAGGAGAAGCACCTGGCTCCTGCCTTCAGATCAGTGCAGCGCGCCAGCCATAGTGACCATTGGGGGGTGAACCAACGGAAAAGGAAGACCTTTCTCTCTGTCTCTCTCTCTCTCACTGTCTAACTCTTCCTGTCAAAAAAAAAAAGTAATACTCAATTCCAGCTTTTGCCTTTTCTGTTTTCTTTATTATATCCTCCTTCTTTAAAAGGTTTATTTATTTATTTGAAAGTCAGAGAGAGGGAAAGAGAGGGAGAGGAAGAGAGAGAGAGAGAGAGAGAGAGAGAGAGTCTTCTCTCTGCTAGTTCACTCCCCAAACAGCCACAACAACTGGGGCTGGGCCAGGCCCAAGCCAGGGGCCCGGAACTCTATCCAGGTCTCCCACTGGGTGCAGGGCCCGAGCCCCTGAGCCACCTACCACTGCCTTCCCAGGGGCCTTAGCACGGTTCTGGATGGGAAGTGGAGTGGCCGGGACTTGAACCGCACCCGAATGGGCTGCGGCACCGCAGGCAGCAGTTTAGCACGGGGCCACAGTGCCGCCCCCACCGCTCCATTTCCAGAGCTCCCTGGTGGGTGCAAGTTCCAGCGAGAGGGAAGCGCTATTCTCTATCATCCACGCAAACCCTCGCTGTGTCCTGGCGGCTGAGGAGGGGGACCTTGCGCAAGGAGGCTCACTGCTCCCCCGGCACCTGCCGAGCACCCGGCTGCACTGCCAGGGAGGAGCTGCGTGGGCGGGGCATCCCTGCTCTGACCACACCCTGCAGCCAGAGCTGGGAGGCAGCGGCCCTCTTCGGTGTGTCGGAAACTCACCACGGGCTCTTCCTGGACGTGCAGGTATGACCGTGTAGCCAAGGCCCTGGGACACATGGGCCTTGGGGACACACGGGCCCTGGGACACATGGGCCCTGGGACACATGGGCCTTGGGGACACACGGGCCTTGGGGACAAGTGTCTTGCTGCTGGGTTACAAGAGCAAAGTTTCCAGCTGTGGCATCTCCTGCCCGAAGCCCCCTGTGCTGGGTGCTGGGTGCTGGGTGCTGGGTGCTGGGTGCTGGGTGCCGGCACAGTGCAGGCTGAGAGGTCAGACCAGAAAGCGTCAGCGCGGGAGTACAAGATGAAGTGGGTGCTGGGAGCCCCTCCCACAGACCCTGAGCGTCCCCTGCAGTCCCTGGACAGCCAAGTCTACCGGCCACCAACCGTGTTCACCTGGTGACGGCCGGGGCCAGCTCATCCCACCCCTGGGGAGAGGATCTCTCTGGCCATCTAGGAAGATCCCATCTGGAGATGGGGTGCTAAGGAGTCACTGCTGGCCACTGACTAGGACTGGGGGCAGCCACGCCCACTGCCCGGGCGCTTTCTACATCTAAAGGAACCATTCGGAAAAGTTCCATCCGTGAACGCTTCACGCTCAACGCTGCACGTCGGTCCAAAACTTCAGGTTCCTGATCTGCCCCTCAGACTGGGCCACACCCTCCCAGGCCAGGCTGTGCGAGGAGTCTCCAGAGAAAGAATCCAATGGGGTGCGTGCGGCATGCACGTGTGTGCATGTGTGAGTGTCCTGTGTGCATGCAGCATGTGTATGTGTGTATCGTGGGCATATTTGGTGTGTGCTTGTATGTGCATGTATGTGTGTTCATCTGTGTATGTATATGCATGCACATGTGTGTTGTGTGTGCGGTATGAGTGTACGTGCATGTGTGTGCATGTGTCCTGTCTGTATGTGCCATGTGTATGCCTCTGTCATGTGTGCACATACATGTGTGTGCATGTGTGTCCTGTGAGTGTGTGGTGTGTATATGTGCGTGTCGTGTATGTGTTTGCTGTGTGCATTATGTGTGCATGCATGTGTGTTCATGTGTGTATGTGTGTCGTGTGTGCATGTGTATCATGTGTGCATTGTGTGGATGTGGTGTCTGTGTGCATGTGTGTGCATGTGTGTATCTTGTGTGTGTCCTGTGTGCATGTGGTGTGTGTTGTGTGTATTTGGTGTGCACATTATATGTGTTCATGTGTGTATGTGTGTGTCATGTGTGGATGTGGTATCTGTGTGTGCATGTATGTGCATGCGTGTCCTGTGTGCATGTGGCATGTGTATGTCTGCATGTGTGTGTGAATACATGTGTGTGTGGAGACAAGAGGGTGGGGTGAGTGAGGGACTCGTGTAAAGAGCTGGCTCCTGGTGAGGGCGTACGCAGGGCAGGTGGCAGGTGGGCAGGGAAGGGCTCTGTAGCTGGAGCTTGAGGGGCCCGAGCTGCAGCTGGGGAGGCACCCGTGCTCCTGGGGAGGCACCCGTGATCCTGGGGAGGCATCTGTGATCCTGGGGAGGCGCCCGTGCTCCTGGGGAGGTACCTGTGATCCTGGGGAGGCACCTGTCTCCTGGGAAGGCACCCATGATCCTGGGGAGGCACCCATGCTGCTGGGGAGGCGCCCGTGCTCCTGGGGAGGCCTCAGACACGGCTCTTGGGCCTCCACCGAGGAGCAGGGGCCCACCCCGCCCACACCCACACCGAGGGCCATCCGCTTGGCTCAGTATCTTCTGACTTGCTGTCGACCACATTTCAGAAGCAGCCATCACCAGGTCATAGCGCCACGCCTGGGTGACACAGAAACCAACTGCCTTGGGGGGTCCACACCTCACATCCGTGGACAGCAGGGTGAGCGCAGGCTACTGTGTGCCTGTCCACCTCCACGGGTCCCACACACCTCCCTCCGCCACCCACCAGCCCTGGTTTCCCAGACAAGGAAGCTGCCACCGAGCAGGGTCAAGGACCACCCAGGACCCGGCACAAGGGAGAGGCGGGGCTGGGCTGCTCTGTGCTGTCTGGCCCCAGGTCTGTGTGCAGGCTGTGGGGTGGGCACACGTGCGAAAGTCGCTCTCAGACAGGCGCAGGCACAGGGCTGCCTTTCCACGTGGGGCCGTCGGCGTCTGGTTCGCATCCCACGCTGCACCCGAGGCTGTGGGCGCGGGTTATCCCCTCCCGCGTCTGCAGCCCCTGGAAGGTGGTTCACAACACAGATGAAGCCGTAACTCAGGTGCGTATCGACAAGCCGAGCCGTATATACTGCTCCCCGGGAAGACAGACACGTCCTGCCGCACATCGCTTAAATAACGGCGTCTCCACAGACTTACAAATCTAAGTGGACTTCAGCCGTGGCCGGAGACTGGCAGGCACGCACACTGCGCGCCACCAGCGTCCTCGGCCACACAACAATTGCTTTGCTCTTTCTGAATCCCTGATGGGTGTCAGAGCTGTGGACAGAATCAGCTGCACTGGGAGACTGCTGGGGCTGGAGCGGGCCAGCAAAGCTGAGCCCAGATGAACCCCGTGGTGCCCAGTGTGGCTAAGGCCCTCAGACTGCCCGCCCCAAAGGCACAGGGTCGCTGCCCTGGTCTAGCTTCTTCTGACTTCAGAGGGAGCACAACGCGGTGTGATCCTATCCGACGTGAACCAATCAGCCGCGTGGGATGAGAATCCGGCTGCAGGAGCAAGTTACAAGTGTGGGAGGGGCTAGAGGGGCCAAGGCTGCTCGCCCTTTGTGCATTCTGAGTTTCCGCTCGGGAAGCATGGAAGCGCACAAGCACCGGCTGGGCTGAGTCTTTCACAGATCACAGCTCTCCCGGTTAGAGACCCGCGGGCGGCAGGCGGACTGCAAGGCCAAGGCTGCCTTCCTGGGGCCGAGGGAGGGGTCGAGGGAGGGGCTCTGAGCTGCAGCGCAGGGGCCGAGGGAGGGGCTCTGAGCTGCAGCGCAGGGGCCGAGGGAGGGGCTCTGAGCTGCACACGCCGCAGGTGTCCATGTGCTCCGAACACCTGCTGACTTCTCCTGCAGCGTGCCTTCCTTCTGTGGTGGCCGCTGTGACCGCCATCCTCTCTTCACCGTCCGTGTCCCAGGAGGGCCCGCGGCCACCTTCCCCTCACAGTGCCCGTCTGCTCAGGATTCCACGCACACGCGCACACCTTACACACACGCATGCGGCCCACACTGTGTCCTTTGTTTTACAGAAATTTGATCTCACATTACAAATGCTTATCTCTGTTTTGCTTTGATTTAATAATACTTAAAATGGTTTTGATTTATTTTTTCAAAAAGCAAAGAAGCAGAGGTAGATAGATTCAAATGAAGAGATCTCCCATAGGATGGTCCACTCCTCAAATGCCCTCAGTAGCCAGGAGCGGGCCAGGCTGAGGCAGGAGCAGGGAACTCAGTCCCGCTCTCCTAGGTCACTGGCAGGGAGCTGACCACTGGAGCCACTGGATGGAGGGAGGAGGGAGAAAGAGCAGGGAGAGAGAAGGACGGGTAGAACGATCCCGTAGGCTTTAGGGCAGGTAGGCGTATGAAGACTGAGGCTATAATGAATGGGAAATTGAGTCTTATGGAGGCAAAATATTTAGAAAAACATTGACTGTGGGATCTTGGTAGACTCTAATGCACATGTAGCTCCAGAGGAGCCAGACGGAAGATGCAAGTGTTTCAGGTATTTGGTTGTTGGATTCTGCATTTGGAAGTAGAGAATGACCTTTGGAGGAGGGGACAATCGGCCCATTTGCAGGCAGAATAAGCCGAAGCTCAGTTAATAAATGTGAGAGCAGAGATCAACATAAAACCGTAAAATAATAGAAAAAAATGACAGCGGGAATTGCTCTTCAACAAGATCCGAGTGGAGAAACATTTAGCCAGAGGGGTTGAAATGAAGTAAGGTTCAGGCGCTAGTCTCAGAGGGGAAAGGGGAGAACCCACGTTTTATGGAACCAGAAAGTACTGCAGGGTGACACCACGGACAATCTGCAGCAATGAATCGGGAACCTGGATAACACATGTCCTGCTGGGAACGGAACCTGGACAGACCTGGATGTGGCAGAGAGACTACCCCGCACAGGCCCTCCCTGCCCGCCAAGGCACGAGGCAGACGGTTTCGCGGGGCGTCTGGCAAACCTCGGAAGCAGAACTAACAACTACTCCTCCACAGACGCTTCTGGGCGAAAAACAGAAGAAGGTGACACTGCGAGTGAGTGCACTCTACCAGGCCAGGGTAAGAGATGAGGAAGCCAGGCAGGCTTCAGGTCTGAACCCCTGATGAGCTTTGACACAGAAATCCCCAACACGTGACTGACATAGGAGCTCAGGAGCCCATTGCCACGACCAAGCCGGATTTACTCCTGGAATGCAAGGATGGTTTTCCATCTGAAGACCACAGGAGGATGTGGAAGGGTATTTAAATGCAGATAAAGCATTCATCAGAATCCAATCCTTCTTTTTCTTAGCATTTATTTGTTTATTTGAAAGGCAGAGTCACAGGGCAGGGGAGGGACAGAGAGAGATCTTGCATCTGCTGGTTCACTCCCCAGATGGCTGCAGACTGAAGCCAGGAGTTTCTTCTGGGTCTCCCATGTGGGCACAGGGGCCCAAGCAGCTGAGTCATTTTCCACTGCTTTCCCAGTCTCACTAGCAGGGAGCTGAATCAGAAGTGGGGCAGCCAGGACTTGAACCAGCACCCGTATGGAATGCTGGTGCTCCGCCAGTGTTGGGTGCAGGGGTCAGGGCTGTCCCTGGGGTCAGGGGTCAGGGGTCAGGGCCAGGGGCCAGGAAAGTCCCGGGCAGGGGCTGGGTACAGCATGGGATGCCCATGTCTCCTGTTGTACTGCCTGGCTCTAGTCCCAGCTCTGCTAACGCCCATTCTGAGGGTCAGCCGATGATGGCTCATGAATTGGATCCTTGACCCTGGGCTTTGGCCTGGTGCAGCCTTGGCTGTTGTAGGAATTCGGGGAGTGACCCAGTGAATAGTCTCTCTCGATTTTGCATGCAGATAAATTTATATGTATATTAAAATATATCTAAACATATAAAATGTACCTATAAGAATTAAAATGATTACATAAACAAAAATATGCATATAAACTTAAATATATAAACAATTAATATGACTATATAAATGTACACATAGCATAAAATCTACATATAGATATATAAAGTATCTATAAACATAAAAATGTATACATGCTAAGATGTATATATAAGCATGTAAGAATGTTGCTAGAAACATGCAAAATGTCTCCATGCCTGTGGCTAGCTGGATGATCTCCCTACCCCCAGTAGCACCTGTTTGGTCTTCACACTGGGGTCCTCTCAGGATGCCACCCAGTGTCTTGCACAGGAAGTCTGCACTGCTCTGTTTCCATGGGATCCGAGGCTGATGAGACGGGGAGAGACTGCAGGTGGTGTGTGGGGAAGAGGCAGCTTCCCCAACACGGTCCTGGTCCGTACTCCAAGCCCAGCTGTCCCCAAGTTGGGTTTTCTCGTCCTTCCCTCTTAAAGCGCACTGAGCGCTGTGTACGCCTTCTGCCTCTGCTCTGTGTTTTCTGTGCAGGAAGGGACCCCGCGCCCTGTGGCGGCCCCAGCACGGAGCAGGTGCAGGGCTGCTCAGCGTGTCTGTGCCTGAACCCAGCAGAAAGAGAAGCTACAGGTGTGTCTGAAGAGTCCCCACTGTCGCCACCACACGGCAGCCCTGTCAAGGTTGCAAGGCATCCATGCGCCTGGAGGTCCACTCCTCCTCTTGGTCGCGTGGGGGACGGGAGCTTGATGCCAAAGCCACTGGGAACCTGGGTGCTGGCTCAGAGAGCAGCAATGTGGCTGTTCCACATCCGTGAGTCAGAACCAGCCCCACGGCCACAGGCGTTGACACCTGCCACGTTCTTACTCGGTGGGGGGGAGTCTGCCTGGCTGGACGGCCTCCTTTCTTGACGGGCACCGGAAGTGTGGGGAGGGGAGGCGGCGGAGCAGGCTTGGACACACTGGGGTTCTGACCGCGCTCCCACCGTGACCCCTGACACCCAGCACAGCTCTTCCACAGGACAAGGCCCTCCTGCGGGAGCCAGGTGACCGAGCATGAGCTGTGTGAGACCTGCTCTCTGCCTGGCTCCACGCAGGTCCCAGCGCATGCAGGGCCAGGACACAGGAGCTGCCTCCCGGAGGATGGAGGAGCCTGCAGCCCTGTGGCCAAGTTCAGGGCCAAGTCTGGGAGGTGAGGCAGGTTGGATGGCTCCCCCAGGCCCCTGGGTGGCTGCAGGTTGGCGGGGGGTCCTTCCTCTTCCATTGGCTGGGGCAGAGGGGACCAGACTGCCGAGTCCAGCTCCCCAGAACTGTCTCAGAGCTCGCTTGGCTGCCACCCAAGGGACGCGTGTTCTCACTGGGAGCGGCTGATGGCCATGCCACCCACCGCGGGCCCAGCCGTATCTCCTGCGTGAGTGGGTACAGCTTCCTGTGGTCCTTGGCAAGTGACACGGCGTGAGAGACGCGCCCCGGGACAGACGTGCAGCTGCAGCCCAGGGCTCTGCACCTATTTTTGGAAGCTCCGGGCTCCTCTGGCTATCGGCCTCACAACCTCACACTCGGCTTATCTGGCGAAGGCGGCAGGGCCAAGTGTGGCGTGAGGAAGCACTCCCCGCCGGTCGGCCGCCGACAGCAGCCCTCCGCGTTTGCTCTCAGAGCTGCAAGAGGTCACCACGACAGCTGGGAGTGGCGGCGGCGAAGTTTCCATCTGGTGAGGGCTGCCAGTCCCCCCGCACCTCGGGGATGGTGACGGCCGCGGGAGAGACCCCTGATGGATGCGGTCACGTGAGGGAGACTTGGGTCTTTCCAGTGCGGTGACTGTGGGGACAGGAAACTCCTGTGTGCAGGCAGGAAATGGGACGCTCGCCCCGACCTGAGAAGTCGCAGTGCGTTGTGGGAACAGCCTCAGGAGACAAAGGGCATCCACCAGCATCTGCGCGCAGCAGAATGGCAGCGCAGAAGGGCCCAGGGAAGACAGAGCCATCGGCCCCCTGCCACTCTGGCTGACGCGGGCTGGGCGCCGTGCTGGGCTCATGAGGCTGACGCCAGTGCGCCCCAGGGTCCTGGCCACCCAGGACAATCACCTATGTCCCTTCCACCTCGTAGGGCGGCAGCAGGGAGGGAGGGGGGAGCTGAGGGCAGTGGCCTCCCCCGGGGCTCTCTGTCGTCTGCTCAGGGAGGGTCCCAGCTCAGGCAACCGCGTGCAGCGGACATCCATGGCCCCGAAGACCTAAGAACAGCCAGGCCCTGCACCAGGCCAGAGCCGCCCTCCTGTGACAGGTGTGGGTGCCGTGGGGGCCCCCAGCACAGACGTGCCCCGTGGCCTCCGTGGCCCCCAGTGGAGTTTCGGGTGGCATGCTGACTGACTGAGGTGCCCTGGAGACCACGCCCAGGTGGACTGCACGACCTCTCCATGCAGAACGTTCCAGTAGCCAGGGACACGGGTGGCAGAAGATGAAGGAGGCTTTGGGTCAGTTGATGTAGCCCTCGAACCCACAGCCCTCACAGCCCTGCCCCTGCCCGGCACCCGAGAGGAGGGCCCTCCCGCTGGGACCTTTGCCTGGAATCCCTGCGGGTGGACGGGGCCTTGGCCTGTGTGGGCATTCCGGAGCCGGCGCTGTCCTGTGACAGGGGAGTTAGGAGCCAGGACAGGAAGTCGGGGGTGGGGGAGGGGAGACGCAAGCCGGCTATGAGGACGTGTCTGTGCCCGAGACGCCATCAACCCGGCACTACAAATGTGAGATGTATGAAACAAAATGCACGTACCTTATGATCTCGCAGCCACAGACAGGAGTTAACGGCTGATAGCTGACTTGCTACACGATTGCTCCACAGTCTATAGAATATTTTACATAATTGGAACAACACTGCATTTGTATCTTCTTTAAGAAAAAATTATCTTTTATTTATTTGAAAGGCAGAGTTGCAGAGAGAGGGAGAGACAGAGAGAGAAAGGTCTTCCATCTGCTGGTTCACTCCCCACATGGCTGCAATGGCCAGGGCTGGGCCAGGCTGGAGCCAGGAGCCAAGAGCTTCATCCGGGTCTCCCACACGGCCCAGCACCGGAGGCACTTGGGCCGTCTTCTGCTGCAATGCTAACATCCCATGTGGGTGCTGGTTGGAGTCCCGGCTGCTCCACTTCCGATCCAGCTCCCCGGTGGTGGCCTGGGAGAGCAGGGACCGTGGGGCCTGACTTTGTGTGTTTACGCCTTCCTTTTCCACCCTGGCTCCTACCGCACAGGCACTCCTCCAGGTCATCACACTCCTGCTGCCGAGCGAGCCCACGGGGACGGATGCCAGCATCCAAGCCGGCCACGCTGCCCGGCTCCACGGGCCTGGGGGATGTGGCAAAGCACGGGTATGGCCCTGAAGAGTCCCAGGGCTGGGCTGGGTTCTCCAGCTGGGCACAGGTGGAGCAAGTGGCCATCAGAGGGGTCCCATTCGAGTCCCTGTGGCCTGAAAGCCTTTAAGTGTGGTGGCCGGGGGCTGTGCCCAGGCGTGGATGCAGCTCCCACACAGATCTGGGTGCTAAGAATGCCAGGCTCCTTGGGCCGGCGCTGTGGCACAGTAGGTTAATCCTCCACCTGTGGTGCCAGCATCCCATATGGGCACCGGTTCTAGTCCTGGCTGCTCCACTTCCAATCAGCTCTCTGCTGTGGCCTGGGAAAGCAGTGGAGGATGCCCCAAGTCCTTGGGCTCCTGCACCCGTGTGGGAGACCCGGAAGAAGCTCCTGGCTCCTGGCTTCAGATCGGTGCAGCTCTGGCCATTGCAGCCATCTGGGGAGTGAACAGTGGATGGAAGACCTTTCTCTATCTCTCCCTCTCACTGTCTGTAACTCTACCTCTCAAATAAATAAATAACATCTTAAAAAATAAAAGAATGCCAGGCCCCACCTCATGGCTGGACCATGATCGCCCCCCAGCTTGCTGGCCCCGGGCGTTGACCCAAGTCACCAGGACTTCAGGGGACTGCTGACCCCAGGTGTGTCCACCATGAACGACAGGAAGTCCCACGATGCCTCCTCCCGGAACTCAGCAGGAGGAGAGCGCTGCTGTCACATGAAGTTACTCCTGGGTTGTCTGTCACGCATTCCACAGCGCGTCATTTCCCGTCATCGTCTGTGTCCCTCCCGTGGACCCTTAAAGAAATGCATTCAGAGTTTGAGAGCTGTCAGTAGCCTAAAGTGGGTGAAGGCCACACCAGGGGCCATAGGCACCGCGTGCAAGTGGCCACCACACACCAGGGTGGACAGCACTGCGCCAGCCAGACCCCCCCAGGAGGGCAGGAGAGGCGAGGGGTCTCCATACAGGCAGTCGGGCAGGGGTCTCCTGCCCAGCACAGGGGACACACACCAGGTCTCGCTGTCAGAAAGCCTGCTTATCTCTCTCTCTCTCTCTCTCTCTCCCCTACCCCCATCTGCTCACCATACACAGGCAACTCACTCCCCCAGGCAGTGCACATGGTCACCAAAGTGACACCATTGCAGCTCTAGGCAAGAACCACCTACCCGCCGGGGCCGGGCCCCCTCCTCTCCTGGCCCAGAGAAAGCTGAAACCCTTTGCCTTCTGTGCAGTCAAATGGGACACGCCCTCCAGGGAAACGTGACACACGCCTGTCCAATGAGATGACCTCTGCCTGTCTCCACCTGCTCTCTGGGGAATTACTGGTGTGTGTGTATGTGTGTGTGTGTGTCCACACGTCCTGCTGTGATGTGCCTGGTCTCCCCTTCCTTCTCATACAAGACGTGAACCCACACACCGCACGTGGCCGAGTCCTCGTGCCTTGCGCGCCCCGCGGGGGATGCCCAGACGGCTTCACTTTTCCGGGAAGGAAGACCCTGGGTCTGCAGGACACAGCGCTGGGTCTGCAGGCCTCCGTGAGACTGGGCCTCTCTGTCAGCTCCCAACTCCGGGGGCACGGAGAGAGGCTGGGGCAAACCTTCGCTTCTAAAAACCCCAAATAAACTGGAGATCACTGGATAAGGCTGGCAGGCAAAATGCTGGCCAAGTGCTACCTAGCAGGCAGCTGTCGTTAATCTTCAAATTATGTAACAATTCATCAACATGCGAACAAAACACACTCATCTATCTTCCAGCAAATCTAATAAAAGTGATTAGATAAAGCACACAGAGTCAAAACACATTCTTCTGTCTTGATTGATCCTGATGAAGAACCACAAACAGAACCCGCTGGTGTCCTGGGGCGGCTGAAGCGAGGGCTGGCTCCTGCATTGCCTGCATGGGCCCCGGATGACTCTGCTGACAGTGCTCCGGGCAGAGCCGCCCGGCGCTTCCGCTGACCTGAGAAGGCCCAGCCTCAGTGCGCACGGCGCCGCCCCGGCAGACTGGACACAAGGGCGAGACCGCCGGGAGTGGACGGCGGAGCCAGCTCGCCACCGACCCCCAAAGGGGAGGAAGAAAACGCAAGTGTGTGAAGAACTTGGAGAGCGGGAGCGTTGCTGCAGATGGAATCCGGGGCCGCTCCGCACACTGGCGCCTCAACACTGTTGCTCCTCTGGAATAGCCCTCTGCCCTGCCCCTGCCCCTCCCCTGCCCTGGCTCGCTCTTTACCTCTCAGTCTTATCTTCCTCTGTCCCGCCCTCTCCACTACAGATACATGATACGCAGGTGGACAGATGATAGACAGCTGACGCTTCCTGCTGGGAGCCCAGCGCCATTCCGTGGGCGTGGAGGTTTGCACAGTGAGAGCACAGCTTCACCGGGTCAAATCGTGGGTTCGGAACTCTGGGAAGAGAGCCGTAGAGGGCTATGAGAAGCAGGATAACCCACCTCGCCTCCCTTAAAGTCAGTTCCCTGGGCTCTGTTAGTCTTGGACGGCGCTCTCCTTTTCGCTCGCTGTGATTTTTCTGCTTGGGGTCTCCGGTCACTGTTGTGTGGGGGAGACTGGGGACCTTCCGCCAGTGAGCAAGGTGCAAGTTGTCACTCGCTGTCTGCCCTGACCTGCGGGCCAAGCACTTGTCCCCCGGGGTGCCCGCTGTCCTCATTATTGCTACAGGGGCCACATTCCAACAGATGGATAGGTGCTGGATGGACAGATCAGATGATAGGTGGATATATAGGATAGACAGACGATAGAAATAGATTGTAGACAGGTGATAGCGACAGATTAGTGATGGCTAGATTAGATGTAGATGATATAGATACATTGTTGATAGATGATAGATGATGATTGATAGATGGATAGATGGAAGGATACAGATAGATAAACATGCTCGTCTGTGCCCTCACAGCGAGGAGGGGTGGCCAGTGCAGAGCAAGAAGCCCCTTCCTCATCTGCCTGAGGGCATCCAGAGTCCTGGCTGCAGCCCTGGCCCCCACTCACGTGGCTCGGCCATGCCCTGTGGCCATCCAGGCCGGGTCCTCCAGGGGCCAAGGGGAGGGGAGGGGGCATGTGGTGCCCTGCTGGGCTGTGAGGGCTCTGGAGGAGGCGCCCCTGCTCCGCAGGCCCTGCAGCGATGGGAGGGCTGCATGCTGGCTGCCGGGAGGCCTGGCCCCAGAGGCCTCGCGGGGTGGCCGTGCTGCCGCTTGCTCACACTGGCCCCTCCGAGGAGCCTGGTTCCGGGGCTGAGACCCCGGGGCAGCACTCAGCCCAGAACTGTGGCTGCTCTGACGGCAGGCTGCTGAGCCTCGCTCGGGGGCCATGGCGGAGAGGCAGGTTTGGACGGAGGGCACGGTCGGAGGACAGCTTCCTGGGAGGTGGACGCTCTGTCGGGCAGGCCCTGCCGCCCTGAGGGGCTGTGCTGAGCAGAGCCGGGCCCCTCCGCGGCCCTCTGGCCTCCGGCACTCCTGTGTGGAAAGCAGCCCAAGGCCGTGGTGCGCCATCAGGTCCCGGGGGGGGAGGGGATCCTGGCCAAGGAGGCCCCGAGCTCGCTGGCCCCGCTCCTGCGAGAGGACACAGCCAGAAGATGCTGTCTCGGAGCTGGGGACCCCCGCACACCGCCGCCAGCGCCACCACCAGACCCAGAGTCTGCCTGCACCTTGGAGCCCCAGCTCCAGGGCCCTGGGAAGTCCAGGCCTTGTTTGTCAGCAGGGCATATGGAGGGTCCCCAGTGAGGGCTCCCCCAGGACCCCTCCCTGCTCAGCGAGGGCCAGAGGGGCCACACTGAAGCAAGGACAGATAGGCACAGTCCCTGGACGCCACCTGCCCCTTCCCCTCTTGTGCCCATCCCCCCACAGTGCCACCCCCAGTGCCATCCCCCACAGCGCCATCCCTCCATCACCATCCCCCGCCCTGCCATCCCCCAGCGCCATCCCCCCTCCCATACCATTCCCCCATGCCAACCCCAGCACCAGCCCCCTCTGCCATCCCCCCCAGAACCACCCCCTGTGTAATC
Source organism: Sylvilagus floridanus (assembly GCA_949820135.1). Lineage (NCBI taxonomy): Eukaryota > Metazoa > Chordata > Mammalia > Lagomorpha > Leporidae > Sylvilagus > Sylvilagus floridanus. The sequence goes on along the minus strand of OX463246.1, from coordinate 99,664,620 downwards.
CCCCTAGTACCATCCCCCCAGCACCAGCCCCCAGCGCCATCCACTGCCCCCTCAGCAGCCTGGGTGCTTGAGGCCACCTCCCCCAACCGGGACTCAGAAGCCAAGGGGACCCCAGCCCTAGAATGTGCCCCAGGCCCCTGGGACCCCAGCAGTGTTAGGTTACCCTTGTCTGGCTCCTGTCACTCAGAAGGCTTTCCATTCCATTACCGGAGCCTGGGCCCCCAAGGCTGGTGCAGGTGCCCAGAGCCAGGGGTCTCCGGCACGGGTCCTCCCCACTGGGTGGGAGGAGGGAACCCTTACCTCAGAGCAAATCCCTAGCTGCTCTGCCCCCCACCCCCAGCTTTCTCCCTGCTCTGGGCCCCAGGGTGCCCAGCTGGGGCCCCGGGGGTGTGAGGCTGTGTGCTGTCCCATCAGGGGGTCGCTAGGGGAGGTGGCCTTGTCCCAGATGCCTCCTTGTCCAGGTAGAACCTGGGGCACCCGTGGGGAGGCTGGACTTCTAGGCTGGGGAGGACTAGTGCCACGGAAAAACATCTGCAAAAATGTGGCCTGGAAAAGAGCCCGGTGACCCGGCCGGCGACACTGCCCAGAGGACGCGTTCTCAAACCAGAGGAGCCAGAGGCCTGGGCGGCCCAGGCCCTGGCTATGCAGTTCCCTGTGGGTGTCCCCGGGGCCTCAGGCCTGGCTCTGGGCTCAGCGTGAGTCCCGAGGTGGGGTTGGGACTAGGAGGGGTCGGCCCAGGGGACAGCGGAGGCCCTGCAGCCCAGGGTGGGACCCTCCTGGTGAGCTCCTGGCGAGGAGAGGGGCCTGGAGTGGGTGCGGTGGGGATCTGCATGTGGCGCCTCCACATGCAGTTAGCTGGGGGCTGATGTCCTTTCGCGGGTGGAGGCCACCGCGCACGGGGGAGGCGGCCACTGCAGAATTCTGGAGCCCCAGGGCAGGGAGTGGCCCAGCCCGCCCCACCCGCCCACTGACAAAATGATAAGCGGCAGTAATTTGCCTTAAAGACCTTAATGAGTGGATCATTGCTACCGAGGAATGGGAGAGAACTCGGGTCCCACAGCGGCCCCGCGCCACGGTCGGCTGTGCAATAACCAGACGGAAGCCACAAAGACAGCCCAGCCTCGCTCCCCAGATAAAACCCCGCTCCCTCCACTTTTGCAAAGGTAATGAGGAAGTAATGAGGCTTGACTGGAATGTTCTCAGCCTGCTTCGCTCCTTTCCGAAGGACAGGCCGGGAGGGTGGTGTCTGCAAAAGCCGAGCTGGAGCTCGGGGCAGGAGCCGCGCCGGCCTGGACTGCCGGACTGCTGAGGCTGCAGGGCGGGAGTGCCCAAAGCCCAGGCCTCCCCGAACTGGCCCCACTGGCTCAGGGACCCTCTCTGCTCCCTGCCCTTGGTCTCAGAAGCGAGCTTGCCTCGTCCAACTGTGCAAACCAAGCAGACTCCGGCCAGGTGGGCAGGGGCTGTTGGCCTCTTTAGCTTAATTCCAGCTGAAAGGTCTTTGTGACACATGGGGAGGGGAGGGGCCTAGGGACCTCGGCGAAGTGTTTTGCTGGGGAGAGTATTGAGATCCGGCTGCCTTTGTTGTGATAATCTGAAATTAATTTGCACTTGAACCCATCTTTCTTCTGCGCTCAATTTACACCCTGGTTGTAATTAGGCACCCTGCCTGAAACGGAGCGGACCCTCGGAAGCTGAGGGCTCCAATTCCCCAGGTGCGGGGTCTTCTCTCCTCGCACGCAGTCCTCCGGGGAGGCTGCAGGGCACAGTCGTGAGAGAGGCGGCTGCGGGGGTCCCTTCCCCCGCCGTGGGCCAGCCGCAGTCTCCCCAGCCTCTTCTGCGCCCGCGTGGGTCTGCCCCCACCCCCGTTTGTGAAAGAGCGGGATGGTGTGTTCTGTTCTCTCAGTGGCTCCTCTTCTAACAGACCTGTTCCCCAAGGCCCCCTCGTCCAGGGGTGGGCTGGTTTGTCCCCGTGGGCGTGGCTTGGGTGTTCTCCCTGCTTTGCCCAGGGGTCGCTCCTGCCTGCCTGTCTCGGGGGCCTTTCTCAGAGCTGGGCACACTCTGCAGAGGGACCCTGGGGGCTCCTGAAACCCAAGAAGAGGGGCTGGGGTGGGGGCGGGGGTGAGGGGCACCCTCCTGACCACAGGCCCCTCTGCCCCTCCCCCTCCCTGGTGCCCCATCTTACCACCAGCGCCACAGCCAGGGCCAGGCCCCTCTGAACCCAGTGGCCCCATGTCTTGCTTCTGCATGGGCAGGCTGGACAGGGGAGGTGGGCTGACCCCGCCAGAAAAGAGAGGGGTTTGGGGACACCCAGCCCTGTGTCCTGCATGCGGCGACCGTGGTGACACCCAGTACCTGGCTGACTTGGGTCACAGGATCTTCAAGGGGCCAAAGGTGTCCTTATCCGAGGAGCCAAGTCCTGGTTCCTGAACCCCAGCTGCGTCACGGACCCCACACAGCAATGGTGGGGGAAGGGCACGGTGGAGTGAGTGGGCGCAGCAATATTTTAACAGCGAAAGCTTGCTGTGGCCTTGGTTTATTTATTTTTTTACAGGCAGAGTGGACAGTGAGAGAGAGAGAGAGAGAAAAGTCTTCCTTTTCCGTTGGTTCACCTCCCAGTGGTCGCTACGACTGGCATGCTGCAACCTGCGCACTGCGCTGATCTGAAGCCAGGATCTCTCCTGGTCTCCCATGGAGTGCAGGGCCCAAGCACTTGGGCCATCCTCCACTGCACTCCCAGGCCACAGCAGAGAGCTGGACAGGAAGAGGGGTAACCGGGACAGAATCCGTTGCCCTGACTGGGACTAGAACCCGGGGTGCCTAGTGAGCCGCGGCGCCGGCTGGCCTTGGTTTCTGAGTGTGGCTTTGCGCACCCTGTGTTATGGCTTCCGGGCTGGGCCGGGATGTGGTGGGAGCCAGGGCTGCCGCGGTCACTGTTTGCCGGGCCCTGTGGAAGCAGCGCTGAGTGGCACCTGGTTCCCTCTTGTGCTGCTCCTCCTCCTTCATTTGAACGAGAGACACGGAGACACACAGAGAAAGCTTCCATGCACTGGTTCACTCCTCAAATGCCCACAACAGCCAGCGCTGAGCCAGCGTGGAGCCAGCTCCTGGCACCCAATCCAGGCCTCCCGTGTGGGTGGCAGGGACGGGAGAGTTTGAGCTGCCGCCTGCTGTCTCCCAGGGTGCTGGACCAGGAGCTGAGCCAGGCACCCAGATGTGGGATGTGGCTGTCCCGAGTGGCGTCCTCACCGCTGGGCCCGACGCCCACCCCACGTAGGAGGAGTGGGGGCAGTGCCTCCCATCCGCCTCCCAGAGGGACTGTAACTGCATCCCATCACCAGGCATCGCACCAAGGGGGCGTGGTGTGCCTGGAACGTGCTCCACGTCTCCCTGAGAGGCCGTGGGGTACCTGCTGCCACGCAGAGGACCGGCGTGAGCCGTCACACCTTCACACCTGGGTGGGGCTGCGCCCGCTGTGTGCCAAGAGCAGGTACCTGTGCTGGAGGGGAGAGCAGAGGCTGTGGTGCACCTGTTGTCCGAGGGGAGACGCTGGGGTGCCTGGGCTCCTGCACAGGGGGTGCGGGAGTCCCTGTGGCCACGCAGGGTGTGTGAGGGTGACCTCAGCGTGTGTCCACCGTCACACAGAAGGAGAATGGCTCTGGCACCCTGCAGGGCACCTGGGCTTGGGCCACCCAAAGGGCCCTCCGCTCTTCCTGTGGACCTCCTGTCCTGACAGCAGCAGAGCGTTCCGGGGATACACACGGCCTGGGGCAGCCGCAGCCCGGGGACAGGCCCCTTCGGTTCCTGTGCTTTGCTGCCGGGGCCTGTCGCCTCCCCTGTCCCCCACCCCTGTGGTCTTATCTCTGGGCACTCAGTCAAGCCCTGCAGGTCCCTGGAAAGCAGCCGGGCGAAGCAACCTTCCACAAACAAGGCGGGCAGCCGCTCCTCCTAGGATAACATCTCCTGATCCCATTATTGATTATCTGTGTGCTGGGGCCTCGTTTCCGGAAAGTTTCACACGGGGCCGTGGCGGTGACAACAGACTGACGAGAGCCTGGAAACAGTGCCTGCCGTTAGCCTCCTCCCGCGTCTGTGTCATTGCGTTTTATCTCCCGAAGGTGCCCCGTGAGTTGCGACATTGAGAGTGACGGTCAGCGGCTCACGCAAGCCATCGCGGGCTTCAGCCCCATGCCAGGGCGGTTCTCATGCAGCGACGCGGGCGGCCCGGGGTCCCCCAGCCACGGGCGCCCTGCCCCCAGCCCCTGCTCACCACTGGTATCCTGCACGAAGCAGGTGGGACCCTGCCTGGAAAAGGCGCCTTGGGATGCAATCCTGGCGTGGGCTCTGCTCACAGGAGGCGCGGTGGCCCCCGGGGTTGGACAGCAGGACAGAGTCTGGGTGCACTGACCCCAGGAGCCCTCGGACAAGCCCAGGGTTCAGGGTGCAGTTTCTTTGCTCCAATGGCAGCGAGGTGCTCCCCACCTCCGCCTCTGAATCAGTGTGATGTTCCTGTCCCTGTCCCTGTCCCCCTGTCATCTAACTGGGTCTCAGGCCAGCACTAAGGGCAGGGATGACGTCGGGTGAGCCGTGCGCAGGCCTGGGTGTCACCAGGGTTGTCCTGCCGGCCTTGGACGCCTTCCTCAGGGTCACCCCCAGATGGCAGGGAACCGCTCTGGGGCCTCAGGACCCCAGGCACTGGGACCACCTGCATCCTCACAGCAGGGGTGGGGGCTAGAGCCGATGCCAGGTGGGTGTCATGGCCCATGGTTGAGCGGCCACTTGTGACGCCCGCTTCCCATGAGAGCACCCATTCGAGTCCAGGGTGCCCTACTCCTCACACCCTCTGCTAAGGTGCCTTGGAGGCAGCAGATGATGGCTGCAGTGCCGGGGCCCTGCCACCCATGGGGGACTCCTGGCTTGAGTCTGGTCCAGCCCTGGCCATGCAGGCCTTTGGACAGTGAACCAGCAGCTGGAAGATGCTCCCAACCACACACACACACTGCCCCAACTTTCTAGAGGGTAGAGATAAACAAGTCAACATTTGACACACGATTCCCACACCTCAGAGGCTGACCGTGGGCTGCCCACGTTACAGTCTGCGTGGTCTTACAGGTTGCTCTGAGGCCCCGCGTCATGCCCAGGTGGGCGTGGTTCTCTCCTGCTGTGGAGCACACAGGATAGCCTGGCTCCTCACGGCCACTGCCACTTCCTCACTGGCGCCATGCATGTGGCCGGGTGGGGACTTGGGTGTCCTCCTCGTGGGTCTCCTAGCTGTCTCCAAGCCTCTTCTGTAGGATGCTGCCAGCACCTGGCTTGACCCTGCAGGACCTTGGGGTCCTGCCACCTGGGGCCTCCCGGGCAGGCTTTCTGTACCCTGCTGGCCGCCCTAGGTTTCGAGGCTAGCCCGCAGCACCGCCATGCCCCAGGGGCTGACCCATGCCCAGCCACGTCCTCGGCTTCAGCCCCATCTGCTGCACCCCTGACTCCCATTCTCCCAGGGAGCAGCCAGGCTCAGCGGCTCTGTGCAGCCTGGCAGCCCCTGAGCGGACTCCAGCCGTGCGGGAGGGGCCGCGGGCTCCCAATCACACTCTGATCAGTTACTTACCACACTATCACCCTCACACTCCACTGTGGTGCCTTAGACCAATTTTTTTTTCATTTTTGAAAGGTGTTGACTCTGACATAAGCCGCCAGTTCTTTAAGATTTATTTATTTATTTGAAAGTCAGACTTAGAGAGAGAAGAAGAGGGAGAGAGATCTTGCATCTGCTGGTTCACTCCCCAGTTGGCCACACTGGCCAGACCTGAGCTGATCCAAGGCCAGGAGCCCAAGGACTTGGACCATCCTCCACTGCTTTCCCAGGCCCCAGCAGAGAGTTGGATCGGAAGTGGCGCAGCAGGGACTGAACCAGCGCCCATGTGGCATGCTGGCACGACAAACAGCAGCCTTACCCTCCACGCCACCGCGCCGGCCCCATAAGGCACCAGTTCTAAACCATTCCCACTCTCACGGTGCCCACCCGCCGTCCCTGGGGCGCCTCGACACACGAGGTTGCAGGGGACTCCCAGGCTCCTGGGTACACGGGGGTAGGGACCCCGGCCCAGCTCCTCGTGTGGGTCGTGGTCGGATGCGTGGATCCCGTGGACGACGGCGTTGCTGGAGGTGGGTCTGGGGCAGACTGGCAGAGTTGCCTCGAGTGCCTGCTCAGAAGGCGAACACGCAGCCCCTCTTCCCCGAGAAAGCCCCTCCTCACCAGGACGGCCGTACCTGCAGGGGCCAGGAAGGAGCCCGCTCCACCTGCATCCTTCTGTGGCCGCTGGGGGTGGAGACGGGTGCCGCGTGGCCCCCACCCCCACCCTTCCCCCTTGCTTCTCTTGCACCTGCTTCCTGCATGCGGGTGAACAGTGGGCTCTCCTGCCCGGTAGACTTTGTCCCTCTACTGCGGACAGGGACCGAGCTGCTCCCACGTCTCAGCAGGCGCTGGTTGGACAGTGCCGGAAGCAGCACACTGCCTTCACGCATGTGCTGAGCGTGGGCCTCGCTACGACTGCCTTCACGCGTGTGCTGAGTGCGGGCCTCGCTACGACTGCCTTCACGCGTGTGCTGAGTGCGGGCCTCGCTACGACTGCCTTCACGCGTGTGCTGGGCGCGGGCCTCGCTGCACGCAGGCCTGGCCGTGCCTCTAGGACCTTGGGCTGCTGTTCCAGCCCGGGATTGCTCAGGTCAAGGTCAGTTCTGTCCGCTCTTAGCTCAGCCTTTCTGCTGACCGAGTGGCCTAACAACCTGAACTTGAGGGGCTCACCTGAGTGCCCCCTCCCAGCCGAGCCGCTGATGCCAAAGCGCCGGTGCCAAGGCCCCCTGGGGCCTGTCTCCGTGACGCTTTGCCACCGTTCTGTGTTCTGCGTCAGCCACTGTCTCAGGCCTTTGCCTTCTCTCTGGGTCGCGTTTCTGCTGTGTATGTGGTTGTGTGGTCGGAGCTATAATTTTTTTAAAAATACATGAAAAACACTGCAGACCATAGAGAATGGCGTAAAACATTAAACACACGAAATCATAATCTTTGATGTCCGTTACTTTTCCACAAAATGTATATATTTTATGATGTGGAAACTTAATTTTCTGTTTTTCATCAAGACAGAATCTAAATATTTTTCCTGCGTTAGTGTTACTGAACTCAAAGGTCAGACAAGTAAGGGGCGACTGTGTGTGGCGGGACAGCGGCGGGCAGAGGGCAGAGCTGGCTAAGAAGCTGCGGCTGTGCCCCACAGGGAAGGCTTTGGGTCGCCATGGCCCCTGCGCCCCGCAGTGACAGACGGAGACCCGGAGCCTGGGGCCAGCGCTTCTCCGGGACCAAGACTCAGGTGCTAACGTGTGACGTGTTGTATATCGACGCAAGAACGTGAGATGCTCCTAAGGCCCCAGAACAGCAAACCGTCTGTGCACGTCTGAGCACACTCAGGAACACGTGTGCAGGGGGCGGATCCCTGGAGCACTGGGCCCGAGGTCCACCACAAGCACACGCGACAGGTGCCGGCTGGTTGCTTTATACTCGACTATAGAGACACGTCTCCAAGTCCTGGAGCCACTGTCCGTGCTGCCGACTGGATCCATGCCAAGACTCCCCAGCCCAGTGCTGCACCGCAGGGGCTGCAGCAGCAGCCGAAAACCTGCCCCCCACCAGCGCCCTGTGCCAGGCTCCACGCTGCACCCGGGAGCACCAGCCCAGCACTGCGATAGATTCTGCTTGGCCTGGATTTTCTGATTTGGGGAACACTGGTTAATAATGCAGACTTATTGTGCCCCCCCCCCCCCCCATGTGAACTTCTCCTGCAGCAGAATCAGGCCTGGGAATCAGATCCAGCTCCCGGGGCGACTTCCAGGGAGTGAGGCCTTAGTATTCCTGACCAGTGCCCAGCGACTCATTAGGATTCAAATTTATGCTAATTTCATCAAGGTGTGAAAAGATCTTTTTTTTGCATATATATGAAAGAACCATATTACTATTCAATTGGCTTCTTTTCTCTTTTAGCCCAAGATAAGCTTGTTGTGATTTAACCTGAGAGAAAGCAAGAATAACAAGAAATACAGCCTGGGAAAGTCAGAAGGAGACTTTGAGATGGCACGCGGCAAAGTCGCTTCTCCCCAGAGCCACCAACTTCCACAGGGGCGTCCGCTCCACTCGCGGTTAAGGCCGCATCCTGGCGTGCTTCTGGGTGGGGATGAGCATGCCTGGGGTGGGTCCCAGCCTCCTGCCAGTGCGAGCAGGGAGCTGGCAGTGATGGCTCGGGTTCCGGCACCCCCGTGGGGGACCCCAGCTGAGGTCCCGGCTCCTGGCTCCAGCCAGGCCCAGCGCTGGCCTTGTGGGCGACTGGGGAGAGAACCATGGATGAGAGCTCTATTTCTCTTTCTCTCTCTGTCTTTCTCTCTGCTTCTCAAATAAGTAAATAAATAAAGTCAATACACATACTTTTTTTTTTCAGGCAGAGTTAGACAGTGAGAGAGAGAGACAGAGAGAAAGGTCTTCCTTCCATTGGTTCACCCCACAAATGGCCAGTGTGCCGCGCTGATCTGAAGCCTGGAGCCAGGTGCTTCTCCTGGTCTCCCATGGGGTGCAGGGCCCAAGCACTTGGGCCACAGCAGAGAGCTGGACTGGAAGAGGAGCAATCGGGACAGAACCGGTGCTCCAACCGGGACTAGAACCCGGGGTGCCGGTGCTGCAGGCAGAGGATTAGCCTAGTGAGCCGTGGCGCCGGCCTACACCTACATTTTAAAAAAAGATTACTGAGCTGGCATTGCAGTGTAGCAGGTAAAGGTGCTTCCTGCGATGCTGGCTTCCCATATGGGCGCTGGTTCGAGTCCCGCCTGCTCCAGTTCCAATCCAGCTCCCTACTAATGGCCTGGAAAAGCAGCAGAACATGTCCCAGTCCTTGAGCCTCTTACCCACATGGGAGACCTTGAGGAAGCTCCTGGCTCCTGGTTCCCATCTGGCCCATCCGTGGCCATTATAGCCACTTGGGGAGTAAACCAGCAGGTGGAAGATCTCTTTCCCTCTGTCACTCTGCCTTTCAAATAAATAAAAATAAGTAAATCATTATATTTATTTGATTCATTTGAAAGGCAGAGTGACAGAGACAGAGAAAGAAAGATAGATCTTACATACATTGGTTCTTTCCCCAAATGGCTGCCACAGTCAGCCCTGGGCCAGACAGAAGCCAGGAGCCAGGAGCTCCATCCGGGTCTCCCACGTGGGTACAGTCCTTGGGCCATCTTCTGCTGCCTTCCCAGGCCATTAGCAGGGAGCCGGGATAGGAGGTGGAGCAGCCGGGACTCCAGCTGGTGCCGGGGGCATGGGTGTAGGCACCGCAAGCATTGGCTTAACCCACTGTGCCACAACGCTGGCCCTAGCACACACGTCACCACTGCCATTTACACACTTAGCTTCTCCTGGACGATGCGTGGTATCCAACAGCATTCCTCAAACCTAGAGTCTCGCCATCTGTCTATTAAAGATGTAAACGCAAATCTACGAGATGGTTCAACATTCACAGCAGAACCAAAGCATGTACGTAGCCCATGGGCAACACCAGCATCCTGCACGCAGACCCTGGAAAACCTCTGCCTTGTCCATCACACACTGGGGCTGAGCAGAGGGGCCCCTGCCTTCCCCCGGCTTCCGGAGCCGAGTGGTGGCTCCTAAGTGGCCCAACAGCGAGCATCCCCAAGGCCTTGTCTTCCCTTCCTGTCATGATGCAGTTTAGACGGTGTCAGAAGGCTCCCAGCATGCGCCTGTCACCAGGGCAGCTCCTGTGGCCCCTGCGGACTCCCGGTCCTTCCGGCTCCCCGCCCCTGACAGCAGGAGCCGGGGCTCACAGGGTTAAGTGTCCCCACTCCCTGCCTGGGCATTGGGGCCACAGGGATCTCAAATGTCCCTGTCAGTGCCGTCAGCGTCACCAGCCACTGATAAGGCCGTGGGACAGGCAGCTGTTGGCCATCTCATCCAGGGGTGTCCTTCCCAGCACATCCGGCAGCCAGAGGGCCTTGCGCTGCCCACACCCCGGCAACTCCAAGCAGCAGCCCCACTGTCAGATCTTTCCAGAACACCCTCAAACAGGTCTCTGCACACCGGCGGGGAACTGCTCCCAGGTCGGGATTGCTGATTAAAACTGCCAGGAGTTCCTTCCAAAGGGGAGGGGGACCATGTAAACTCACCTCGGCAGGGCTTTTGTCTCTCATGGACGCCGCGGGAGGCAGGGCGGGTTCCCCAGGCCTGGAGAGTCGCAGCCCACTTAAACAGGAATTCCTTTTACAGGTCCCCGGTGAGAGTGCAGGCAGTGTGCAAACCTACCTTGGGGAGGAGGGCTCGGAGCAGGTGAGGGAGTGGGTGCTACCTGCTCGCCCTGGCTGCCTCCCGGAGCACCGGGATGTTGAACCCCCTGGGAGGGAGGGGGCCCCGGGGCCCTGCGCGGTGACCCCCCACGCACGACCGAGACCGTCCCCCTGAAGCTGCCCACCGGTTTGTTTCCAAGTTTCAGTGGGCTCTAAGGGGAGGCGTGCCTTCTCCCCAGCCCACCGCGTCCTGGGCTCCGCGGAGGGGCGCGGCCTTGGCTGGCCGGTGTCTCCAGCATACATAATGAGCTCAGTGTCAGACTGTTTTGTCTTCAACAATAAGCATTTAACTCAACCCAGTGAGTAGAAACTGCTTCAGTGCCTACGGAAGCCACGGTCCTCTCAGTGCTCCCGAGATGACATTAACGATTTCCGACATCGTCTTGTTTTTGCCAAAGCATCAAGTTAAAGCTGGACTCATTCCTGTTTAAACAACAAATATGTAAAACACGGTCGGGCCGTGGACCGGTGGTGAATCTGACTTTTGAGAGGCGCTCACAGCCTGAGCCCGCGTCGGAGCCACTGAAACCGGACCTGCAGTGGGCGGGCGGGGTCTCCAGCGGCAGCCCACCGCCCAGCCCCCTCCCTCTGCAGCTCCGTCCTCCGCGGTCCCAAGCCCCCTCCCGCCACCGCCCTCCCCTAAATCTCTGTAATCCAATAAGCTTTTGTGTTGCAGCTTGTTGCAAACTTGTGCAGCACCCAGCCTGCGTCTGGGGCCAGGCCTGGCAGGCAGGTGAGTGCCCTGGGGCCGGGCTCGCCCCCACCAGAGTGTAATTTGTAATTAACTGTCATTTACTGCTGTCTGCACAGGACTGGCCGCTCGTAGGACAATGCAACCGGGCTGGCCACTTGCTGCCCTTTGTTGTGGGTGGAAGGTCCCTCAGATCTCGGTCTCCACAATGTGCCGAGAGCCAGGGCTCGCTCTGTGGAAACCCGAAGGAGAAGGGGAATTCACGGCGACGAATCCAACACAAACAATTTGTTATGCCGAGCGACATCAAACATTCCGGGTGATGGGACAGGAGAGCCGCCTCACAGAAGAGACGCACACAGTCCTGGCCGGGATCATTTAGCACGCAGCCTTCAAACGCGCTCTCTCCGAGCCGCAGACTCTAATTTATGCCTGCTTTTCAGTCTAATTATTTGCTTGTCACACTTTTCATTAGGAGAAAAATAAACAGAATGTGCGCAGGGGCCCCGGCCCGGGTCCGTGTTGCTGAGATTGGCACGGAATTCCAAGTTTAACTACTTGGGAATTAACACGGCTTAGAGTCCATCTGCAGAGAAAAGACTATGGAAATATTAAGAGGTTGTAAAAGAAAAAAAAGCGTTAGAGGTTTTGCGATTAGATCCCTAAGGAAGCCAGGCTGTGGCTCCGCGCATTTCGGGATTCTCATGGCCTTGATGAGAAGGGCTCGGAGTGTCACACACAGGTCGCCAATCCTCCTGCAAGGGGACAGACGCGAATGCGCCTTTGCTGTGTGTGTCGCTCCGAAGCCGCCGTGCAGAGATGTCAAACGTGCGGCGGCCGTGGGGGTCTGTGTTGCACGTGTGTGTGCAGGGGGGGCCCTACTCATGAACGGCACCTGGATCCCCAGTCCCCCTCCCCCGAGAGCAGTGGCCTAACCTGGGGCTCTCCTCCTACCAGAAGGCCCTGCCTGCCTGCTCCTCTTGGGGCCAGGGCCCCCCAAGCCCGATTTCCACATGCATCCCACACCCCAGTCCCTGCGGGAAAGCGGCTCAGGCTGCCGGGTCAGGACACACAGCAGGCCTGCAGGCAGCCAGAGACCTCTCCAGGTCACAGACTGGGCAGCGCCAGAGGGGGTGCGAGAGGGAGCCGCAGGGAGGCTGCCTCGGTGTGGGTGGGTGCTGGCTGGCTGGCGGAGGTGGACCCCAGCCCCCTTTCTGCCCCCACCCCCCTCCCAGGAAGGTAGCTGTGACGTCATCACGGAGCAGGCCATCGGCCCAGCCATGTTAGGATGCTTTGCATTGTCCCCGCTCAGAGTCGTGCTCACTCGCTGTGCTTCTTCCGCTGCTGGCGTGGTGACAGGGTCTCTGACCCTTCTGATCCAGCTGCAGATCCAGAGAACTGCCCAGCAGGGCGGCCCACGAGGGCGAAGCCTCGCCCAGGTCTCCCGGGTCCTCCTTTGGCTTCCCTGTGTTTGGTTCACATCCAAGTTGCACAGGAATGAGCGACGACAGTTGCTACAGACATGCCGGTTTAATGACTTGTCTGTTTAGGCTGGTACCTCCACCAGGCCACGAGGCAGCTCCACTCTCCTCCCGTAGCTGAAAACCCGATCCACAGGCGCTGTGGGGTAGGGGTGAAGCCGTGCCTGCAGTGCCGGCATCCTATGTGGGCACCAGTTTGAGTCCAGGCTGCTCCTCGCCCGATCCAGCTGTCTGCTATTGAAGTGGGCAGGCATACAGGTTAAAATTGGTCAGATTTGTGAACTGGAAGACCACGCCCCTGTGTGGCCTCATTCCCCTACCTGGCCACACCGGGGTGCCCACCAGCCAATCAGGTTAATTAACCACTCCCCTTTGGAGTGGGTTAAAAGCCTAGGGCACAGTGTGCTCCGGCTGCTTTTCTGGCCCTGCACTTCTTCCCTGGCCTCTTGCCAGGACAGGGCTGGCTGTAGCCCCGCGCCTCCAGGGCGCATGGCCTTCCGGCCATGTGCTCTAGGCTTCCTGGCCTAGATGCTCATCCACGTGGCTGGTTCCTGGTGCTAGGTATGAACCCCCATTCACCGCTCTCTCCTAAATAAAGCTCTCACTCTCTTATGCACCTTTCTTACTAAATAAAAGCTTAAAACGTACCATGCTGCCTCGTGTATCTGTGCTGGTATTTAGAATTCTTCTCTAAATATTAGGCAAGAAGCCTCTCGGGCTTATTGATGTCGGGGATTTAGTAATAAGCCTGTGGTGAAATCGTAAGGCACCCCAAATTCCAGTAGCACATGTGGCACCCAGGAGAGCATTTCTAGGGAACTCTAAGGGGCCACACTTCAGGGTAAATTTTAGGGGGTCTTTTCCGATTTCACTATGGCCTGGGAAAGTACCCACGTGGGAGACCCGGAAGAAGCTGCTGGCTCCTGGCTTCGGATTGACCCAGCTCCAGCGGTTGCAGCCATCTGGGGAGTGAACCAGCGGATGGAAGACCTCTCTCTCTCTCTTTTTCTCTCTCACACTTGCCTCTGCCTCAGCCTCTCTGTAACTCTGTCTTTCAAATAAAGAAATAAATCTTAAGAAAGCCTGACCCGTGACTGCAGCTCCCGCGCTGAGCCTGGGTGCTCGGGCTGCGCAGAGGCTAACATAAAATGAACAGCTGAGCTGTCTGTGGTTCGCTGGAGAAGGCAGCTGGGCCGGGGCCTCGGGTTCCAGGGGGATCTCAGGAGAGGGGAAACCACACAGCCACCTCGAGAACGCGGCGGCGTACACAAGAGCGCACGCATTGTATTCGTGAGAAGGGTGAATGACAGTCGGGTTTCCTCCTGTTCCAACTGCAGCCCTGCCCAGGGAATCCACCATGCCTCCTGTTCCCCAGCACCCCACGCATCTCCCGTAAACCCTGCCTGGCCTGTCTGCCGCCTTGCTCCTGCTGTGTGTGCCTGGGTCCCAGGAGTGGACGCCGGCTATCAGTTAGCCAGGGTTCCCCCTCACTCAGTTCAAGGCTGTGAAAACCAGGGAGCCCCCCCTGACGGAGGCTCGGCTTTGCTGGACACGAGGGGAAGGGCGGGGCGGCTTGCAAGTTCCGCAGGAGCCTGCAGCGGCCTGGGCACAGCCGTTCAGGGAGCCGGGGCCGGGGACGGCGTGGATCTGGGGCTCCGGGGCCGTGTTCACATTCCACCGAGGACCAGGACTTGAGGGACAAAGAGGTCTTGCAGCTGCTCTGCTCTCTCCGGCTCCTGCTCAGCCCCACGGCCAGGCACCCACCATGGTGGCCGTGGCCATGTCAGCCCGAGGCCTGCACCCGTGTGTTGGACACCTAGCACCCGGGGCGCCCGCACGCAGGGCAGGGCCAAAGTGAGCTCATGTGGGCCCAGCTGTTCCTTCTGGAATGCTCCTGGCTGCCCCCGTGTTTACAGACAAAATAAAACCAGGGAGAGCCAAGTGGAGGCAAGGGGCGCCTCCCCCAGCGAAGCAAAGCCCAGGGCAGAGCGGGAGGGGGCCCATTCTCAGCCCCCTATTTGACATTGCTGAAGGTTTCGTCTTGATTACTCAATAAAATCCAGAGTGAGGATGACTGTCTCAGCTCACTAAGCAACAAGGCTTGCTCACTAATTACAATCCTTTATTATCAGTAGTTTAATAGGTTTATGATAGGTCATAAAACAATTCAGCACGGGAGTACATAAAAAGAACCGGTTACACAGCTGTGACACCTTAATATCTATTCATTGTAATGATTTTATGATCTGTAATGGTAGTATTTTTTATTAAAATATGTACATATGCCTTTACATGGGCTGTGCTGCCACCAAACCGGGCGGCAGCGGGAAAACCGCATCAATATGCACTAAAACACTTAATGAGGCGTTTTCGAAACTTCCATTGTCGGAAGCATGTCCACGGCACCACGTGTGCGGAGCCTCATTACGGGTAATTATAATAAAATTATAAGCGCCATCATCACTCTAACCTTGAAGGCCAATAAGGATGGCGCTCTTCGCCTTCCGAGCCCACACCTCTGAGGCGTGCTCTTCATCAGTTATGTGTCGCAGGAGAACAATTATGCTGCGTCAGACTGAGCGCGCGCGTCGCGTGCACGCGCAGGGAGGCTGGCAGTGCGCGCCGGTGGGCCGCCTTCCTGACCCTAGCAGCGAGGTAGACACCAGGGCAGACGGCCGGCTCCTCGGGGAAGTCGCCTCCGCCCGCCTCCGCATCTGGACACCTGCGGTCGGTCAGAGCCCGGAGATGGGCGGGGCTGGGGCGGGGCAGAGCCTGCAGGCCCCGCCCCCAGCGGTTCTGACCACACCCCCTGGACACCCAGGCCGCGCCCTTCACCTGCCTGGGCATCTGACCCACACCTGCTGGGCACCCCGGCCCTGCCCCGCCCACGGAAGTTCTGACCGACACCCCCTGGGCACCCCGGCCGCGCCCACCTCCTCACCCAGGCCCCGCCCTCCCCCAGCGTTTCTGACCCACACCTGCTGGGCACCCCGGCCGCGCCCTCCGCCCGCCTGGGCATCTGACCCGGGCCGCAAATTGCTTGAGACTTGAGAGCTTGCACGGGGTAGGAGGGTGTCAGCCGTACTTCACACGAGGGTCAAGTTCGTGGAAAATGTAATTACCAGGTAGGTTACGTTGTAGCAACATCTGGAACGCGGCCCGTGGCGTTCTCGTCCTGCGTGTTCACGCTGTCTCCAGGCCCCTGGTGCGTCCACGCGCAGGGGCACGGGTCCACCTCCGGGTTCAAGCCCGCCCACCTGCGAGGACCCGCGGCTGACCGGGGAAGACGCCGCCGAGGTAACCCAGGCCTCCGCCCGCCCCTTTCTGCCCGAAAAAAGCCCAGTTTTGGTTCTCAAGGGAATGGCTTTAGTGAATAGACTGGAATGGTGTGCAATTAGCATATAAATTGTATGCATGTAAATGATGCTTCTAAAAGGTATTTGAAAAGTTTATTTTCTTAAGTATTTCGAGCCAGCCCCCTGCCTCCGTGTTTACAGGAGAGATTTGCACCGGCTTGGAAAGCGCTCTCGGCTCAAAGCACACCCTCCCGCCTCCTCCCCACCCCCTGCCTCCGCTTCATCACAAATTACAAATTAGCGCCACACAAATTAATGAGGTTTTTACAGTATTCAGTCAAATCGTGCAGGAAAAAGCTTTAGTTCAAACACCGGCGCTTGATTATTATAATTTATTTAAATGCAATGCACTGTTTGCTAAATTTCACAGGGCTGGCATCAATATATAATTTAAAGTTAATTTTAAAACAGAGGCACAGACGTGCCGGGCTCCTCTCAGGAAAACAAACAGCAGGCGCTGCGAGGTGACGCGCGGGTCCCTTTGGGCCTCACCTGGCGCCGCCCGAAGGCGCCGGTCTGCTTGGGCACCGGGTGCCGGCTCAGGAGCCCTCCCCCGATGCGGCTCCCAGCCCCAGGCGGGGTGGGGTGAGGCGCAGAGACCCCAGGCTCTCCGTGTGGAACCCACTCTGGAAAACATGGTGCGAGGCTGCCTAGTTGGTTTGCTTTGTTTTGGTGATTAATTCATTTTTATTTAGTTAGTTAATTCATTTATTTATTTGAAAGTTACAGAGACAGAGGGGGAGACAGAGAGGGGAGAAGGAGAGAGGTCAGTCTTCCATCCGCTGGTTCACTGCCCAGATGGCCCTAATGGCCAGGGCTGGGTCAGGCTGAAGCCAGGAGCCAGGAGTGTCTTCTGGGTCTCCCACGTGGGTGCAGGGGCCCGAGCACGTGGGCGGTCTTCTCTGCTTTCTCAGGCCATCATCGGGGAGCTGAATTGGAAGTGGAAGTGGAGCAGCCCAGACTTGAACCAGTGCCCATGTGGGATGTGGATGTTGCAGGCTTTGGCTTTACCGGATGCGCCACGGGCCCAGCCCCTAGAGGTGGTAGAAGTTTTGTTTGTGGTTGCCAAACTCTGCCTAGGAAACCTCATGTCTAACTTGCCAGCAGCTGTGGGGACCACTGCCATCCTCCCACTCTCTGGTTGACAGTGCTTGGCATTTTTTAAGGATTTATTTGAAAGTAGAGTGACATCGGGAGAGAGCAGAGAGTGAGAGCGAGCATCCGTTTGCTGTTCACATCCAGGCAACAGCCAGGCCCAGGCCAGGCTAAAGCCACAGGCAGGAACTCCAGGGCCCATGTGGCCCGTGCAGGGGGTCCGCGTGGACGCCCGTGGTCCCAGGGCCCGCGCTAGGCGGCAGGAACTTCTTTTTCCTGCAGAGCGCATTATGCCGACGGACGCCTCTCCTTTGTGTCCCTTGGTATTAAGATGGGTTTAAATATTTTAATTACATTTTAAATATTAATATTTAAAAACTATGTGCAAATAGGCACCAAGACTCTCAGATGGAGAACTTTGAGAACAGTGCAGTGAGCTTCTGGGAGCAGATGGAGGGAGAAGGGGTCGGGTCCCACGAAAGGGGCGGCGGCAGCCTGCGGGGGGTGGGGAGCGGCTCGGTGCAGTGCACTGTGCCTTCTGGCTGGCCGGTGAGGACACACGGGGCTTTTCCCCTCATGCCAGGGGCCCTGATGGACAGGAGGGAACCTCTTCCTCAAATCGGGTTCCCAGGGGTCACACCTATGGCCCGCAGTGAGCATGGGCAGCTGTGGGCAGCACCTGAGCACCGTGGGCTAAGAAGCTCAGTCTCAGTGTCCACCCCCCGCCGTGTGGGGCAGCCCAGGCTGGAGAGGCCGAGGCCAAACACAGAGGACACAGGGACCCGGAGAACAAGGACACACTCCAAGGGTGGGCAGAGCCCTGGGCCTTTGTGCCCCAGGCAGCAGAGGGGAGAACAAGGTTTCCGTTGCACCCCCAGTCCCTGGGAAAATGGCTTCTCACAGTTTACTCCACCTGCGAAGATGGGAAGAAGGCCAGGGCCATCAGAACAAGCAGAAGAAGGGCCAGTGCCGTGGCACAGAGGGTTAACACCATGGTCTGCAGCGCCGGCGTCCCATATAGGCACTGGTTCAAGTCCCAGCTGCTCCACTTCTGATTCAGCTCCCTGCTGATAGCCTGGGAAAGCAGCAGAGGGTGGTCAGGTCCTTTGACCCCTGCACCCAAGCGGGAGACCTGGAACAAGCTCCTGGCTTCAGCCTGGCCCAGCGTAGGCCGTCGCGGCAATTTGGGGAGTGAACCAGCAGGTGGAGGAGCTCTCCTTCTCTCTCTCTCTCTTATAATTTTTTTTTTATTTGACAGGCAGAGTTAGACAGTGAGAGAGAGAGAGATAGAGAGAAAGGTCTTCCTTCTGTTGGTTCACTCCCCAAATGGCCACCACTGCCTGCACTGCGCTGATCCGATGGCAGGAGCCAGGTGCTAGGTGCTTCTCCTGGTCTCCCATGGGGTGCAGGGCCCAAGCACTTGGGCCATCCTCCACTGCACTCCTGGGCCACAGCAGAGATCTGGCCTGGAAGAGGAGCAACCGGGACTAGAACCCGGCACCCATATGGGATGCTGGCTCCGCAGGCAGAGGATTAGCCAAGTGAGCCACAGCACCAGCCCCTCTCTTTTTCTTTCTTAAAGCAGGAACGGGGCGGGCATTGTGGCATAGTGGGTAAAGGTTGTTAAATAAATAAATAAATAAATAAACCAAAACAAGCGCCTGCTGCTTGAAGCAGCGAATCATAGCGATGTGGGTTGGCTGGGAAGCCTGTGAGTTAGGGGTGAGGTGAGGGGAGCTGCCTTGGGGCAGGGGCTCTGGGAGGCCCAGGGGAGCCGGGCTGTGCAGGGGGCCTGTGTGTGCTCCCTGGGCACCCAGCAGTGGAGGTGAGAAAGAGAGCGGAGGCCTCCCTCCACCTGTCTCCTCCAGAGCTCATCAGTGGGCGCGCTGGTGTCACCCACAGCACGGCAGCGAGTTGTGGAAGAAGGCTGAGCCCCCAGGAGAGGGGCCCGGCCACGGTTCTGGACTCCACGCTCCAGTCACGGGCTCGCAGCTCGGGCCCCCATAATTACTCTTTTTTATTTATTGATTTATTTTAAGATTTATTCTGAAAGAGTTGCAGAGAAAGGTGGAGATAGAGAGACAGAGAGAGCCATCTTCCGTCTGCTGGTTCATTCCCCAAATGACTACAATAGCTGGACCTGAGCTGATCCGAAGGCAGGAGCCAAGAGTCCTGCCCGGGCTCCCATGCGGGTGCAGGGACCCAAGCACTCGGGCCGTCCTCCACTGCCTTCCCAGGCCACAGCAGAGAGCTGGATGGGAAGTGGAGCAGCCGGGTCTCAAACCGGCACCCGTATGGGATGCCAGCGCTTCAGGCCAGGGTGTTAACCCACTGAGCCACAGTGCTGGCCCTCAGACTCACTTTTTTTTTAAGATTTATTTATTCACTTGAAAGTTGGAGTTACACAGAGAGAGGAGAGGCAGAGAGAGAGAGAGAGAGGTCCTCCATCCGCTGGTTCACTCTACAATTGACCTCAACGGCCAGAGCTGCGCCCATCTGAAGCCAGGAGCCAGGAGATTCTCCCAGGTCTCCCATGCAGGTGCAGGGGCTCCAGGACTTGGGCCATCTTCCACTGTTTTCCGAGGCCATAGCAGAGAGCTGGATCAGAAGAGGAGCAGTCAGGTCTCGAACCTGTGCCGGTATGGGATGCCAGCGCTTCAGACCAGGGCTTTAACCCGCTGTGTCCCAGCGCTGGCCCCTCCAAGACTCATTTTCAAAATGTATCTATTTTAAAAGATTACAAATCAGTAGATTGGCCCTGAGTTAGGACTCAGTATAATCTCTCCTCTCTCTACACACATAGGCGAGGCCACTTCTCAGAGCCGTTGCAGAAGGAAACCAAATGATAAGCATTTTTTTTTTGGATGCAAAAAAATTAAAAATGTGTGCACCGCATTTCTGTAAATACACATATTGGGACGATTGCAAAAACCCTAATGTTGTATGGATTTCAAAAATTCCTGCACCCAAATAAACTCCTTTTAACTCATTTTGCATGAACTTTTGGAAGTAGTCTTGTGTGCCTACTTACACTAAGCGTGTGTACATACCTGTATAATGTAATATGTGTGCCAATACAATGTGAGTGTGCACCCTGCTCCACATGCAGATATAGGCAATAATGTATTCATCATAAAGATACTGAAGATAGTCCTTCGTCTGTGTTGGAATAGGCGTGAGCACTATTTCTTCAGAATTCTCACAAAGGAAAGTGTGGAAAGTGGCCGACTGAGCGAGTGTCCGTGGACCGTGCACGGCTCACAGCGGTGCACTGCGGGACAGCGGTGGCTCGTCACTTTATTTCCAGGGCCAAACCCCGTCTCTCTGTGTCACCCTGTGAGACCTCTTCAAAAAGTTCATGGGAAATGCTTCTTGTGAAAAAACACGTGTGGATCTAGGAACTGCTCTGCACCCGACCAGCTTCCGTTTCCGATGAACTTTCTGAAGTTTCTCAGACATGCCAATTCCTGTGAGATCCTGGTACACATAATTTGCTTTATTGGCAGATTTTTTTGGGAGAGGGGGCACGATCTTCGGTACTCATCCATCACACGGCCCCGCTGGAGGAATTCCCCGAAGCTGGGAGGAATGTGAGGCCTCGCACTGTGGTGTGATTTAAACTTTCGGGAAGAGCATGAATCCTTCCATATGGATTATAGATTGGAATCTGCGCCCGGCCGTTTATTTCCCTGAGACGGATGTGGGTCAGAGTCTAAACAGAAGCTGTGAATCATGGCCGTGAGCAGTGGGGCAGGCTGACAGCTGCTGGGGGCCTGGTCCCTGCCCTCCGATCTCCACCGTCTTCCCTAAACCCCGTAATTGCTTCTTGCCACACGCGGCCCCTCTCTGAAGAGTGAGGCCACCGTGTGTGGCATCTTCACTTGAGGCTAGGAGGAAGGAGCCCGGAGACGCTGGCCTGGGAGCCCGGCAGGGGCGGGGCTTCCAGAGGCTTAGCCACGCCCTGAACCAGGCAGAGAGATGCGTGCACAGCTGCTCAGCCCGCCCAGCGCGATGGGCTCCGAGCCCACGGGCTTCACCTCGGTGGCTGCCCCAGCCTGGACCGGGAGGAGCGAGAAAGCAAGTGTGTCAGGTTCCCCTCGATCTCATTCCCCAGGCACCGCAGCTTCGCCGCGCGGATGAGCTGTCCACTGGGCGTCCGGCCTCGTCCAGCGACGGTGCACAGGCTGTGTGCAGACGCTGCACCGCTCCACTTCTCTGTTACTATTCATCCTTTAGTTGCGCTCTGTTTGAAAGGCAGAGAAAGGAACAGAGAGCTCGTCCATCTCCTGGTTCACGCCCCAGATAACTGCAACAGCCAGGGCTGGGCCAGGCCGAAGCCAGGGACCTGGGACTCGAGCCCCGACTCCCACGTGGGTGGTGGGGATCCAGGAGCCGCCGTCTGTGCTTCCCAGGGCGCAGGGATTGAAGCCGAGCTGGGACTGGGGTGCAGACGCCTGAGGCCGGAGCAGCATTGCAACTCCTGCACCAAATGCTCACCCCACTAAGCTGCTCGACCTGGAGAACCATGCACAAAACTACACACACAGCTCAGATAAGAAACGACGTCATGAAACACATGTAACTGTACACCTGTGGGGTTGTAGCTGCAGAAGTCCTAGAGTCAATTTCCTGTAGATACTGAGAGACCACACACACACACACACAGACGCACATGCACATAGACACACATGTACATACAGATACACACACGTGTACACAAAGATACAATACAGACATGTGCATAGGTATATACACAGAGACATATATGTACACACATGCACACACATGTGTACACACAGATGCACATTTACACAGACACAAACACAGATGCGCATGCATGCACAGGCACACGGGTACGCACAGAGACGTGCACAGACACAGACATGTATGTACATACAGACACACAAATGCACATGTTCATGCACACAGAACACAAAAACAGACACACATGCACAGACACACATGTATACACACATACACACACGTGCACACATAGACACACAGCCATACACA
This sequence comes from Sylvilagus floridanus, assembly GCA_949820135.1. NCBI lineage: Eukaryota > Metazoa > Chordata > Mammalia > Lagomorpha > Leporidae > Sylvilagus > Sylvilagus floridanus. Next base: position 99,642,601 of record OX463246.1, on the reverse strand, counting down.
TAGACACACAATGACACACAGGCACAGGCACACAGATACCTACACATGCATGCACACACATAGACACATACACAGACACACATGGACACACAAACGCATAGACACACATGCACACACAGACGCACAGACACCTACAGGGATGGACACTTCTGCACACATATGCTCTTGTGCACACATAGACATACACAATAGACACACAAAAACACATAGATGCACAAATACATATCTACTGGGATAGACATGTTTACACACATATGCATTTGTGCACACACATATATGCAGATAAACATATAGATATACAGTCACATATGCATGTGTGTACACATATGCACTTGTGTGCACATTGCACGCGAATGTACACACATGCACAGACACACAGAGAGGCACACATAGATACATGCAGGCACAATGCACACCTATAGACACACGGGGAAACAGACACATGTGCACATATATGCACATGCGTGATACATGCTCACACACACGTAGATACACACACAGGGGGACCCTTGTCTGTATTTTCTTTGAGTATGCAGACCCCAGGGTCCACTGCCCTGTGCGTGAGGGTCCGAGGCAGGGACGCCCTGACCGGCAGGAAGCTCATAGACCTGGGTCCAGGCCAAACGATGGCTCCAGCGGACACAGGCCGGTCAGGGGCGCCTGCCCCCGGCTTCTTCTTCTTCTTCTTCTTTTTGAAGATTTCTTTGTCTATTTGAAAGGCAGAGTTACAGAGGGAGAGGGAGAGACACACAGGAGAGAGGCTCTTCCAGCTGCTGGTTTGCTCCCCGAATGTCTGTAATAGCTCCGGCCAGGCTATGCAAAAGACAGGAGCCGGGGGCTATGTCCGGGTCTCCCACGTGGGTGCAGGGGCCCAAGCACTCGGGCCATCCGCTGCTGCTTTCTCAGGCCACAGCAGGGAGATGGATCGGAAGTGGAGCAGCTGGGACTTGAACCGGTGCCCACATGGATGCTGGCCCTGCAGGCAATGGCTCTACCCACCACGCCACAGCGCCGGGCCCAGTGCTAGCCCCCCCACCACGCCCGAGCACACCATGGTTTGTGTGGAACTTAGCGTAGGAACAGACTAGGCTCCTGCCGGTGTTTTCCTTATCCCGTTTGACTCTCAGCCAGCTCATGCAGGAAGGGCTATAGGGCTGGCTTTGCTCAGGGCCACCCGCCTAGAACATTGTCAGTATACAGTAGGTGCTCAATACATGCACACACACTTTCCTGCTGATTCAACCTCCGCCCGTAGGTTCCATCTTTGTCACAAGGGAAGTCCTGGCAGCCCCTGTGTTTTTCCACACCTAGACTGTCAACCGGCAAAACAGTTCTGCAGCTGCTACCTGGGGAGGGGACCCCTTTGCTGGATGCCACCAGGGAGCCGTGAGCCTGCTTGGGAGGGCAGGGTGCTGCACGGAGCACCAGCGAGTTCCATGTGTCCCCAGGGCAGCGGACACCAGCATCCCCATGTGGTGAGTGTGGCCCGTGTCTCCCTGCTCTGGGGTTGCCTGTCCCTGCTCTGTGCTGGCTGCCCTCCTCGTCCTCACACTTGGCTCCATGATGGGCGCTTTCAGAGGCGAGGTGAACCGTTGGGGTGCTGATGGCGTGTTTAAACCACGAGACGCACCCCACCTGGCCCATGGCCTCTCTGCAGACCAGGGGGCGTCCTCTGTGCCAGGATCCAGGGCTGAGCCTGCGGGGCCCCGAGCTCCCTGTGCGGTGGCTCCAGGTTCCAGCAGCAGCGCTTGGCCCAGCCCACGTCTGTGTCTCCACGCTCACGGGCACCCCACTCGCCCGGAAGTCTCTTCCGACTGGGTTTCCCCGACCTTTTCCCTGGTTCTGGGGGTTTGGAGCTCCTTGGCGTGGCCAAGGGGGAAGCTCACGTCGGGTTGGTGCTCCGCCCCATCCACACATGACGTCCGCGTCCTCACGTGACTGTGCCGTCCCAGGGGCAGTGAAGATGCGTGTTGTCTGGGGAGACGCGTGAGCGTGCAGCGGGCGGCCGGGCGCGGCGAGGGCGGGCCGTCTGCCCTGTCACGACGCTCTGATGGATGCCGGGCTCCAGCGGCCTCGTGGTGTGTGCAGCGCTCTTGTTGGGGCCACGGCGGCACACAAAGCCGGCATTGAAGTGTCTGCTGTGCAAACATAACATAACCTGACAACGACCGGCCCACAGGGCATTGCACAGAGAAGGCCCGTTGTTCTGCAGCCCGGGGCTCCGGCCGGCCGCGTCCCGCGCCGTGAAGCGTGCGGGAGACTTTCCAGTACATTAGAGAGGCCTGGCTGCTGCCCAGGGAGGCTGTCCGCCCGGAGCCCCAGAGAGGAAGGCACCGGCCCTAGCTGTCGGCCCCCTTCCCCCGGCCCGGCCCCAGCTGTGGGTGCGGCCCTGTCCCAGCACCTGCACGGGCGCCGCTAATGGCTTCAGGTGCTGTCCCCAATGCAAGGCCAGGGCCGTCTCAGCTCTGGGCACGCCTTCATCCTGCCATTCAGGTGCCACTTCAGCCCGGAGGGTCGACAGGACGCGACCGCACGGGCACGGATGAGAGGGTTTTCTGGGTGCGTGCGGAGCCGGAGGGCCCCGTGGACTCCGCCCGTTTCACTTTGCAAACACTTGGTGTTCGGGACCAGAACTGGATTGTTTGCCTGCAGCCCGGTCACTGCACCCCCCGTCTCCTTCAGGGACTCCCTCGCCTTTGTCGATGGCAGGAGCTGTTTTCCGTGGCGGCAGACTGCCGGAGAGTGTGGTGCCGGGGCACTCGGGAAACCGCGCCCCGTTACCGCCACCCAGCTGCCCGGCAGCACGGCGTCCCGCGTCCCGCCCCGGCCCCGGCCCCAGCCCCGGCCAGGCTGACCGTCAGTGGGACCACACGGGGTTTGTGCTTCGTGACTGGTTTGTGGCAGGTGCAGAGTCGCCTTCCTCCCTGAGACTGAAGAGCCGGCCTTGGCCCAAGGAGTCTCACGCTGCTGTCCTTTGCGGATGGGCACTGGCGTCGCACCTGTCTCTTGGCTGTTGAGAGCGACGCTGCTTTGAAAACTGGGCCACAGGTTTCCCTGGGAGCCCTGCTTCCGGCCCATCACAGCGCGGTTCTGCCCTCGTTTCTTAGGAGTTCCCACTGCCCTCCCCAGGGCGGCCGCGCCGCCTCCTGTCTGCAGCCATGCTGCACGGGGGTCCCTGCTGACGCCTAGCTGATTTAGCTGTCGCCGTGTTGTCCTGCCGGGCACGCAGAGCGGGAGCTGTCCCAGGTCCTTTTATACAATTTGAAGACGCAGGGATGATATCCGCGAGAACGTGAAGAACCAACACGGACGGCAACACTGGTCTTTTTTTCTGTTTTGAGTGCTGATATGATGAAAAGTTTCAGGTTGCAGATCTGGGGACGTCTGATTTGGGATTCTCAACTGGTAATGTGTATGCACGTGTTCCCAAATCCAAAAAGTTAGGAGTCAGAAACACTTCGCGTCCTAGCATTTGAGTAAGAATTTTTTCTCATATTTATCATTATCTATTTTATTGGGCGGGGATGGAGACGTTGTCTGATATAGTAAAGGACCTTGAAAAAGGCTTATCATTTCTCACCTTTAATCAGTAAACATTCCTCTCTAAAAGAGGTGAAAAAGATACTTACGTTAAATGTACTGAAAATAAAGCTCACGAATTAAACACCCCATCTCTCTAACATCTTCCTGTTCATTAACTACCACTCTGGAGTCAAAATAGTGATGGCTTTCTTATGGCTGCATATTTCTTTAAAGTGGTGCTAAAATAAATTTCCAACTTGAGAAATACAATAACAAATGCTATTGGGTTTTATGCAACATTGCACTTTGATCATCGAGATAAAACACAGCAGGAAGACAGTGACGTCATCACTAGTCAATCACGCGTCCCTCGGTCAATGCCACCGCAATGTGTGGGAAACCCGTGGGTCACCCTGCCAAGCACCCGGGGAAAGAAAGTACAAACACAGTGGCCCCGGGAGAACAGTGGCCAGGGGACATCTCACCTAAACTCCTGAGACAGGCAGCGTGCATGGAATTCGTGTTCCGGTAGCAAGTTCACAATGCGTTACCCATTGTAGCTATGTCACCAATGCGTTACACATTGTAGCTAGGTCATCAATGCGTTACACATCGTAGCTAGGTCACCAATGCGTTACACATGGTAGCTATGTCATCTATGCGTTACACATCGTAGCTAGGTCATCAATGGGTTACACATTGTAGCTATGTCATCTATGCGTTACACATCGTAGCTAGGTCACAATGCATTACACATGGTAGCTAGGTCACAATGCGTTACCCATTGTGTCCTTGCGCACTGCACCCGGTGCCTCCCATTCCAAGTGTCTGAAGGGCTCCGCCTCCTCCGCACTGCACCAAGCCGGCCGGCACACAACACCCGGAGGCCCACGCGGCTCTCACGGTGAACGTGGCCGTGCTGGGCAGGGCAGTCCTGTGCGTGTTACAGACACGACGGCCGATCGCCATTCGGTGAAGGTTCCCGCCTTCCTTCATGACTTCTGTTTTCTTTTTGGTAGACAAGAGTTTTCCTGAAAAGTCTGAATCTCCAGTATCGCTCATGCCATCAGCAGGTGTGACTGACAGCCGTCTTGCCACTCCTTGGGGCCAAAGCGCAAGTCAGACACAAGCAAAGCTTTCAAGTCTCCTCTCTAGCCCCGTGGGAGTACCAGCCACACATCTTTGCAATGGAACTTCCGGATGCCCGAAGGAGGCGACCGTGGGGACGGGTCACGTCTGCCGAGAGCCACGGGTCTGACCCAGGTGCAGAACTCTTCTCTGGAACCTCCTCTTCCAGCCAGGGGCAAATGACCTCCCTGCTCCGCCCCTGGAGAGGTTGGGGCAGGTGGGCGGCGGCTCTCGCAGGCAGCACAGGTGGACGGTGGTGTGGAAGCAGCCGCCACCATGAGCCACACGCTGCAGCCGTGCAGCGCCCAGACGTGTGGCGCACAGTCCCAGTGTGCACACAGGCAGGGAGAGGTGGGCCAGGCAGCTCCCCTGGGGCACTGAGTCCCGCTGGGGTGGGGGTGGAGGGTCCCCGGGCCACAGCAGCAGCTGTGGATAGGGAATTCTCGGGCTGTAATCATGCAGCTGTGTTAGCATCAGAGTTGCTGAGATACACTTACTGTCCATAGAGTTTGCAGCTGTCCCACAGCTGTCGCACAGGGCTGGCCACATGAGCTGCTCGGCTGCTGGCGGCTACGAGTGTCTTCCGCAGACTTGGTACTGAGCACTGAGCTCCCGTGGCCATGACTGCACGTGGAAGTCCTGTGGGGTTGGCTGCCAGGGAGAGGCGGGGAGGTCATTTGCCCCTGACTACCCGAGTCGCCACCCCACAGCAGGGTCTCCCCTCCTCCAGCTGATGCGCCATGGGGTCACTTCTAGGCCCCCATTGTGAAAAAGATCCGGGAACTTTCTGAAACAAGTTTTGCCTCTTTGCTTGTCTGCCTCTCTATTTTTAATTTGTGGACATGGATTTTAGTTGTTTTTGAAAAATGACTAAATGCGGGCCGGCGCCATGGCTCAATAGGCTAATCCTCCGCCTAGCAGTGCCAGCACACCAGGTTCTAGTCCCGGTCGGGGCGCCGGATTCTGTCCCGGTTGCCCCTCTTCCAGGCCAGCCCTCTGCTGTGGCCCAGGAGTGCAGTGGAGCATGGCCCAAGTCCTTTGGCCCTGCACCCCATGGGAGACCAGGAGAAGCACCTGGCTCCTGCCTTCTGATCAGCGCGGTGCGCTGGCCGCAGCAGCCATTGGAGGGTGAACCAATGGCAAAGGAAGACCTTTCTCTCTCTCTCTCTCTCTCGCTGTCCACTCTGCCTGTCAAAAAAAAAAAAGAAAGAAAGAAAAAAGAAAAGAAAAGAAAAATGACTAAATGCAATGGCCGGTTCGTAGACTTAATGTGTGTTTGGCTTCATTTAAGAATGCCAATTGGACAGGTGTTTGGATTGGCGGTTGAGACCCTGGTGAGGGCACCGCATCCCGTACGGGAGTGGCTGGGTCAGTACCCGGCTGCGGCCCAGGTGCCACTTCCTGCCGATGAGGTCCTCGTGAAGACACGCGGAACTGTGTCCCTGCTGCTCACGGCGCCTGGACTGGGCTCCTGGCTCCAGCCTGGCACTCCTGGTCCTCGCGCACATGTGTGCTGTGAACCAGCAGATGAGAGCCGCCTCTCGCTCTTTGCCTAAATACAATCATCTGCAGGCTGTCCCAGGTGGACCTGTGAGGTCTTCGGCGGTGCTGGAGGCTCCCGTCACTCTCGAGTCTTCCTACTTCAGCCCCTCCTGGGTCTGACGTGTTCTCTCGGTGGGGTTTCCATCTGCGTCTTGCCACTGACTAGCGGCATGGACTACAACACTGTGTTCCCATTGGCTGCTTGTAACAGGGGCGTCACGGACTCCATAGAAAAAGGCTGTCAGAGATCTCGGGGAGGCCAGCGTGGTGGTGCAGCCAATTCGCTGCCTCCCCTCGTGAGCTCCTGTCTCAGTCCCAGCCGCAGCGGAAGGTGGCCTAAACGCTGGGGTCCCTGCCACCCACATGGGGTTCCTGGCGCAGCCCTGGCTGTTGTGGCTACTTGGAAAGTGAACCGTTGGTAGATGGAGGATCTCCCTCTCTCTCTGTCACTTTTCCTTTTAAATAAATAAAAATTCTAAAAAAATAATACTAGTAGGGGAGTCGGCTTTGTGGTGTTGCGGGTAAAGCTGCTGCCTGCAGTGCTGGCATCCCACATGAGCGCCAGTTCGGGTCCTGGTTGCTCCACTTCTGATCCAGCTCTCTGCTGTGGCCTGGGAAAGGAGTAGAATATGGCCCGAGTCCTTGGGCCCCTGCACCATCATGGGAGACCCAGAAGAAGCTCCTGGCTCCTGGCTTCAGATCGGAGCAGCTCCACCCATTGTGGTCATTTGGGGAGTGAACCAGTGGATGGAGACCTCTCTCTCTCTCTCTCTCTCTCCCCCTCTGCCTCTGCCTCTCTGTAGCTCTGCCTTTCAAATAAATAAATGACTTTTTTCCTTTTTAAAGTAGATGTACCCGTAAGTCAATTATAGGCAATTTTTTTTAAAAAAGTAGGAACTTTCCATGAACTTTTGGAAGGTGCCCAGTATCTCGCTGTTTGAAGCGCGTCGTTGGCCGTCGGCCGTTTTCCTGGTTCTGCTAGGCTGTTCCTGCGCCATGGGGTCGCTGTCTGAGCCTGCGCCCGGCCTCTCAGGCTCTCTCTCTGTGTGCTGGTTCTCTACTCTCCACCTACCTTTCCATTTTCTTTGTGTTTTAATCTTGAGGGCCAGGCTGTGTGCAGGGGGCCCATGCTCACGGCTGCCCTCTGCTGCCCTCCCGGGCGCATTAGCAGGAAGCGGGGCTGGCACCGGGGCTCTGCTGGGAGCTGCCGCCTGCAGCTTAACCCTGTGTGCACATCCCCTGCTCCTGGGCTTCCTCCCTCTGCGGCTCGCGTATTCTGCATCCTACCTAAGAAAGCCTCACCAGCCCCACAGCTGGGAAGACTTCCCACGGCCCCCGCTGCGTCGTGCGGGTAGCGGTGGTGCAGGGGTCCTAGGCGGGTTTCATCCCCACACGGACGCGCGGCTGTCTCGGCGTCACCATTCCCCTCACCCGCCGAGGCCCCCTGTCGTCCTGGCTCAGATCCGTGGCCACCCTGGCTGGTTGGATCTGCTTCAGATCCCCCTTGTGGCAGCTCAGCTATGAGCCTGCAGTGACTGCCATACCACGTGGCTGCGATTACCAAAGAGTAGCCTTACTTCTGAATTTTAAAAATGTGGACGCTTCCGTCTTTTCTTCCGTTTCCAGTCTCTCTGGGCTGTTCTAGAAACAGCCAGTCAATTTCACGTCTCTGTGGAAATGATATTTCTATTTTGTTGATTGTGTCCTTCACTAAAGCTAAGATTTCAACCTGGAAAACAGTGGTGTGAACAGTTTAAACAAAATATTTGACTGCTACTAGGAATAAAATAAGACAAAATCAGGTAAATTTGGCCCTTGGCTGTCAGAGTGTGATGCTATTTCTCTGCTGGTCACTCCTCACTTCTTGCGCAGATGGAGCCAGGCCGGCCGGAGCTGGGAGCTGGGAACTCAATCCAGGTCTCCCAAGTGCGTGGCAGGAACCTGAGTACCGGGGCCGTTACCTGCTGCCTCCCAGGGTGTGCATCAGTGAGAAGCTGGAATCCGGATCTGGAGCTGGGACTCAAACCCAGGTCATCCATGTGTACGTGGGGGTCTTGATTGGCATTTTAGCCTTTAGGCAAAGCACCCACCCCCGGAACACTTCGTTAAAATCATCAAGACAGCACACAGGCAGGCGGGGTGGGTGATGGGATGAGCAGAACCCCGCTGTGTGGTCCCCAGACCCTGTCCTGGTAACATGGATTTGTGGCACTCCATCCCACACAGGGATTCCACTTTGCTCCCCAGAGCAGCTGGGAGGGATGCCCAGAGCCGGCTTGGGTTAGATGTGCAGTGTGGCTCTGCCTGGCTCTCTAGACAGGAGGTGCTGGGTACTCACCATGCTCTCTGCCATGCTCAGACACCAGGCTGCGGTCCCTCCACCCACGCCCGGCCACAGATGAACCCAACATGGCCGCTCGGGCTGCACGCAACCAAACTGCAGCATGGCAGCCGCACAGACAACTCTCTGGAGGGGAGAGGGAGGCCTTGCCCTGCCAGCCATTCACTCCAGGCTACAGGAAAAGGGGTCCTCCCCTGCCCCTCTGCGGAGTGGGCAGAAAGCTAGCATTGCTGCAAAGGGAAGGGATGCCCCCTGCAGGGGACCAGCCGGACACAACTAGCACATGGAAGAACCTGGATTTAAGGAGGAGAGAAGGGTGGAGGCTCCAGCTGGTAACACGGTTAGATTCCTGTTTGGAGCAAGTGCGGCTCAATGCACACACTGCTGACTGCTCAGCTAAATTATATAGAATTTGAAGAATGCTTCTCCAGACACTGGTATTCAATTACTGCGTTTTATGCAATCTCAAAACCGTACCATTTAATTAGAAATTTAACTCATTTACAGTTGGTGTAATTTTCTGTGGCCACAGATAACCCACTGCACTGCATTTGTTTTCTGTCCATTCCCCATCCCCGTTTTGCTCTTTTCTTACTTGTTTAGCTTCCTCCCACAACTTCCTCTCCTGCTTACAGAAGAGGGTATAACTGTCTTCCACCCTCAGTCTTGCTAGGATGGATTCTTCCATAGTTTAGCATTCTCCAGGGGAACGCACAAGGGTTCTCCAATCCTGACCTATGCTGTGTGTGCCCAGTGCTGAGCTCTCCCAGCAGAAAGGAACAACAGGCCATTCCATGTCCAGTGAGCCCTGGCCGCACACCACGCAGGGCCCTGACCCTGCACCCCCAGCCCCGCAGTGGTGATGGCCGTGTTTCCCCGGGGGTACGGCTCCTCGGCTCTCCTTCCTGCCAATGCACCCTCCACGGGTGTCTCAGCTGCACCTTCCTCATGATGCCCGGGGTGGCGGAGTCCGATGTTCCCCGTTCTCTGCTGAGTGTCCATGCCAGGGCCACGCATTGGAGATGAGCCAGCGTTTTCCAGTTTGTTGGACATTGCCATTAATTTCACCAAATACTAGAATACTGTGATGCTATCAAAGGGCTTTAAAACTTGGTGATTTATTTGAATGTCTTGCAAGACTGTATGATAGGGTGATCAAGTTTGGCAAAGCGAGTAGTAGGAATTTCTTTAGGAGAGAGCAGGAGTATAGAGTCAAGGATGAGGAGATGTAGAGAGCTGGTGTGTGTGTTTCACCATGTGTGATGGTTGGCGTCATATGGTTCCATCTCATTAGACACATTTAAAAAGAGTCACCGATTTTTTTCAAATTAATATTCACAATGGAGCAGGAATTAATTATGTATAATTGTGAAAACCCAGCATAAAACCATGAATCTGGAATACAGTCTCGCAATTATTTTGATCAGAAAACGTCAGCCACAGAGATTTGAGAACCATCGAGGCTGGCGTATTCTAGGACAGAACCACTGGGCTGCGGGCTGTGGTTATTTGGCGGTGCTGCCAACGGTTCCTGGGAGTCCGTGTGATCCAATCCACTCCCATCAGCACAACTGTAGGCAATGGGTGAATGAAAACTATTAGCTGCCACTTACACGGCTGTGCAGCTGTGCGTCTCATTATGCCAGTCATTTATTTTACACTGCGTGGTGATACTGAGTAGCCACGTCTGTGTGTAACATTTTTCCACCTGTGAGTTGCTAATTATATTTGCCTGGTATAAGTTTGTCAGGCTTTTAATGGTTCATAGGTAGGAGTCTCTTCTTTGGCCACGACATACATTTTCTCATTCTACTGCTTGAATTTTAATGTTAACTAGGTTGTTTTTATTGTCACATAAAAGTTATAAATAACAATACAGTAGAATTTGTCAGACACTGCCTTTATATACACATTGCTTCATATGCATTTAGCACACACACATGCATTTTATATTTTGCATATTATCTTGTTTAATAAATATCTCCCCATCCCAAGGCTACAGTTTTTCTTGCTGGATTTTGTTTGTATGAATTTTATTTAGGATCACACACACATTTGACAAATTATGTATGCTAAACATATGTAAATACTGATAAATTATTCAAACAATTGAATAATAGACAATCAAATTCAAACAACTGAAAAACTGACAAATTATTCAAATGCTCTGTGCTTAAGTTTTCTTACGTAAAAAGCATTTTTCTCCCAGTGCTACTGGAAGGATTGAACACGTTTATGAAGTGCAGTGCTTAGAAAGATGACTGGGCATTCTAGGGGAGGATGGAAGTTGATGCTGTTTTGCTATCAGTTTCTCTTGCTTTGCTGTTTGTTTTCTGCCTTCGACACTGACATTGCTTTAACATCACACAAAGCCGTGGAATCCACTTTGTGTGATTCAAAAATGCATCTAGCTGTGATTATGATCCGTTGTATAATCAAAATGAGATTCGGACATGCATTTCTTTCTTCATCCATCATTTTTATGGTTGTATATTTTTATTAGTCTTTTAGTTAAAAGACTGGCTTTGCCCAAGCTCTCTGTTTTTTATTCATTTCATTTCTAATTTTAATTTTCTTTTTTTTAATTTTTAACTTTGTTTTTGCCCTGCTTTTTCAAAATAATTTTCTGAGTTGATTAATGTTCACTCTGAACACCTTTGTAGTCTATGAATATAAAATAATGACTTCTTTTTTTTAAGATTTTTAAATTTTTATTTATTTGAAAGAGTTACAGAGAGAGAGAGAGAGAGAGAGAGAGAGAGAGGTCTTCTACCTGCTGGTTCACTCCCCAAATGGTCACAATGGCTGGAGCTGAGCCGATCTGAAGCCAGGAGCCAGGAGCTTCCTTCGGGTCTCCCACACGGGTGCTGGGGCCCAAGCACTTGAGCCATCTTCCACTGCTTTCCCAGGCTTAGCAGAGAGCTGGATGGGAAGAGGAGCAGCTGGGACTCGAACTGGTGCTCATATGGGATGCAGGCACTGCAAGCCAGGGCTTTACCTGCTGTGCCACAGCGCCGGCCCCCAGATGATGACTTCTTCTAAGCATCACGTCGGTGTGTCCCACCTGTTTTTTTCTCATTTGGAAAACATGTTGTCTAATTCCCATTTCTTCTTTGAGCCATAAATTACTGGGACTTGATTATTAACTTCTAAATACTTGAGGTTTTGATATTGTTTATTTTTAGTGATATTTTGCTGTCAGTAAAATTTTTTTTAAAGATTTATTTTATTTATTTGAAAGAGTTACAGAGAGAGAGAGAGAGAGAGAGAGAGAGAGAGAGAGAGAGACAGGTCTTCCATCTGCTGGTTCACTCCCCAGATGGCTGCAATGGCTGGAGCTGCGCCGATCCGAAGCCGGGAGCTAGGAGCTTCATCTGGGTCTCTCCAGCAGGTGCAGGGGCTCAAGGACTTGGACCTCTTCTACTGCTTTCCCAGGCGGATTAACAGGGAGCTGGGTAGGAAGCAGAGCAGTGGAGACTCAACCCGGCACCCATATGGGATGCCGGCCCCACTGGCCATGGCTTCAATTGCTGTGCCACAACGCTGGCCTCATGCATATGAATGTTTTAAAATGTGGGTAGATTTAAAAGGAGAAATGAGGAGTTTTTGGCACTGGGTAAAGTTTCTGCGGATATCGTCACACATTTTCTTTGCAGCTAATTTACTGTCTCGCTCTACTTCACACATGTTGTTCTTACTGCCTGTTCTCCTAACAGACTGCTCTACTATTCTTGCATTTCAGTTTGTCACTGTGCACTCTGAGTCTCTGCTGTTCTGTGTGTATAGAGTTTGTGCCTTTGCGGTATCTTTGTGAGTTTCTCTGTTTATCATTAATAAATGACCATATTTCTCTGCCAGAAAGTCTATTTCTTTTTGATGGATTTTGTCACATCTTTTATTGTTTTTTTGTATACTTTTTTTTTTACTTTTTCCATTGCTGTATCTTTTTATGTTTTTCATATTTCTTTTTACAAGAATTCTGATGATGGGGCCGGCGCTGTGGTGCAGCGGGTTAAAGCCCTGGCTTGCAGTGCCGTCATCCCCTATGGGCACTGGTTCACGTCCCGCCTGCTCCTCTTCCAATCCAGCTCTCTGCTGTGGCCTGGGAAAGCAGTAGAAGATGGCCCACGTGCTTGGGCCCCTGCACCCATGTGGGAGACCTGGAAGAAGCTCCTGGCTTCGGATCTGCACAGCTATGGCTGTTGCGGCCATCTAGGGAGTGAACCAGCAGATGGAAGACTCTCTCTCTCTATCTCTACCTCTCTTTCGAATAAAATAAAAATAAATCTTTAAAAAACCCCAAAATGCTGATGGAGTTTCTTTCTGGTAGTTTACCTATTTGAATAATATGATTCACTTTATTTACATTAATTTTAATTGCCCATGTACTTAGGATTATTTTTGTCATCTGAAGTTATTAATTATTTATGCTTTCTTTCTTCTTTTTAAGTGCTATTTAATTGTTTTCATTGCATTAAATCATGTGTATTGACTCATTTTCTACTTGTTGTCAGTTTGGATGATTTTTGTCCCATTAGTATAAAAAAAACAAAATGTTTGCTTATCACATAAAATCAATCAATAGCTCCAAGTGAAATTTATCATTAACTTCATCATCTTTAAATTCTTCTTTGCTCATTTGTTTTCATTTTATTTGAAAGAGAGGGAGGGAAGGAGGTAGAGAGAGAGAGAAGGAGAAAGGGAGAGAGGGAGAGAGGGGGGGGAGGGAGAGAGGGGGGGAGGGAGAGAGGGAGAGAGAGACAGAAATTCTTCCATCTGCTGATTTACTATCCAGGTGCTTCAACAACCAGGGCTGAGCCAGGCCAAAGCCAGGATCCAGGGGCATCACCCAGGTCTCCCACATGCGTGCAGGAGCCCGAGCACTTGGGCCATCCTCCACTGTGTTCCCAGGAGCATCGGCCCTGAGCTGGACGGGAAGTGGAGCAGCCAGGACTAGAACTGGTGCCTGTGACACAGGATGCTGGCATTGCAGGCAATGGCTTTGCCCACTAGTCCACAATGGCAGCCCAAAATAGCTTTTTTTTAAAAAAAAATATTTATTTATTTGAAAGAGTTACACAGAGAGAGGAGAGGCGGCGGCGGGTGGGGGGAGTCTTCCATCTGCTGGTTCACTCCCCAATTAGCCCCGCAATAGCTGCAGCTACACTGATCTGAAGCCAGGAGCCAGGAGCTTCTTCCGGGTCTCAAATATGGATGCAGGGGCCCAAGGATTTGGGCCATCCTCTACTGATTTCCCAGCCATAGGAGAGAGCTGGATCGGAAGTGGAGCAGCTGGGATTTGAACTGGTGCCCATATGGGATGCCAGCACTGCAGGTGGCAGCTTTACCTGTTACACCACAGTGCTGGCCCCCAACATAACTTTTTAAAGAAGTTTTATTTTATTTATTTGAAAGGAGAGTGACAGAGAAAGTACAGGAATGACAGAGAGAGAGGGATCTTCCATGTGCTGGTTCACTCTCCAAATGGCTGGGACAGTCAGGGCTGTGCCAGGTGGAAGCCGGGAGTCTGGAACTCCATCCGGGTCTCCCAGGCATGTTAACAGGGAGCTGGACCGGAAGCAGAGCAGCCAGGACTCGGGCCAGCACTCCGATACGGGCTTTGGCATTGCAGGCAGCTGTAAACCCACCGCGTCACGACGCCGGCCCTGGAGGTCCAGAATCCCAGCTTTGCAGCGTCTCCTTTCAGCAGCTTCGAGTACACAGTTCCACAGTCTCCACTCTCCATCCTTTCTGTGGAACAGTCGGCCGTCCCCTGTCTGTCTGGGCGCGGCAGCGTTCGTACCATGTTCCTGTCTGGTTTTTATTTATCCTGCCTGCGGCCCTTGGACTTCTGGAATACCCAGGCTCACGTCTTCCTGATGGCCATCCTCTGCTCCGTTTCTCTCTCCTCTCTCCCTGAGTTGGGTCACATGCATCGTATCTCTGTGTCTCACCTGCTTGGCCCCCTCTGCCCTCAGGAGCCACATGCCCGTGATGAAGCAGCGAGCGGAGTCGACCGTTTGTGAACCTCACTCTGCAATACCTGCGCCCCCCCCGAAATCCTGAGAACTAGGTCTTCACTTCTTCATTTTGAAGGTGGGAAGACAGAGGGAAGCTGTTGGCCCAGCGGTCAGTACGCTGCTCTGCCAGAACGCCCGTGTCCCACCTCGCAGTGCCCAGTGTCAGTCCCCAGCTCCGGTCCTGATTCCAGCTTCCTGCCAGTGTGGATCTTGGCAGGTAGCAGGGGTGGCTCCAGTGGCTGGGTCCCTGCCCCACGTGGGAGACCCGGGCTGTTTCTTTCTCGTGGCTCTGGCCTGGCCCAGCTCTGGCCACCAAGGGCACTGGGAAATGAAGCAGCAGGCTGGAGCTCCTTGTCTCTAAAAAAAAAATGAGAAACTAGGTTCTGAGCACCCTGATGCAGGCAAGAGCCCAGCCAGCAGAGTCTGACCCCAGGCTGGGGTCAGCACAGCCTAGCAGAGTCTGTGCCTGACCCTGGGCTGGGGTCAGCACAGCCCAGCAGAGTTTGCCCCCGACCCCGGGCTGGGGTCAGCACAGCGCACTCCGCACCTCCCACGTGGCTGGACGTGGTTCTGCTGACTTCGGTGAAGGGATGTGTGGTCAGGATCCTGCGTGGCGTGGGATCCCATGGTCCCAGAATCCCTCCCCGGTGAGATCCATCAATGAGATACATGGAGATGGGCTAGAGCCGTCGTCTCTTCCCAAGGTCCAAGTGCAAACAGTGGCATCAACACATGATCCTCGAGGGCTCCTGTGCCTCCGTCCCCCACGTGTGACAAGCACAGCAGAGCGGTTCCCCTGTGGCTGTGCACACAGGTGAGGCCATGACAAGTGCTCCGGCAGCTGCAGTGGTAGACAAGGAGCCGATGCCCCGCCGGGTTTGCGTCCTGGAGTGTGAAGGCCCCTGGGCATCCTACCGCCTCCAGCTCTGCCAGCCTCCGCCCGGGGTCGTCCCTGTCTAGAAGGCTTGGCCAGGCTGGGCCCCTCCTCACACCCCAGGGCTCAGTCGTGGCTGGCACTGCACAGACACAGGGCGGGGGGGGGGGACCCTGGCCGCTCTAGAGGAGATGCGGTGACGCCTCATGTGTTCTGGGCGACCTCCGTGAACCACGAGATTCGCGCGGGGAGAAAACGACCGTGAGCCATCTCCAAAGTCGTTTGGAAGGGGGCACCTGTCTGCGATGTCTGCATGGCCAGCTCCGCTGGGATCTCCCCGGCCGCGGGGCCTGAGTTAGGGGAGCCGTGGACGATACACTGCGCTCCCAGCCCGCGTCGCTGACCAAGCACCTCCGCCGGGTCATCGTCCTGTGCACCAGGGCCAGCGGGCCGGGGAGGGCCACAGCTGCCCGGGTCTCAGGGGCAGGGGAGCGGAGGGCTTCTGTGGGCAGGATGCTCTCCACTCTATCAGCGAGCCGGAACGCCCTTCCCCGAAGGCCGAGTTTCCCAGAGCGTCTCAGGCATGCTGAGCTTTGTCTCCCCAGCACAGCCTCCTGCTGCCCAAGGCCCTCACCCGTGTCACTTGGTGCTGTCGGCTCTCCTGGTAGGTCAGGACCAAGACGACCTCGGGGCCGGATGGCTGCCACCAGGGTGTCTCCAGCCTGCAGTCACGGCGGTGGGGGGTGGGGACCCACTGAGGCGCCCGTGGGAGTACAGGGGCGGGGTGGGGCGCCTGGGGCGAGCGGAGAAGGGCAGCAGTTTTAGGAGCCAGCGGCCTGGCTGCCCAGAGGCAGGGGCCACAGAACCAGGGTTCGTTTCGGCCTCTTCCCCCGGAAGTGCTGAGCTTCCGTGGGGGCGGCGGGCGTCCTGGCCAAGTTCTGCAGCACCTGTGTCGTGGGAGGCTGGGCTCAGCACAGCCCGGCCACAACCCAGCATCTGCCTGGCTCCGTGGACGCCCGTGGCAGGTGGAGCTGATGCTGATTCCGAGGAAACAGAGACCACGTGGGAGCTGCCCTTCAGGCGAGCGCCAGGCTGAGGCCTTGTGCTTTTGAGCAAAGACCTCCCCCCGACCCCCGAGTGGACCAGACCCACGGCTGCGGACACAGCTGCCTCTGGGGCCCTCTCTCGCAAGCTGCGGCCCCTGTCGCCTCTCGGCCTCCATCCAGTCGGCAGAGCTGTGGAAGCCACACCAGCCCAGCCGCCAGCATTCACAGACTGCAGACGCTGGGGGCTGCGACCCCGGGCGGTGTGGGGCCAGCCCTGTGTGGGCGTTCAGTGTCTGTGCACCTGAGGGGGCTGGGCTCCAGGCAGAGCCCCCTGGCCTCCTGCGCCGGGAGGTACGTCTGGGGCCCGTCCTCTGTGGCCAGAAGCCCTGTTCCTCGCGTGCCGGCAGGCCACTGTGGCAGACACGTTGGGGGGTGTCGGCTTTTAATTGTGACTGTCTTGCAGAGCAGTGTTGTTTTAATATCCTGTATAGATTTTTATGTAATACACTCACTTGCAGGCAGCCCGAAGCAAGAATCAATTCTGTGAAGGGCTCTTCTTTTGTTAAAAGCCAATCTTGTTTTAATGATGCATGAAGAAATATTCGAGCATTGACATTTTTCTGTCAGGTTTCTTTTGAAAAATCAATTAAGATAATACTGCTTTGACCTAGTTATCTAGTTAATGCTTATTAGGAATGTAATATGATTTACTGTCAGCATAATAATTTTTGTATCTTATCCCATTAGCTTGTGCATATTTCAAAGTGCATTACACAATGGTCACTTCTTAAAATGTAATGTAGCAGAATGCAGTAATTAGATCGAGTGGATCATTAGACACAAACTCTCTCATTGGTGCCTCGTATCAAATTGGTGTACGGTTGCTATCAAGATGTTGTGTTATTTACATGCACTTCTTAGCCTGAGAAGGGCCAGGCGTTTCTTCACGCCCAGCTCGTCTTTTACAAACGCCAAGTCAGAGGTGTTTTTATTTGTGGCTCAAGTGCATCGGTCTGGAATTAGCTGTTCTGGGTGGAATTTCAGCAATATAAGTTTCCGCGAGATCAAGGGCTGCGCTCCCCGCTCCCGCCCTCCGGGCCCTGGCGAGCTCTGAGCCTGCACGCAGTAGCAGGCGTGTGGGAGAATCATGAAAATATGCAAAACTGGGCATTGTTTCAAAGCGGTCTCTGTGGCTCTGTGTTGCCTTTGTGTTAACAACTGTCAGTGGCGCGGTCAGGAGGAGAGATCTCGCCGAGACCCTTCCAGGGAAATTATTGATTTCTGCCCACTCGGGATTCAGCGAGAACCGGAGGCGCCGCTGGCTTAGCCTGGGTAAGTGGAGCCCAAATCCGATCCCCACCCGCTTCCCATCGGAGACCTGCCCTGGGGGCTGGAGCTCTCTGGGTCCCGGTTTGCCACCTTCCTTGGGGGAAGCCGCCCGCGTTACAGGTGGCCAGATGCCGTGGCTAGCAGAGGGCGAAGCCGCAGCAGCCGGGACTGGGACCTTCAGCACCTCTGCGTTCCGGGGCGGCACCTGCCTGCACGCCTGCCCGCTGACCTGAGGACTCTTAGCCCTGCTGCTCCGCCTCGAACCCCGGAGCGGCAGGAGCGGCCGACGTGGCGCTTTTCACTGCAGCCCCGTCCGGTCCGCGATGTGATCCCAGCAGCGAGGGCGCCCCTGCACACGGGCCGGTGCCGGTGCCTCCCCGGGCCACGGCGGGGCCTGGTCAGTGAGAAGCAGGGAGCTTCAACAAAACGATCGTCTCGAAAGGACTTGCTGCCCTGGTCGTGTCCTCTGTCTCTCGGGTTCCGGAACCTTCCCCCGAGGCTCTGGGCCCACAAGGTGCCAGCCCTGCTCTGCTGCCCGCCGTGCGCCACGTCAGGTTCGCCAGTGACATATCTGCACTTAGCAGGAGTGACCTCGCCTCTCAGAGCGGCGCGGCGCGTGGGGGTGGCTTAGTGGAGCTGTTTATGCTCAGGCTCGTAATGTTTTAATTAATTAAAGGGAACAATCAGTGAGCGTGGACTCTGTTTCCTGTCCCATATTTTACATTTTCCTTTTAAGTTAAAACTCAGAGGTGTTTTTTTTTTTTTTTTAATTTCAATATCTGGCTGCTCACGCCTCTCCTCTCTGCTTCCCTCCCCCTCCGTCTTAAGCGTGTTTCTCCAGGGGCTCGGGGGGCAGAGGGCTGGCAGTTGTCCTCGCCGCACGGAGCGTCTGAGCCCTGTAGAGCCCTGACGCGCACAAAGCGTGCAGTGACTTGACTAATGTGACGGCATCTGGAAATGCTAAACGGGGGCCAGTGCAGGGGGCAGGCGCCGTGTGCACAAAGGGGACGGAGGGCCAGGGGGGCTCTGGGGGCAGACGCCGTGGAGATGCGCCGCGGCCGTGCCCAGCTGCGTGGGCGCTCTTGGCGGTGGGCATGTCACTTTTAAGCACCCAATTAATTGACTTGACAGGGGGCGAGCTTCCTTCTTCCCGAGAGCTCCTGCTGCGGACCGGGGCTCTCATTGTGTGAAATATTAATCGCGGATCGAAATTGGGGACCTGAAATTATGGTTTAATGATCGCTGATCAAACACATATCGCAAATAAAAGAAATTAGCAGGGGAGGCGTGAGGGTGCGGATTTTGGGCTCCGCATTTTCTCCCCTGCCTAACTCGGCACTTTTCCTGCGCGTCTGAACTCTGCCTTTCAAGTGTGCCTGCGGTTGCTATAGTGATGGCATAATTTTGTAATGGTCTAAAAATGACACTGGCGTAGATACTGACAGATAGGAATTAATTCACTAACAAGTAATTATGTAGCGAAATGTTGACTGCCAGGCAGAAGGTGCGCGGTGACACCTCCTCTGTTTTCCGGGGATGGCAGCAACATTAGCGTTGGTCATTAGCGGCAGACATCTCGGAGCAGCGCTGGATACAGACTTATATGCACAGCGATTTAGTTACCTGTGTGACAGCCTTGTTCAGGACACCAGAAACAGCTGTCCCAGCCTGTATGAGCCAAAATAATTAGGCCTGTCATCTTCTCGCTCTGATTTCCCCTTCAACCTGCTCCACAAAATGCAAATATTTTGCTTTCATTGTCACATTCACCTTGACATGGATATTGCTTTCGCGCATAACTGGAAGAGATGACTCAGAATTTGCATTGTTCATTCTAATAAATTTGCTTCCCCTCTACTGCATGGCAGGGCCCATCAGATAAAGTCTCCCGGAGTGTCATCAATCACCAGTCTTGACAGACGGCTTTTGCCTTCATTTGTTACATACGAGAACATGCTTAATTATTTGTCCTGTAATTAGTTGGGAAAATGTCAGGAGATGTCAACTCTCTGTTCGCCGTGGAAGGGCTCGGCTTGAAAGCCGGATGACTGAAGTGTCATTAATGCTGCCTAACTAGACGAGGATCAGCTGGGGGAGAAGTAGGAGCGCCTGAGAGAGTAATCAGGCAAGTCGCGGGCCGGGCCGGATCCTGTTAGCAAACTGCTGTGTTTCCCGTGCTCGCCTGCCCGGGAAAGCGCGGAGAGCGAACTGCAGACCAAGCAGACGGCATCGGTGCCGCTTCTGTCGCGGGCGCCTCGGAGCTGCCCCAGCCAGGCGTCCAGGCGTGCCCGGTGCGTGGCCGTGGGGGGCACCGGGTATTTAATTAAAGATGTCAAGTTCGTCTCGCAGCGCTCGGCAAAGGCGCCAAGGTGAAGGGCCCTGCGTTCGTCTGGCGTCGCGAGGAACAGAGACGTGAAATCAAAGTTGTCGTTCTGCTCATAGAGCCTTTTGTTAATAAGAGCAAATTGCCATTAATCACCCCTCGGCAACAAAACAGGCCACCACACGGCTGCGCGGAAAGACGCCCGGGGTGTGCAAACAGGCAGCTCCAGCATGACTGCCAGCCCTCGGCCGCGCTGCGAGGAAGCGCTCCTGGTTGACGTTGCCGGCCGGCTGGGAGGCCTGCGAGGTGTGGCCTGGCAGGTCCATCTCGGCTGCTGCACGAGGCGGACACTGCATTTTGCAATGGGCTCATCTGGGTTTTCACGGCGGTGCCACCAGCCCTGTGCACCTGCCCCGTGTGTGTGTGTGTGTGCACGCGCGCACAGTTGCATTTTGCAAATGATACCACTTTCCATTCACAGGTTCCACATCGCAGGCCTCTCCCGTTTTCCCTGCTGTCAAAACAATGTGTCCATGTGGGAGCTCTCTCTACCTAATGACGCCCCGCACTCGGGCCTTGAGAACAGTAGCGTCGTCGCGAGGCCCCTGAAGGAGGCATCAAGGCGAGGTGCTGCAGGTGCACCCTTCCAAGGCCCGCAGGTGTCGCTGAGCTAATTACCAGATCGCCAGACCGTCAGCGTCGGTGGCGGGAGGGAAGCTGCCGCAGCCCCGTGTGAGCAAGCTGCATTCCAGGCGCCGGCCAGCCCAACCCCAGCACCTCCAGACAGAGGCAAAGTGCTTTGCCCACAGGAGCGGAAGATTTATGTGGTCCCTCTCGGTGGACGAGACGTCAGGAGCAGGAGCTCGGATGTGTGATTCTGCCGTGCGAAGTGCAGCCAAGGGGCGAGGCGGGCGGCTGGAAGTGGGGCGAGCCTGGCTGCTGCTTCCTGGCCTTTCGCTCCTGATTTTCAGATTTCTGGGAAAGATGGAAACGTAGCCACAGTCACTTTGACGACGCGGCCTCTCCAAGCTCACTCCCACGTCGTCTGAGCTCCTAGGACCCGCCCGTGTCGTGTGCTATTATTAATTTCTCCAGGTGCCGGGAAGCGCTCTGTGTCCCCAGTGTGAAGACGTGGCGCTGTCTTTCCCTTAAGAGCGACGTCCAAGAGGCGTTTAGAGATCCTGGGAGCGTGGGCCCCGTGTTGAGAATCCTAGCAGTTAAGCACACGGAAGACCAGCATTGTCTTCCTAACACGCGGGTGGTGTGGCCTGAGCTGCTTCTGATGGATGCCACAGGAGGAGTTAACACACCTCTTTGTCCATTAAGTCCCTCCGTGCAGGTGGCCATGGGGCTGGCGTGGGAGGCACCGTGGTATTGCCCAGCACCCCTGCGTGGTATTGGGTGGCGGGAGCCAAGGACAGAGACCTGATTTGGGGCCGCATGGTTCCTCCGTCCCATTCCACCCAGGAGTCACCGGGGTCTCCCTGCAGACGGCAGAGACTGGTGAGCCCCCAACTCCGGCTCACAAAGTTGCTCTAACTTCTGGCAGGTTTAAACACCCTGGGACTAGCTTGGGGTCCACACCAGATAAAGCACGGGCGCCAAGGCCCCGGGGAGCAGCCCGATGGTGCCCAGTCGGGCACCCGCCCCTGCGCCAGCTCTCTGCCCAGGCGAGCCTCAGTGGGGTGGCACAGAGCGACGGCCTCCCGGTAGTCGCGACACCCCCTGCACACAGGGAAAGCCGCGCTCTGCTTGTTAGCAGGCAGCGCCGAGGACGCCTTTCCTCGGAGACTCCGGGGAACACTGGGCTCGCGCTGCTGGCAGCCACAGCCCGGCACAGCCAGCCGGCGACCACAGCACCGCGCCCGTCTGCCGTGCGGTGAGGCGGCCTGGGCTGGCTGTGTGCGGGCGGGCGTGCGTGCGTGCGTGCGGGCGGTCCACCCAGGAGGCTGCAGATCCACCTAGCGCCCTGCTGACCCCTCCCAGCTGCTGCCTGGGGTCCGGAGGCAGCTGTTCCACCAAGACGGATGTCTTCCCCGAGCACTTTGATGAAATAAATCGTAATCATTTGGACCTGGTGATTTTATTGGTGACAAAAAAAAAAAATCCAAAGGAGACCGCGCTCGTGGGTGGATTTGTTTACGTTTTGGGAGGTAGGGTGCAGCGGGACTGCGGCCGGGTGCCCACCTGCCCAGGCTGGCTGTTCTGTCTTTCTCCAGGTGGATGCCTCTCAGTGGTGCGTGGATCCTCCGCTCCTTTCCCGGGGGGCGCGGCGCGACCTTGGCTTTCCTCTGAGAAAGGGTAGGAAGCTGCAAACTGGCCGCGCTCCTCGGCCGCGTCCCAGCCACGCACGCACTGCACGGCAGTCTTTCTCTTGAGTGAAGGTATTTTGAGTGCGCACGAGCGGGATTCCTGCGAGCCGGCGCCTGCAGACGCGCGGGGGCGAGAGCCGTGCGCCCCAGGCCTGCGGGTTCCGGGGACACGGTGCATATTTTACACGGTGATTCATGCCGGGAAGGAGCGCTGGCTTGTACATTAACATATTTAAGCATACATAATAAATTGGGAATTCTTACAAATAGATAAGTCGGGCTTAATGGCATCATGGACAAATAACAATACAATGAGCTTGAGACAATGCCGGCAAGAGGAAGAAAAACAAAGATGTAAGGTTAGACAATATCTCACGCAGCTCCAGAAGGCTGCCAGTTGTGAGGGTGCCGGCACAATGGCACAACCTCTTAGAACGCTGTTAGGTCTTTATTCAGTAATACATTATCATGCATATTTCATAGCAAGGATTACTAAGACAGAATTGTGTGTCATTTTTGTTGTATGTCTTTATAATTACACCTTGAAGCCACAACTAGATTTTTTTCTCAACTACATATTCATGAAAAGCGGACTTGTAATTTGATAAAGGGACGCTGTGTTCTCGCCTCCATTCAAACGGCATCATGAAGCAGAATTAGAGTAGGCATCTGTGTTCCCCGGCATTAATCTCCTGCAGCACATTCCAGCTGCTGTGATGTGCGGCCGCGAGATAAGTCCCGGGCCGGCTGGAGCGGAGCCGGGCAGACAACTCTATTATTGGCTTCATAATTGCTTAATTAAACTTTTGTCACTAATCATTATGAGGGCAATAGAGCTGTTATTCTGGCTTCTGTTAAGCAAAAATCAATAAACTGTTGGAGTTAATTTCGCCGTATTTTTTGTCCTGCAAATGAAATTCATTGCTGCCGGTTAGTGATCTGTGTGGCTGGCGCCCGGCTGATATGAACAGCCATCACCATTTGAATTGAGGGTATTCAGTAGCACATGAATATGAACAAATGGCAAACATAAATCTTTTGCATGAAGTACACCTTCTATCCCTTTATTACAGAACAATTGACCCATCTAAAATGGATTCTAATGCCAGGAAAGCGTTTAGATTTAAATTACACCATGGTCTTCTGGATCTGAAAGATGGTGGCATAAAAAAGATTAATATGCTAATTATTTTTCTCCTTATTTTTTTCCTTCGACATCCATGGTGGGGTATTGTGAAGCGTGTAAATAAGATGACTGTTTGTCAAGAAATGGCTCTAAGGCACACTATATTCCATTGCAATTTAATTTGTTTATTCAAAACCTCACTCCAGATTTTAACCGTGTTTGCAATAACACTTTATTTTTCACATAATGTTTTCCTTTCACAAAGAATTCTTGGAATCAGTAAAGCATGTTTTTGTTTATTGAAATAGATTTAATGGTGTTATGAGTGATGATGTGCTTAACCGAGGCTGATTTATAAATTCCTGACAAACTTTTACTCTCCTCCCCTCTCCTCGGGCTCGTGGACCTGGTCCGGGCTGTGCTGTTTCTCCGTGGGTCTTCGGCACCGGGCAGGTGCCTGGGGCAGGTGGGCGGGCTGGGGGGAGCCTTGATGCTCGCACACTGGCCAGCCGGCCGCCAGGTTGCCCCGGGGGGCCACGCTTCCCACCCCTGACGTCCCTAAAATGAAAAATGAGAAAACAAAACCAGACAGACAGCAGCCCAGCTCCCTGGCTGCCTCGCCGGGCCGGGAGTGCACTTAGCTCCCCGGGAGGGTGGCCCGGCTGTGGACAGGAGGCTGTGCCAGCGCTGAGGAGCTGCAGCACCGGGAGGCCCGCCGCCCTGTGTCCCTGCCCCGCGGCCCCAGGGAGGCCTGAGCTCGCTCACACTCCTGGCAGGGTAGGCAGCCGGGCGGCCCTGGAGCAGCCCTGATCTGGAAAGTCGAGCCGGACTGCAGGGGCAGAGTCGCTCCTTCTTTGAAGACGAAGACGCAAGCTCCAGCGGCTGCATGAGGCCAAGAGACACAGAAAATTAAAATGCAGAGAAAATAAAAATTGCACAGAAAGTTAGAAGAGATCAAAAGTTAGAACCGGAAGACAGTGCTACCAAGTCCTTAGAGCCGGGCAGTTCTCAGCCTCCTCACGCTGTGGGTCTATCCTGATCGCTCTGCATCCCCTGGCCCTGGTGCCGGCTGTTGAGAGGTTCATGGCTCCACCGTCACCCACCGAGTTCGGGGCTCCTGATCTGATGCAAGGGGGTGCAGCCTTGCTTCAGGCCTGGGGGAGGGGACCGCTTCCGTGATGTCTGTCCCACGGCTGGACCGTAGTAGGTGCTCAGCTAACAGCGCACAGTGTGGCAGGACGGGTGAAGGGCCGGCCCGGGGCTCCCGGTCCCAGAGCAGGGCCGGGGGACAAGGCACACGTGCTGCCGAGTCTGCCGACGTCTCTGGTCTTACGGTCAAGTCCAGCTCCTGGAGTTCCAGGATTACTGTGGCCAAAAGGCGGCACAGAGAACCCGAGTGCCCGGTCCCCTCTCTTCTTTTGGCCTGAATTTGTTTATTTGCAGAACAATTTTAAATGATTCTTTCCCACCCTCTGAGGATCAACGTTTTCTGCGTGGAGACGGACGTTGTGCACACTATTAGCATGGTCTACGACGTTATGAAAATTGCTATTATTCATGGGGTCTCCGGAGCGGCGGGTGGGCGGCGGCCGCTGATACGTCCCTTCCCAAGTAGGCCGGCCCCTGTCGTCACGCAGGTGGGTCCTCCAGGACACTGCCTCCTGAGCCCCCCAACAACTGCCTTCGACCGAGGGAGAGGGGACGCGAAAACACACCCACGAGAGAATGGGCTCCCAGGAAATTCTACTTAAAAATCACACGTAGATTAAAGGAGGCACAGCCGTGCTCAATGGGATTTTAATTTTCATTATTGCATTCATTATATGATTTAAATGAGATTACAGGATAACATACAGCGCATCTTGCGATGAAATAACTATATTTTAAGAACCCTGCAAATCTTGCTTTTTAAAAAATGCAAACTATTCGTTTCAGCATGCATTATGGATGGAGCTTTAAAGCTATGCAAAGCTTGTATAAACACAGGTTTTCCTTCAAGCACCTCCAACACACAGAGCAGCCACCTCTTGGCTGGACCGGGCGTGGCGGGGGTGGAGGCTGAGGCGGGTGTTGGGCGGCTGCCACGTCCAGCCCGCTCGTGCCCCAGGGTCTCCCAGGCCGGTGGCCTCGGGGTCTCCTCCTGAGTCGGGGGCAGCACCCTCGCTGTCAGTGCTCAAGCGTGGTTCCAGTGGCCCTTTCTCGCTGGCTGTGTGCCGATGCTTGCAGGGGACGCGAACCCACTCGCCTCGTTTTTCTTTAGAGACGTTTAATGCCCCTTAGTCCAGGTGTTCAAATCCCTTGCAGGATTCGCCTCGCATGTCGGTGTGCAGCGCAGCCCGGGACAGATTAGTGTAACGATTTGGGCCCCAGCACGCGGACACCCGGGCCACCCAGGCACCCGCTGGCCAGGGGAGCCCGAGCCCCTGCAGCTGAAGGGTGATGGCCGCTGCTCCTGATGTCTCAGTGCGTGTCCACGGCCATCGCTTGGCCGTTTCCTGTACAGGTGTGCTCAGTGCTGGGCTGGGTCACGGTGCATCCAGTTGTACCCCCTTGGCCAACACTTACTACACTTTGAAGAGCCTCTCTTTCCTGTGGCATCGAGGCAGACAGAGACGTGGAAAGGGGAGAGAAGAGAGAGAGGCTGCAGCGCGTGTCTACGCAGGAGTGAGACAGGTGCCGCTCACGAGAAGACCTGGTCCAGACTGGTCTTGGCGATCACTGTAGTCTGGGTTTGGGGTTTTATTTTCGTTGATTTATTTTTACCGTGAAGTTGGTAAGCATCGTTCCTTCTTGGAGTTCCTACCTGCAGGAGGGGGTGGAGAGGAGGGCGCAGGACCCCACTCCCCAGCTCCCCTGTCCCAGGCAGGCTGCCGCGCTCAGCCTCCGCTCCCCCGTGCCCTAGGCGCCTTCCCCACGGGCCCTGGACACTGGCGGTCACTTCCTACTATCCCCGGGGGTTTCCCGAGGGTGCCCCGCTCCTCTGGGGCCGCGGCTCAGCCCCGCTGCCCTGCCCCTCAGCTGCCAGGGCCGCTGGCTTCTCACCTCTCCAGGAAACATCTGCTGTGTGCTTGTGCCCTGGCCGAGACAGCAGCCGCTGTTCCTTGTAGGTCAGGGAAAGCAGAAAGGACACAGTCACAGCCAATCAACCCCCACGGCAGATGGCCTCCGTCAACATTGTCAGGTGTGTCTGCGTGCAGTGTGTGCACAGGGCTCCTGCGTACGTGTGTGTCCGTATGCACACTTGTGGTGCACAGGGCTCCTGTGTACGTGTGTGTCCGTATGCACACATGTGGTGCACAGGGCTCCTGTGTACGTGTGTGTCGTATGCACATGTATGTGCGTATAGGGTTCTGCTGTGTCTGTGTGCATGCGATGTCTGCATGCAATGTGTGCAAGGGTTCCCATGTATGCGTGTCCATATGTACATGTATGGTGCACAGGGTCCCCATGTATGTGTGTTCATATGCAATGCGTGTACATGCCATGCCTATATACAGTGGGTGCACAGAGTTCTGTGTGTGCATGCACACGTGTGTACATTGTGTGTGCATGTGTGTGCGTGTGCCTGCTCACACCTTCTGTGTTTCTGACCAGGGAAGGAGCGTAGCTTGCCCTCACCTGTAGCCCACCTACACCTAGCGCCCAGAATGGCTTACGGCTTGTGCGGAGGAGAGTCAGGTTATCTGCAGAGTGTGTGAGCAGGCGAGCATACGCGCCGTGTCCCGGTGTCCTTGTGGGCAGCAGGCCCTCGCGCTGGGTGCGGGCTCCTCGTTCACTGGACCGCTGCGAAGGCCACTGTGTGCAGTCCGGGGCTGCGTCCCGGAGCTGCCCGTCCGCGTCAGGCCTCCCGCTCGCTCTCGCCTAGGATGTGGTGACCGAATTGTTGTTCAGAGCAGGCTATCTGGCCGTGGTCCCTGGCGATTGTTCCCTGGATAACGGGCGTAGCTCAGGTGCGCCCGCATCTCAGCCACAGCTCCGTCCTGGCCAGGGGTGGGGGTGGGGGCTGCTCCCTGGTGCCACGCGCTCCTGTGTCCGTCCTGAGCGCACGGGCCTGGCCCCGTGGCCGATGCGATTCGCCACGGGAATTACGGACCTCTGCTTCCTCCCTCCCGCTGGCAAGTTGAGAGCTGTTTTCCTATTGACCGGATGATGTCAGAAACAAATACAAAGGTGAGCAAAGTGGCCTTTTCCGTGTTCTCAACCCAGGAGGAGCGTGGGGACAGGCTTCGAGGGGGGCGTGACCCGGGCCATCGCTCCTGGGCAGCCCCACTCCCGAGGCTCCCGGCCCGTCTCCCCCTGCCCCCCGCCTTCCTCCTCGGCCCTGGAGCTCCTGGCGGGCGGCCGGAAGGGGGTTCCACGCTGCCCTTTAACCGCACACAGACTTGACGCAGTTGTAGGACGAGATCAGCGCGAGCACAGAGCGGGGACGGGGCAATGTGGGTCCGTCTCCCTGGCCGTGGGGTGAAGTTTAAACAAAAGTGTCTCTTCCAGTTTGCAGAGCCGAACTGGAAAACCTTCCAGAAAACCCTTCTGAACTCCGGGCGAGACAGGAAATCCCGGGGCAGAGGCCAGGTTACCAGTGTGGTGGGTGACAGCCCGGGGGTGACTTCAGGGTCCCTTGGGAGTCCGGGGCTGGGCCGAGGGGGCCACCTGCTCCTTCCCTCCCGGCTCTCACACAGGCAGCCGCTGAGCCTGGGAAGCAAATCCACGCCCTCTCAGGCAGGCCTCTCTGGCAGCCCATTGATACCAGTGTTTATTCTCGCGAGCCCCTGAAGCGTGGCGAGCAGGAAAACCCGGCATCAACTGTGGAAACTTTAATTTTCATCTCATTAGGACTCATGCACCGAATACTAATTATCAAAGGTGAACTAAGAGAAAACGCCCGCTCCCCGCGGTCCAGCTCAACTCGCCCTGGCTGCGTCCATGGAGACAGCGCACACTCACGGAAGCGTGGGCAGTGACTAGCCGGGCTTTGCTTCCGTGCCAAACAGACCTGAGCCGGCCGGGCAGGCAGACGCCGGGTCCCAGGCCTTCCTGGGGGCCGTCACCGCGGCTCTTTTCTCGGAGCCCATTCCACCCGTTTTGTAGTCTTGCAGATCTCAAAGCCACGCTTCCGAGACAAACCCTCTCTCTCCCCAACGTGCCAGCAGGTGGTTTCAGACGACTGCGCAAGTCCGGCATCCGCGCTGTTCCCGGCGTGCACAAGGTGCGTCTGTGTCCCGGGCCTCTCTCCCGATGCTGAGGCCACTGAAGAGGGGCCGCTCAGCTGTCCTGGGTGCGCATCTCCATCTCTGGCTTTGGGGTGCTCGCTGATGAGGTCACAGAGCCCAGAGGTGGGGAGGGGAGCCGCTGACAGCCGAAGCCGCCTGGGCCGGCCGCGCCTCTCACTGCACAGCGCCCTCCGCCCTCCGCCGAGCCTCAGTACCGCCCCCACTGTTGCCAACAGCTCATCCTGTCCTGCCTGAACCGGAAACAAAAGATCAAAAGCCGACATACAATGTTAGTGAACAGGCCTCGGGAGCTCAGGCAGCTCTGTTTATTATTTTAGAAACTGAGCTGATTTCGCACCCACCCTGGACGGGCCGCGCCGTTGGTGTGACGGTCACCTCCAGACGTGGGAAGGCGCGCTGGGCTCACTCACACAGATCACTTAATGATAGTCGATGTCGCCCCCTAAGCTCCGCGGCTCCCCCTTAATTGCGGCTTTTTGACGTCTGTCTGCAGCCCTGGAGGACGGTGGTGCCCTTGGTCTCAGGGCGATTCAGGTGGCTCCCAAGTGCCCTCGGCCAGGCAGAAGGGTCCCATGGGCACGGCGTGCTCACGTCCGATTGGCACGCTTCCCGGCTGGCCCTCCCTGGTGGGCTCTTAGCTTCTTTCTCCTTTGCAAAGTTGCTTCCCTACTGCTCCCCATGGGGGACAGCGCTGTGGGAACCCTGGGAAGGGGCAGGGCCACCTGGTCACGCTGTGTGTGTGCATGCAGGTGTAGGCGCACCTGTGAGTGCATTCCCTGTGCACGTGTGTGCATACGTGTGCATGTGCACATGTGTGCTTGTGTTCATGTGCATATGTGTGCTTGTGTTCATGTGCATATGTGTGCATGCATGTGCATGCATCTGTGAGCATGTGCCCTGTGCATGTGTGTGAGACCCAACCTCAGTTTAAAAAAATACCTGTGCCAAGGTTATGGCACAGCTGGTAGAGCCAGCACCTGACATGCCCGCATCCCATATGGGCTCCTGTTTGAGTCCCGGCTGCTCCACTTCTGTGGAACATGGTCCAAGTGCTTGGGCCCCTGCACCCATGTGGGAGACCTGGGGGAGGCTCCTGGCTTTGGCCTGGCCCAGCTCTGGCTGTTGCAGCCATCTGGGGAGTGAACCAGGAGATGGAAGACCTCTCTCTCTCTCTGTCTCTCCCTCTCTCTGTGAAACTCTGCCTTTCAAATGAATAAAATACATTTTTATAAATAAATAAGTGGGGCTGGTGCTGTGACATACCAGGTAGAGCCACTGCCTGCAGTGCCAGCATCCCATATCAGCGGGCTCAAGTCCCAGCTGCTCCACTTCCGATCTAGCTTGGCTATGGCCTAGGAAAGCAGTGGAAGGTGACCCAAGTGCTTGGGCCTCTGCACCCATGTTGAAGACCCAGAAGAAGTTCCTGGCTCCTGGCTTCCGATCAGCTCAACTCCAGCTGTTGTGGCCATCTGGGGAGTGAACCAGCGGATGGAAGACCTCTCTTTGGCTCTGCCTCTAGCTCTGCCTTTCAAATAAATAAATCTTAAAATAAATAAATAAATAAATAAATAAGGCTGCTTGGTGCCCTGCACTGTGTAGAAACAAATCAGATGGAAAGACCAATAATTGCTCAAAATACACGTAGAAATGTGAAATTATTTTTCTCCAAGCAAATTCAGTCCCCCAACAAGTAGGGAGACTCATCGCTATTACTTAACATTGCCCTAAGTTTCGCAGGCTGATCGGAGCTCTGTCTGTATCTAACAGCCTTACTTTGGACATGATTGGAAGAGCCACATTTGTGTGAAGATGTGGCGCCCTGGATACCGAGTCCCACAGAGCATGGAGACAGCAATCAGATGGAGCCCTCACGTGCCAGGTGGGCACAGGCGACAGAGCTGCGGGACTCCCATGGGCACGGGCGACAGAGCCGCGGGACTCCCGTGGGCGCGGGCGACAGAGCCGCGGGACTCCCGTGGGCGCGGGCGACAGAGCCGCGGGACTCCCGTGGGCGCGGGCGACAGAGCCGCGGGACTCCCGTGGGCACGGGCGACAGAGCCGCGGGACTCCCAGGCGAGAGGAGACGCTGTTCTCAGCAGACTCAGGGCTTGAGGGCTCCGCCCATTCGGGAATTGTCTTCCTTAAAATTATCCACGTGAGCTGCCACAAATTGCCAACTTCTTGTTTTTTCTGACTCCTGAGCCACTCCCAGTGCCTCTCAGGCAGCTGGCAGCCAGCCCCGCCCCCACGCGCAGCGGCCCTGCGCTGGTCTGCTTGCTTGGCGCAGTACGTGGGGTGCCAGCGAGGGCCCCTTCCTGGTCCCTGGCTCACAAAGCTGAGGCAGAGGCCAGCAGGGGTTGTGGTCACACCTGCCTCATTCAGGGGCTTCCCCAAGCCCTCGTCCAGGGCAGAAGCTGGCGTGGGGGTGACAGCACCTGTGGTCCCTGCCCCCGACATCGCAGAGCCCGAGCTGAAGCCAAGGGCATCGTTAGCCCTGCAGGTGGACGCATGGCTGCTGCAGGGGCTCAGAGGATAAATGCTGAGGCCGATGAAACTGGCGGCCCCTGCACAGCTCCCAGGCTCGGGGCGGGACAGGGGGCTTACCGCCACGCACGCTGGCATTAATTACACCCGTGCTGAGGCTAGGTTTTGTCCTATTTCCTTTTGTCTTGCTGATGCCTGCCTGGGCTTCAGAGGGTCTTTAAGCCTGAACCCCTCTCCGTGGCGGAAGGCAGTGTTGAAAGACGGGATGAGATGGGTAGCGACGCTCCGCGGCTCGCCGGGCTCCAACTTCACGCCGGCTAACGACATGCGTAAAGCTGTCATCGTCGGCCAGGCCCAGCGGTGCCGAGTGTAGCGTGGGGGACTCACGCCCGTTTATTTAAAGACTAGAGCAACGTGAGGCCTGGCTTTCCTTGGTCATCCCAGGTAGCTGCTTTGGAATGCACGGCTCCCACCCCCGGGCTGTGCCCGCGCCGCTGAGTGCCACGTCCACGTACTTATTCGCTGTGTGTCAGACCCACTGCGGAGCCCACGCTCACCTTGAATCAGACTGCAGTGTTTCTGCTCATTTCTGAACCAGGGTGAGAAGGCCAAGCTGATGGCGGCACGGCCAGCAGCCCCTGTGCCCAGTGGCTCGTCCCGCCAGGCACCGACTAGCCTCCCTGACCACGGCTCCCGGAGAGTCAGGCTCTCCACGGACCCAGCCCGAGGCCCCTGTGAGCGTCTGGGGCCTTGTGGGAGTCTGCTCCTCCCTGCCTTCAGAGGTGAGCACGCTTACTCCACCGGCCCGGCCCGGGCACACTCTCCCCGCTCCCTGACCTCTCACGCCCACCCTCGTCCACTGCTTTCCCGCGACCCCCCTGCTGATCTGTCTGGCGCATTTCTGTGCTGTGCAAACATGGGGCGCTGCCATCCCAGGCACCTATTTATGCACTAATCAGTGGCGCGTTTCCCAGCGGCAGGTTTTTAGAACTTCATCTTCTGCTTTGCTGTCCTGGCCGTGTGCGTGTCCTGTGCGTGCCCCCGTGCCCGTGCGTGCCTGTCCCCAGCGCTGAGCCTCTGAGGACCTCGATGGCTTTTGTTAACTATCCTGGCTGTGGCCGCTTGACTTCCTCAAGGGCTCAGCGAGAATCCCCGGTGCCTAGATTTATTTCCCAGCGTGCGCTTCCCCAGAAAGGCCTGTGAAATTTGAGACGTGGGAAGGGCAGAGCTGCCCGCAGACCGGGCCCTGTGCGGCCCCCACGGTGGCCCTGAGCGCTCCGGCTCCCCCTGCGCGGCCAGCTCTGCATGCCCAGCACACAAAAGACCGCTCGGCTCCGTCCTGAGCCTGGGTGCTCACCGCACGAGCGCCGTGCCGCCCACTCTCAGCTGCTCCTCGTCCGCAGTAATTAGCCGGCGATGGCTGCTGCCTCTTGTGGCTTTGCCTGGGAGACATTTGACACGGCAGACATCAGAGGGCCTTTTCAGGGGGCTCTTAATTAACCACTTAGGTATCGGCCTTCACTCCCCCGCGTGGTGCTTTCCAAATGGTAGGGGTTGCACCGTGGATCTAAACACCGGGGAAGCACGCTATCAAAAGATCTTGTAAATGAAGGCTTGTGCAAATTATTTTTAATGATTCCCTCCTGGCACATCATTACGTTTGTAGTTACACACAGGCGCTTCCGAGAGGGCCCGTCTTCTGTGAGGTCAGCTGCAGGACCGCGGTAAGTAGCTGCACTCAGTAAATGCCTTATTAATTAGCGCCGTGATTGTACGTCGCTGAGAGCTCTGATGTACAGAGCTGGAATGGCAATTGTGTAGATTCGAAATAATAAGCCAGCTCAGGACTCCTTATGCAAATTGGCGTATTATAAAATCATTACCTACCTAAACACTGAGTTCTAATAAGAATTACAATGATGAATTTTATGATAATTGACACTCAAATTTTAATCTCTCGGATTTTTATCATTTTGGTGGTTAAAGTGTGTTTCTAATTAAATGTAGCTTCGACTGCAAAGGATCGTGGAGCAGTTCTGTGCTGCTCTCCCCGCACCCGCAGCTCGCTCCCTCGGGTGGCGGAAGACGCACGCGCTCAGCACCGGGCCCGGGATGCTCGGAACCCTGGTGCCGAGACCGCCGCTCCGTGAGGGGGATTCTGAGGACGCCGTGCGTATTGTCAGCAGGCAGACAAAGAGCGCGGTGGCACCCGCGAGTCCACGGCCGGGGCTCGGCTTCAGGACGGCCTCCGGCTGGGGTGGGCAGCCTGCCTCCTTCCGCGGGTCCGGCTCTGGCCACACGTCTGTGGTTGGCTAGGTCGGCCCCGTGGTCGAGTCTCACGCTGCCGGTATTGATTTGGGGATCCCTGGCCAATACTGGGGTTCCCCCGTGACCTTTCGCACTGCCTGCCTCTCCTGGCTGGTTCCTAACCAAACTCTCCCGGGCACGGACGGGAGGGAAAGCAGCCGGCGGATGGAGAATACGCCACGGAGCGAGCGCTCAGGACCGGGGACGCCGCTGAGTCCGGGACCCGACCGATTGAATCGCTCCCGTGTGGCGTTGGCAGCTGGTCTCTCCGCTTTTCGAGGACCGGCGCGAGTTGTGCATGGAAGACCCGTATTCTGTCTTCTATGATGCTGCGTTTGTCTCCAAGGACACAGGAGACCTGGCAGGGCGAAACGAACAGGTTGAGAGAGCTAAAAAATAAATTACTGGATTTTAAAAAACAAACTGAAAATGAGTTGGAGCCGTGCTCTGAAAGCCAGAGCCACGTCTGCCCGAGAGTGACGGACGCGCGGCCAAGGGTGGTCACTAGAGCTCCCGGCACCGCTCAATAAAGACACGCAGAGGGGGCCGAGCTCCCGTCAGCCCCGGGAGGCTCTGCCTGGAGCCGGAAGCACCGGTTCTGCCCCTGCCTCATTGGAGGCCTGAGCCCAGGGGACCAGAACCGCGGGACTGGGAAGGCCCGGGTGTCCCTGTCCCACATCCAGTGTGGCCGCCTGAGCACCCACGTGTGGCTCTGCCAGGGAGCGCCCACCCCGCCCCCAGTGTCAGTCTTCTTCTCCCAGCGGGACCCGAGCCCATGCTCCCCGCCCTGCACCTGCCGCACTGCCCGCCCGAGCCCTGTGGGGTCCACGCACACGGGACGGCACAGCTCCCTGCACGCCGCGTGCCGGGGCTGCGCCTCCATCTGCGTCTGCAGGGGCGGTTTACAGGCCGCCTCGCTGCCCCTTCCATGGCCCTTGGCTCTCGGGGAGGCCCTGCGGGACCCAGCTCTGCCTCTCCCACTCCCCCTTACAGGTGCTGCCCACAGGGCGCTGCTCCCTCCCCGCGAGCCCTCAGTGGGCACACACAGCCCCCCGGGCTTCCTTGCCCACCAATTCTCCCGTCCTGCTCTCTGCACCCTCAGAGGCCCCTCACCTCCCAGCCACACCCTCTCACGGTGCACCCTCGGGGTGGGACTCTAAACCCCACCCCCCTCCTCCCAGCCTTGACCTTGAGCCTTGCCCCGCCCTCTCACCTGGCTCCGCCCACCCCCTGTGGTGGAGGCAGATGCTGTGAGATGGAGCAGGGTCTCCCCCAGCCATCCTCCCCCAGGTTCCCGGCCCTGTGGCTCTGTGTGGACATGGAAGCCCCCGGCCCGGACCCTGGGCCCCTTCTCCCTGCCCTGCAGCTCTGTCCCAGCGTGCAGGCCATTCTGCGGGCCTGAGGGTGTTGGCCGGGCCCTTGGTGGGTCCTGGTGAGGGTGACCGAGCTGCTCCTGCAGCGGTCTGTGCTGGGGCTGGGGCCGTCCCCGGGGTCCATCCCCGCTCTCCAGGCAGCCAGGTCCAGGTCCTGCCAATTCTAGGAGGACTAAGTGCCGGGTCCCTTAGAGTGAGCTCTGGGGGAGGTCGGAGCCCATCACGCGCTCGCCATCCCGGGTGCTGGGGAGGCGGGGGGCCGGCCTGGCAGCCCCGTCTCGGCTCACCCTGCATCGTGTGCGGGGTGGCACTGAGACCGCTGAGCCCGCGTTCGTCTGCCTTCGTGCCCCTGCCCGGCACAGCGGCCACGCCTGAAGCAGCAGCCGTGCTTTCTGAAAGTCCTGGAGGCCAGGCGCTGCGCTTCCGCCGGGCCCCTCCTGCCCGCCCCGGCTTCCGGACTGGCCGGCACGCCTGTGGTTCTCGGCTCCGTCACTCAGTCACGGGCAGACCACGGAATGAAGACACTGCAGCTCCCGGCTCCATGCAGCCAGGGGAGGTGGGTGGGCAGGGCTGGGACAGGGACTGGCAACCCGACAGGCTCCTTCTGCTGCCCCCACCCCCACCGCCTGCAGCCTGCAGGTCGGCAAACATGCAGGGGCCTCAGAGGTGATGTCTGCTCCTGCATGCAGCCCTGCACACTGACCTGAGTCACCTCCCACCATGCTCACCACACACCTGCCCTGCACACTCACCTCCCACCATGCTCACCGCACACCAGCCCTGCACACTCACCTCCCACCATGCTCACCACACACCTGCCCTGCACACTCACCTCCCACCATGCTCACCGCACACCAGCCCTGCACACTCACCTCCCACCATGCTCACTGCACACCAGCCCTGCACACTCACCTCCCACCATGCTCACCGCATACCAGCCCTGCACACTCACCTCCCACCGTGCTCACCGCACACCAGCCCTGCACACTGACCTGAGTCACCTCCCACCATGCTCACCACACACCTGCCCTGCACACTCACCTCCCACCGTGCTCACCGCACACCAGCCCTGCACACTGACCTGAGTCACCTCCCACCATGCTCACCACACACCTGCCCTGCACACTCACCTCCCACCGTGCTCACCGCACACCAGCCCTGCACACTCACCTCCCACCGTGCTCACCGCACACCAGCCCTGCACACTCACCTCCCACCATGCTCACCACACACCTGCCCTGCACACTCACCTCCCACCATGCTCACCGCACACCAGCCCTGCACACTCACCTCCCACCATGCTCACTGCACACCAGCCCTGCACACTCACCTCCCACCGTGCTCACCGCACACCAGCCCTGCACACTCACCTCCCACCGTGCTCACCGCACACCAGCCCTGCACACTCACCTCCCACCATGCTCACCGCACACCAGCCCTGCACACTGACCTGTGTCACCTCCCACCATGCTCACCGCACACCAGCCCTGCACACTGACCTGTGTCACCTCCCACCATGCTCACCGCATACCAGCCCTGCACACTCACCTCCCACCGTGCTCACCGCACACCAGCCCTGCACACTCACCTCCCACCATGCTCACCACACACCAGCCCTGCACACCCCGTCTCACCTCCCTCTGCGCTTGCTGGCTGTGAGTGGGACCGTGTCTGGGGCTCGTGTGCCGGTGCTGGGCTGGGCTGCTGGCTCCCTCTGCGTGCGAGTCCGGCTCTGCCTTCCCCTTCCCAGCTCGCTCCTGCCCTCACTCCCCTCTTTGTCTCCCTCCCTCGGGGCCGCTGTCCCCAGCTGCCCAGGCCTGGCCCTGCCTCCTCTCTGCTCCACCCCACGCTCTCCCCAGCTGCTCGCTTGGTGTTTCTGCTTCCGGAAGGCAGGCACAGCGGGCCCCTGGCGCGTCCTGGCTGAGGCGGGGTCTCGCGTGCTCACTGCTGTCCCCTCGGCAGGTG
The DNA here is from genome assembly GCA_949820135.1 of Sylvilagus floridanus. NCBI lineage: Eukaryota > Metazoa > Chordata > Mammalia > Lagomorpha > Leporidae > Sylvilagus > Sylvilagus floridanus. The sequence continues at coordinate 99,605,678 of OX463246.1, read as the reverse complement.
CAGGCGGCAGGGTGTGAGTGCGAATGTGAGTGCGAGTACAAATGGAGCCACGGACCGGAGCGCAAAGCAGAAACCAGCAGCGCACGCCACGCACGTGCACCGTCGCTGTGGTCTCTGAAGAACCACGTGCCCCACGCATCCTCCTTTCCCTCTGCTCAATCCCGCGTTTCCACTGACGGCAACGCTGAGCTCCCGGGTGACGCTGACACTTTTCTCACCCTGTTGGGCACCTGGATCGGCAGACGGGCCAAGCAGCAGCTGGTTTTGACAGGTGTCATGTGACAGCCACGAGATCCCGGCCGTCGGCTCTCAGCCAGACGAGCGCCTTCCTCCTCCGGGCCTGGGGCCGCCCTCCACCAGGGCCGCCATCGCCCCTCTTGGCCAACGCTCTGTGGGCCCCGAGTGGCAGCTCTTCCCCTCGTCCTATCTTCCCCTTCCTCTCCACGGTTCTTTTATCTCACACACACACAGTGATTGCATTTAAGCCCCGCGTGCACACCCTCCACTCTGGGGGTGAACACATCCCTCCCCCGCCCCTTCCTGCACGCGGGATGGACTCCCAGCCCACACGAGCGAGCTCCGTGTTTCTTGCCATGGCTGAAATGAGACTGATGGCCCGTCGTCCATCACTGGCCTGTCATACTTCCGCTCGTCGTCTGTGCAGCGGCAGGACACTTGGAGGGCGCGGGCAGACCCCGTGTAAGTTCCTGGCCAGCTGCCGCGGCGTCTGCCTGACGCCATCACTGGTTCTCACCGCGCACAGCCCCAGCACATCCTCAACCAGGCACAGCGCGAGCTGGCCGGCCCGCAGCGCCTAACCTCTCTAACGGGTGTTGCCCTGAGACGGAAGGGAAGCCGAGGGTGGGGGGGACTTAAGGACCTGCAGCAGGCGCCTGATCCCTGAGTGTCCTCCGAGCGCTGGGTTCAGGCTGGAGGGGGGCGGGGCGCTGGCCTCTGTGTTAGCATGGGGGCGTTTGTGTCAGACCCTCTGCCTGCAGCTCAGGGTCCACTCAGCTCTGCCCAACAGGGACACGCACGATACGATGTTTCAGCTTATTATTTTACTTCCAGGAGTCACAGTTTCAAGATCTTTAAACAAAATGCCCAGCGTGTAGTGTAGCGGGGAGACTGGAGCAGGCGAGCAGCCTGGGAGTGGGGCGGGGGGGGGGGCTGAAGCAGTGGGAAGCAGAGGAAGGGACACGGGGCGGCCTCACCGTGGGGCACCTGCTCTGTGGCTCCTAACCCAGTGCTGCAAGGAGGCCCTTAATCCCCCTTAATGACCTCTTCCCCTGGGCGGCCGCAGCCAGGGGGCCCAGCCCAGCAGATGTGTCTCACACAGCTTGAGGGGAGGGGAAAGAAGGCAGGAGATTGACGGCAACCCCTCCAAACGTGGACTACACGGAGAAGCACGCGTGCGCTTCTTTCTAAATGTAGCCGTCAGTTGCTGGACATGGCTCTGCTGGGCGTGGCAAGCGTGGGCTGGCAGTGAGGGTCCCTGCCTCTGCCGGGGGGGCCCTGTCCAGGCCCCGGGATCGGCCAGGGATGGACAGTGTCAGGCCTGGGGAGTCTCTGGGGCTTGTCTGCTGCGGTCCAGGATCGACTTTCTCAGGTTACCTGAGACGTTCCGGGGAGTCTGGAGGGGCATCCTTGTCCACGCGGGTCCCAGCGTCCTGCACACCCCCTCCCTGCCCCAGCCCAAGCCGCTCCTCAGAAGTCCTGCCCCAGGGCTGCAGCTGGGCGGCACTGGGTTAAGCCGCCACCCGCAGGCCAGTGTCCCACATGGACACCAGTTCCCACCCGCTGTGCTCCACTTCTGATCCAGCTCCCTGCTAATGGCCTGGAGCAGCAGCAGAAGATGGCCCAAGGGCTTGGATCCCTGAGCCAGGGGTCATGGAGAGACCCAGACGGAGCTCCAGGCTCTTGGCTTCAGCCTGGCCCAGGCCTGGTCGTTGTAGCCACCTGGGGTTGAAGCAGGAAATGGTGTCTCTGTGTGTCTCTCTATGTCTCTCTCTAACTCTGCCATTCAAATAAATAAAATACATAATTTTTAACAGATTTATTTATTTGAAATTCAGAGTCACAAAGAGAGAGAAGGAGAAGCAGAGAGAGAGAGAGAGAAAGAGAGAGAGAGAGAGAGAGAGAGAGGTCTCCCATCTGCTGGTTCACTCCCCAATTGGCCGCAACTGCTGGGGCTGTGCCGATCCGAAGCCAGGAGCCAGGAGCTTTTTCCAGGTCTCCCATGGGGTGCAGGGACCCAAGCACTTGGGCCATCCTCCACTGCTTTCCTAGGCCAGAGCAGAGAGCTGGATCAGAAGTGGAGCAGCTGGGACTGGAACCAGCGCCCATATGGGATGCTGGCACTTCAGCTGGAGGCTTTACCTGCTATGCCAGAGCGCCGGCCCCTAAAATACATCTTAAAACACTGAAAGGGGCTGGCGCCGCGGCTCAATAGGCTAATCCTCCGTCTGTGGCACCGGCACACCGGGTTCTAGTCCCGGTCGGGGCGCCGGATTCTGTCCCGGTTGCCCCTCTTCCAGTCCAGCTCTCTGCTGTGGCCCGGGAGTGCAGTGGAGGATGGCTCAAGTGCTTGGGCCCTTCACCCCATGGGAGACCAGGAGAAGCACCTGGCTCCTGGCTTTGGATCAGCGCAGCGCGCTGGCCACAGTGGCCACTGGAGGGTGAACCAACGGTAAAGGAAGACCTTTCTCCCTGTCTCTCTCTCTCACTGTCCACTCTGCCTGTCAAAAAATTAATTAATTAATTAATTTAAAAAACACTGAAAGGATTCCTGCTCAGCGTCACTGGGGGTGAGGTGACAGGTCACGCTGTTGAAGCATCACCCAGTCAAGTCCGTGTCATAACCGCCCTGCCCGTTCACACAAGCTCTGCCTCAGAGTGGCCCAGGGCTGCGAGCCGGCAGGTGCAGGGCCACGAGCCGGGTGGTGCAGGGCTGCGAGCCAGCAGGTGCAGCCCCGCTCTCCCTCCTCGGCTGTGGTTGGGTCCTTCGTTTCGTGGCGGGTCACTGTGGAGACGCTGGCTCTCTCCTCCTCTTTCTGTGACACTGTTTTGGACACCTCTCTGTAGATGATCTCACCGAGGCTCACTCATACTCAGAATGAACACCTGTTCCCTCGGTCTCCAGACTTCCGTTGGAATTCTGTCTGGTGAGGGTGCCCTGCTGGGTGTCTGATGATCTCAGCTGGGGCGGGGAGGGAGAGGAGTCAGCATGTAGCTGCACCTTGCTCCCCTGGGAGGGCGAGGGTGGGCTGGAGGTGGGTGGGGATCCAGGTCTCCACCTGGACCAGACGACCCGGAGGGGTGGGGCACCCCGACCCCGCGTCCCTGGATGGCCTTTCCGAAACAAGTTTGAGGGGCTCTGGCCAGGACCCTCTTGGGGGGCCCCTGGGGTTAAGGGGTGCCGTGACGGTGACGCGGTGGGCCATGCACCTGCTGTGCTCCCAGAGGGAGGCTGAGGAGAAGACTGGCCCAGTCTGGATGCCCTGGTGCCCAGGGGGAGGAGGTGAAGACAACAGGGGCCGTGACACAGGGCGAGTGTGCAGCCACCTCTCCTGCCCCTGCTGCTGTGGGGCAGCACTGGCAGTGGTGCCTGGTGAAGCCAAGGACACCCACGCAGCCGTGATGTGATCATGTCGCTATCATGGGGGAAGGGCAGAGCCATCCCCCCCCAGCCTCCTGGATTCTCCCGAGGGCCCCTTTTGAGGACCATTCTCCCCTACCCCCCACTATGGGATGAGAAAGGTAATGAGCCCCGTGCCCTCCGTGTCTCACAGAGAATCACTGGGCGTCGATGTCTCCCTGGACACCTGCCGTGGTCCCAGGCATCAGGACCATGGCCGCGCCATTCCTCCTCCTGGGCTGTGGGCTCTCAAGTCCCCTCTCCTTCCCTCCGCACCTGGAGCATCTCAGGAGCCTTGCTTCCTGCGAGCCGCCCTTCGTCCGGGAGGCTGCCTCCCCCTGGGTCACGGCCACGTCCAGGGCAGCTCACAGCCGACAGTGGCCACTGCGGGAGGAGAGGCTGGACCCCTGGCCTGTAGGAGGGACATGGCTGAGGCTCATCCAGCTCTGCACACTCCCAGGGCATCTCTAGGTCCACTTCCTGCAGCCGCACCACGTGCTGGGGTCTCCCCGTCCACCCCGCTCCTCTCCCAGGAGCCTCCTGCAACACAGCTCCTGCCTTTGAGTCCGAGCCCACTTCCCAGGCAAAGGGCACAGCGGGAAGGAAACCACATGGTCCTTGCCAGAGCTCTGCTCGTGCACCGGGCTGCGCCAGGAGCTTCAGCACAGGTGATCCGTTCCACGCTCTTACCGTGCCCGACGGAGGGTGATGCAAGCCACAGGCAGAAAGCCACAGGTGCAGAGAGCAGGCGGCCTCGTGCCGGCTCCCCGGCCAGCTGTGCTTCCGCCTGGGTCCTTGTTGCCCTGACCCCGTCGCGCACCTGGGCATCCTGCTGCAGGAATTCTCCGTGTGACCACATGGTCTGTCCCGCAGGGCTCCCCCGAGGACGGTCCCCTCTCAGCTGAAGCATCCATCCTTGAACCGCCTGCTCCACAGCCGAGGTCCAGGGCAGCTCCTCCCACACTGGGCGCGCCCAGAAGCACAGGAACTCACAGGTGAGCCGCATGGCCAAGCACCATGGGGCCCCAGCCAGCGCACGCACACCCTGGAGGGAGGGCTCCGAGCTCGGGGGGCTCCAGGGCCAGGTGCAGCGTGGGTGAGTGTGCAGAGCTGGATGAGCCTCAGCCATGTCCCTCCCCCCACCCACAGGTGCGCCTTCTCTCCAGCCTGTGTGGCTGCCGCCCGCACCCCAACCTCAGAAGAGCTCGAGGCGCAGGCACAGCCTGCTCGGTGCAATGGCAGCATCTCGGGGCTGTGGCTGCCCTCCCGTGCGCTTCCACACATCCTGCGCCAGCTCTGCCGCACCACAGCTCTGTCCCCCGGGCTACAGCCCTGGGTCCCTGCTGCTCACCCCTGCAGTCAAGTCCGCCTCTCTCGCCTCTCTCGTAGCTTTGCCGCTGGAGACTTAGAAATCACGACTCAGTGGCGGCCTCTGTTAATATCATTACAAATACGAGCCTCAAGGGTGCGGAGAGCAAATGGCGTCTCGGGAGCACCTGACCTGCAGGATGAGCGTGCGGCCAGCACCTGCACCCATCAGCCCTGCCCAGCACCGACAGAGGGAGGTTGGAATCACCGCCTCTGAGGAGGAACGCGTGCTGTCTCGTGCTGGTTTCGGCGGGTCCCCCAGATGGCAGAGGGAGCCCCAGGGAGCAGATCCCTCCCCCAGAGATTCCCCGGCTCTCAGCACGGGCGCTGGTGGCAGGTCTGGAACAGCCCAGTAGAGCGGGGCAGAGTACGGGCCAGGCTGCGAGCACAGGGCCCGGTGCCCAGAGTGCTCCGAGGCTGGCACTGGGGGGTGGGCCGTGCGACGTGCCGGCCGCATGAAGCCCGACCGGAAGGGCCGTTAGTGAAACCAAGTGTTGTGAATGATCTCGCCGACTCGGGACGTGTGGACGGCCAATTGAGGTAATTTAAATCTTTAAGGGAGATTTTGGTCCTTAATGACGTTGAACCGCTCTGTGTCCAGGTCCAGTGAATGGTTTTCGACCTTCTTCCGGCTGCACACAGAAGCATGCGAGCAGCAACTTCACAGGCAGGAAATCAAGCGAGAAGCTGCACCTGCTGAGTTGTCTTCCCGCTGTCCTTGTGGCAGGTGGCCACGCGCAGGACCACGGCCAAGGGCTTCTGGGGAGTGGATTCCCGGGCCTGGGACCGGCAGGCACAGGAGTAGGTGGAGGACAGACACCTGCCAGGGGCCCTGCTCCTGGGCAAGTGCAGCCCAGGAAGACGTCTGGGAGGAGGGGGCCTTCCTCAGGGTCCTGGAGGGTGCACATCACTGACGTGAACCCAGCGTTTTGGGGGGGATGATGAGACCCTCGCCTCTTCGGCCTCCCGCTGAAGCCTGCAGGGACTTCCTCCGACTTCCCACTACGAGAGGAACAGGTGCTCCACGGCTGTCAGGCGCGGCAGCTGAGTTCTCCGGATTGAAAGGAAACGCAGGTTCCCAGCCATGCAACGTTTGCGAGGAAAGGGATACTGGCCGTGCAGAAGCTCAAAGCCCCGATGTGAGGGTCCCGGCAGGTCTGCGGAAAGCCATGGGGTGGCCAGGACCCCTGTGCTGGTGGCCACGGAGCTGCAGCGCTCCCGGGGACAGGACGTCCTGGAGGCCGCCTGCGTGAGCGGCAGAGCCCGCCTGCCCATGTGTGGCGCTCACGGTGGACAGGAAGCACTGGCTGCGCTGGGTGGGGGTGGGGGGCGGGGGGACAGCCCAGAGCTCCTGCACCTGTCGGTGTGGACTCCAGGGTGGCCGTGTGATGGAGGAGTGGGCTCGCCCCCTGCCCTAGTGTGTCCATTCCTGTCCCCACGGGGAGGGTCCAGAACGCGGTGAACCCCTGCCCGAGCAAGGGGCCTGCTCTGTGCCCTGGCCTGGCTGCCTCTTGGTGCCCCCCGAGACCCACGCGCAGGAAGCCGGGTTCCCGGGGGCTGGCTGGGTGGGAGGCAGGGCCTGGGGAGACCCCGCCATGGCTGCCCGTGGCTTTCTGGCTCCCCGTGTGGGAGGGGGCCCTCGCACGTCCTGCCACCTGTGGTTCTGCTGGTGCCACCCGCTGGGTCCCCACTGAGAGGGCCCTGCCCCTAGCGATGCCAGTGCTGCGGCCAGACCCACTTCTGTCCTTCCTGCCAAGTCTGCCCTGGGTACTTCATCACAGCCACGGAACCGGCCTGCACGGTACACGGCCTCAGACACGCCAGTCGTCAGGCCGGCTGCGAGCTGCACCGACACCCGTCCACCACTGCATCTTGGTGAACGTGCCATCCTGCACCAGCGCGCTTCCCCAGGGCACACCCCGTGAGACACACGTATGTGAGTGCATGCATGATTACGTATGACTGCTGTGTGTCGGTGTGCATGCATCACGGGGTGCACACACTGTAGGTGTGCACATGTGTGTCACATGCACTCTGGGCATGTGCATCTATGCACATTATTGGTGTGTGCATGTATGTGTATGTACGCTGCTGATATATGTCTGTGTGCGCATGTATGTTTGCATTATTGTGTGTGTGTGTGTGCACTGTGTGTGTGCCCAGCGTTCTGGAACCTGACAAGCAGTGGCCCAGTCACGCTGCCCTTGCGACCTCGAGTGTGAGGACCGCAGATCCGGGTGGTGGCCACGGAACGTGGGAACCAGGCTTGTGTTTTCGCACGCGCTGCTTTACGTAGAAAAGGCTGCAGAACAGCTGGCTCCATACGGCGCCAAGAACGAGCACCAGCTGTTTGCGTTCTCGTTGCCCTTCTGCCTTTAATACCACAGAGCTCCAGGGCAGCCATGGGCTTGGGCAGGGCCAGAACTCTGGTGGGTCCTGGGGGCCGTGTGCGTGCCGGGCGCACGGTCACAGTGAGGCTGGGTGAGTGGCACACGCTGGCACGCAGCACAAGCAGCCCCCTGCAGTGGTAGTCCAGGTTGGACCCTCCACTCAGCAGGTCCCAGGGGCACCTGCTGGGGGCCTGGCTCCCATTCAGTGTGTGGAGCAGAGGTGATGGGGACGTGTCCCTGCCACACTCACTGCTGGTGAGGTCCTGCCGCCAGGGAACCACGAGTCAGCTCAGCCCGAGGAGGTGAGCAGGTGGCCCTCACCCACCCCTGCACTTGATGCTCCCCCAGTGTGGCCCCCTCCACCACCCCTGTCACCCAAGGCCCCTCCCATGGCTCCCAAGCTTGCAGGAAAAGCCGCTGTGGTGGGGAGCACGGGAGGAGTGGTCCTCCAAAGCTGCAGGAGCAGGACTCCCGGGCTCCGGGGAGGCCAGTGCACCTGGATCCAGGTGTGGACAGTTGTGGGGAGCAGTCTCACGGCTCTCACAGGCCTGTGGGGGACTGTGAGTGAATGTCTGCCTGGGCCCACCGCGGCCACGAGCAGTGGGCTGGCAGAGCGGGTTGTGCCAGTGTTTGACGTGTTCACAGCTCCAGGGTGTACCTGGAAGGAGTGAGGACACTGTGACGCTGCCACAATGGAGCTTTGGCCTGGGCAGCCCACAGAGCCAGGGTGTGCGGCTCTGCTCCCCGAGGGGCACCCGGGAGGCCAGCAGGCACCAAGCCCGTGTAAGCAGGGCGGCGGGTGCGAGTCCTGGGCTTTGTCACAGGTGCGTTGGGAGCAGGAGGTTGAGTTGAGTCACTGGTGGAGCAGCAAGGGCTGCCTGCCCTGGCCGGGGTGTGGGCCCCGGGGTGGGGCTGAGCCTGGCGCAGAGTTAGCGCTCGTCTGCGGGCTTGACTGCCCCGGCTCGGCTCTGTGCCCGCGGACGGCGGTGGGCTTCTCTCAGGATCCCTGTGCGCTCTCAGCCGGCTTCCGGGGAAGGGCCGTGTTTCACCTGTCCAGACAGGCAGCGTGTGGACAGTGCACTGGTGGTTGACCCCGTGGCTGCCCGCCACTCCCACCTTTCCTGCAGGCTGGGTGCTGGAGGACAGGTCCCCGGGAGATCTCCACCCAGGACGGGATGGGACAAGGACCAGTGTGGGCGCTGGCGTAGGAGTTTCGGGGAGGAGTCTCTGCTCTTCCTAAGAGCCGGCCGCGGGAGGTTCGCCCTGGGCGTTTCGCTTCCTGTTTGGCAGCGGGGCCTGGCGGAGTGCAGGGCGCCCAGGGCGCAATGCCGTGACACGGCACCGCGGCGTTACATGACACCGATACAGAGAGTTTGTGCTGTTTCTGTCTGTACTTGGAAATTATGTCTGCTTAATCCATTCCATTATGCATTCAACTTCCCCAGCACATCAAAGCTGATAACGTTTTTTTTTTTTTATTTAACTTCGCTTGCTTAAAGTGATTTCCCTCCAGATCAAGATGCAGAGCACAAAATATTAATCAGTTTAAATAAATATCAAGACTGCCCAAATAATATGAATAATTGGCGGGGTAGCGCCGACTGCCCAGTTCGCAGCAGCTGGTCACGCTGGCACGCGGCGTCCTCTCGACAGTCTCTCAGATAATGACTTTGGCATCTGCCGCCGCGCGCCCGCCACTGCCCGCAGAATTTACAACTCACAAGTGGGAGACGGAGGCTCCGACAGAACTTTTTTATGCAAGGTCTTTGAAATTTATTAATGTAATGCAAACACAAGCCTTCCAACCCATTAAATTGTTGATGTTATGCGAACCCACTCTGGAACTGCAGATCCTCATTAACATTATTTGCATGTTAATCTGCATCTTTTTAATTAGTGATATTATTTATGCACATAATTTTCGCCTACTGGTGCCAAGGCTGAAGCGCATTAATTAATCTACTGAGATGCCAAACTGTTTATTTTCCCCCCGTACTTTTATTTGTTTACATGGTGTTTTGGATTCAGGGAAAATAAAAAAGAGCCCGAAGAATAAAAGCAGAGAGACAAGATTAACTAAAAGCTCTTTTTGTTTTCATAATCTAAATTGTAATATTAGCCAAATGTTGTGTTTCTTCCCTTAGAGATCGGTTATTCAGTTACATTACCTTGATGTATTATTAAAATTTATAATGGACTCTGGGGCCTTCTGTTAGTTCTCCCTTCATTTACAGAATATACTCAATGTTATTTTAATCTTCCTACAACGCTCCCATGCATAGGCAATGACGAGCCATCCCTTGCGGATGCCCGGCGCGCCTCCACTTTGCACAAGTGATAAACATTTAAATAAGCCTTTTCAGAAAAGAATAGCACGCAGAATCATTAACCCGCTGATGGACTTGACGGCTGCACACGGATTCACCTCTCCTCCAAACAGGTCAACTGCTAAGCGCGTTTGCCCGTGGGGGCTCAGGCCTTCTTGTTCCTGAAGTCGGAGTCCCGACCCAGGATCCCGTGCCTGCCTGCACACACACGCACGTCCTAAAAATGTGGAATCCCAACCGTCCGGCACTGCCTGTGCGAAGTGCGTGCGCTCTCAGAGCCAGGAAGAGACAGAGCGATGGGTGCCATGGGGCTGTGTAATGATCAGGGAGCTCGGAGCCAGCTCTCACTCCGAGGGAGCGGGAGGCAGGATTGCACGGCACTTCCCAGGGCCGCACAATCTCTGCTATTTGCAGGGGAGCGGAGAGGAGAGGGGATGCGCAGAGCAGGCGTGTGGGGGCACAAACAAGTGTTCGTGTTGTTAGCAGAGGGAATCGCGCTTTGCTTCCAGGAACGCGGAGCACTGCTCTCCACCCCGCTCATTCCACTGGAGAGCTGCTCCCCGCACCTCGTCCAGGGGACCGTGCCCTCCTGTCCGCCAGCGGCTAGCCCCTCTGCCCACCTGGAGTGAATCATCGCCACAGCCCCCTGGTTTAACAAGGCGTGGAGTCTATTGGGCGTGACGGGATCGGGGAGGGAGGCCAGACCCGGCTGCTCCTGGTCTGTGCTATTTGAACAGCAGGTACCTGAGAGCGGGGCTCCTTTTTCAGAGGTGTGCAGACATGGGCAGGCTCCGGGGTGACCGGAGGGTGAGAGGGGGAGATTGGGACACGGGGTCTTGGTCAACCTTTTCCAAGGGGACTGGGAAGAGGAGACCCCGGGACACACAAAGTGCCCGCCTTTGCTGTGAGGGGTGATCCTGGAACATGGTTATTTTTTCCCATTTGTTAGTCTTTACTTGGGGACTAATATGAAATGCTTTGGTAAAAGTTCAAGTGCAGAGCGTGGGAGCTGGGAGCAAACGCGCTTCTCTCTCCACCTGCAGGTCTTGGTGTTCTTGCTGTCAGAGTCGATGGACGTTCAGCTCCTGCCCGCGAGTGGGAGTAGGGACCGGGCAGCGTCTGCAGCCCCGCAGCTGGCCCCCCACCCCGTGGCACACAAAGGGCAGCTTTCAGGTGCGACTTGGCCCGTGTCGCCATTGTTTCGTGAGGCGCGCCCAGGGGGTGCAAGCCTGGAGCCCTGGGGGAGGCAGGGGCCCACGGGGACACACGCTCGTCAGGGACTGACCTCCGAGAGGAAGAACTGCATTTGTTTGTATTTTTCACTATATATATTTTTTGCATTTTCCAAATAATTGCAAGAGAAAAATCATCCAGAAAAGACAAGACAGATCAAGCAGCAGAGACGCATTTCCTGGTAATTCTGCAAATTGTTTGTAAAGTTATTACTAGTATGACATCAATTTTGCTGTACATGAGAACACGAGAAGACACAAAGAATATTCAGGTTAGACCAAGAATCCCCACGCCTGGAGCCGAGACGGGGAGGTGGGCCGCTTGGAGGCTCTGGCTGCTGTGGAGCCAGGCGAGTCCCCTGTGACGTCGGGTGCTGAGTGGAGCCAGGCGGGTCCTCCGTGACCTCGGGTACTGGGTGGAACCAGGTGGGTCCCCCGTGACCTTGGGTGCTGGGTGGAGCCAGGCAGGCCCCCCAGGGATGTCGGGTGCTGGGTGGAGCCAGGCAGGCCCCCCAGGGACGTCGGGTGCTGGCATCCAGGCTCCCTGCCGAGGGGGGGTCACACTCTGCTGCCGCAAGCTGCGAACGCGAAGCTGCAGGGTTGGGGGCTGTTCGGCTCAGGTCTTTCTTGTGGGTTATGCAGCTTGAAAGCCGGACCTCAAGACCTCAAGAAGATTAGGTTCAAGCGTCTCCTTGTAGAACTAGAACCTTCTAGAACTTCTCATCCAGGGAGGAACCATCAGCCCTGGAGTCGGAGGCTGCAGAGCCCAGCTTTGCACCCACAGTCTGCGGGCACCGGGCCCCTTGGGGTTTGGTCCGGAGCCCCGGCTGGGGCCCCATCGCCTGCTCTGCTTGCTTGCCTTGTGGTGACCAGAGGAGCTGCAGGTGGGCTCTCAGCTTCCCCCCCAGCGTCTGGTGGGGGAACTTATCTGGTGGGCGGCTTCGGGGCCACTGCAGGCGGTGTGGTGTGGGCACAGCGCTCGGGAACTCTTCTTCCACTGACACATTTGGGGTGACCTCCGGCTAATCACGTCCCGTTTGTACCCTGGGCTGCTTGTCTCGACCGGAACGAATTGGGTCTGCTGTCCTCTGCAGTAAGCGTAAGCTGTGTTCACACAGCTCTCTGGCACCCCCTTCTCTAAACCACCGGTGTCCCCCAATCCACCGTCCCCGCCCCGTCCTCAGGCCTACATAGCGTAGCCCTGCGGGACCTGAGTCCCCTGTATGAGGGCCCTGCGAGGTTCTTGCTAACTCAGCTCACCAATCACAGGGCAGCTGCGCTGAGAAGGCCCTCCCCTCCCTGGGCGGCTCCTGACTGGTCGCTGCTGTTTCTTGCTGCCCCGTCTTCGCTGGGGCACTGAGGATGGCGAGCTCCACCAGGGGCTCTGTCACGTGGGGCGTGTGTGCACAGTAGCCATAGAGCTCTGAGCTCGGGTAGCCAGTGGCACTTCAGCCCAGGGGCAGTGGGCAGAGGGCCCCTGGCTGCCCCGACAGCGGGTCAGGAGGCTCCTGCCAGCTTCCTGAGTCTGAGCTGGGCAGGGAGGATGTGGGGCACGTGGATTCCACCGCAGGGACATGTCAGAGCCCTGCCTGCAGCGTGGATGGCCCAGGCCACGCCCAGTCCACCTGTGACAGGTGCGCCGAGGCACAGGTGTGGAGAGGGCCTGGAGGACAGCGCTCCGTGGTCCACGTCCAGGCAGCTCCATTTCGTAGAGGTGGGTTCTTTGAAGCTGCTTCTTTGGGCACTGTCCACTGGGTTCCTGCTGTTTGTTCTGGGCTGGCCCCTGGGGCGGGGGACAGACACACAGGTCCGCGTCCTCCAGAAACGGCTTCTGAGACCGAAGATGTCAGAGAGTCTGTGCCTGCGGTCCCTTTAGTAGGCAGCATCACACACACAAGGCAGCACTGAGCAACGCTGTGGACAGCGAGTCCATTGATGACCCCAGTCAAGGGCGCGTCTGTGTTCCCCGGGAGGGGGTGGGCGTCGCCTCGCTGCAGAAAGTGTTGCTGTCTCTCGGGCACCATCGACATTCCGCAAGCGTCTGAGAAGTCGTGGAAGAAAGCCGCCTCTGCCGTGGTGGCCACAGATGTCCCCGCTCCATGATGGATGCCACCGGCCCCTGTGTGACAAGCACACTCGGGTGAGGAGTGACATGGGCGCTGGGCGCGTTGGTTTACAGCCCGTTCAATTACACCCGGTCCCTAAAGCACTTCCATGGGGCTGTTCCCCAGAGCTGACCCTTCGTGTTTAATTTCATTTGCCTGTTAGTGCTTGGAGACTCTCCAGCAAAGCACTCCAGCAAATTCGATAAAGTTCATTCGACAATTAATATGGGCCCCGGTCACAATGGGAGACCAGGCCTCTCTGCGCGGCCCCGGGACTCGACTGGGAACAAATGCCCATCAGTGATTTAGGGAGCTCCAGCGGGAGTGAGTGGATGAAATAGGACATCACCTTAGCAAGCTTCCAGCGCGCGCTGAGTTATTACCAAAAATGCCAGCAGAAGGGTTTCCCGAAGCCTGGTGCGACGGAAGCCAGGCTGCGAAGCTGCAGCTCTGTGGTTCTGAGAGGTTACGGCATCGACTTTCCCTCTGCGCCCGTCACACCGGTTGAGTTAACGTCGGATTTTCCTGTAGGGTTTTTGGTGATTCTGGCTACCCTGCTAATACGCTTTCCTTATGATTCTAGGAGTGTTTCTTTTCAGAAATCGTCTTTCTTAGGAACAGGCTCTGTGTCTGATTTAGGAGAATCAAAGTTGCCTAGGTTAGGCGAAGCTGGAAGTTAGTGTTTAGGAAGTACAGAAGTAGCCACAGTTTCAAACATAAATAATCACACTCGCTGTTCAGTGTAGATACACTTGAACTCTGCACAGCACACATGAGAGCTCTTCAAAATGTTTATGCAAAAGCGGAATTACGAAGTGGGCTTAAGTGGAGGACGGCCCAGTGCTTGACCCTGCTCACCCGTGTGGGAGACCCGGAGGAAGTCCTGGCTCCTGGCTTCAGCCTGGCCCTGCACCGGCTGTTGTGGCCATCTGGGGAGTGAATCAGTGGGCAGAGAATCTCTCTGTCTCTCCCTCTCTCTCTGAGACTCTGACTTCCGAATAAGTAACTAAATCTTTAAAAAAAGATGAGCTTATTGTAGTGTAACGTCTATCTTTATTTCCACTGGCAGAGTTTTGTCGGCCGCTTCCTGCTCCCATGAGCCCATTCTCCCCGGCGACCACCGCCGTCTCGGAGGAGCCCTGTGCAGAAAGAAGAGTGAGCTCTCGACTCCGCTGTGTCCAGCTGATGCCGGTGGGGTCCGTTCATTAATAACGCAGTTCTGGCTGTCGAAAGCAATCAGCCTTTCCCTTCTCTCCTGCATGCTGCCGATCATAAATCACTCTGCAACAGGGCGTCGCCCGGCAGAGCCCGGCGCGCACGGTCAGGAGGCAGCGGGGAGGTTAGCATACGGAGAGCCGCACTTGGTGACCCAGGAAAATGGCCACCGTGTCTTCCGGCACCGAGGTCAGAGCTGCCCGGGAGCTCTCCTAGCCGCTGTCCCTGGTTGGCGAGAAGCCCTTACTGGAGTAGCGTCAGGCTGCCGCTCTGCCCAAGGTCTCAGCTGGGGCCTGCACCACTTGCAGAACGGCTGTCGTGATCAGTCCTCACCAGAAATCAGAGCTACAAAACAGACCCTAGCAGCACAAACACACGCTGATGCTGTCCCCAGACCCCTGCGATCCTGTTGCCTGCCGGTTGCAAGATTGCACTCTGCACATGAGGCTCACCGATGCCCCAGGGAGGGAGATGGTTGGTGGGTGGGTTCCACGGTAGCCACTGGGGCGTGGCCTGGGGGCAGAGCCAGCAAGGGGTGAGCTGAGGACCGCCCCGCCCCCTGCCTCCCTGCAGAGGATGGGCGGTCCTCCTCCTTGGAGATAGTGGGAAAGTGTGCTCCCTTCTGCATCCCCCCTGAAACAGGAATCCCTCCGACCTGCTCACCTCAAGGCTGCCCCTACCGCGACAGGCCAGCCGTTCAGCGTCCAGTTTGCTCAGTGAATCTCACATTTACGAAAAGGCAAATGGTAAGCAAGATGCTGAAACTTGTGGGTGAGTCCTGACTGCTCCACTTCTGCTCCAGTTGCCTGCTGATGCGCCTGGGAAGCAGTGGAAGATGGTCCAGCTACTAGGCTCCTGCACTCCAGGAGAGACGCAGATAGAGCTGGCTTCAGCCTGGGCCAGAAGCCGGAGCGCCATTTGGGTCTCCCATGGGAGTGACAGGGACCCAAGTACACCAGCTGCCATCCACTGCCCCTCCCGCACATTATCGGAAGCTGGATTTGAAGTGCAGAGCGGCCAGGACGGGAACCAGGCCCTCAGATACGGGATACCCGCGCCCTGAGTGGGGGCTGCAGCCGCTGCCCCACGGTGCCTGCCCCTTTTGCTTCCTCTGGTGATGGAGCGAGCAAGCCAGGGGAACCAAAAACACACAGCAAGCATTTACGTGAAGACGGGGGCTTGCCCATTCTGAGGGCTTCCCGTCAGCCCAAGGGCTAGAGCGTCGATTTCAGAATTGCAATCCACGCTGGGGCCGGGACCCTCCCAAAGGAGCTTTGGAGAGTTCTCGGGAAATTGAACTCTGGGTGACACCCTCCGGGACTGAATTAAGCAGCCCATGGACTCGACAAGGCTTTGTTTTAAAGTAATTACAAAAGGGTGTGATGCAACCCATAGGTAGAAGCCTACACATTTATTTTCTCTTAGATACAAGTTGCATCATGGAAGGTTTGGAAAATACAAGAGGAAGGAGCTGCAGTCATAGCGTCCTGTAATACAGTGGCCGGTGGAATTTCACCGTCCACTGTTCGTTCCTTTATTGCGTGCGTCTTGGGTTTCAGAGTTTTAAGAAAGGTCGTAATCTGGGAAGCACATTTTATAACTTGCTTTTCCTCGAATGGAAGTTCTTGCAATTATGCACACATCCTAAATACACTCTGAAATAGCAAAGACAATTATGGGGCCTTGTTTCCCGAGCAGGGCTTCAAGAGACTTTGAGGTAAAATGCTCTGCTTTTCGTTCATTTCTAGATCATTGATGACCTCAGGTTTCAGTTCTGAGCGGCAGGAGACGCGTTTGTGTGTGGGGGGTAGGGGGCTGTGCGTCACAGGCAGCCCCAGCTTCACTTTTTTTTTAAAGATTAGTTTATTTATTTGAAAGTCAGAGTTACACAGAGAGAAGGAGAGGCAGAGAGAGAGAGAGAGAGAGAGAGAGAGAGAGATCTTCCATCTGCTGGTTCACTCTCCAATTGGCCACAACGGCTGGAGCTGTGCTGATCCGAAGCCAGGAGCCAGGAGCTTCTTCCGAGTCTCCCATGTGGATGCAGGGGCCCAAGGACTTGGGCCATCTTCTACGGCTTCCCCAGGCCATAGCAGAGAGCTGGATCAGAAGTGGAGCAGCCCGGACTTGAACCGATGCCCATATGGGATGCAGGCACTGCAGGCGGTAGCTTTACCCGCTACACCAGGGCACGGCACGGCTTCACTCTCCCCACCACCATGCAGCCTGTTGGCTTTGTTCCTGGACAACGGTCAGGCATGGGACTGGCGTGGCGGTACCGGTCACTGAGCTGTAGTTCTACGGGACACGTGGATTTCTCTGTGTTGACCTGTGTTGAAAGTAGCAACGTCACTGATGCGCAAAATCGCTGTCCTGTGGGAGGTGCATGTCTGTGCACACCTGAGCTGTGATGGCTGCTGGACGCCGGTCGGAGGCCCAGCGACCACTGCGGTTTCCTAGGGTGCCGCGGGCCAGCCCCAGCCCCGTGCACGCTGCGCTGTGTCCGCGGTGATGTCACCGTCGCCACAGAGTGTCCCCTCGCGGCCATCAAATGCCCTCTCACTGAAGGCATTTTGTCCCAATTCCACACTAACTTTTGTTGCAGTTTTTCGTTTATCTTTGCCCATTTCTTTATTATTTTTACTTTTTGTGCTATTTGGTTCTAGATGGAAATTACGATTGAGTCTAACATTTCACTTTTCATCTTTGATAGACATTCAGCCTAATCTCATTCATGAAGACAACACGCGTGTTAGATCTCACGCTTGCTGGTTTTAGTTACTGTGACTTTTATGCTTTTCCAATTTCTCCACCCCAACCCCATTCCCTCCATATGCGTCTCCTCTGTGGTGTTCTCCAGTGTCCCCGTCAGTGTGACGTCCCTGTGTGTGAGTCAGTGTCACCATCAGTGTGACGTCCCTGTGTGTGAGTCAGTGTCACCACCAGTGTGACGTCCCCGTGTCTGCATCAGTGTCATTGTCAGTGTGACGTCCCTGTATCTGTGTCAGTGTCACTGTCAGTGTGATGTTCTCATGTCTGAGTCAGTGTCACTGTCAGTGTGACGTCCCCCTGTCTGTGTCAGTGTCACCACTAGTGTCACCTCCCGTGTCTGCGTCAGTGTCACCATCAGTGTGACGTCCCCGTGTCTGCATCAGTGTCACCACCAGTGTGATGTCCCTAAGTCAGTGTCATCATCAGTGTGACGTCCCCGTGTCTGCATCAGTGTCCCCGTCAGTGTGACGTCCCTGTGTGTGAGTCAGTGTCACTGTCAGTGTCACCTCCCGTGTCTGCGTCAGTGTCCCCGTCAGTGTGACGTCCCCGTGTGTGAGTCAGTGTCACTGTCAGTGTCACATCCCGTGTCTGAGTCAGTGTCACCGTCAGTGTGCCACACGAGACGCAGTGTCGCAGGCAGTGGCTTACCGCTCTGTGCCAGCACACTGGCCCACACATGGCCTCGTACAGAGCAGAAGTTTTAATGTTGAGAAGTCCAGTTTGTTTATTTAATGAATCAACCCATTGGTGTTGTATCTAAGAAGTCATTATATCACAGCTTAAATATTTAGATTTCCTCCTTTGTACTCTTTAGTGTTTCAGTGTTTCGAATTTTACTTCAGGTCTGTGACCCATGTTGAGTTGATTTTTGTGCAAGTGTAAAGTCTGAATCTAGAAGTTTTGGGGGCATGTGGATGTCAAATTGTCAGTACTATTTCCTGAAAAGATGATTTTTCTTTATTTTATTGCCTTTCAACTTCATCAAAGATAAATTGACCACTTTTATGTGAGTCTACTTGGGCTTCTATTCTGTCTGACTTACCTCATTTATTTGTTGGTCAATTCTTTCATCAACAACACGCAACCTTGGTAACTGTATCTTTACAGTAAGTCTTGAAGTTGAGTAAGGTCAACCCTCCAACTTTGTTCTTTATTTTAATATAATATTATGTTGGCTCTTCCAAGGCTTTTGTCTCTACATATAAACTTGAAAAATAAGTTTGTTGATATCCACAAAATATCTTTCTGAAATTTTTAAAATTAATATTAGCTTTAATCTAAGGATAAAGTTGAGAAATACTGATATGTTGATGTTATTGAGCCTTCCTATCCATGAACGTGGTATCTCTACAGTTATTTAATTTTATTATTTTTTAAAGATGTATTTATTTTACTTGAAAGTCACAGTCACACAGAGAGAGAAGGAGAGGCAGAGAGAGAGAGGTCTTCCATCTGCTGGTTCACTCCCCAGATGGCTGCAACAGCTGGAGCTGCACCAATCTGAAGCCAACAGCCAGGAGCTTCTTCCAGGTCTCCCACATGCATGCAGGGGCCCAAGGACTTGGGCCATCTTCTACTGTTTTCCCAGGCCATAGCAGAGAGCTGGATCAGAAGTGGAGCAGCCCGGACTTGAACCGGTGCCCATATGGGATGCAGGCACTGCAGGCGGTAGCTTTACCCACTACACCACAGCACTGGCCCCACATCTCTCCATTTATTTAATTCTTCTTTGATTTATTCCACTATAATTCTAAAGTTTTCTTTAGCATCTATTTTGCTAGATTTATATTTTTTATTTTATTTTGGTGGTTCTACAATAAATAGTACTCTGTTTTTTAAGTTCAAATTTCATTTTTTCATTGCTGGTCTATAGGATATGTATGACTTTTATGTATTAATCTTGTTTCCTGCAATCTTTCTATAATCACTTATTAGTTCTAAGACTTGCTTGATTATTTTGGATTTTATTGGAAAATTGTGTCTTCTGTGAAGACATACAATTTTATATTTCATTTCCCAATCTATAGCCATATATTTCCTTTTCTCTCTTGGTGCATTAGCCAGGCTTTTGAGTCTAGTGTTAGGGATGGTGAGAGGGCTCCTCCTTGCCTTGTCCTGACCTCGGTGGGAAACTTTGACTTTTCAACATTAAGAATGATGCTAGTTGCAGGTTTTATGTAGATATTCGTTTTCAGAATAAGCAAGTTCCACTTCTTCTCCACTTCTGCAGTTTTGATCATAAGCACGGTGTTTTGTGAAACACTTTCATTTTGTGTGTATGATATGATTTTACTTCTTTTCCTTCTTTAGCCTATTGATATAATGGTTTATATTAATTTATTTTTCAAACATTTAAAAAATTATGTTGATGGAGGAGAGAGGGGGGGTTTGTGTGTGTGTGTGTGTGAAGATTTATTTATTTATTTAAAAGTGAGAGTTACAGAGAGGGAGAGTGAGAGAGAGAGAGAGAGAGAGAGAGAGATTCTCCATCCACTGATGCACTCCCCAGATGGCTGCAATGGCCAGCACTGGGCCAGGCTGATGCCAGGAGCCAGGAGCTTCCTCCGGGTCTCCCACATGGGTGCAGGGGCCCAAGGACTTGGGCCATCTTCTGCTCCTTTTCCCCAGACATAGTAGGGAGCTGGATCCCAAGTGGAGCAGCCGGGACTGGAACCGGTGCCCACATGGGAAGCAGGTGGAGAGTGACCTGCTGCCCCACAAGGAGTTAGTGCACTTCATCTGCGAGATCGGATTCCCGGGAAAGCACCGGTCACGGGATTCCTTGGTTATTCCTTTAATGTCTGTGGGATCTGTAGGAATGTTCCATTTCTTTTATTTTCACGTGGCTTTATTGAGATGTGATTCACACACCTTGTAAGTCGTTAGTCAAAGTCTGCAGCTGAGGGATCTTCAGCACATTCACAGAGTGGTACAGCGGTCGCCACCACCTCGTGTGGAGCCTGGTGATTATCTCACAAATGGTGCTTAGCTGCCAGTCACTCTCTAACTCCTCCCAGTGCCAGGAATCACAAATTCCCCTGTCGTTTCTGATGTGTCCACCTCCATCTCTCTCTCTCTCTCTCTCTCTCTCTCTCATCTATCTGTCCATCATTTTATTATTTTTCTCGTTAGCTTGGCTACAGGTTTATTTGTTTCCTTATTGTTTCAAAGACCTGACTTGGTTTTATCCATCTTCCGTGTCAATTTCATTGATTTCTTCGCTAGTTCTTTTTATTTCTGCTGCTTGATTTGTACTTAATTTGCTTTTCTTTTTCTAGTTTCCTAAGGCAGAAGTTAGAGGATTGATTTTGGCGCTCTCTCATTTTCTGATGGGTACAATTGCATACATTGACCTCAAAAGCACGGCTTTTGCTGCATCCCACAAATTTCCATGAACTGTGTTTGTTTGTTTCCATTTGGTTCAAACCGTAGTCAGGTGTCTCCTGAAGTTTGTTGTTGGCCCTGGTGCTGTTTGCTGTGTGCTGCTGGGCAGTCTCCATATTTGGTGATTCCCACCGTCATCTTTTTTGCTACTTATGTGAAGTTTTGTTTCACTGCGGTCTGAGAGCAAACATTGTAAATTTCTAGTTCTTAAACTGTGTGGTGTTTTGTGGCCCAGAACATGGTCTAGCCTGGGGAAGCTGCACTCTGCTGCTGCCGGATGAGGGGGTCACAGGTGTCGGGTACACTTGATTGACAAGGCTGCCCACTGACCCGCCCATTTCCCAGAGAGGGATGCAGTCTCCAGCTGTGACCGTGTGCTCCGCTGTTTCTTCCCATGGTTCTGTCATTTTCCTCACACAGTTGGATGCTGTGTTGTCACACACACACATGTTCAAGGTTACTTTGTCTTTTTAGAGATGAGCCTCTTGTCGTTCTGGGATATACCTATTTTCCATGGTTTACAGGTCGCTGTGTCTAAAATGAACACAGCTGCTCCGTCTCCCTTTACTAGTGTCAGGATGGAATTACAGAGAGGGGGTGAGACAGAGAGAGAGAGGGAGAGAGAGAAGGGGAGAGAGATTTTCTATGCTGGTTCACCTCTTAGATGGCCCCATCACCAGGGCTGGGCAAGACTGAGGCCAGGAGCTGAGAGCTGCATTGGGTGTCCCATGTCGGGGCAGAGGTCTAGCACTTGGTCCATCCTCTGCTGCTTTCCCAGGCCATCAGCAAGGAGCTGGATCGGAAGTGGAGCAGCCGGGACTCGAACTGGCGCCCATGTGGGATGCCGGCGTTTCAGGCAGTGACTTCACCTGCTGTGCCACAGTGCCAGGCCGTCTGCCTTTTAGTCCACACATTTAGCTGAGCCATCAGACCAGCACGTGGGGTCTGACCAGCGTGGGGGGGGTGCAGGAGTCAGGGGCAGCAGCACCTGCTTGGGAATCTGAGCTGTCGTGTTCAGCCCCAGGGACTCTGTTGGGGAAGGCACAGGGGGCAAAAGAAGAGGACAGACTGTTCTGTGCGTGGGGAGGGGGTGGGGTGAGTTCTCAGGCTGACCAGGTCGGGGCAAGAGCAAGAAGCAGGCAGGACAGGGAGGGTGTCCCCAGCTCCAGAACAGCGGGGTGTGCCCTGTGCTGGGCTCAGCAGTCTGCGCCTGTGAGCCTGGGCTGCCTGTGTTTGTCTCGCTGTCCCCTCCGTCTGGGGCCCCGTCTTCCTGTGCACACTCCCTCGCAGGGATCCAAGAGGCAAGAAGCATGGTTGATTTCTCATTCTGTCCAGTTTTTTATTTGTTAGGACTGAGTGGTGCCATCCAGGCTCCTACCTGAGGAAGAAGACACCTCCAGTCTTCAGATGGTCGTCCATTAATTTATATACGTTCTCTGATATAATCAATTCCATTAATTCATTTTTCAAATAACAACCAACCTTGAATTTCTAGGATGAACCCTGTTTAGTCAAGAATTAGTAAGAGTTTTCGTGTATTTTTTGGAATGTCATAAAAATTGTTTAAAATATTAGCCAATATGTTCTTAAAAGGTTTTGGTCATCATTTCTTTGTTCTAATATATTTGTCAGACTGTGATATTAAGATGATTACAGCTTCATGCTCAATGAATTTGTGCATACAACATATTTGTTCTTTTCATGTTCTCTAGAGTTTCCCAGGGAAGCCACACAGACCTGGATTTCTTCTATGGGAAGATTTTTTAATACAAGTTCAACACCTTAGAAAGAGATAGGGATATTCACATTACCAAGTTATTCTTTTTTTAAAGATTTGCTTTTATTTATTTGAAAGTCAGAGTTACACACAGAGAGGAGAGGCAGAGAGAGAGAGAAAGGTCTTCCATGTGCCTGTTCACTTCCCAGTTGGCCACAACAGCCGGAGCTGTGCTGATCCACAGCCAGGAGCCAGGAGCTTCTTCCAGGTCTCCCACATGGGTGCAGGGGCCCAAGCACTTGGTCCATCTTCCACTGCTTTCGCAGACCATAGCAGAGAGCTGGATCAGAAATAGAGCAGCTGGGACTTGAACCTGCGCTCATATGGGATGCTGGCTCTGCAGGCGATGGCTTCACCCACCACACCACAGTGGCAGCCTCAGCCATTCCTTTTATAAGGTCTAGAAATAAAATTGTGCATCTTGGAGAGTCCTTCAGCATAGAGTCAGTTTCTCACCAGGAAGAGGATAGAGAAATAAGTCAAGCTTAGGATAGAGAAATGAGGGAGCCATTACTGACAATAGCAATATCAAAAGAAAACTTAGCAAACAATTTTAATTGTTAAATAACAACTTATGAAAACATTTACCTGAAGGTCCAATGCCTTCTATACATTTCAAGGCAAGAGTACATGTAGTTGGAAACATTGTTTAAATATATAACACAATGTAATTTGTTTGACCAACAACCCAAGTGTAAACATGTCAACAAATCTAAGACATTTGGTACAGAGATTTAGGTCACATGAACCAAAAAGGTATCTTTGATTAACTTAGCAGTTTACATTTATGAGCGATATTTTATCCATAAGCCAATTAAAGCAGAGCTCTCAATAAATTTTCCCATGTAGACATAGAATATGTGCACACGTGTAACATAACATACAACATAGAGCAATAGAGTGGCTTCAGTAATAATTTTCTAACATTTTTAGCTAGTTTTGCTATTACCATACCAATCAGGATTACTTTCTGTCCTTAGTAATCTGAATTAACCATGCTTTAGGTTGGAACCTGGCTTCATCTGTTTCCCAAAGTGTCCAGAGTATGGACACAATAGAACCTAAAAGGACACGTTTAAACACAGGACCAACAAGGTTTGAACTTCATGAGCAGGAAATCTGAGTTTTGAGGTTTGGAGACAACAAAACCGCGGCTGACAAAGGCTGTCAGTAGCCGCGTTTACAATGATGAGCTCACCGACCAGCAAGAATAGGCACCTGCTTATCCCACGCAGTATTTTTGGGAGCACCCATAGGATTTTATCATGCCGGATAACAACAAAAGGTCACCAGACCGTTTAGCTGTCGACACCTGTATCAGTGGCACGTTGTGTGAATCCAGAGAAGAAGCTGGTGCCGCCGGCCACGGGACGGGCGTGGACGGGGTGCCTTGTGTGACCTCGCCTGGGTTTGCCCCGCCCCCGCCGCAGGGCTTCACTACATTCGCCCACACAACCAGGCCGTGGCAAGGCCACACCAAGCGTTCACGGTGGACCCCGTTGTTGGCTACAACATCAAGTGCAGAGACCTCCAGGCTGTGCTGCCGACAGCGGTCACGCGGACGCTCCTGGAAGACAGACAGGAAGGCGGGAATGCCACGTTCTGTCCCTGCTGGCCCTGGGCTGGACAGTCTCTCACCTGCCCTGGCTTCCATGCCTTCGTCCCGGAAACTGAGGCCAGGCGCAGACTGGTCGCCGCCATCCCCCCAGCTGGGAAGAACGCAGGCCTTGGGCCCAGCCTGGCCGTGCGGGCGACTGCAGCACCCAGGCAGGGGGAATGGGGAGGGGCTTTATGTCCACAACAGCTCCCTGGAGGAGTCGCTGAAACACAGCATTGAGTACTGGGACTAAAACAAAAAAAACCTCGTGCCAGGATCAGTTGCAACCTGTGGGGGACAAAGCAGAATGGGGGGGCTCAGAGCCGCGAGCGTCAGCCTCACCCTGCGTTCTCTGTCTTTGTCAACAGTGAGGCCCCGGGCGGCAGCGGCAGAGCCTCCGGTGGCCTCTGGGGAGGCGGCGGGGGAGCCGGGGCCCGGGCCGTGGTGGGCTTTCCTGAGCCCGAGCCGTACCACGTGTGGTCTGGGAGGGCCACGTCCAGTCTCCCGAGAGGAGGCGCTGAGCGTCGCGGCTCGGCCCAGAGGTCCCATGGCACGCCGGGTCCTAAAGCCGGGCCCCAGGTGCAGGCGGACAGCGGGAAAGCTCTTGACCAAACCGTGCGTCCCCACAGCAGTCCACAGAGCCGGCGCCGCTGCCCTAACCCGGCTCAGTGATTTTATTTGCCAAGCGAATGCTGTGGATTCCACCCTAAACATAAGGGTTTTCACGAACCACCGTCAGACGGTCTTGACATTTCAGTTTGCAGGACGTCGTTCTCTGCAGATCAGCACACGGACAAGATGACTGGCACAGAGGAGCAATGCGATGTGTGGGTGTGGAGTCAAGCTGTTTATTAAGTAGCAGAGGCTTAGAACCGGGGCGGGCACAGCTTCCGCCCAGGGGTAACAGTCTCCCGGGGAGACCGCCCCGGGGAACGCGGGGTGCGGTGCACACAGCAGGGGGCTCGCTCAGGTTTTTAGGTCCCTTGTCATTTGCAGTTTGTCAAAAGCCTTTGTAACCCACCGTCACAGCAGAGCACCCGGACGGGGCGGGGGGAGGACTCTAGGCTGTAGCGAGCGAATCTCTATGTTCCCTTCAAAATCCATCGACTCGCAGTCCCTGCCCTCAGCCGTGCCATCCGTCCCAAGCAGTACCATGCAGCTGGGAAGTGCGTCCTGGAGGCTGTGGGGCTGCCAGGCCGCCCAGTGTCCGTCTGGGGCTCCCCATCACCCTGGGTCACCCAGAGCAGTGGCTCTCCCTGCATTCCTCAGATTTCTCGCCCAACTGGAGTTTAAATCCTTGGCTCATCACGCCGCACGTTGTACGTTGCACATTGCATGCTGGGTTTAGGTGGAGAATGGAGCGTGCTTTCCACCAGCCGATTACCGCAGAGCCAGCCTGGCTGTGACCGGAATCGACAAGCAGTGCAGGGGGGGGCCTCTGCCACACCCACGTCCGGGGACAACGTGCTCCTTTCTTCGCGAAGCCGCCCCACCTTCGAGTAACGGCCGCACGGACTGCTTCCCTCTGGTTTCTGTGTTTCCATACCAGGCTTGTCCCTCCTGTTTGCTTTCGGCTAATTGCCCCAAGGTCTAAGAAGTCAGTGATGATGGGTACTGAGCACCCGTGACCTCGGCCGAAGGAAATACCGCGTCACTCCAGAGCTGCGGGAGCTGCTCTGCTGGGCACGGACTCTGCTCCTGGGGCTGTCGTCCCGGGGCAGGGGTCAGCACTGGGCCCTTCAGAAAAGCCTGCCCGAGAGAGAGAGAGAGAGCGAGAGCAAGAGAGAGAGAGAGGGAGAGGAGCGAGCACCGCGGCACACTGGGCACACTGTCCTGTCCCCCTGCACAGCCGTCACGCTGACCGCTCTCCGAAAGCCATTCCAGGAAAATTCAACTTGGATGAGAAGTTTAATCCGGTTGTCTCCTGCTGCCCGGGGAGCACGCCCTCCACTTTCATCCACTGAGCTTCCTCCTCGGGCACGGGAGCCTCATAAGGGGAGAAGAGGGCGATGCTTCCCCAGAGTGTCTGCAGCCCAGCGTCGGAGCAGTGCCCGCTGGCCAGCGCTCGGCCGTGAACAGCCCCTGCCGAAGGGTCCCGCCTGCCCAGGCTCCTGAATGCTGTCCCTGGCGGCTCTCGCTTGGTCCCATCTCTGGGGCTGCACCCCCAGCCCCTCTGATCAGGCCGCCTGCTCCAGCATCGTCTCCACAGCTCCGTCTGCAGCTCGGGGTCTGTGGGACCCACCAGGCCCTTCCCTGCCATCTTTCTTCCTACCTTTGCCCATGCGCCCTGCAAAACACCTTCCTCGCCTTGCCCAGTTTCCTCTGCTCATCCAGGGAACCAGCGCAGCAGGCTAAGCCGCCGCCAGCCGGGGACACGGGCGTCCCCACTCAGAGGCGGAGAAGGCAAGAGAAGCAGGTGCAGAGGGTACCAGCATCTTTGCCACCCCCGCCCCCTGCCGGGGCCACACGCACAGATCCGGGAGACCCTGGGCCGGGGCACAGCAGAGGAGGGGGCAGTCACCTGGGGATGGCACAGAGAGCAGGTGGTAGAGGGGAACACACATGTGTGCAACCACCGGGGGTGGGGGGCGGGAACGGCGTGTCCCAGAGCAAGTTCACGGAGTCCCGCTGGCCCGCCCGCCACACCTGCTCACTACTCCGCCTCAGCTCCCATGAAGGCTGCCTGGGGGGCATCTAAGGAGCACTGGGCACCCCCAGGCCTGGACAGGTGCCAGTGTGGGCCTGGGTCTGAGGCTCTGCACGTGAGCTCTGGGGCCCACGGAACCTCTGATTCGGCGTCACCACAGCAGGAGTCAACCTGGACACAGCCTGGGGTCAGCGTGGGCCCCGGCGAGGCCACAGGGAGGCCGGAAGCCCCCACAGGACAGAGACAAGGCTGAGGGCAGAATGCACCCAGGCCCCATGGGGAAGCTCCCCTGTGACACGCGTGGGCATTCCCATCACCGGGACCCGGGTGATGCGAGTGCCTCAGAGCCGTTGGAGTCCTACCCCGGCCGTGAGTGTCATGACATTTGCAAATAGGGTTTGTGTGTGTGAGGGACAGGGGTGCAGTGGGGGCCTGAGGGGACGAGGGCCTGAATCCCACGGATCTGCTGTCCCCCAGGCAGTCCTCGTGCCTCCCAACGTCTTCACACAAGCCCATTTTCCCCTGCGTCGGACTGTAGCTGCTGGGCTGAACTCGTAGGAGTTCCGAGACATTGAAGTTGTGAGGGAAGAGGAGGAGGTAGGAGAGTCTGAGGGGCAGGACGCCCCAGGTGGGGGACACACATATGGCCCTGGGCTGGGCGGGGCTGGTGCATGGCAGGGCAGGGCGGGGCAGGGCTGGGCAGGGCTGCGTGGGGCTGGGCTGGTGCAGGGGGGGCTGGGTGGAGCTAGGGCTAGATGGGGCTGGGCAGGGCTGGTTCTGGGCTGGGCAGGGCTGGTTCTGGGCTGGGGCAGGGCTGGGCAGGGCTGGGTGGGCTGGACAGAACTGGGCAGGTCTGTGGCCCTGAGGCCACTGTGCCTCAGCCAGGGACCCCGCGCTGCAGGCTCAGTGGGCGAGGGCGCTGGGGGCCGGGGCTGTGCCCCTGTGGTGTGCGTTGGCTTCCGTTTCCTGCCGGCTGCCGCTCACCGTGCGGTTGGCTGTCCTCGGGCGTCTGCACAGTTAGATGGTTCAGCGGACGGTCACCGAGGGCGCTCCCAGAACCGTGGGCGAGGCGTCGCTCGGACTTGATTTACTCTTGGGGGGAGAATCATCTTAATGAGGGATTTTCCCTCAGTTCACTTCGCGAAGGAGGGTTCCATTTAGTCCGTTTTTATCTCTTTGTGGCCCAGAGAGGCACCGCGCCTGGCCTCGGAGACGGGCGACGCGGCGAACTCTGGAAGGAATCAGGAAGCGGGAACGCGGGCTCTGAAAGGTCTCTGAAGACACTTAACCCCTCCTCTGATTGAGCTCATGTTTGCAGTCCTCTTTGTCTAAAATATCTCAGGATTCCACCTCCACTGCAAAAATAAATGATAAATTATTTATACATACCAATTATTTATTATTATTTATGCAAAGCTTGTCACATTATGCATGCATGAGGGGATTAAATCGCTGTTAACCACACTGCCTTTAGGGCCCTCACGTGACGGGCAGGAGGCACTCGGCAGCCCGGGCTGGGACCTGCCCATTGTTTGCCTACGTTGCGGCACAGATAAGAGGCAGGAAACGTGATATCAGACCTACATCAACCAGTGACGCTGATCCACCTGCTTCTAAATTATATTATCTTGGCATTAAAGAAGTCCGCCACCCAAGGAGACAGCGTCAGAGAGTGGTCGGGACTGTAATGCAGAGGAGAGAATGCCCATTAGGTTAACCTCGGAACTAAAAGCCGCAGACGAGCTCGGCTTAAAAAAAAACGTGCTTTTCCTAAGGCTATGCTTTTGTCACATAATAACGACGTATTACAATCAAGAAATGGAGATAAATCAGGAAAATACCATGATACTCTGGCTTTTCACGGTGCTTTCTGATAGCGTTCTGAATTTCAAGGCAAATTCACAGAAGGTATTTTTTCCCCAAATACTAATGCATATAAATGAAATTATTAGCAGCATTCATTTTTAATGGGAAACCTAATGGAGGGCCTGCAAAACGACAGGATCGTCCTTTGATCCTGGGAGGGAACGTTTTCCAGTTCCTAGGGCAAAAACCATGTGCAACGTGACCGCGCGGGCGCCGCCCGGGCTTGCGACTGGCAGCCGAGAGCGGTGCCGTGTTGGCTGAGCTCTGCCGCAAGTGGCCACGCGCTCCCTGTCTGCGGCTGGGGTCTGGGGTGGGGGTGGGGGGCCCCTCCATATCCGGTTCCTTTTCCCTTCATCAACACTGCCCCACGCTATATCACGGATGCACGCCGCTCACTCCCGAGCCTGAGCCGTGCGGGCCCGCTCTGTCCACGCTGGCATCCCGCACTGCTTGGTTGTCACCCAACACTCATCCCCTTGACAGCCGGGCTGTGTGGACGCTAGATTGGCCAGAGCCAGCGACCCCTGCCATTACAGCAGAGCTGGTTGTCCTATGCCACACAGTGGCATCCTAGCCGTGGTGACCTGTGCAGGTCCACGCTCCCACACTGCACCCGGGTGAGGGCAGGCTCCCGTCACCAGGCCGCAGCTTCTCAGCGGCTCTGCCTGGCTGGTGGCTTCCCCGTTGAGCCCCGTCTCTCCACCTCTGTCTGCAGACCATACTCTTCTAGACGACGCATGCTCTTTGTATCCGTGACAGATATATCGCAGGCCCTTTGTGGAGTCCCAGATTTGCACGCGTCACTCTGGGATATAATTCCTCTCATCAAATGCAGTGACGTCTGGAAATTTTGTGAGACCATCCAGGAGTCAACAGGGTCCCAAAGGGATGGATCAGGTCGCCAGCACCACCTCTCCCCTGGAGGTAAACGCCACTGCGTCCCGACACTCCCAGGGTGATGTTTCTTGTTGCAAGGTGGGGAAGACGTGGGATTTATTATTGTCATTTGTTTATTTGCAAGGCAGACATACACACAATCCCCTATCCTCTAGTTCACTCCCCAAATGCCTGCAACAGTGGGGGCTGAGCCAGGTGGAAGCCAGGAGCCCACAATTCAACCTGGATCCCCCACGTGGGTGGCAAAGACCCAACTACTGGAGCCGCTCTGCCGCCTCCCGGGGCGCACACCAGCAGGTCTCGGTCAGAAGCGGAGGAGCCACAGGTGGGCCAGGCGCCGGGACTGACTTAACCACTTTATTCTAAAATCAGCACCTTGGAGCCGGGACTTCAGGCCCAGGGGCAGTCGATAGCACGGGAGCACGGAGCAGCCCAGGGGGCGCCGACCTGGCCGGGCACTGGAATCGCCGGGGAGCTCTGCCACACACGGACGCCGAGCGCACGGCCCCAGCGGTTCTGGTTTCTGGGCTGGTCTGGTGCAGCCAGAGATGGCGGCTGGAGCCAGCAAAGACACCGTCTCAGAGAGCCTGGTTTGCTTTTCTTTCTGAACGTCCGCAGAGTTCTCTCTCCACTGGGGCAGCCAGCCTGTGCTCCGGGAGCGCGTCAGGGCCGGCAGGTGCGGACGGCACGGCTGTTGATGGACCAGGAGGGGGCCAGGCTCCTGGCTCCGGGGCAGTGCTGCCGGGAGCGTGAGGCTGCGGCTTCAGCCCCCGCTCAGCCATGGGACGCGCACCCCCGCAGCGTCTTCTGGTGAGATGTGGGCCACGCCAACACCAGCCTCCAGGGCCACGGCCACGTCCTGCCAGGGCTGCCCTCTGCCTCCCAGGCTTCGGCACTGCAGGTCTTGGGATCGAATGTGGCGGCCATGAAGAAGATCCCTGGCAATGCCGGTGTCAGGGTGAGGCCGGCGCCAAGGCCTGAGGCATCAGGGCCAGGCGGGAGCGCTGCAGGAGGGGACGCGCCTGGGGACCGCAGGGGGCACTGGGAGTGCTGCCCTTTTTGCCCGGTGCAGAGTCGGTGCTGTTGGGCCAAGTGCCTCCCAAACTGAGCCACTGACCACGGCCCTGAGCCACGCTGGGCCTCTGTCCCAGGACACCCACCTCCGGGGCCAGGGTACAAGGACACGGCCACCGGCGTTGACCTGGGCTGCCTGGGCCAGCTGGGGATGCCGTCCCTGCAGGCTGCCCCTTGGGCCGGTGTCTGGCCTGACCGCTCGGAGGCCAGGTCCTGCTCCACCCACACAGCCATGCCACAGGGCAGCTGCGGCCACCACTGCCACGTGTTCCTTCCTGTGCAGGAGACACGGCTTATAAAAGAGTGGCCTCCTGCGTGGCATCACACGGAATGGCCACGTGTTCAGGGGGACGAGGTGTGCTCCGAGTTTGTGTCTGTATTTGGAGGCTGAGCCATGCCCAGGCATCCCCACCACCGACGTCAGTGCAGGAAGCGACGGCCACAGCACAGCCCTGGGAGCTGAGCCAAGGGGGGCTGGGGCTCTGGGGTGCATGGATGTGGCGGGGCTCCGCAAGGGGCTTGCCTCCTGGCGCTGACACCCCAGTGCCCCCAGTGCCTGCAGCAGCGGCTCACACTCAGCACGCTGCCCCCACCCCGGTTCTGATCACACGAGCACCCACACCTGTGCTGCATGGCCGGTGCGCTTTCCTTTGCTCTGTGTCGTGTGCACGTCTGGGGACCTGGCCATGTGGAAGAGACGGCTTCTGGGATGAAGCAGGGCCTCCACACGCAGTCCAGGCTCCTGGAGCCACCCCTACCTGGCCCTCTGCCTTCTGGTCCCACAGGGCGGGAGCCAGGCCCCTGGGACGTCCCTGCAGCTTGGAGCGCACTGACCGACAGCATCCACAGAGTGCCTCTGCCCCCAGGAGCACCTGGCCTGCACCGGCCCCACGTGCCTGCTGACCGCCTGCTGACCACCTGCCGACCGCCTGCCGACCACCTGCCGACCACCTGCCGACCGCCTGCCGTCTCTGCCACTCGGCTCCCAGTGCTGCACCTGCCTGGTGTTTCAGGGGCCCGGAAGTCAACTTTGCTTCTTGAGCCGCTCTCTCATTCGTTCTGTGGCCCCACAGGACGTGCCACGGAGGATTAGAAAGCACACGCATACATGTCTACACGTGGGCACATCTGGTGCAGACACACGCATGTGTGCACGCCGGCCTCCCCGAGTTCTGCCCTGGGCTGCTCCCCCCGCCTGCCTGGTCACAGGACCTGCGTGGATCCTGCCGTGTGGGCTCCCACTGCTTCTCCCTGGGCTCCGGGTGCGGCAGGCACAATAGAGGCCACGCCTGGGCAGCCATTGTGGGGAGGCTGGAAGACCCTTAGCTCCAGATCTGTGTGCAGACCTGCCGGCTGAGCCCCCCGACTGGGCCTGGCGTCCCTGCTTTCAGAGCAGCAGGCGTGGGGCGTGGGGAGGCCAGTGGACGTGTGTGGCCAGCATGCCCTGGGCATGCCCAGCCAGGGCGGGAAGAGGCACGGAGGGGCCTCAGAGAGGTGGATAAGGGATGGACCCAGACCCACGCGTCGCCCAGGGTGGGCTGGGTGGCACTGCCCCGCCACTCTGCACGCGCGCCTGAACGAAGCTAACACGCTTTCCCCACACGAGACCCAGCCCTGATCCCTGGTCTAGGCCCTCGGAGGGGACAGCGGGCCATCAGGATAGAGGCCAGGCAGGAGCAGAGTCCCCGCACTCCTGAGTCCTCAGGGTGTAGTGTCCAGAGAAGGGAGGAGGGCACCACTGTGCCCTGTGTCCCAGGCTAGAGCCCATGGGTGCACGTGTGCATGTATGTGCAGGTGAGTCATTGTTCTCCAAGTCCCAGAGTAGGGCCCACTGCACGTGTGTGCATCTATGTGTATGTGTGTGTGATTGTCCCATGTCCCAGGCTAGAGCCTACGCGTGCCTGTGTGTGTGTGCATGTGTGTGTGTGTGTGATTGTCCCGTGTCCCAGGCTAGAGCCTACGCGTGCCTGTGTGTGTGTGTGTGTGTGTGTGTTTGTCCCGTGTCCCAGGCTAGAGCCTACGCGTGCCTGTGTGTGTGTGTGTGTGTGTGATTGTCCCGTGTCCCAGGCTAGAGCCTACGTGTGCCTGTGTGAATGTGTGTGTGTGTGATTGTCCCGTGTCCCAGGCTAGAGCCTGTGTGTGCCTGTCTGCATGTGTGTGTGTGATTGTCCCGTGTCCCAGGCTAGAGCCTACGCGTGCCTGTGTGTGTGTGTGTGTGTGTGATTGTCCTGTGTCCCAGGCTAGAGCCTGTGTGTGCCTGTCTGCATGTGTGTGTGTGATTGTCCCGTGTCCCAGGCTAGAGCCTGTGTGTGCCTCTGTGTGTGTGTGTGTGTGCATGTGTGTGTGTGATTGTCCCGTGTCCCAGGCTAGAGCCTGTGCGTGCCTGTGTGCATGTGTGTGTGTGTGATTGTCCCGTGTCCCAGGCTAGAGCCTGTGTGTGCCTGTGTACACGTGTGTGTGTGTGATTGTCCCGTGTCCCAGGCTAGAGCCTACGCGTGCCTGTGTGTGTGTGTGTGTGTGTGTGTTTGTCCCGTGTCCCAGGCTAGAGCCTACGCGTGCCTGTGTGTGTGTGTGTGTGTGTGTGTGATTGTCCCGTGTCCCAGGCTAGAGCCTACGTGTGCCTGTGTGAATGTGTGTGTGTGTGATTGTCCCGTGTCCCAGGCTAGAGCCTGTGTGTGCCTGTCTGCATGTGTGTGTGTGATTGTCCCGTGTCCCAGGCTAGAGCCTACGCGTGCCTCTGTGTGTGTGTGTGTGTGTGTGTGTGTGATTGTCCCGTGTCCCAGGCTAGAGCCTGTGCGTGCCTGTGTGCATGTGTGTGTGTGTGATTGTCCCGTGTCCCAGGCTAGAGCCTGTGTGTGCCTGTGTACACGTGTGTGTGTGTGATTGTCCTGTGTCCCAGGCTAGAGCCTGTGTGTGCCTGTCTGCATGTGTGTGTGTGATTGTCCCGTGTCCCAGGCTAGAGCCTGTGTGTGCCTCTGTGTGTGTGTGTGTGTGCATGTGTGTGTGTGATTGTCCCGTGTCCCAGGCTAGAGCCTGTGCGTGCCTGTGTGTGTGTGTGTGTGTGTGATTGTCCTGTGTCCCAGGCTAGAGCCTACGTGTGCCTGTGTGCATGTGTGTGTGTGTGATTGTCCCGTGTCCCAGGCTAGAGCCTGTGCGTGCCTGTGTGTGTGTGATTGTCCCGTGTCCCAGGCTAGAGCCTGTGCGTGCCTGTGTACACGTGTGTGTGTGTGTGTGATTGTCCTGTGTCCCAGGCTAGAGCCTACGTGTGCCTGTGTGCATGTGTGTGTGTGATTGTCCCGTGTCCCAGGCTAGAGCCTGTGCGTGCCTGTGTACACGTGTGTGTGTGCATGTGTGGGGCACAGAGCTCGGCACTGCTGCCAGCAGGAGCAGCTTGGGCTCCACTGCACACCGTGCACACAGGCTCATGTGCGTTCTGGGCCCCGTCAAGAAAGGACGGTCAGTGTGGGTGTCCTCCCAGCGTCCTGCAGGGGCTGGTGCCCATCCTGTCTGTCACTGTTTCTCTCCTAATCCCTGCTAACAAGGGTTTGTGTCCACACGGATAAGCCTGGCGATGCCCACTACCCAGCTAGGCATGCCGGGTGGGGCACGCTGCCCAGTCTTTGGTGATGAGGCTGCGAGAGCCACCCGGGTGTCCATGGGAGCCTGATGTGGGCTGCTCTGTCTTGAGGATCCATGTCCCACACCGTGCCTCGATGCCACTCTCTCCTCCTTTGTGGATTTGGCTTGTATGTAACCTGGGGGCTGCCACCCGCTGCTCGTGGTTTTCCACTGTGTGAGGCTCTCCCCTGGACGTCTCCTCCTCCCAGGGGACACTAGGGTCGCTGCAGAGCCGAGCACAGCCCAGGCCCGAAGCCCCTGCAGAAGCCGAAAAGGAGACCCGGAGTCACCGCGGCTTGTGTGGGACACAGACGAGTCCCCAGCTGGTGCCGGCCTCGCGTCCCGTCGGTCCGCAGGCCCCGGCGCCGTGTCCCGAGGCGCAGTGTCACCGTGCTGCACGGGCCAGCGGCCACCGTGGCCGCCCTTGCTGCAGCATCCGCAGGGGACTTGAGAAACTTGCAGGAAAGCGGGAGCAAAGCTGACTTTCTCTTGGCACAAACAGCTCACAGTCCACGCGTCGTTCCCTTCGTGATACCCAGAGTTCCCACCACGGTCGTGGAATTGTTGCTACACGTAAGTTCAACCTGGCAATGGAGAGGAGTAACCGGGGCGATCACGAGGGTCACGGCGTCAGAGAGCCGGGCTTCCCCTGTGCGGCTGCGCAGTCGCTCAGCAAACCTGCGGCAGGCGTATCGCTGCTGGTCTCTGCGCGCAAACCCAGCCCCAGGAGCCAGCGGCTGGGGGTTCCTTCCTGCAGGCCCGGCACTGGGGTCCCGCCTCCAGGGCTGTGGGCCTCCATCTCCTGCCTGTCAGGTGCAGGGACAGCACCCACCCCGTGTCCGCGTGTCCTCAGCCTCCTCTGCGGACTCCCAGCAGCTCTTGGCTGCACGTCTGGAAACCGCGGGGACGGGGCCACAGGGTGCGTGCAGGGGTGGGGCTGCAGGGCGCGTGCAGGGGTGGGGCCGGAGCGTGGAGCAGCCTGAGCACCCCTGGGCGGCACTTGCAGGGAAGCCCTACACCGGGGACCTAGGAGTCTCACAACAGGACGGTGCTGGGGGCCCCCCTGGCAGGGCCACGCCATCAGACTGAGTTCCCCCTCCTGGGGGCTTGCCCAGCCGTCATCACCTCCCAGTGCAGCCTGCCCTGGGCCCGCTGCGCCTCGGGAGGACACTGGATTCCTGGGAGGGGGGTAGCGCCTTCTCCCTTCCGTGCGAGCCCTGTGTTCCGTGAGAACAGGGTCGATTTTGTGTCTTCACTCACGGTCACCTCCCTGCCCACACGTGGTGGCCAGGGGACAGCCCCGCGCAGGCACCTGGCCAGGGTTTGCCAACTGAACACATGAGCTGCTCCCGTGTCAGAGCAGGGCAGCACTCAACGAGGCGGCTGCCGCAGGGGCTCGCACTCTGAGGTCTGTCGCCGGGTATGAGGCAGGCGCCACGCGGTCGCCTCTGTGCCGCCTTCCACGCCCTCTCCCTCTCCATGCCCTGCAGGTCTGCGAGGCCTTCGGAGCAGCTGCTGGTGCCCAGACGGCCACACGGCCGGAGGAAGCCCCCGGGATGCCCTGAGTGTGGGGCGAATGGGGCTCAGGGCTGCCAGCGCTCTGTTGGAGCAACGACCCCCTCCACGGCGCTGCAGCTACACGGCCTCCCCAGCACCGGCTGGAGGCCCAAATTGGAGGCGAGGTGTGCGAGGGGAGCAGGGAGCGCCTTCCCTGCCTCCTCCTCACAGCTTCACGGCCACAGCCCCTGGGGACTGCAGCTCCCTGGGGTCCTCACACAGGAACTCTTGTCTCTGTTGTGCAAATCAGTTCCGCATAGGACCCCGATGGGCCAGGCAACCCTCTGCAGGGCTATGGAGGCCATGGTGGAGCAGGTAGGGGTCTCCTCTGTGGCCTGGGTTTGCTTACACTGCACCCTTAAAGACCCCGAAGGCCAGCCCGGAGCAAGGCTGGAGAGGGGCCAGCAGTCCCAGGCCTGGGGGTCCGTCTACCCCGGGACTGGTGGCAGAGGGCCGGTGTCAGACCCCAAGTGCGGGGCCATCCACAGCGGAGTCGTGGCTCTACCCCTTCTCACCTCTGAGCTAGCACGGGGCTGGAGGATGAAGCTCTTCAACAGCAGGTGCAGCCGTGGCAGAAGGCGTGGCAAGTTCTGCAGCCCCACCCTCCCGCCTTGCTCCCATAGTGAGGAGACAAGGGGACAGCGACTCCACGCTGCCCTCGGGGAAGCTGGATGGACGGCAGTGGTGTCTGGCCCCAGGTGGAGAGGACACGCCCGGCTCACTGCCGCGGCCGGCCAGGCTGCCCTCCTTCCAGCCGCTTCTGGGACGCCACCCCGTGTGCACCGTTAAAGAAAAGCAAACACATTTCAAGATCAAAGCCTCTGTTTCATGTTCTTATCGGCACTGCTCACATTTTTGTAGAGAAACATGCAAATGTCAACATACTGCTTTCTGCGATGAAGACTCATACCTACCGCTCAGACGCACAGCTCTCTCCAGGGCTGGGGACAACTGGGGCACAGGACAGTGTTGCCAGGAGGGGTCAGATGAGGTGCTGTGTGCACCTGGGCCTGTGGGGAGGTGCAGGGGTGATGTGGCCCTTTGCACAGCTATGCCACGTGAGGACGGGCCTCCCTCTGCTCTGTGGGCAGCTGTGCCACGTGTGGATGGCTCCTCCCTCTGCTCCATGGACAGCTGTGCCACATGTGAATGGCTCCTCCCTCTGCTCCGTGGGCAGCTGTGCCACGTGTGAATGGCTCCTCCCTCTGCTCCATGGACAGCTGTGCCACGTGTGGATGGCTCCTCCCTCTGCTCCATGGACAGCTGAGCCACATGTGAATGGCTCCTCCCTCTGCTCCGTGGGCAGCTGTGCCATGTGTGAATGGCTCCTCCCTCTGCTTCGTGGACAGCTGTGCCACGTGTGGATGGCTCCTCCCTCTGCTCCGTGGACAGCTGCGCTATGTGTGGATGGCTCCTCCCTCTGCTCCATGGGCAGCTGTGCCACGTGTGGATGGCTCCTCTCTCTGCTCCGTGGACAGCTGTGCCACGTGTGGATGGCTCCTCCCTCTGCTTCATGGACAGCTGTGCCACGTGTGGACGGGTCTCCCTCTGCTCCGTGGGCAGCT
Source organism: Sylvilagus floridanus (assembly GCA_949820135.1). Lineage (NCBI taxonomy): Eukaryota > Metazoa > Chordata > Mammalia > Lagomorpha > Leporidae > Sylvilagus > Sylvilagus floridanus. The sequence continues at coordinate 99,568,653 of OX463246.1, read as the reverse complement.
GTGCCACGTGTGGATGGCTCCTCCCTCTGCTCCGTGGGCAGCTGTGCCACGTGAGGACGGGTCTCCCTCTGCTCCATGGGCACCATCTGTCCCCACTCTGCTGTCAGCCTGGTTGTGGGGAGCGAGGTTGACAGAGGTGCGGCTGTAGGAACTCCCTCCTTTCCTTGTCACCTGCGTGGCAATGGGTCCTCGTCCAGATGGACACGCTCTGTAAATCTGATGGCGCGTGCTGGCCCGAGCTGTCTGCCAGGCAACAGCGGCATCAGTCACTTCCTTCTGCAGGTGCTCGACGTGGACAAGACGCGTGCGAGACGGCCTTCCCAAGGGGCGAGGCTGCAGCCCACTCCCCCGGCCGGGTGCTGACGTGGGGCCAGGAGCCGCGCCCCCGCCGCCAGCGAGGGCAGGGCGGTGCCGACCTGCCTCTCAGCCTCCTCTCTTTCCCAGGCTTCCTGCTCACTCAAAAGACTCAAAGCAGCCAAGACGACACGGAACTGCGTGAGACTTCACACGGCAGCCCTGGGACAGAGGGACACCTCCCGTGGAGGCCATGCTTTCCCCAAGTTCCCCTCTCCTGAGTCTGCAGGACGAGCTCGGGACACCTCTGGCTTCTGTGCCTGTTCAGGGGGCGCAGTGCCACCCACAGCCAGAGCTGTCACCCCACAGCGACTGCGAGGCTGACTGGAGCTGGGTCTTCTCAGAGGCATCGCGTCCAAGTGAGGTCCGCCCAACACAACCGTGTCCTTCAGACAGGGGCGGGGTGGACGGGACACCACGGAGCCCTCGCTCACGGCTCAGTAGGTGCTGGCCCTGCCCACTGCTCCGTCTCACGCTCCCAGCCTCGACTGTGAGACCAGGCATTCCAGTTGCACAAGCCCCCGTGCTGGCAAACCCGGCCACCCACGCACAAAGCCCACGCGTGCACTTTATTTCGGGGCGGCAGGCACTCTGGCGTATCGTCAAACATCGTGCACTTTGCTGTCACCGAGGTGGAGCCATGCCCAGGATACCAGCCCCCAGCCCCGGGCCCCCACGAGAGGCTGCAACCTGCAGAGCAGGGTGGGCGCGAGGGCTTTCACAATGGGCTGCCTAGACTGAGCAAACGAGACAACGCCCCAAGGAACTTGAATTTCAGATAAAGAATGACTGTTTTAGTGTAGGCATGTCCCGTGCACCGCTGGCACTCGCTTGCACTCAGACATCATTTTTTAAAAAAGATTTATTTATTTATTTGAAAGTCAGAGTTACACAGAGAGAAGAGAAGCAGAGAGAGAGAGAGAGAGAGAGAGAGAGAGAGAGAGAGGTCTTCCATCTGATAGTTCATTCCCCAATTGGCTGCAATGGCCAGAGCTGCGCTGATCCAAAGCCAGGAGCCAGGAGCTTCTTCCAGGTCTCCCATGCAGGTGCAGGGGCCTAAGCTTTCTGGGTCATCTTCCACTGCTTTCCCAGGCCATGGCAGAGAGCTGGATCGGAAGTGGAGCAGCTGGGTCTTGAACCGGTACCCAGGGCGTTAACCCGCTGCACTACAGCGCCAGCCCCCAGACATCACTTTTTGATGAATCGGAAGCACACGTTTCTCTGGGTGTCCTGAGTTTTGTCCGTCTGGCCTCTGTGGGGTCTCCCAAGATCACATCTTCACGGCAGGGGGCACACAGTGGGTGCACGATAAGCGCACGGGAGCGTCTGTAAGAACAGGGCCAGCTCTCTTCCCCCAGGCAGACCGGCTCCGTGGGTTCTCATGACGGACTCAGCCTGCCGGCCTCGCGGGGCCCGGGCGGCGGCGGCTGTTGACACAGTTGGAGCCGTGTGTGCGCGGGCGCCCGCGCGGGGAGATAAATCACTACCCGGCCCGGTCTGCGCGGACGGCTTCTGCTGAGGCTGCAAGGCAAGGTCAGATTTATGACCTTGCTGGTTGAACTTGCTGGCCTGTCCCGGCTCCCCTCGGGGCCGTAACCAGACCTCCTCTGGCTGCCCCGGGCCTCTCGGAAGGCGCGGAGCACACCGAGCTTCGGAGCCTGGGCGGGAAAGACCTCACATTAGAACCTCTTTTCTGTCCACTTTCTGAAAAACCATTTTTTCTTTTTTGAAAAAGGAAAGCGGGCCCCTTAAAAATAAGGTCATGAAACCCACTGAGCATGGGTGTAATGGCTGCGGGGCCTCTGGGGCTGAGGCAGCTGGGATCTGGCTGTGCCGGGTGTTGCCACGGCTGGCGCCTGGCCCTGGTCGTTGTGCAGCCCTGCAGGACAGAGCGAGGCACACGGGAGTCCGTGACGCCCAGCGTGCACTCCTAACGGGAGATGACCCCTCCAGGGACCCAGTGAGGAGCCCTTGAGTGTAAGGCTGGCCGGTGTGGTGGCCACGTCCACAGCTGGGGTTGCGGGAGCCATGTTGGGGAGCAGGCGCTGAGCCCCGAGCCACAGCCCGGCTTCCAGAACGGATTCTCTCGGTGAGATCAAGCAGGCTGTGAGAGGCTCTGCTCTCCCAGGAGCTGATGCCCGGGGATGGGACAGGAGGCGTTCAGGGAGGTCTCTGGCCTGACACCTGTCAGCATCCGTGCAGACAGCTGAGCAATGGCGGAGAGGCGGGGCCCGGTGCCCACCCCTGCACCCCAGGGGCCCTCGTTCCTGGGAAGGAACCTCACCAGGCCCAACTCAGCCCTGCGGCTCCACACCCTCCACCGAACTCCAGGTCTGTGGAGCCACAGCTCACGTGCGCACCCGACGCCCAGAGCCACCTGCCACAGGCCCCAAAGGCCTCTGCTCCCCGGGGTGTAAACAAAAGCCCTTTCCCCATCTCTGCGTGTGTCATGGAGCCACGTGAGGCCACGCGTGTTTGAATTACCCTCTGCCATGCATACCCGCAAACCCCTCGCTGTCACTCAGAACACGGGCAGGACGGAAGCCCACACAGCCCCTGAGTGCAGCCGCTCCTGTTCCCGTCTCTGCCGCTGCAAATCTCGCCCTGGTGCAGCTCCCCCTGCCTCGGGGTCCTGGCTGGGCAGGAGCCTCGTGCCCCGGCACACCCATCTCCTGCAGCTGCGTCCACACTCCCCCTCTGACGCCCGGGATGAGGGCACCTGCCCAGGGATCCCTGGTCTGTGTCTCCACGTGTCCCTCACTTCCCAGCCTCGGCCTCCTGTGGCCACCACGCAATGTCCTGTGACCCAGACTGTGTCCCTGTTGCATGTGTGGCTCAGGCTGACACAGGTGTACACAGTGGGCAGTGCCCAGGCTGACACAGGTGTGGTGGGCAGTGCCCAGGCTGACACAGGTGTGGAGCAGTGGGCAGTACCCAGGTGACACAGGTGTACACAGTGGGCAGTGCACAGGCTGACACAGGTGTACACAGTGCCCAGGCTGACACAGGTGTACACAGTGCCCAGGCTGACACAGGTGTGGTGGGCAGTGCCCAGGTTGACACAGTTGTACACAGTACACAGGCTGACACAGATGTACATAGTGGGCCGTGCTGACACAGGTGTACACAGTGGGCAGTGCCCAGGCTGACACAGGTGTAGTGGGCAGTGCACAGGCTGACACAGCTGTGGAGCAGTGGGGACCACTCAGGCTGGCACAGGTGAGGTGCACGTTCCAGTGACAGCGACGGGTGGAGGGCAGAGGCACCTGAGTGAGCCTCCTTCTGAGAGTCAGCACTTTGGAAGGCCGGCTTGATTTTGTCCAGTAAATGGAAGGTGAAAGAGAATCAATAAGAGTTAGAAGGCAAAGACAGTGTTATTGCAGGGAAACAGTGAAGAGGAGGGGGAGGTGGCAAGTCGAGGGAAGGGGGAGCAGCAGGGAGAACACAGGGAGGCGGGAGGTGCAGGCAGGGCAGTGGGGGGCGGGGAGGAAGGCGGTTTAAGGAAGACGGGGAGAGCGAAGCAGCAGGGGAGAGACAGATGTGCACGAGCTTAGTGGGAAACTCCCCGTGTACGAACACAGGCAGAACTTATTTCAGCTTGAGATATTTCCCTGCAAAAAGTTAAAGCTCAGTGGGGCCAGCGCTGTGGTGCAGCAGGTGTGCAGTGCCAGCATCCCGTATGGATGCTGGTTCAAGACCCGGCTGCTCCACTTCTGATCCAGCTCCCTGCTGTGGCCTGGGAAAGCAGTGGAGGATGCCCAAGTCCTTGGGGCCCTGCACCCACGTGGGAGACCCGGAGGAAGCTCCTGGCACCTGGCTTTGGATCGGTGCAGCTCCAGCCATTGCGGCCATCTGGGGAGTGGTTGAAGACCTCTCTCTCTCTCTGCCTCTGCATTTCTGTAACTCTGCCTTTCAAATAAATAAATAACTTTTAAAAAAAAACTTAAAATGTTTGAGTTCAAAGTAGTCGTGGGTGTGGGAGGCAGGCGTTTCCCAGGGCGCCCTGGGTCTGGGGGTACGGCCTCCGGCTTCTCTTCTGCTCCTGATGGGCTCTGGATTTCCTTACATGTGCAGGTGCCTGTGTGCGTGCTCCCCTGGGAGCAGACCGGAGCCGGGCAGGCCATCCTCCCCAGGGCGCGGCTGTGCCCCTTGTGAGGGGTGAGGGCCCGGTGGGGCAGGTGCGCGTTGCAACCCAGTAACTCGAGGGATTTCCGTACCTTAAGTAATTTAACGTGAAATCACATAAACAAAATGCTGTAACTGAGCCTAATTCCTTATACATTTTTCTAAGAATCCTGGCCTTTTAAATTAGCATAATAACACTTAGAATAATTGAAGACTTTAATTCCCCGACGTTGATTGCACAGAGCACAGGAATGCTATCTGCCGAGCCGTGCACCACGCCGGCGCTCTAATGAGCTTTTAGGTAGTCGGTTTTCCCAATTTAGTTTTCATATTAGATAGCGTGGCAGAAGGCAGACACACTCATGAACCAAGGACATGGGACGGTTCTCGGCGCCTACACGCCTGGCTAGACACCTCCAGGCGTGGTGTCCAACCTAGGACAGAGGACGAGGAGCAGGAGCTCAAACCCACGGAATGCGCACTTGACCCACAGTGCCCTCCAGGCCTTCTGAGCTCCAGGCAGGGCTCTGTCCTCCCTCCTCCCTCTGCCCCCAGCTTCACTCCCGGACGGAGCAGGGTTAGCGGATCACGCACCTCTGCCCTTGCATCTGGGCTCCCGAGGAGGAAGCACGCCCTCTGGAGAAGTAAATTCTGCTGTGCCGTGCATCCAGTACCCACGGGCCTCACCTGTCCAGGAGCGGTCCAGGCCCCCTGTGGACGGCACGGGGCAGGGACACTGACCACAGGCAGTGCACGGGCCTCACCTGTCCAGGTGCGGTCCAGGCCCCCTGTGGACGGCACGGGGCAGGGACACTGACCACAGGCAGTGCACGGGCCTCACCTGTCCAGGAGCGGTCCAGGCCCCCTGTGGACGGCACGGGGCAGGGACACTGACCACAGGCAGTGCACGGGCCTCACCTGTCCAGGTGCGGTCCAGGCCCCCTGTGGACGGCACGGGGCAGGGACACTGACCACAGGCAGTGCACAAGCTGCCAGAGCTCTCTTTCCATGGCTCCGCCCCTCAGATGGTCTTTTCAGTGACTAGGGACATAGCTTGCACACCTGGGTGTCAATCACTTACTCCGTGTGGTTTGATGGGTACGAGCATCAGCCCTGAGACCAGCCAGTGCTGCCCAGGTGTAGATCCAGAACACGTGGAAACTGGGTTTCCACGGCACCGACTCAGATGCTGGGCTCAGACCCGGCCCCGTGGACAATCCAGCAAGGAGAGGGCCGTGAGCTCGGGACCAGCGAGCTGAAGACTGGCTTGGCTGGATCCTGGCCACGTGCTGATCATGAGTGAGCTGCGGACACATCCCGGCCAGTGACGTGTGATGGGGCGAGAGCCTGTCTCAGGCCAGCCCTCCCACGGCAGGGGTCCCCTCACAGGCACACAGCGTTATTTGGTGTGCAGCAGTGTGAGCATCAGAGCTAATGAGCTGTGCTCCAGAGGGACACACCAGGTCTGCGGGCTGCAGCTTCAGGGGTCTGTACACAGACGGGGCCGTCGACCACGGCACCTGACTGCCCAGTGCCTGCACAGGCACTCGGGGACCACCCTGTGAAGCAGAGAGCGGCAGAATCACCTCCCCGACGTCTACTTGCTGCAGCCAGACACACGCACGTGTGGACAGCAGGCTGAGGCACGTCTGACCCACATCTTCCTCTAGAGCTCTCAGCCCTTCTCTGCCTTGCTCACCAAGTGACACACACACAGCCACACGCAGACACACAGAACACGTGAACATGGACCTGTGCATGGGACACACACACACACACAAATGCACAGGTACACACAGATAATGGGCACATGCAGACACACAGAACACGTGAACATGAACACATGAACCTATGCATGGCACACATACACACACAGATGCACAGAAGCTCACAGAGATGGGCATAGACACACAGAACACATGAACATGAACTTGTGCATCACAAACACATACACACACAGATGCAAAGAGGCACACAGACATGGGCATGTGCACAGACACACAAACACGTGAACATGAACTTGTGCATCACACACAGATACACAGGGGTACATGGACATAGGTGTGTGCAGATACATAGGCACACACGCATGAAGGTGCACACAGCCAGCAAGGCACAGCCTGCCCACTGCATGGCCGCAGTCCGTGGCCGTGGCTGTGGCCATGGATGGCTGCATGTGCCGACACTTTCTGTCTCCACGTGAATGTGCAGCTGCCCTACTGGTGGCTCCCCAGGGGCTCAGCTTTAGACCTGAAGTCCTTGTGGCTTCGAGTAAGGAGGGGATGGCATGGAGCAGCCAGCGTCTCCCAGCTCTGATCAGTGGCCACAGTGAGGGACCCAGGGCCATGTCCCCAGGGCCGTCCCACTGAACTCTGCGTAGGAGGCAGGCGTGGACCCCGGGCTCCTGTTCCGTTCCTCCTGCTGTTGTTTTACTGCCTTTCTCCACCGCTATGGGCACCTGAGTAGGAGGGGGGGAGAGCAGGGCTCATGGCTGCTCCTGCGGCTGGGACCCTCTGCGTCCCGCCTACTCGGACACCCCAGCCTTCCCCTCCAGGGCAGTGGAGCACAGGGGTCGGTGCAGGGAGGGGTCAAGCCCGCCACCACGAGCTGAGCCACCTAGGCCCCAGGGGCAGCGTCACGGCCCCACGGCCTCCCCCTGCACACGGATGGCGATGCCCTGGATGGGGAGCCGCCACCAGAGCCCACCAGGGCGTGGTGACCAGCACAGCACCATGGGATGTGTGCGTCTGCACTCGGCCTGTTCTCAGAGCGCCCGTCTTCAGAAGCAGACGAGGACAAGCCCCTCCCCAGTGGTATCTGTGCCCTGAGCGGTGGTGGGCACAGCTTGCTCAGCCACTGGCTTGGGGACGGTGCGCCCCGGCCCCAGCTGGCACACCTGCTGTCACGTAGCCTGGGGACCAGAGTTGTTGTGACTTCTGCTTCATACAATGGGAAGTGGAGGCGCCCTATGCCTTCCCGCGCCATGGACCCAGCTGCAGAGGTGGTCAGCACACAGGTGCACGGGCCCTGCATCTGCACCTCTGGAGGGCCCCAGGAGCTCCCACCTCCAGGAGCTTCTGTCGAAGGAACAGAGGGGGTCCAGGAACAAGGTCTGTGTTTCCGTGGGGAGCCGAAGAGATGAGCGGGGACACGCGAGAGGCCACAGATGGAGCTCTTGGAATGTTCCCAAAACGCTCCTGCCATGGGGGAAACAGTGGGCAGGGCTTCTTCCAGAACCCAAGCAGCCCAGGACATCTCAGCAGCCTGCGGCCACGCGGCTGTCAGGACTGGGGGCGTCGTGGCTGTCAGGACTGGGTCCCGGCACCTGGGAACCACCCACGTGAGCCCCCCAGCAGGCTTGCAGAGCTGGCTCAGCCAGGGCTCTGCACTGCCAGTGGGGCCTCAGCTGAGCGTGAGGAGCAGCGTCTGCTGGCCCCGGGTGCACAAACAGGAGAGTGGAGGAGCCGCGGGCGGCTGTGCGCGGGCCCCGGCGGGCCCGTGCTGAGCCTGCAGCCCCTTCTCGTCGAAGACTTTCTCTCTGGGCAGTTAGCTCAGTCATATTTTTTCTTGTGAACATTAGCATTCCAGTTCAGGCTCATTCACAAATAAAATTATGAAAATTTAACAAATTTATAAACATGTAAAAATACGTGTTGTCAGAAAGTGAAACACTGAACTAATGAGCCAAACATTTGCCTTCCTATTTATTAATGCGAGAGGGAGAGGGAGGGAGGGAGGGAGGGAGAGAGAGAGAGAGAGAGAGAGAGAGAGAGAGAGAGAGAACCATTGATTCACTCTACAAACGTCCGCACGGCTGGAACTGGGCCAGGCTGAAGCCAGGAGCCAGGAGCTCAATGCAGGTCCCCACGTGGGGGCAGGAACCGCCGTCTGCTGCCTCCCGGGCTCTGCATTCGCAGGAAGGTGACGTCAGGAGCCAGAGTGTGCTGGCGGCAGAGGCATCCCCCTATCCAGGTCTTACCTGCCGGGAGGGACGGCCCCGGTCTTTGATCTTCGCCTTCTGATGCTTGGCTGGACAAGGGACACAGTGTTTGCTGAGTGACACCTGAAGCTTTGAGGGAGCCCAAGGGACGCGTTTCCAACCTTCCGAGCAATGGGCTAATTTTGCTTGTACAAGTAGACGGGGGCGGGTGGAGGTGGCTGTCGGCCTCGCAGAGCGGCCCCTCGGCTGGCTTGCGTTTAGCCGGGGGACAGCGGCTGCACAGAGACTCGACTGTTCCCGTGTCCGCCGGGCGCTGAGCCGCGTGAAGTCGGCTTCGCTTCCAAACCACATCTTGGATTCCGCAGAGTCTCGGCTCTGTACCGCGCGATGGCTGTGCCAAGCTGGGCTTTTAGGAGCAGCTAATTTTGTTAGAAGTTCTCAAAAGTGTTTTATGAATTAGGAAAAAAAATATGTTTTTATTGGTTTGTATAAATGAAAACAGGTTAGGAAATTCCCACACATTCGCCAAAAACCAAACAAAACTCTAACACCTCTGGTTGAAAACAGAGTCTGGAGTATGTGTGCTTTCTGGAAAACCGTCATGTGATAATTTAATAAACGTGGAGCCTGTTTTTAAATTTTTTTTGAAGCTCTCTAATAGCAGATGTTAAAAAGCCGTGAGCCCAGCACCCTTGTTGTCCACGTTAAGAAAATGAACTGGAAATCTGTCAATTCGGCCACTGTCGCACCTCTGGCCAAACGGGCCATGGCTTCTGCCTCGGATCCCGTCTTGGCCTGGGGTGTCTCTGGACACAGGAACTCGTCTGTCCCTGTCTGTTCCCGGGGCTCGTCCGCAGGGACGTGCCGGGGTCAGCTCGTGGGTGCGGGGACGCTGAGAGCGGGGAGGGGTTTTGGGCAGAGGTCAGCTGGGTCTGGGTGAGGCCGGGCTGGGGCCTGGCTCCATCCTTTTGAGGGGACATTCCAGTTTATGGGCAGGTGTACCACAGAGGCGCCCCCACGCTGAGTGCGCAGGGCCATGTTTGCCCGCTGTACCCAGGGCCGTGGGAATGGTGCCAGCCAGAGTCGAAGGGCGCTGGGGGCAAGGGTGCTGTGGGGATGGATGCTAAGGCAGTGGCCGATTGTCCCCAGGCACAGAGCCCGCCCTCCAGCTGCCCTCACAGCCAAAAGGCTACGCAAGGTGGGGTGGAAGTTTCCAGGTGAGTCTGTGTGCATGGGAGGGGAGTGTGTGGGAGTTTTACACCAAGGATGGCATTTGCTCATTTATTTTCATTTCACCTGAGAGAGAGACAGACAGACAGACAGAGAGTCTTCCCTATGCTGGTTCACTCCCCCAATGGCTGCAATGGCCAGAGCTCGCCGATCCAAAGCCAGGAGCTTCTTCCGGGTCTCCCACGTGGGAGCAGGGGCCAAGGACTTGCTGGCCCCATGTGTGCACTTTAAATATTGTTACTTGATCCCGCCCTCCCCATGCACCTGCAGAGTGACAGGAGCACTTCCTCTCCTTCCTCTCTCTGGAAGCAGAACGGAAACATTGGCCGCTGAGGGCCAGCGGCGGCCCCCAGGCCTGCATGACCAACTGCCCGGAACTGACGCCCTCCTCGGTAACCGTCAGGCAGCTTCAGTGGCCAAGTATGCACGAGGCCTGGAACTGTGTGCACCCCACTGCCCCACTCGTCCCCATTTTGGTTCTGCACACATGCAAACACACGTGCATGCATGAAGTCTAATCACATGTGCACACACATGTGTGCACACATATGTGCAAGGAACACATGGGTGAATATAATCTGATCACATACACACACGTGTGTGCACTTGCATGCTTATTCTAACCAGGCACAGACACATGTGTGCATACATGTGCACGAACAAGAGACACATGCACACTTACATATGAATATAGTTTGATCACATATACACACACGTGTACATACACACGTGGCATACACACGTGCATATTCAAACCAGGTGCAGTCACACACCTACATGCATGTGCATATATATTCCAGTCACATGCAGACTCATGCATTCGTACCCACACATAAACTCTAACCATGTGTAGATGAACATGTACACATACATGTATGTGCTCTAATCACACATTATGCACATGTGTACACAAATGGATCTCAGTCATGCAAGGCACATGCCTGTGCACATGTACACACACATAAATAATATGTACATATTCTGGTTACACACATATGTACATGAGCACGGGTAGCCTTACTGCGTGCAGAAGCACACACATACACATGTGTACATATGTTAATCATGGTGTGGGGAGCTCCCACTTCACCACTGATCATACGCAGACGAGAAGCACCCGGCCCAGCACCCGCAGCGTTTCTTACACAGCCTCCTCGATTTCTCTCCAGCACCTGCCAGGCCCCATCTAGAGGCAGACGCCCTGACGCAGTCCACACCCCCAACTCTGCAGTGGGCGGGCAGCTGGGGGAGGCTCTGTGGGGTCCGCCTGTGCGACCTGGCTTGAATTCCGGCGTGAATCGCTGCGGGCAGCCGTGTGGTTCCGCCCTGCTCTGGGCGCCTATCAGCCAGGAGCTGGTCTAGAAGTGGAGACCCCACCTTCCTGGTGAGCCAGAGATCCACAGGGCAGACCTGGGCAGGAGCCGTCAGTCGCCCGCCCCCAGTGCCTCCCCATTGTCTGCAAGCCCACCTCTCTGTGCGGCCCCAGCTGGACAGGTGCCTCCGTCCCAGGTCCGGAGTCCTGCAGGACAGAGCTCCAGTTCCAAATTAGCCGGCGATGGTGCTCCGGCCTGTGTCTGCAGTAACTCCCAGAGCCAAACAAGGCAAGAAAGCGTGCCCGGCACCACCAGCTACACCTCGTGGCCCTCGCACACCTGGCAGCCCGATTGCCACTAAGACGCAGTTTGCCGATCTCATCATTATTCACGTCCTGACAGTTACTTCAATTAAGAGAGAAAACAAGCCGGGCTTCCTCACCCCCACTGGTCCATTTGGAACCCACTCAGAATGGCGTCCTGTTGCGAGAGCAGTTGAGGGGTGCAGATGCACCCCCTCATCCTCCTGCCCCACAGCACCGGTCGCCATTCCAGGATCCGCAGCCTGGATCGGGGAGTGCCAAGAACGATTCCAACCACGACGTGCGAGCAGCAAGTCTGCCCGCTCTTGGTAGTCTAAGGCGGCAGGGATCCAGACGCACCTGCTCTGTCAGAACTAGGACAGTGCAGGTGGGGCCGGCCCCGTGCAGCCGTCACACACTAATGCAAGGCTGGGACTCGGCATGAGCTGGGGCCCTGAGCAGCTTGTTTGGGAAAGTAAATGAGCTGTCTACCCACATAAAGCTAAAGAGGATTCTGGTGGAATAAAACCAATCAGTGGTTAAAACAAGCAATTGGACGGACTGCAGATGGTTTTACGGCCATCCAGCCCTCTAGCGCGGACATGGCCGCGATCTGTTCAGACTAATTGCTTTGCTCATTTTCATACATGCACTTTCTTCTCACGCAATAAAGCTAAGTCACTCATTAATCCGTTCGTTCATTTTACCAACATTTAGTAAAAATCCCAAAACGATGCATAATGAATAAGGTCAAGTGCCACTGGTCGGAGTGAAAGACACGGGAATTTTTCAGGCATCTGAGTGGAAAGAATTTGGAATCTGCAATTAAAAAAATAAAAAGGGAGCCACTGGGGACGCAGGCGAGGTGCTGTCTGCCGGCAGAGCCACGCCCCCTCCCTGGCCTGGACACTTCGTCTTTTCGTGGCACCTGCTGGTGTCCACTGCTCCAGAAGCGCCCGCCAAGCGGTGAGTGAGTGACCAGGCCCGCGCTGGAGAGCATGGGGGGTGAGCTGCTCCCCGCAGACTCTGGGTGTCCAGCAGAGCCGCCTGGTTCCCTACGCCTTCGGGTGCAGAAACGTGGTCGCCCTGAGCCACTCTCTGGTTCCATCTCCCCTCGTCACTCGGGGAGGGGACCGCAGCTTCCCAGTCCTAAGGAGACCCAGGGCGGGGGGCTGGCTGGGGTGGGGCTTCTCCCCACGGTGCTCACCTGTGCGGCTGCACTCGCCCCCCCACCCAGGGGACCCCTGCCGGGGCACAGGGGAAGCAAATCCACCCCCACCTCACCCTCTGCCCAGTTGTGGGAAGCCGTCATCCGGACAGGTGGCCCTTTGTCGGCGGCCCTGCCTGTGGGTCTTGACCCTGGCCCTGTGCTCAGACGACCCAGCAGGAGGGTTCCAGATGGGCCTTGGATTCTGTCCTTCCAGCCCTCCTGGCTCCCTGCCCCAGAAAAGAGTCTCAGGCTTCTCGTCTGGGTGAGCTGGCGCAGGGAAAACCCTCTCCCTCCTAACTCGACATTCTGCCTTGAGATTCTTTTTTAAAATATTTTATTTATTTATTTGACAGGTAGAGTTACAGACAGTGAGATGGAGAGACAGAGACAAAGGTCTTCCATCCTCTGGTTCACTCTCCAAATGGCAGCGATGGCCGGAGCTGGGCCTATCCGAAGCCAGGAACCAGGAGCTTCATCTGGGTCTCCCACCAAGTGCAGGGGCTTGGCCCACCCTCCACTGCCTTCCCAGGCCACAGCAGAGAGCTGGATTGGAAGAGGAGCAGCCGGGACTAGAACCAGCGCCCATATGGAATGCGGGCACTGCAGGCGGAGGATCAACCAAGTGAGCCACAGCGCTGGCCCTGCCTTGAGTTTCAAGGCCTTGTCTTGGCTTGAGGCATCCAAGATGACCCTTCTTCGTCCCGTCTCTCCACCCAGGCGGCTGGCTTGGAATTCACACCTGCCTGCCCAGCTGCCAAGCGGGTGGTAATCGATGGTGGGAGTAACACAATCAGGGAACCTGGAGAAAGATCTGGGCCTGAAACGAGAACCAGAAACCTAGGCAGCAAGGGGGTCCCTAGAGGGGGTCAGAGGGAAAAGCGGGTGCACGTGTGTGCGGGCCCTGACTGCGCCTGGAGTGGGGGCTGCGGCAGACGAGAGGGAGCTCGGCCCTGGGCCTGCTCTCTGCGGGACGATGGTGGTGAATCACAGGAGCGATGGTGTGAGGCAGCTCCGCCGCGGTCGGTTCTCCAGCCTGAGCAGGTGCAGCGGCCTGGACCACCAGAACTCCGTGGCTGCTGATGCTGTAGACCGGTCTCGCAGACGTGGGCTGCGGCTGCGCCCAGCTGACTCCTGAGGGATCGCCCGCGGTACCCACTGAGGGTCTGGCTGGAATCTGCTCCCGCCTGTGCCCAGCCTCAGGCCTGCCCCCGCCTGCAGCTCTGCCAGGCTGCCCCAGGGTGTGGGCTGATGGTTGCAGTGTTTCTGCACCTGCATGGATGCGCGTGCACACCTGGCACAGCTCTTCTCAGTGAATTGAGGGACCGCCAAGGAATCTCTCTCTCCCCAGCTCTGGAGCTGCTCCAGGGTTGGAGGGGGGGCTCCTGCTGCAGGGCCGCCCTGGAGCTCCCGACACGGTGTGGCAAGGAGGCATGGGGCGGGCACGCATCCTGCTTCCTTCTCCCTCCAGTAAGGCAACTTTGAGCTGCTTCCAACAAAACAGAAATAAAACAAAATCTAAAAGTGGCATTGGAGGGTCAGGCATTCGGCTTGGCAATGACGACCTTTCTCTGCTTACTGTATCTTACTTGGGAGGGCCTGGGTTCCAATCCCAGCCCTGCTCTCGACGGCAACTTCCTGCCAACGCACACCCTGGGAGGCAGAGGGGATGGCTCAAGTACTTGAGCACCTGCCCTTCATGGGGAGACCCAGACTGACTTCCTGGCTCCTGGGTTCCACTCGGCTCAGCCCCAGCTGTTATGGACATCTGGGGAGTGAACCAGTGGGAAGGAGTCTCTCTCTCTCTCTGTCCCTGCTTCGCAAATAAATCATTAAACTAAATTGCAAAAGATTCATCAAAAGATGAATTAGGTGATATTTGAGAACTTTGGCACAGCCTTGCTTTGTGAATTTCCAGTTAAAAAGAAGCCACAGCACCTCCACCAGCTGTGACTCCTACAGAGCAAACCTGGACGTCCGTCTGCAGATGAGGATGCCCATGTGGACGCCAAGACAGGTGCACACACGCACACGCCCACGGCGTCTTGCACTTCTGTGGGTGCTCACAGGTGCGGTGCTGAGCCTTGACACACGCAGAGCAGGGAGTCACTGTTCCTGGGTCCCTTTGCCTTGGACCCAGTAGCGGGGGGTGGGGGGAACCTTTATCCAGGAGCAGAAAGTGCTGACTCGTGCGTGAGCGCTAAGTGCGGGCGAGTGGCCGCTTCCCCTGCCAATTAGGGCCGTGATTGCCATGTAATGCAGCGAGCGTTCCGTGGGATTTACGGCCGCCTGTCACGCCCCTCCGCAGCCTCCTTGTCCCCTGCCTTCCTCCTTGTCACCCAGACTTCCCACCACAAAGGAAACAGGACAATATGTGAAGCCTCATTAATCCTCTTTGCCTCCGATTTCTCCCTTCTTCTGCCGGCTCCTCCTGGAGGTTACACAAGAGGCTGGTCCTCAGGGTTCCCATAAACTCGGTCACGGGAGGGTGAGGTGACTGCGCACAGCAGCCCGGCTGCCGGCGGGCCGGCCGCCTCCTTTCGCCTCCCAGCAGCCTTTTAACTGCCCCCGTGACCACCAATTACACAGCCAGGGACAATGGACCAACCAGGCCAGCGACCAGGCTGCAGATTGGCCAAGCCTGCCGGTGTGTGTCATAGCAACACTTTCTCTGGGCGTCGGGGGAGCGCAATTATGGGGACGAAGATGGATGGGGAGCTGCGGAAGCCCCACTCCCGGGAACAATATGCTGAGCCCCGGCCCCGCGCCCCGGCCGCACCCCCTGACCCCCAGCTGCCCCGCTCACACTCCGCCTGACCTGGGGCCACTCAAAGGGACGCCTGTGTCCCCGGGGCCTGTCCTGTCCCTGTGCACGGAGGGGCGGCCGGCTGGTGTTGATAGATTCAGGGGCTCTGGAATCTGAGCTCAGGCAGAGGCGGCCCCGGGGTGCGGGGACCTGCGCTCGCCCTGGGCGTCCCCCTGACTGGCGCCTGAGGCTGCACTGTGCATGGGGCCTCTTGGGGGGCCCGAGGTCGTCACCAGCGGGAGCAGCTTTGAGCCTGCTCCCATCTCCCCGTCCAAGCCGTACGGGGGTCAGTGCTTGGCGAAGGCTGAGGATGCTGGAAATGTTATTCCCAAGAGCCTGATTCTGGCAGATTTAAAGCAACTAGTAGAAACCACTTTAAAAAAAATTAATTTACTTAACTGAAAGGCAGAATTACAGACAGAGAGGGAGAGATAGAGAGAGATCTTCCATCTGCTGGTTCACTCCCCAGAAGACTGCAACAGCGGGGCTGGGCCAGGCCGAAGCCAGGAGCCAGGAGCTCCATCCTGGTCTCCCACCTGGGTGCAGGGGCCCAAGCGCTTGGGCCATCCTCTTCATCTCCCAGGTGCATTGGGTGGGAAGTG
Source organism: Sylvilagus floridanus (assembly GCA_949820135.1). NCBI lineage: Eukaryota > Metazoa > Chordata > Mammalia > Lagomorpha > Leporidae > Sylvilagus > Sylvilagus floridanus. The sequence goes on along the minus strand of OX463246.1, from coordinate 99,552,774 downwards.
GAGCAGCCAGGCGGGAACCGACGCCCGTGTGGGATAGTGGCGTCAGCACATGGCCAGTCTGCTGCACCACAGTGCCTGCGCTGCCAGCATTCGCCAGGAAGTTCCTCCCCCAGTCTGCAAGGCGGGGGCTGTGGGGCCGTGCTCTGTCCAGAGACCCCCGGGGAAGGCTCCTCTCCGGCAGCGACTCCTGGCCCCTGGCTTGCTCACTGCAGCGGGGCCTGTGCCATCTCGAGGCAGGCTGCTGTGTGCCTCGGTCCCTCTGTATAAAGACACAGCTGTGGGATTTGGGCCCCGAAGCCAGCTTGACCTCATCTGTGCACCTGCGAAGACTCAGTTTCCAAATGTGGTCTCATGCGCAGGTCCCGGAGTGAGCACAGGAATGCGATTCCTCGGGGACACACCCGGGCCGCGATGGAGCTGCAGCCGAGTTGGGCACCCCAGGGGGCAAGACTCCCAGTTCCTGAGCAGGAGCCTCTGCTGGCTCCTGAGGGCACCCAGGAGCCCTGGCTCCGCCCCGCCCTGCCCTCGCTCCGCCCCGCCCTGCCCTCACTCTGCCCCTCCCCCCCCCCCGCCCTTGCTCCACCCCGCCCTGCCCTCACCCAGCACTTGGGCGCTCCCTCTGCCAGCCACGTGTTATGGAGACCCGGCCGCCCCAGGGAGCAGTGCCCACGTGGACTTAGCCGTCTTGTGGCAGATGCCGGAGACAACGACCCCCGGGAACAGCGGCTTTGCCGAGCAGGTCCCCGCCTGGGCAAGCACAGTGCTTTCCCCTGCCCCCGCCACCTGCTGCATCCTTAGCCCCTCACGTCCCGGGTCCCGGGGCAGCCACAGCCCCTGTGCTGTGAGGAGCGAGAGGGGGCTCAGCCAGGCCACGCTCTGGGACGAGGCCCCCTCCCCGCTGCTGCTTCTGTGCAGCGCAGACTGGGGGGCTGCAGGCCTGCGGGCCACCTGGCCCCGCGCGAGGCATCCTGGACGCCGTAGTCAGAACGGTGTGTCCCACACTCGCCAGGGTGCCTGGGGCTTCTGTCCCTCACATGTGGCTGAGGGTGACACACACGGGGACTTCGAGCAGCACTGCCATGGGCACCTCTCCTCCTGGCCTGCAGCCCCCATGGACACCGGTGCACACCGGGCCTTACCGGGCACCTGCTGGCTCCCAGCGCCTGGCTTCACTCTGGCATGGCCTCAGCAGCTTGGCCTCCACGGGTCCCCCCCAGGTGGAGCAGCAGGGAGCGGAGAGGCGCTGGCCGTGGTTACAGACACGTCGGGGTCAGGGCCGGGTATAGCACAGTGGTGCAGCCCACAGCTCCCTCTGACCCTGGACAGTGCACGGGGGGAGGTCTCAGCACGGCCCCGATCTGCAGCCTGGGGTGGCACCCGGCTGCCTGGAGTGCTTCATGTGGGATGGTGTTTTGAGGAGCTGCCATGGACTGGGGGTGGAGAGAGCCGACGTGCCTCTCAGCTCTGAAGCTGAGGAGCCCAAGACCTGAGTGTGGGCGGAGCTCTCTCCTCGGAGGGAGGATGCCAACGTCTCCCTGTGTGCCCCCCGTGTCCGTGCCTGCACCTCCCGCTCTGAACCCGGGCCCTGCTTCTCCCCAGCTGCAGGCGCGGTGGCAGCGTCATCACGATGCCTGCCGTGCCCCGTGTGTCTGCCTGCAATGTCCCCTCTCACGGGGCTGTCCGCAGGCTCGGGTCAGTCCAGCCGTAGTCGCGTCTCTGAAGGCCACACGCAGGGTTAGCACTGGAGCACAGCACAGTGGAGGGGCCGGGGCTCAGCCTGGGACACGCAGCGAAGTTGGAGAATGTGGCCTCCAAGCTCAGGTCTCTCATCAGCCGAGTTTTACATCCGTCCAGAGGGACAGCGGCCTTGGTGGGCCCGCCCTAATCAGGTGAGAGCCTTGCCGGGAAAGCCCTGGGGTCCCTGCGTGCTGTGTGTTGGGCAGTCGCCCTCTCTCGGTCCTGCCCGACTTAAACTCCATCTACCTGCTTCCAGAATCAGTCTCGCCAACTGCGAGGGGACATGCGTCGGCCAGGAACAGCGCGTCAAGAACACATGACACGCCGCAATCTCTCCTCCGGGAACACCAGGGCGTGGGTGTCTGCGCCGAGGATCACTGCTGGCTCAGCATCTGCACACCAAACCCCTCCTGCGCCCCCACTCCCAGCACAGGACTGCGCCGCTCCCCAGGGCCACCGCGTGCCAGCTCAGCGCCACGCAGGCCAGCAACGGCCTCTGATCCTGACTGGCAGCAATTTGGTAGGCACGGCTCCTCGTTTATCATCCTTATGTACATATCAATAACAGCCTGCACCCTTTGGCAAACTTTCCGAGGGTGCCTGGCCATCAGCAACAATCCATCATTTGTGAGCGTCTATAGCAATTACGGCCAGAAAGAAAGGAGCGCCATCTCCGACCCCCAGCCGGACCAGGCGCTGCGGTGACTCACCCCGCGTGTGTCTGGTTAGTGGGTAGACAGCCGGGCAGTGTTGGGCTGTGAGTCCCACGCAGGGAGCCGGCGGCTGCCGACTGGGTGTGCTGTCGGCGTGCACGGAACAATGCAGCCTTGGTGTCGTGCACCTTGGGAGAGATGTGGCAATGTTTTGATTTATGGAGGGCAAGCGCTAACAGGCAGCCCGTGAGACAGCTGAGCCCAGAGAGCTCCTGGCCGGTGTTGCCTACGGTGTTGGCTACATGTTGCCATGTAGGAGCAGGGACACTGGCTGGGAATGGCTGGGCACTGCAGGACGTGACGGGTGTCCTGGGGGCTGCCTGGTGGTGCTTCCCCCATCCCCCCACTCAGCATCTCAGGTGGGCAGAGGGAGACAGAGAGACAGCCACACAGAGAAATTCCACCTGCAGCTTCACTCCCCAGCCGAAGCCAAGAGACCGGAGCTGAGCCCAGGTTTCCCACTTGGGTGGCAGCGCCAGCCGCTTGAGCCATCGTCTGCTGGCTCCCAGCGCGCGAATTAGCAGGAAGCCGGAGTTGGAAGCAGAGCCGGGCTGAAACCCAGGCGCTCTGGCGTGGGTTGCCGGCATCCCACGTGGTGTCGTAGCCGCTGCCCCCAACACCTGCCCCTGGGATGCTGGCGGGAAGAACGGACTCCGTCCTCTGTGTGTATCCATAAAACAGACTGAATGAGTGAGGCGGTAAATAAAATGTGCACCCCGACAGTGCAGAATTAACTAGAAACTATGAACTCTGGGAGCAGAGCAATGCATGCAGGAGAGCTCAGTGCACATCACCCAGTGAAGGAAGCCCTGGCACACGCCCCACCAGCGGCCTCCCTCCCTCCCATGGAGGCTGCAGACGAGTCTGTACAGCCCACACGCTGGCCGCACACACACTGCGCACACTGCACACGGCCTGCACAGAGCCACACGCAGCCTGCGTGTCAACACAGTCTGGGTACACACACCCACGCGCTGTTGTGTGCCGTCTACAAGCCGTCTCCACACCGCACACACATCCTGCATGCGGTCCACACGCAGCTGTGTCAGTTCACATTCAGTTATCACAGCCTGGCGTGGTCTACACTCAGCCCATGTGCGTCCACACCCTGGCTGCACCCACGCCCGCAGGCTGTGTCCCGCTGCTGGCCCAGCACTTGCTCCTCTGGGTTAAGCCTCCCCCCCAACCTGCTCCTCCGCCTCACCGGGGCTTCTTCAGGCTCTCCTTCAAGATGGGCTCCGTTCCGGGGGGAGGTGGACAAGGCTTCGCCCTCCTGCGACGCTCTCGGGCAGGAGGAGCTGTGAGTGGACGTCGTCACTGAGCGTGGGCATTGTTTGGCTGCAACTGGGCATTTCCAGGGGAGAAGCCCTGGGCGGGGGTCCCTGCCCTGAGACCTGATGAGGAAGATGGGTCCATAGATTAGATAGATACATAGATAGATGCATAGATACATAGATAGATACATAGATACATAGATACACAGATAGATGGGCAGAGCATGGAGAGGAAGACAGAGAGATGGAATAGACAGATGGATGAGAGGGAGATGATAAGTAGATACTGGATAGGTCGATAGATGTTAGATAGGTGAATGATGGACTGATCAGTAGATTACATAGGTAGATGATAGCTGACAGTTGGATAAACAGATGAGAGAGAGGGAGAGAGAGGACGGAGAGTTTATTATGGGTTGGCTCACACAATCACAGAGGCCGGAAGTCACAGAAGCTGCCGTGTGCAACCTGCAGAAGCAGGAGAGGGGATGCTGGCCAGTCCTACCCCACGGCCGAGAGCGGAAGCCCCGCCCCTGAGAACGGGGGGTGGACACTCCCTCCACCATTCTGTTGCCCCTGGGCCCCCGGAGGCCTGGAGCTGCCGGCCCCTGAGAGGGATGTGTGCCCGGCTCTGAGCACTGACCCAGCCCAGGGGTGGCGTCCCCCCGGCACCCGGGGCAAGCCCAGCACAGTGGGCGGGACAGCCGTTGTGAGCCACATCGTACCTTGGTTGGGACACGTGTGGTAATCGATGAGCCAACATTGTTACGGTATTGGCGGAAATCCATAGTTACACTAGAGTTCACTCTGCATTGTGCATTCTGTGGGTTTTGACAGGCAGGTAGGCAAGACATGTCCTCCACTGCTGGGTTGCAGGGGGCGGGCCCTCGCCCTGAACACCCCAGGTGCTCCTCCTCCTCATCCCGCTCTCCCAGAACCCTTGACAGCCACAGTCTTGCCTCACCTTTACCCTCTCCAGGTGCCCGGAGAGAGGAACCGGGCAACACGGCGCCCGTCATGGTTCCTTCTTTCACCCAGTAGATCGCACCGCAGGTCCCTGTTTGTCTTTTCAAGGCTGGCCACCCCGTCTGCTCACTCGTGATGGGTTGAATTCCACTGTGTGCTGTCCACTTACTGGCCACTCAGTTATCAAAGGACGTCGTGTCCCCCAGAGGCTCGGCAGTAATGGGTGAGGCTGCCGTGAACATCCACAGGCAAGTTCTTGTAGGACCACGCGTCTCTGATTCACCTGACAAGTACCAGGGAGTGCAGCCGCTGGCTGTGTGGATGGATGCTGGCTTCCCCGCCCCTGAGAAACCAGCATCGGCCCTCCAGAGTGGCTGCACCTGTTGTGACCCCTCAGCAGCGAGTGCGGGTCCTGTGGCTCCACCCCCGTGGCAGCTTCTGGATCTGGCCACGTCTCCGTGTGTGGTGGCCTAGGAGCACCTGCAGCAGAGGGAGCACGTGACTGATGGCCGTGTTCAGAGATGATTCTGGCTGCTATGGGTGGGCTGATGCACGCGTGGCAGGAGTGGATGAGTGCGCAGTCCATGCGGGGGTAACAGCCTGCAGGACTGGCCCGAGGGAGGGGCTAGGGGAAGACGGACAGTATCCTTGCTGGAATCGGCAGCTGGGGGGTGGGGTCGCACAGACTCTGGACACAACGATGCGAGTGGCCCACACTGAGTACTGGCTGCGATAGGAACCCAACTGGCTTCTCACAGGAGGTTGAGGCTTTTACGCCGTGAGCTTTGGGGAGGCCAGGGTCGGGCATGAGAGTCTGAGCTCACCCTGCACATGGCCATCGCTCTTGGGATATCATTGCTCTGAGGAGACGCTGACGTCAGCTGTGCCGCCAGGTCCAGGAGTTCCTGGCCCCTGTACTCTCTGCTTCCCACCAGGGCGACTCGTGCTCTCCTGTCGCCTCGTTCAGGCTCGGGGCTCCCCGATAGTGCCGTGTGCCCGTGTCATTCAGCCTGGTTCCCATGGTCCACGCATCCCCCTCTGTCCGTGAACACTCGCTGAGCCGACAGACGTCTGCAATGGAACACAGAAGGGCTGGGGTCTTGGAGGACAAGGACGGAGTGAGGGAGGGGTCAGTGGAGCAGCAAACCCGACGGTGTGATGAGCGCCTTCGCCAAGGTCGTCTCCTTAAAACGACACAGTTAAGTTCTAGCTGCTAGGGCTGGCGCCGTGCTGTAGGGATAAAGCCTCCTCCAATGCTGGCATCCAGTGTGGGTGCTGGTTCGAGTCCTGGCTGCTCCACTTCCGATCCAGCTCTCTGCTTATGGCCCGGGAAAGCAGTGGAGGATGGTAAAGTGCTGAGGCCCCAGTACCCACACGGGAGACCCGGAAGAAGCTCCTGGCTCCTGGCTTTGGCCTGACCCGGTACTGGCCATTGTGGCCATCTAAGGAGTGAACTAACACATGGAAGATCTTTCTCTGTCTCTCCTTCTCTCTCTGTTACTCTGCCTTTCAAATAAATAAATAAATAAACCTTAAAAATCTCAGTTACTTTTAATTCAAAAAATCATTTATTTGAAAGGCAGAGTGATAGAGAAGGAGAGCTATCTTCCATCTGCTGGGTCACTCCCCAAATGGCCACAACGGCTGGGGCTGCTCCAGGCTGATGCCAGGAGCCAGGAGCTCCATCCGGGTCTCCCACGTGGGTGCAGGGGCCCAAGGACTTGGGCCATCTTCTTCTGCCTTCCCGGTGGACTAGCAGGGAGCTGGGTTGGAAGTGGAGCAGCTGGGACTCGATCCAGTGCTCCAACAGGGGATGCCAGCACTGCAGTGGCCCCTGGTTACTGCCGCCACCCGCCGGCCCCAGACCTACCTGTATTTCAAGACTACCCCAGTGGTTGTCACTCTGAACTTGGGAGGTGTCCCCAGCCCCCACCGCCAGTGGCTGTCCTGTTCTGGGCAGTGGCGTCCCCAGTTCCCTTTTGCCAAGCTCAGCGAGTTTGCACACTCAGGGCAATGAAAAACACTCACTTTCTGGAAACTGGACCCAAACTTAAGACAAGCTGGTCAGTAACTTTCCCCGGACAATTTCGCTTTTGAAACAGTGGTGTCGCTGATTGGAAACCCGGGCCCTACCCGGGACAGCCACGTGTGACAGCTGCGGCCTGGATGCCTGCCTTGTGCTGCCGAACGGCAGGTTTAAGAGGCCAAGTTCACAAAACCCCAGCTCCCGTTGGAGAGCTGGTGCTTGGACAGCAGGAGCCCCGTGGATGCGCCGAATGGCTGCAGCCCCGGCCCCCCGCCTGGCACAGCTCGCCTTCCCAGGTCAGCCCCGTCTGTTTTGCTAAACTGTGCGTTGTAATCCAGAATCCTGCCCTACACAAACATCAATTAGTTGGCACTGACCTGTGGTAATGATCTTGCTGCACATGAGCGTCAGCTGATGGTTCCCCTAGTCAGAGGCGCCTCCAGTGATAGTTAACCTGGAGGTCGGGGACAGGTGATGCCCTGATACGGGTGTGGGCATCACAGAAGCAAGCGGGCAGCAGGTCCCCGGTGCACCGACGGCACAGCCCAGGGAGCTGCCTGCTCTCACCCTGCACCCCGACCTCGGAGCCCTTCGCTCTCTCACTGGGCGGGGGATGGCTTCCCTGTGCTGTCCGTCTGTCCCAGCCCCTCCGTCTGTCTCTGCACTGGGAGAGCTCCATTCAGTCACCCCATAAATGTGAAGGAATGCCACCACTCTTTATTTTCCTCTCCTTATTTTATATGTTTGAAAGGCAGAGAGCGAGAGAGAGGGATCGATGTCCTCTCCTGCTTCATTCTCTAAGTGCCCACAGTCGCCAGGCCACCTGGAGCCAGGAACCTGGAGCCCAGTCTGGGTCCCCAGCGTGGGTGGGGGTGAGGCAAGCACTTGAGCCGTCCGTCACCAGCTCCCTCCCATGGTGCCTACTAGCAGGAAGCTGCAATGGCGATGGCTCTGGGACTTGAGCCCAGACAGGATTCAGGATTCAAGCATCCCGAGTGGCATCTTCACCGGCGCCCACCCCCCGTGCCACTGTTCTTAACAAAGTATTCCTTTGCAGGACTGGCGCTGTGGTGTAACGGGCGAAGCCGCCGCCTGCAGTGCTGGCATCCCATACAGGCGCTGGTTCGGGTCCCACCTGCTCCACTTCTGATCCAGCTCTCTGCTATGGCCTGGGAAAGCAGTAGAAGATGGCTCAAGTCCTTGGGGCCCTACACCCATGTGGGAGACCCGGAAGAAGCTCCTGACTCCTGGCTTCAGATCGGTGCAGCTCCGGATGTTGCAGCCGTAGGGGGGGGGGGGTGAACTAGCAGATAGAAGACGTCTCTGTCTCTGTCTCTCTCTCTGTTTCTGTCTCTCTCTCTCTCATTCTCTCTGCCTCTCTGTAACTCTGACTTTCAAGTAAATAAATAAATCTTTTTAAAAAGTTGAATTATTCCTTTGGACAATATTTTGCAATATTATGTAGCAATTAGAGAACTCAAATGAAATATTCATATAAATTTCCTTAGTTAAAACATTTCTGGGGCCGGCGCCGTGGCTCACTTAGCTAATCCTTTGCCTGCGGCGCTGGCACCCTGGGTTCTAGTCCTGGTTGGAGCTCCGGATTCTGTCCCAGTTGCTCCTCTTCCAGGCCAGCTCTCTGCTGTGGCCCGGGAGTGCAGTGGAGGATGGCCCAAGTGCTTGGGCCCTGCACCCCATGGGAGACCAGGAGAAGCACCTGGCTCCTGCCATCGGATCAGTGCAGCGCTGGCCATGGCGGCCATTTCGGGGGTGAACCAACAGAAGGAAGACCTTTCTCTCTGTCTCTGTGTCTCTCTCTCACTGTCCACTCTGTCAAAAAAAAAAAAAAACTCACTACTGCTAAAGTCAAAATTTCCTCTGTTGCAAGCTAAGCACGGGAGCAAACGTGCCTGCAGCAGGATGCTCCGTGGAAGGCGGGATGCAGCTGCCACGGCTGCCACGACACGTGCCCCGCGTGTTTCTACAAGGTGGGAAAACGCAGCCCCATGCACACAGTCGTCGAGCACTGATCACGTCATGCTGCTGACGCACAGCAAATCTGCCGGAGTCCACGCAGGGAAGCCCTGGCAGCTCCCCCCCACCACCACCACAGCGAGTGCGACCCGGCTCTGTCACTTCACAGGCGTCGCTGCCGCCACAGGAGGGCTCCCACGTGAGACAGGAAGTGGCTGATTTATGCAGGAATTAGTCATAAGCATGCAGAATTGTTGCAGAACGCACAGAAATAAAGCCAACAGGATATCGGCCGCTCATCCCGGCCTGCGCACCTGCCCTGGGGGCGGGAACCCTGATAACCGGGCAGCCGCATGGAGCCCGAGGCTGTGCCGCAGGGCCCTTCGCGCACCCCAAGGCCACTTCCCACAGCAGGAGATGGAGTTGCGTGTGCGCCGCTAGCATCAGACAAGAGCCCCCATGCGTGAATTCCTTTAACTGACGCACGCCTCCCAACTGTGCGCCCCGGCTGCCCCGGCGCTTCCTCGAGCGCCGGCTGGGGCACACGGAGTCCCTCCTCCTTCTTGGGGACGCTGCCCATCCTTCTCCTTCTCCTGGAGCCGGGAGCTCAGCCCGGTGTGCGTTGAGGAACACATGCACACAGGCTCCCGAGGGGGCCCAACCCCGGGGCGGCCACTGCCCGGGGGGCCTCCCCTCCAGGTGTGGTCATGGGGAAACAGCAATGGAGCCATGCAGGCTGGCAATGGTAAGCGCAAGCACAGCCGGGCCCGGGGCTCCTGAGCTGCCCTCTCCTGGAGTCCCGAGGGGAGCTCTTGTCTGCAGACAGGGGCCAGCTCGGGCACTGGGGGCCACTGATCCTTTCCAAGGCAGGTGGAGCAGCCCTGCAGAGTGGCCCAGCCCTGGGAGGACAGAGCAGGCCGGCTCCAGGGCTCGCCACACGCCCAGTGCCCCCCTCCCAGGGTGAGCGTGCAGTCCTGGTGACATCATGTCTAGGCACTGGTGTCGTTTGCTGATTGCGCAAGCCCACAGAGGCCTGGAACGCAGTCTGCTGACGGAGCCTCCGCCGGGCAGCTCGGGTTCATTTTTGCAGCGAGGACACACTCGGCTCCTGCTCCGCAGAGTGGACGAGGGAAATGGACCTGCGTGTGCAGGCTGAATGCCTTTAGGAGACGCTGCCTCCCAGCCCGGGGTACAGACTCGGTGCTGCCGGCACCGTGTGCCGCCTGCTGCCGTGCCCAGCCAGGGGCTCCTGGGCAAGCGTCAGCATTGCGGGCAACGTGTAGACACGACCACCTGCACGGCCCCTGGCTTCGGCTGCTCCGGCTTCTCCCTGTCGGCGGTTGCTGAGCTGATCAGCCTCAGACCGCGCGGGCTGGCTGCTCCGTGCCTGGAGACGGGTCTGTGAGCCGGCTTGCATGCGCTCTGGGCAGGGACCTCTGCTAGTCCCTCAGGCTCCCGGCTAAGCCCAGTGTTCTGTGAGCTGTGGGAATGGCCGTACCTGTGTGCACCTAGGTCAGTGTGTGTGTGTGTGTGTGTGTGTGCCTATGCATACGCTTGGGTTTGATCTTGCATTTCAGCAACAGGGGTGGAGGGGGTCACGTGTATCAGGTATAATAACCCGCTTGCAGGATTCTCCCTGAGTCGGCTTCTGTCTGAGTGTGATTTCAGACGTCAAGGATGTGGGTATGTGACAGCTAAATTGGTCACGTGCATTATGTGACGGATACTCAGCTACCTGACCGCTTAGCATCTTGGACTGGATCCATGGACACCCACTGGCTCGCGTGGGGGGTGGACTTCCTAGCTGGTCATTAGCTGCTCAGGAGATTGTCTAGGAGCCCACGCTATTGCTGGATTCATAAAACCCAGACAGGAAGATCGGGGTTCACAAGGATGCCACCCGTGAGCCCCACATGGCCGCCACTGTCTCCTGTTCTCCCAACACACCCCGAAGACCAAGGAAAATGAGCAGCCGGGAAACGCGGTGAGTGGCGAGCAGTGGTCTGTGGAGCGCACACCATGCGTCCGGGGACTCCGTCCGTCGGTTCCCATTCCTGCCCGCTGTGCACCAGCACCGAGCAGCAGTGAGAGTGCAGGAGGCAGAGCCCCTGCGGGGGCTTTGGCATCGTGGGAGGGGGCCTGCAGCCCTCACTGCCTCCCACTGTTTGACTGGAGCAGCTCTGGTTCCCCGGGAGATGCAGCAGGGACAAAGGGCGGGTCCGGCCCGGCACCAGGGCGCCTGGTCCTCCACGAAGGCGGGAAAGGGTGGGCACTGGGGAAGGCCAGGACTCGGGCTGTAGGCAGATGAGCTGGGCACTGTGTGTGTGTGTTGTGTGTGCAGGTCATGCTCGGGTGCAGGTGTGTGCAGGTGTGTGTGTGTCCGTGTGTATAAGGTGTATGTGAGGTGAGTGTGGAGTGTGTGTGCAGATTGTGCTTGATGCTGCGTGGTGTAGCGGGGTGGGTGCATGGGGTGTGGGGGTGGTGCAGGTTTCATGTACATATGGAGTGTGTGGAGTGTGGGTGTGTATGGTGCATATGTCAGGCCGATGTGAGCGCTGCATGTGACGTATGTGAGGAGTGTATTTGATGTGAGTAGAGGATACGTGTATGTGGTGAATGTATGGGGTGTGTGTGTGGTGTATGGTGTGTGTGATGTGTATACATATGGGGTATGTGTGGTGTGTATGTATGGGGTGTGTGTGTGATGTACATGTGGGATGTGTGTAGGGTAGCGTGGTTCATATATGATGCGTGTGTGTACCGTGTCGTGGTGCATGGATGACAGGTATGGGTGCTGTGTCAGGTGGGGGATCTCAAGGCTGAGTCTTTGCCCAGCCAGCTCAGGCTGTCTCCACGCTCAGCTGTGGCCATGGCTGCAGGTCCCTTCCCGGGTCCCTGGGCCCCCACTTCCCGCCCCCTGCACAGCGCCTGGAGCTCCCTGGGCCTGTTTCTTGGCGGGAAGGCGTCACGTGGCCGGTCTCAGCGTCAGTGTCCAGCCTGCGCGCTGTGATGCTGCGTCTCTGTGCCACGGGCTCTCCTCAGGGCATTCCTCCCGCTGCCATCGTCCGGTTCATCAGTGGGCACCGGGTCCACGACACACCCTGCCTCCCACCAGGACGCTCTCGGCCCCTCGGCCCCCATCCTCCGTCCGGGTGGCCTTGAGATGAGCTCATCGGGGCCTCTCGTCCTCCACACAGAGCCTCCCAGTGTGGTGGATGGCCCGACGTCACGGACGGAGCGGCCGTGTCCTGCGGGCCTCCTGGGGCTGCCGGGCCCACCTGAGGCCTCCCGAGTCTCTGCACGCTCACGGAGCAGGAACCGCCTCCCTTTCGTGTTTGATGCAGACTCCTCGTGGGCTGCAGCCGGCCGTCCGGGTCACATCCCTCAGCGGTGCATTCTGGGCCCCGGGCTCAGGTGCCTCCCGCCAGCTGCAGTGGAGAGCCGCGAGGAGCCGCCGTGAGCATCCCAGAGACCGGAGGAGAAATCTTTTCTTCGATTTGCTTTTGACTCTGTCTTAAACGCTTTATTTTCAGGGGCGAGATAAGGCCTGGCTCTTCACGTAAAACTGGAGCTCAGCCGAGCCTTTGCCTCCGCCCATGAAGGAGCAGGCCCTGTGTGTGCCCAGATGCCGCAGATCAAATTGTATCTCGCAGTCCTTACAGCGCTCGGCGCTAGATGAACTGCCAGAAAGGCCGTGGGCAAGAACTAAATTGCTTTGGTTTCAGTACACAGTGAATTTGGCTCCGACAAGCTGCATCAGTACATTAAACGCGGATCCCTCGCAGATTTGAAAGCAGCCTTCAGCGCAGTCTTGGACGGTGAGTAATGATTATGTCTAATTGAAGGAGACTTCGCCTACCTGTGGCTCGGCCGGGGTCCAGCCGTGCGCGGCCGGCGCTGCCTCCTAATTCAATGTCGCAGCCCAGTCCTGGAGCGAGCGTGCAGGGTCGATAGACGTTAATAAACTCCACGGCTGCCGTCGCGAGGCGGGCTGTATAATTCAATTTTTTAATTCCGGAAAGGAAAATAGCTAACGAGTGTGTCGGTGTGCGGTAATGTATTAGATCACCCCGGGCGGACGGAGCGGAGCCGGCCCCGTGCTCGGCTGTGGACTGTTCCGGATTCTGCTGCAGCCCCCATCGGCTTGACGCCCGCCCCGGGAGGACTGATCCGGCTCCTCGGACCAAGCCCCACCGTAGGTGCTTTCACGGGGAGAACAAAGTGACACCATGCTTGGTGGCCTCTGGCTGTGGAGGTCCCGCCCTGGACGGGAGGAAGGGGCGGATCTTGGGGACAGTCCACCTGCTGGCCCAGCCCAGCCGGGCCCCACCCGCCGCTCACGCCAGGGCTCTGCAGACGGCTTCATCCGGCCCCGAAGTTATTGATTTTTCTCTGTGAACTAAAGGCAGTTTTCTCCTGGGTCTGATGTTTAGAATCTGATTTTCTTGTGTTCTCTGAAAAAGACACACACCCTCACACACTGGCCAGTGCTGTCAATCTGTCAGGGGCGAATATCTCTTTCCCCAGGCCCGTGTGTGTGTGTGTGTGCGCTTGTGTGTGCAAGAGAGTGTGTGTGTGTGTGTGTGTGTGGCTCGCTGGCTGTTTTCCAGTTAACGTAAATTCATCTTGAAAGCACAGTTGGCCACTTCATGTTATTTTAGCAGGCTCTTGGCGGTAGCGGCCGTGAATAAATCCGTTTGTGCCGCACAGTGGCCGGGGTGGTTCCCGAAGCCTGGTCCGGCCGTTGCGGCCAGGCCCGGGCCCTGCGTTTTCCCGTGAGAGATGGCCAAGGTCCACACGGATGTAAGCTGTGGTTTTCTTGTCGGTTGGGCATTTTTTAGTGAAATAGAAACACAACGCCTCCGAGGACCGAGCTGACTCGACAGTCCTCAGACCCACGGAAGCTGGGCACGGAGCTGACGGCTCACGTCGTGCCGCGTGGCATTGGTAGGGATCCCATTGTGGCTCCGTGGCTGCAGCATGTCCTTCCTGCTGGTCTCAAGGAGGGTCCCATGGAGTCCCACTGCCACGTGCCACAGGGAGACTCGGGGTGGGGGTGCCCCTGCCGCCTGTCATGTGGAAGCCCAGGGGGGGAGCTGGCTCTGTCCAGGTGTCACACACAGGCTCCAGGTGGAGCTCCAGGTATCTGCACATGTGTTGTTGAGAAATGATGCTCCAACACGCACAGCTACGGTGCGGTGAGCATACCGTGACATCAGCCAGCGGGAGAACAGCCCAGTGATCAACACAGGAGCCCGCACACATGCATACACACATGCCTGCACGCAATGCAAGCACACACGCCTGTACACACATGCATGAATGCACAAGCCTACAGAGACATGCATACACACACTTGCACAGACATGCATATACACATGCATGAATGCACAAGCCTACACAGACATGCATGCACACACTTGCACAGACATGCATACACACATGCATGAATGCACAAGCCTACACAGACATGCACACACACATGCATGAACACACACGCACACACAAGCCTGCAAGACATGCATACACATACTTGCACATTTATGTGCATGTGCACCTGCACACACATGCACACACATGTATGCCCACATGTCTGTGTACATATGCTTGCACACATGCCCGTACACACATACACACATGTGCGTACATGCCTGCACACGTGTACACACATATGTGCTCACATGTCTGTGCACACATGCCCACACACATGCACTCTTGCACACAAAAGCCTGCACACATGCACACATGCCTATACACACTTGCATGAATGCACAAGCCTATAGACACACGTGCATGCCTACACACACATGAACACACACATGAACACATATATGTATGCTCACATGTCTTAGACGCATACGTGCACACATGCCTTTATATACACATACACACCTGCACACACATACTTGCACACATATGCTACACACCTGCATATGCATGCATACACATGCCTGTATGTGCTTGAACACACATGCATACACACATGATGCACACACAGATGTATGACTTATGTTGAGCACCACAGAGGCTATAGAAGATTCGGTAGCGAGCATTAGATGTGCAAACACATGTATCCATGAAGTCCTGAGCTCACGTATGAGTCTCGGCAGCCTTCTCTCACACATTCTGTGTGCCATAAGCAGAGCATGTTAACCACATGCATGGACAATGCTCACGCGTCAATCATTGTAGTAGCCATACTGTGGCAGGTCTTCAACACACACACACACACAAAATACAGGGATTTCAAAAGTTTTTGCAACAAAATTATCTTTTGATTCTGTTTCCTATGGACTCCCCGAAGTGCTGCCACATACTGCACACACATAGGCAGTGTCTGAAAACACATGTACGCACATACGTCTTACACACAGACCCCAGAGCCCGCGGCCCTCACAGCGGCCCCCACCGCTCAGCTAACGTGCGTGTCCTTGTCCTGCCCTTCCCAAGGGTGCACCGTCAGCGTCCTCTGGGGCCGTCAGTGCACTGAGGCCCAGCAGGCCCGCCACCTCGGCCGGCACACGCCACCCTGGCCCCGCACCCCTCCTCCCAAGCTCCCCGCGGAGGCGTCTCTCTGCTTCTCCCAGCATCAGATGGTGCCGTCAGGGTGATTTTCATTAGAAAAATAATTATAGACTAAATGTGGTTAATAAAACATTCACCATCAATTTGAATATTTTAAAAGCATGTCCTCCTAGAAGCGGTTTCTAATCAATTTTGATGGGAATCCCATGATTACTTAAGAAAAATAAATAGATGTGATTATTACACACAATTGTGAGGTTGATGAATTACAAAAAACAATTTTAACTCAGAAATAATTATTCTGGGCAATCTGCTTCATGAAAGTGATGATCCTAAGAAGAACAATTCTTCCTGGGTGACGGAACATTTGGCTCGGGAGCCCGCGTTGTGGTCAGGCGGGTTAGGCCACTGCCTGAGGTGCCGGCATCCCACATGGACACCAGTTCTAGTCCCGGCTGCTCCTCTTCCGACCCAGCTCTCTGCTGTGGCCTGGAAAAGCTGCAGAAGGTGGACCAAGTGCTTGGGCTCCTTCTACCCTCACGGAAGAAGCTCCTGGCTCCTGGCTTCAACCTGACCCAGCCCTGGCTGTATCAGCCACCTGAGGAGTGAACCAACGGATGCAAGATCTCTCTCTGCCTCTCTGTAACTCCAACTTTCAAAACACATGTGAATCTTAAAAAAAAAAAAAAAAAGAACATGTGGTCCAATTTTGGTCCCATTCTGGATTGGTGAATCTGCAGTGATTTGTAAATTGTAAATCCTTCAAGATCTAACGTGGAAGACAGAACTCGTTGCTGAGATCTGACGTGGACTGGGCGCCCAGCCCGGAGGTGCTCTCTCTCTCGAGGAGAGATTGGCACTCCCGCCGCAGCCGCCTGTCCTTACCAAGGCTGCTTTTCCAGGGCCAGCTTTGCAGGGGCCCAGGGCAGCTGGCGCCAGCCCCCTGCTCGCCGGCCCCTGTGCACACGAGTCTCCCCTCCTTCTGTGGGAGGGAGTCCGTCTCGGTCCCACCTCAGCACAATGGCTGACACCTTTTCTGGGTGCCAGGCTCAGGTCTCCCTGGGCGGCCGCTGCCTCCCCAGGGGCAGAACCAGAGGTCTGGGCACAGGCAGCCCCTCACCCCTGCTCTGCTCCCCCACAAGGCTCTGCAAGGACTCTGCAGCCAGGGGAGGGGGAGGCCCCGCAGCGGGGCGGGTGCTCGCTGCGACTGCTCCTAGCTGTCTCGATGAACCCGGCCTCTGGCAAGAAGCCGTGGGCACACCAGGGTTCCCAAGCGTCCCAGAGGGGTGGCTGTCTGATGCCAGAGGCCCAGAGACTACCAACCTGGGGCTCCCACTCCTGCAGCCAGGACGTGGGTGCCAGTTCCTCTCACCAGAGGCGGGAGCTCCATGGAGCTGGACCCCGGTCGGAGGTCGTGGCCTCAGTCTGGGAGCCAGGAGGAGGAGGAGGGGTGAGAGGGCTGGGGAGTTGGGGGCTGCCTCGGCCGGTCCTCCCCAAGTGCACAGGGCAGAGCCCTGTCCTGCAGCCCTCCTGGAGCCAGCGGCACGGTGGAGGTGTGGGGCGCAGGTGGGGTCCCGTGTGCACAGGACTCCCTTCCCATCTTCAGTGGAGCCAGGATGGGAACGCCACGGTGGCCGTGGGGCCCCCACATCCGCATCTCCCCTCCCTGAGCTCCCGGCCCCTCCAAGGGCCCACAGGAAACTGCCTGGAGGACCCCCCCCCCCCGTCAAGCACTGGCAGTTGGGGTCTTGGGCTGCGGAAGAGCAGCTCCCGGCTTCCGCTGCCCTGGGGTGGACTCCGCACGGTCGTTTTCATTCTCACGGCCTTGGCCTTGCTCTTCCTGCAGGCCCTGCGCCCCAGAGCACCAGGCCGAGGTGTGAGAAGCACCGCGAGCCACCTGCCCGGCTAATGTGTCAGACAGGCGTCCGCCCAGACGTGGCCTCCCACCCGGCCCAGCCTCGTCTGTGACCAGCAGCTTCCCAGGGCAGGGAGCGGTGTTTAATTAGTGTCCGCTCCGGCTGCAAAGCTGGCCCCAAGCAGCAGCAGGCCGGTGGACTGGCAGGCTGTGGACAGAGTGGGCGTGGCTTCCAGAAGCAGGCTCCTGAGCATGCGCCATGTGCCTCGCAGCCCAGCAGGTGCCGGCACGTCAGCCAGGCCATGGAGGAGTGTGGCGTGTGGGGCCCTGAGCAGGGTGCAGGCAGTGTGAAAGTGAGTGGGGGGCTGGTGGCTTGCATGGGGCCTTGCGCCCCGGGTGGGCTCAGCAATCCGTGGGCATGGCTGTAATCTCGCGGAAACTTCATTTTCATGGAATCTTGGGCTCCGGGAGGAGATGGGGGTTGGACGAGGCTGTGGGGGCTGCAGGGGCAGGCAGAGGGAAGTGGGTTAGTAGGATTGCCCTGTGTGGAGGATGGGCGCGTCTTCACCTGAGCTCAAACCTTGGCCCCTCCCTGCAAAGGTTCTGATTCTCCAGTGAGGAACGAGTGGCAGGGGGTTCCGTGTGGAGAGAAACTGGGGCAGCAGCATCTGGACAGGTCCAGGCCGGCCCTGCGAGGCGACATTTACCCCCGAGGGCCTGTGCGGGAAGTGCACGCCCTCGCCAGCCTGCTGAAGGCTCCATGGAGCGGGACCCAGGGCTCCCCCCACCTTCAGACTCAGTTCTGGCAGAACTGGGAGCTCTGGGCCACACGCACGAGGGCCTGTCCCATGTGCGTCAGGGTCAGTCCGGGCCTTCTTCTCCATGCGGAGGAGCCCACTGCCCGCGGCTGGGGCGGCCGCAGGTCAGGACGGGGGTGCATCTTGCAAAGAGCTCCCAGCCCCGCCCAGTTCTGGGGAGAAGTCACTGGTTTCACACAAAGGTTATGGAACGCAGTGAATGCGTCCTCACTGGAATCACCCTGACAATCTCAGAAGTCTCTCTGTCCCTTACGTGGGAAGGGGAAAGAGGCTCCCTCCCCAGCCGCCCCGTGCGGGTCACGCGCACCTCCGCTGCGGGGAAGCTCAGAGCAAGCCTGTGTAGCGGTGCCGCAGGACGCGAGGGGACGTGGTGGCACCATCTCGTCACGCCTCCCGGCCACGTGCACTTCACGGAGCCTGGTTCCGACTCAAGACGGGTGCATGCGTCCAGTCTCCTTAATTGCTTCTGCCTGTGTAAATGGCAATACAGAGTGGACTCGGTTAGGAAACAAAATACGTTTTTTTTCCTTTCCAGAAAGAACGCAAATCTGTGCTCCAGCCCCCCCGCAGGAGGAAGGGTGTGTGGGCCTTCTGGGGGGAGCAGTGCGGCTTGCAGAGGGGCGAAGGTGGCACCGGCAGGAGCCGGCACTCCTCCTCCTCCTCCGACGGATAGCTCCGAGTTGTCAAGGCCATTATTCCTTGCATTTCCAGAGCAAATGAACTTGACAGATGGCCGTGTCACCGAGACCCCCACCTAGCAACCTGATTATGCAGAAAACAATACAATAGAAAAGAAATCATTACCGAAGGAACCTGGTTAGTCCGCAGAGGGCCGGGGAATGGTGGAGAACGAAATTACAGCGGTGGAATTGAGCAGCAAGAATGCATCTAACACAAAGTGGGTTACGGCGAGGCAATCAGTCATGGCCAAAGCTATTGTCTGGGCTTGCTTGGTGCCATATGAGCTCATCTGTCATCTCCCACGGAACGGAGGCTGAGTTCAGAGCAGGAAGCGACAAAAGCTTGGCCTTAAGTAGCTCAAGTGTGGGCCGCAGAAACCAGACGCCGGGCGTTAGAGGACGCTTCGGTGCCGTCTGCGTTAGGCAGGCGATGACCTCGTCCCGAGGCACCTGCCGGGTGCGCCCGTGGCTGCTCTGGGGTTGCAGCTCAAGGAGAGAGAGGACACAGCTTCACCGGCTTCAACCCCGTCCGGACTGTGTGTGCGGCACGGCCTTAGGTGCTGGTGGACAGGCAGGAGGCCACGCTGGGAGGCAGCTGCCGTCCACTTAGACGCACAGTGGACACCTTGCTCCTGGACACAGATCTCAACATGACCTGCAGTCAGGGGTGGGGCACGGCCACACAGGGCCTGCCACTGCCCGGGGTCAGGGTCATTCAGCCCTGGAAAGGACGTCTGGGAGCATCCGCCCTGCCCCTCCCATGCTGCGACCCAAACCTGTGTGTCCGTCCTCAGTCTGCAGGCCCGCGTTGCCCGAAGGCCAGGCAGAGACGCGGACACCTGCTCCCCGGGAGGTGTGCATGGCGTGCGCCCCCCCCACCGCCGCGAGTGGGGCTGGATGGGGTTCACAGCCACACGTCCAGGGGCCGTCACTCGGCACACAGGGTTCTGTCCGTCTGTGGATGCAGGCATCTGCCTAGGCAATACCTTTCATGCTGACCCTGTGCTGTCTCCACCGCAGCTCAGGAAGGCAGGTATACAGGTAATCGATAATCCAGTGTAACTAGTAACCTGATTGAAGATACTAATGCAGTTATATACCACTAGCATAATTGACTACTGCAATGTGTTGCGTATAATACATTATCACTTAATACGCTAATAACAACATCAGCGATAATCGGGAGCTTAATTAAATGTACCTTGTTGAACAGCGACTTGCATCTTTGAGGCGATGAAAGGATCCCCCAAGCCTGTGTCTGTGGTTTGTGGGTTCATTTCTCACCCGTGACTTGGACGAGGCACGTGCCCGCCCTGTAGCGGTCGTAACCAGAACGTATCTGTGCCTTTAGCCAACGATGGAGCGAACAAGCTGACGTGCTGTAGACTGTTCTGACTTGATGGAAGTCCTGCTTCACGAGCCCATCGTTCACACGTCTGTGAGGCACACATCTCCCAGGTCAGAGCAGGTGAGCAGGGCACAGACCACGTTCACCAGGGCCACTCGGGTCTCCTGGGAAGTCTCCTTTGCCAGGAATCACGGAGCTCACAACCTTGGAGAGGCCGGGCTCAGGTTGCCCCGAGTGGGAAGAGTACATGCGACAGAGTGGAAACCATCACTGTCCCAAGAGACCCACGGGGACCCAGACCCTGACACCAAGGCAGGCAGGACCCCCAACTCTGCCTCGTGCCAGGCATGGGCTGTGTGGGGCAGTGCCACCATGCTGACCTCTGAGGGGACTCAGAGCCTCCCAGGCAGGTGCACCTGGGATCCCAGACAGGTGCAAATGGGTTGGGTGGGTTTGGGCACTGGGCTGAGCTGGCAGCACAGCTCTGAGGACCAGGGGACAGAAAAGGGACAGGGGGAGCAGACGCAGAAATCAGGAACGAAATAGAGTGGGGATTTGTCCCTGACAGGCCGAGAGGGGAGCATGGGATGTGGGGTGGGGGGGCGCCCGGAGGGCAGATGTGGTGCGGGGAGGACGTGGCCACGTGGGCGGGAGGGGAGCAGTCACGTGGCCCACTGGCTTCTCGAGACGCCATCTTTGAGAACTTTCCTTCCCAGATGGGACTTGAAGCAGATCTTGCCCCGTCCACAGCACCTCTGGACGCTGCTCAGGGCAGGTTACACTGTGGCCTTCAGTGAGGTCATCTCCCTTGTGGCGAGGGGCAGAGGCGTGGCGCATGCCCTGTGGCAGACCCGGAGTCTCCCAGTCTCCCCGGAGCCAGGCCACTGTGGATGACACTCAGCCTTCAGGAACCGCGCCCTGGGATTTCCCAATCTGACTGCACTACAGTGGAAGGGCGGATTTGTTGTCAGCCGCTCCTGGGGCCCCACCGAGGGGTGCGCTGCTCAGCTGCTGTGCCCAGAGCTCCTTTTCCTGACTGTGCACTTGAGGTGTGGCTGGGGACAGCTGAGACCCGCAGAGCAAGCGATCCAGAAATCACCAGCATTGGGGCCGGCACTGTGGCACAGCAGGTTAACGCCCTGGCCTGAACCCCCAGCGTCCCATATGGGCGCTGGTTCGAGACTTGGCTGCTCCTCTTCCGATCCAGCTCTCTGCTATGGCCTGGGAAAGCAGCGGAAGATGGCTTAAGTCCTTGGGCCCCTGCACCCGTGTGGGAGACCTGGAAGAAGCTCCTGGCTCCTGGCTTCGGATCGGCACAGCTCTGGCTGTTGCGGCCAACTGGGGAGTGAACCAGCGGATGGAATACCCCCCCCCCGTCTCTCCTTTCTCTGTGTAACTATGACTTTCAAATAAATAAATAAATAAATCTTTAAAAAAAAAGAAGTCACCAGCATGGACAGTGGTATAGGTCCTCTCCAGCACCTGAAAACCCGTGGACACCAGCGTCCGGAAGTTTGCACATTGTTTTCAGGAAAGCCTAAGTGCGTGCCCGGAGCCCGTGCGTGTGCTGTGTTCCAGAAAGGGGCAGCGTCTCTGTTTCTGTCTCCTTGTGCTTCGGAGCCCCCGGGCATGGCCTGGGCTACCTGTAGCTGGACATGCGCAGGGCTCAGTACTTCTGTGCCTGATGTCCTACGACCCGGGGCCCTGCTAAGAGCTTGTGGGCGGAAGCCGGGTGATGGGAGACCCGCTATGTCTCAGCAGGGACAAGGAGCTGGGGACCCGGCCTGTAGAAGGCGCAAGCTGCACACGCGGCCCTCCACACGCATGGACGAAGTGTGGGGTGGGACGAAGCTTGCAGTGGCCGGTGCCTGGCGAAAGGAGGTGAGGACAGAGTGAGTGGCTGCCCTAGGAGGCACCGCCCACCAGCAGGGCAGGGCCACAGCCCACGGTCCTGGGAGGGCTCCTGAGCCGCACACGTGCAGGGTCGAAGTCTCACGATGGCACATGTCGGGGTGGAGAGGAAGACAAAGGTAGAGGCTGAGAAGCACTGGGAGACCCATGTTCCCGCCTTGCCGGGGAGAAGGGACCACAGCGACCTCCAGGCACGCCGGGGAGGCCCGGGGCACTTGGTAAATGCCGATCGGTGCTGACAGAGGAGAAAACCCACCAGCCGACCCCCGAGCATCTGTTCTGTGAATGACATCTGGATGGTCACCCCCTCCAGAGGGGGGAAACAGAATCCAGAGATCTCACCCTGAATGCCCCCCAGCCAGAGATCCTGTGCTGTGTCCTGGGAGAAATGAGAAAACGTGGTTTGCAGTCAAAGAATCACAAGCTGAGCCGCGGCGATGGCCTGGAGGTGGCCCCGATGTTGGGCCGATGGTCCCAGTTCTCAGTGTGTGCTGTGGACATGCGTGAGGACTCAGGGAGACTCGGCCTCACTGAGGGGACAGGGAGGGAAAGAGCTGCGAGCAGGCGAGCAGGCGGGGAAGGGCTCAGTAACCGAGGCCCTGGCTTCCTGCCTGGCCACGTGCTCTGGCTGCGATGGCCACGTCCACGCGTGGGCTGCAGCGTGTCACGCGTCACCGGCGATCTCCATCTCTGCACTCAGTGCGCCGCTACCTTTGCTCTTTTGCGCATCCTTTCATTCCGCAAACACTCACCACGGGGCCGTGATGCGGGCGGAGACGGCCAGCCGGCCAGCGGCAGGCCCGGCACGGTGTGCCTGCACGGCCCCGTCTCTCACAGGTGCTCCTGTGCTCCTGCCCTGTTCTCCCCCAGGACTGCGCCCCGAGCAGAGAGGGGAGCTCCGCCTGCCACGTTCGTCACCGGTGGCCCTTCTGTAGCCTGGGACCCCGCACTCTGCAATGACGAGGGTTGTGCCCAGCCTCCGGTAGGCTCTGCGATGCCCCTGCGCCTCCAGCTGCCCCTGCTGCTCACCTGCCCGCAAGGGGTCCTAGCCACTCCCCTGCTGTCCTCACCACTCCCCTGCACCACCGCTCCTCTGCCGCTGTGTCCAGGGATCGCCCACAACCCCCCTTGCGACGACAGCCTTGTCACGGGGTCTCTTCCTGGGGGCCAGTCCAAGAGTGGCCACCGTGCTGACACGCCCACACCCCAGGGTCCCCTTGTCTTGGTGGTCAGGTGGCTTCTCCCTTGGCTGGCTGGCAGCAGCATACTCTCCCCCATCATGGACCCTTCCCCAGCCAGCGGGGGCGAGGCACGGGTTCCCCAGGCCGACTCCTGGAGGCAGACTTGCGGCCAGCAGCCCGGATCAGCCCTCCCTGCAGGGCATCGTCCCCTCCATTGCTGTCATGCCAGGGGTCTGGGAGAGGCGGCTGTTCCCAGGCAGCTTGGGTTCTCCATCACAGACTCCGACGCCCAGCCGTGGAACGCAAGCCACATCCCCGCACATTTAATTCGCGACAGCGAAAGCGAGTCAGCTTGTCAGCGCCCACCGCTTGATCTCCTGCCCGGAGCCTTTGCACACCTTTTGATAAGCAGCGTGGAGCCCCGTGCACCACGCCTCCTGGCCGCGGTCGGCCGTACATTTGCATATTTGTCAGGCTCAGCCCGGCAGCGAGTTGCATGTGAACTGCGGGAGGTGGAGATGTTTTCTTTAATTTTTCCCAGCATTTCTGTGTATTTATTTCAGCGTTTGCAAAAGCTCTGTAATTCAGAAAAGGGCCTCTGGGTGTACATAAAGTACTTGAACATCACATATCCTCTATCAGCCGGACCGGAAGCCGCCCAGCAAGTCAGCCCTGTGATTTCCGACGGAGCCCCGGGAGCTCCTCCTGGTGTGTTGGCTGCCTGAGAGTGGACCGAGCACTTCCGGCACGCGGGACTGGGGACGACGCTTCCAGCACACGGCGCTGCGTGCACGCGTGGCCACGTTTCCTGCAGGTTATCACGGCCACGGAAACTGGTGCTTTGATTTAGGGCGAGGAAAAGGTATTGTCGTGTGCGTCCCTACACTTCATCAAGCTGCCTGGGTACGCTAGCTCGGGGGCTGAGGTCACCCCACGGCTGGGCTGGTGGGACCTGAGTCCCAGCCCCCTCTCCTGCACAGGCTCTGGTCCCTGGGGGCTCCGGCTTCAAAGATCTGCCTCACCAGGGCCGATCTGCCAAAGTTCCAAACCTGCCGGAACCGCCTCGCGGTACAGTGTGGCGGCCACGGGTTATTCCAAGCCCACTTGTTTCACTTTTGAAATGAGCTCTGAGCTGTTGGCTCACACTGGCCTGTGGTCAGACTGCTCCAGGCCCCGCTGGGCTGTGCCCGGACACAGGGCTGGGTCCTCCGGAGCCGGGGCCCGGCACCCGCAGTGCACCTGCGGCCCCTGGCCCTGCTGCAGTCCCCCGGTGTCTTCGTCTGGAGGCGCAAGCTGCCTCTGGGGCTGTGACGCAGACGAGAGAGCGCTGCTTCCAGAGGACAACAGGGCGTCAGCCGCGGGCCCAGCTCCAGCCGGAGGCGGGTGGGGTGGTGACGGCGGCACAGGCGTTCTGTGCAGGGAGCTCTGGGGGACCCTGTGCTGGCCTTGCCCCGGGAGGCTGAGCAGGGTGCCTGCCCCAGCCCAGGAGAGGGACCGGGGACGGGACAGCCTCGCCGGTGGGCAGGTGGCAGCCTGTGCCTCACCCTCCTCACACTCACGGCTGTTGCCGCGTCACCCTGGCTCGGGGACTTGTTCCCAGGAGCTGCGGCCGGCAGGCCGGGGTGACCTCTGTGTGTCGCACAATCTCCACGCTGCCTCTGCTGATTGGCGCAGAGATCACTCTAAATCTGCCAGTCCATTTGGGACAGAACGCGGTTAAGCCAGCGGTCTGGTTGCCTTAGCAGCTGCCACGGCTGTGCCAGCCTGGGCCTGGGGCGTGGCGCTGCCTGCTCCCGGGGGAAGGTCTTGACCTGCCGCCGGCTCTGCTCGGTCTCGGACTCAGCGGGCGGGAGGTAGGTACACCGCACGGGCACGCATGCCTGTGCCGGGCTGCCACTCCAGTCACGTGGCTTTGCTTTTTTTTATTTTTTTTATTTTTTTTATTTTTGACAGGCAGAGTGGACAGTGAGAGAGAGAGAGACAGAGAGAAGGGTCTTCCTTTGCCGTTGGTTCACCCTCCAATGGCTGCCACGGACAGCACGCTGCGGCCGGCGCACCGCAGCTCATCCGATGGCAGGAGCCAGGTGCTAGGTGCTTCTCCTGGTCTCCCATGGGGTGCAGGGCCCAAGCACTTGGGCCATCCTCCACTGCACTCCTGGGCCACAGCAGAGCGCTGGTCTGGAAGAGGGGCAACCGGGACAGAATCCGGAGCCCCGACCGGGACTAGAACCCGGTGTGCCAGCGCCGCAAGGCGGAGGATTAGCCTGTTGAGCCACGGCGCCGGCCCTTTTTTCTTTTTTTTTTTTTTAAGAGTAATTATTAGTATTGGTTTGAATCACTTCTTTTTATTCATGTTCTTAACTTTGAAATAATTATAGGCCCACAGGGAGCTGCCAGGACAGCAGAGTGGTCCCTAATGACAACAGCAGAGTCAGGACGCAAGCGGAGGGGGCCGGGGCTGGTGCAGCTGTCACAGCCCGGCCCCAGGATGGGGAGAGCGCCCCGGGGTCTCCCTGCCACCACCCCTGCTCCAGGCACCTTCGCCCCTCACTCCCAACAGCGCTGAATCCGGACAGCTCTTCTCTGTGGTTTTGTAATCCCAAGTGATGCGGAAGCAGGGTCACATGCAATGCTACTTCTTTGGGGTTTCCACTTCTCACTCGGCCCCGAGCCCCGAGGCAGCTGGGTGCAGCCACCCGGCCCTTGTCCTAGCATGAGCAGGGCTCCGGGCACATCCAGGGAACTGCGGGCACAGCCGATGCGCAGTGCACCTTCCCAGGGTCACTTGGGCCGTTTGCTGTTTGAGGAGCTGCTCGGACCGTTTTGCTGGGTTTCTGTGTGGGTGTGAGCATCCACCCGTCTGGATGACAGGCAAGGAGGACACAGCTGTGCGTGCCTGCTGGGCGGCGCCCTGCGTCAGCTGCCCAGGGCTCCCAGAATAGGACTGAGCGCCCAGCGCGGCTGCCGGGGTGCGCGCGGCTCACGGCTGTCACTCCCCACGGAAGATGCATCGGGCAGGTCCGTCACACTTCCTGGGGAAGCCCGAGTTCCCTGGCGAGTGGACTGGGTCAGCCACCGTGCAGGCCATACACCCGCTGCCACTGCAGGAGCTTCCTGCCAGGAGCCCCCAGGTCTGTGCCCAGCCCTGCCTGTGGGAGGATTGCCGTCCACCCTGGCCCGCATGGACCCGGCGCCCACCTCGGGGAGGTCGATGCCTGCAGCCCAACCCTGACCCTGGCGTGCAGCTGGGGGACTCACTGCCGCCCACACGGTCCAGCGCAGGCCTCAGCACCCTTGGCCGTGAGCCCACATGAGGCAGAACCAGGCACAGCTCAGTCCTGCCAAGTAACAGCACGGCTGCTCGTCTCCCCTCTCCAAGCGCTTCGTCAACCAGAGCTAAGGGGCTCCTCAAAGGCCAGGGGCAGAGGCCCCGCACCGGGGCACGTGTGAGCTGAGAGCAGAGCACAGAGGGGACGCCCACGGCCACACACCCCAGCTGCGGCTCCGGAGCAAACTCAGCCCCTGCACGTGGCGTGTGGTGGCACCAGGGTTAAGACGTCACTTGTGATGCCGGCACCCATGCATCGGCGTCTTGGAGGCTCCTCTTCTGTTCTAGCTCCCGCGCATGTGCCTGGGACAGCAGCAGAAGGTGGCCCAAGTGCTCCATCCCCTGCCACCCACGTGGAGACCGGGCTCCTGGCTTCAGCCTGGCCTAGCCCTGCTTGGTGCAGCCGTTCGGGGATTGATGGAGAGGATGGAAGATCTCTCATGCTGGTCGAGAACCCCTGCCACCACGGCATCAGCAGACCTCAGCCTGCATTTCCAGCCTCATCTGAGATCATCCCGGCTATTCTGGGCTCCGGGGATCAGTTCTCGGTGACGGCGCGGGGCTGGCCTTCTCAAGGTCGCAGCGGTGAGACTGGGAACAGCGCCAGGTCGTCATCCTATCCCCATGCCTCGCCCGTGTGAGCTCCCAGACTGGCTCTCTGCATTTGCATGTTTTTTTCCCTTTGTTTCACTCTTTGACCTTCCAGAGACACAAGGGCGAGGGATTCAATTTCCGGTAATGGATACGCTGACCTGAATCCCCGCCTCGCTTTTGGTCCTGAGGCCTCAGCAGTTAGGAGCCGGCTTGCTAAGCATTGCACCAAGCAGCACCTGCGCGGGGCGTTGGGGCCCTGTGCGAGGCTCGGCCGCGCTCAGCCGCGCTGTCAGCAGCCCGGTGGGGCTGGGCCGGGGATGCACCTGCTGGCTTGCTGCTCTGATGGCAGCTGAGAGTCTGAACCTGGCCTGGTGTGGAAATGACTCAGGCACCCAGATACACGGCAGTGAGCAAGTGAGACAGAGGCCAGGGGCCGCGGCATCGTGTGCTGGGGCTCTCTGTGGACGCGCGGTGGGGGCGGCTCCGGAGGTGACTCCGGAAGTACATCAGACAGGCTCATCCCCAGGGCACCTGCAAAGCCCACACAGCTGCCCGTCAGGCCAGAGCTGCCAAAACTGATGGACACCCCCCCCCCCTTACAGATACGCCCCAGGGGCGGCACCAGGTCAGCCTAGGATGGTGGTAACCAGGTCAGGATGGTTGGTGTGGTCGGGGCCCAGGGAGATAGGCGTGGGCAGTGCCATCGGCCTGGTCCTGTTGGGTGCTCACCGAACTCTTCATAATGACCACTGCTCCTTCCCTGACGGGCGCTGTAACCCTTGTCCAGTCCCAGGGAGGGAAGCCACCCGCTCCAGCTGCGTGCCTGTCTCTGCTCACCTCCACACTCAGAACTTCCACCTCGCCCAGCAGGTGCCCTGGCCTCTGAGCCTGTGGACCCCACCCCAGCCCCTCTGTGGCAGGGCAGAGGCCCTGGCTTCACACCAGTGCCCGCAGCACTGTCCGGGGGCCTGCTCTGGGGCAGGCCGTGAACCCAGCAGCCTGGACACCGGGACTGCTGGCCCTGTCTCTGCTTCCGGCCACTCCCCGGGGGCACCTGCATTGCTTCCGCCCCTACCCCGCCACACCCATTCGCACAGCATCGCACAGTGTCAGTGACATCACAGGGAAGCATGGCTGGATGTATAAGAAAACTGAACATTAAACATGTATGTTACATGCAGGCGAGCCCGGTGCACATGGCGGCAAAGCCAGCACTGGTCGTGGGCACCGCCTGCCGACGCCCCTGTGTGGACAGGCGCAGGGTCTGCTTCTGAAGGGACCCACAGGCTGCTGGAGTGGGGGGCTTTGGGGGTGGTACCGGGCTCTCGGCCTTCCTGTGTCTGCCCTCACCGGGGCACAGCCGTCGGCCCACCCCATGTGCCTGAGGACTTGTCCCCAGCAGACGGTAGGATGGAATAGTGCATCCCAGTTCTGTTAGTGGTGGCAGTACTATAAGTAGTATTTAGGTTTATTATTAGTAGTAGTATTTAAGAATGATAGAGAGAGGGAGAGAAAGACGGAGAGAGAGAGAGGTCTTCTATCACCTGGTTCACTCCCCAGATGGCCGAAATCTCCAAAGCGAGGCCAGGCTGAAGCCAGGAGCCAGGAGCTTCCTCCAGGTCTCCCACGTGGGTGCAGGGGCCCAAGGACTTGGGCCATCATCCACTGCTTTCCCAGGCCACAGCAGGGAGCTGGGTCAGAAGTGGAACAGCCGGGACTTGAACTGGTGGCTCCCATAGGCGATGCCCATGTCATCAGTGCCCCTCTCTTCTGTGTTGGTGGCATTTTTTCTCCTAAAGAAGCTTTTAGTTTTAGGGTCTAGATATTTCCCAATGTGTAGCATGTCTGTGCACAAAACCTGCACACAGAAGCCTGCTCCCGTACTGTTTATGTGTGTGTCTATGCACATATGTGCATTTGTGCGCACATGCATGTATGTGCGCACATGCATTATGCATACTTGTGCATGTGTGTGCCTGCACGTGTATGTGCATGCATGTGTCTTTATGCATGCATGTGTATAAGTGTGTTCAATGGGATTATATATGCATGTTCATGTGTGTATGTGTGTGCATTTATGTCTATGCATGTATGGGTATTTGTGCACATGTGTGTGTTTGCGAGCAAAAGTGTGTGTGTGCATGTGTGTGCACGTGTATTTTATACACATGTGTGTTTGTGCATCTATGTGCATGTGTGTGCCTGTGTGTTTATGCATGCATGTGTATGTATGTGCGTGTGTGTGCCTGTGTGTGTATTCCTACCATGGAGAGGGAGATGAGCTCTGAGCCCCGGTGACACAGGAGGGGCCCCTCCAGCCTCCCCCAGCCCCTTCTGGCTTTGGAGTCTCCCGTCTGTGTCTGGACCTCGGTGCCTGCATGGCAGCTCCCTCTGCACCCAGGCGCTGACACGTCGTTTCCTGCATTGCCCGTGACAAAACTGGGAGCCAACTCTCCGTCTGCTTAGGAAACCGAGGACCCGGACACCAACAGCCCAGTAAGGAAACGCTCTGTGGTTCCGGCACCAGCAGCCCCGAGCTGCAGATCCACGCGGTGAGGCAGGGGTGCAGTGGGAGTCCACAGGCCTTGGCCAGCAAAAGCAAGGCGCCCGTTCTCTCGCCGGAGCTCTGGTTTAAACAAACAGTCTCTGGGGCAGATGATTGGCCCAGCACTCGAGATGTCCGTGTCCCACACTGGAGGCCCGGATGTGGCTCCTGCTTCCGGCTCCTGACTCCACTTCCTGTTCTCAGGCCTGGGAGGCAGCAGCGATGGCTCAAGGAATTGGGTTCCTGTCGCCCACATGGGGACCCGGGTCGAGCTCCTGTCCTGGCCGTCGTGGACATTTGAGGAGTGAACTAGCAGGTGGACTCTCTCTCTCTCTCTCTCTCTCTCTCTCTCTCTCTCTCTCTCTCTCTCCCCTCTCTCTCCTCTCTTCCTGTCAGATAAATACATAGAAGACTTATTTATAAGAATCCTAATTAATAAAGAAACCTCTCTCTACACTTCTGCCTCCTTAGCAGTATGACTTGGAACAATTAATTTGGATATAATTTTCTTACTGATCCAGAGTCACAATGATTCTCAAAGAAAAAGGGGAGGGGGGTGAAACAGACACAGCAAACGCCCACAGACACTGTCTTTGTTTTCGACATGCATCTGAGTGCGGCTCGGAGCTCCTCACTCCCCGTCAGGGCGGAGGGGCCGCTGAGGGCAGAGGGGCACCCGGGTGCACACAGCAGACGCAGGCAGAGCTGAGCACACAGGGACCCGGGAAGCAGTGCCTGCCAACGACTTCAGTCCCCTGGCGTGATGAATCACGGGGCCGCCAATCCTTTTTAGCTAATTGCTATCAGCCTGTGAGATTTTTTCCTCCTGTGTTCAATATCAATTTTCATGGCCATCGGAGACGGTGCTTCTCCCCTGAGCCTCCTGGCGACTGGCCGAGAAAACGGCCGCGGCAGCACTTAGCCGGAGCAAGGGGGCTGCGAGGGGCCGTCCTGCAGGAGGAGGAGCCCGGCCAAGGCGTGGCCCCTCCGTGTGTGTGGGTTCTGTGGACTCTGTCGCCACGCAGGCTGGCTTGAGGCAGGCTGGGAAGGGCTCCACCCACCACGGGTCCCCGTGCCACCTAGAAGATGCACTAGGCACAACCGCACTGGGGCATGATGGGGCCGCCGCCTGCTGTGGCGCACAGAGCTGCTTCCGTGAGAAACACGGGGCAGGAGCTGTGGGTCCCCGGAGCCCGCCCAGGCCGGGAGAGCCCCCCCAGGCCGGGAGAGCCCCCGGCGCGCTGTCCCTGGGCCCGAGCAGGCAGCTGCAGCACACGCACAGTGAGTGGCGTGGCCCACGCGGTGCTGGGGAGTGAGGGTTTACTGCTGCGGGCACCTGAGTCCTGCCGCTTACCCGTGGAGTCCAGACCCGAGACGCAAAGAGGAAAGCAATAAGCTCGCTCCCAGCACTGGGGACAACTGTGCTTGCTCCAGAGCGAGGACAACAGAGACCCCGGTTTCCTGACACCTGTTGGAGGCAGATTTTTGTCACCGCCCCGCTGTGCCCGGGGCGCCCCCGCAGCCACCCCCAGCCGGCACCTGCCCCTCGTGATTCAGCCTGTGGACACCCCGCCCCCCACCCCACGGCGTTACTGTCGCCGCCCTGCTGGCTGACACGGAGAGTAGCAGCCGCATCACAAACGCTGCAGTCACTTGGATCACTCATTCTAGAATGCCTTAGTTTAGATCGTCTTTTAAAAGAATGAACTAGGATGTCAATCCACAGGAGAGAATCCCCGAATCCCCACTCACTGGCCAGCCCCCGGCAACACTGCGGCTCGCTCCGCCCCTGCTTCAGAGCAGCGGATCCGACCTGGGACAGGAGAGTGACGAGCGGCACATGCAGCCATTCAACCCGCACTGCCTGGACGGGGGGTGTGTCAGCTGTGCCCTGGAAGTGGGGTGCAGTGGGGCTCACGGCACTGGGGGCCCAGGGAGGAGGGGGGTGTAGCTCAGCCGAGGTGGCAACTACTCAGCACAGGCCCCAGACAGCTCGCCTGAGCACCGGGGTCTTCCAGGATCCCCTCCAAAAGGAACGGCAGAGCCAGAGCAGCACCTGCCGTGCAGGGCCCTGGGCCACCTTCTCGGTCACTCGTCCAGGCAGAGCCCCGGCCTGCGCCACGAACCCTTGTGTCCCCAGGAAGCTGAGGTGGCCACAGAGCTCTGGCCTGGGGAGGAAGGCAGCCCAAGCCACACGCCCTGGGCAAGGAGGGACAGCCACCCACACAGCTGCCGCGCCTGTCACCTCACGCATGGCTGCTGCTGTCTCCGGCCGTTTCCGGTGACGTCATCTGGACACAACGCACCGGCAGGGGATCGGAAACTCCTCCCCAAGGAGGAATGAGGGTTGCATTTGACAAACAGCGCCATTACCCGACCGTGTGCTGATACATCCTCGTATCTCACGCTCTGGCTCTATGTCTTCCTTTGGTGGGTCTGTTTCCTTGGTTATACGTTAGATTACTTGTAACATGCTTTTATCTGTTGAAAAATTGTCGGTCTTTTCACCCGAGTACTGGTGTGCTTGTTGCTACACCTTGGTTATTCACACGAACCCAAGAGCCCCCTCCCTCTGCCGTGGTCTGATCAGGGTTCAGGGCGCTGTTTCTCGGTGGCCCCGGAGGGGTGGGGTGGGTGTTTTCCCAGCGGTGTCCCCTCTGAGCCCACTGCCCACCTGCTCTCACCGCCGGGGGTCACTGTGCACTGGAACAGAGTAGGGGCCGAACTGTGCACACACAGGTGAGTGGGCATCAACGCCTGACCCCCTAGTGCCATCCCCTCCTCTTACGTGGCACGAGCCCCGCCCCACGGGGTGGACAGCTGAGGACGGCCTGCTCTGGTGTGTCTGCTGGGTCCCTTGTGGCGCCCTTGGGCGTGAGGGGCCAGGCGTGACCACAGCTCAGACAAGTGGACTGAGTGGTCCTGGGACCTGCAGCCTCCATCCCTGCCCTCATTGGTTGCTCACCTTCAAGGATGTTGACTGGGAACTGTGGAAAATGGTTAGGTGTGACATCCACAGTGACAGCCGTGGCTCAGTCCCAGGGGAACCGAGGCAGAGGGGTCTGGTTCTCCATCGCTGGGGCCTCCTTGCTGACACAGTATCTCAGCCGAGGCCCTTGCTGATGACCCAGGGAGGACATCCAAAATGGGGGCCTCCCACCGGTGCCCCAGGCTCTGTGTGGGGAGGGAGTGTCCCCTCTGCCCAGCAGTCTGCCCAGGAAGCCATGCCCACGCCTTGCCCTCCCTCCGCTAGAGCCCCTGGCCCCACCTCCCTGGCCCGGGCTGCTTCCAGCCTCAGCCCTGGCTCCCTGTTGAGGCAGGGCCTTTGGGATGGGCCTGGAGGAGACCATGAAGGCGGGGGAGGGGACGCTCGGGATCAGCTGCCAGGGCTGGGGCTGGGGCATGCAGGCAGAATTCAGCAGCCAGAGGCTGTGCACTCCACATCTCTGAAGCCTGCTGTCTCTGAGACTCAATGGATGCAGCCTAACACGCATGCTCACACATGTCCAGATGCTCGTGCATGCTCATGCAATGCTCCTACACACACACTCACTCATCCATGTGCAGCCATGAGCACAGTCACACATGCATGCACATGTGAGCACATATCCACAGGCAGTCACATATGCCCATGGACACACTCGCACGCATGTACACATGCTCACATGTCACACGTTTCATGTACTCCTATGTACAGGCACACGTGTGCATGTGTTCACATATGCAGTCACACATGCTTGTGCACATATATCCACACATGTTCACACATGCCCACAATTCACATGCAGTCACACATCTCCATGTGCACACACATATGCCCATGCACAACTCGCACATGTGTACATGCGCTCATAATTCACTTGGAGTTATGTGCACATAATTCACATGTGCATATCCATGGGCATTCCTATGCAGCCATGCATGTCCATGAACACACATGTGTGCATGTGCTCATATATGCAGTCACACATGTTCACACGCATATCCACACATGTTCACAATGCTCACAATTCACTTGCAGTAACACGTGTGCACATACACACATGTCACATGTGTCCATGCATGCCTATGGATACTCCTGGGCAGTCACATGTGTCCATGAACACACATGTGTGCATATGTTCACACATGCAGTTACACATGCTTGTGCACACATGTTCACATGTGCTCACGATTCACACACAGTCCTGCATGTCCACGTGCACACACGTGTGCAGGTGCACACTCACATTAGACAGCTGTAGGGAAGCCGGCTGTCTGAGCCAGGCTTTGCCGAGGAGTAGTGGGCACCTCCTTTACTTCGGCTGTGGAGCTCAGGTTGCCTCTGACCCACGCTGAGCCTCATTTGCTTCCTACAAAAATGCAGCGGCACCCGGCCCGGCAAGCCAAGGCTTTACCCTACCTGGGGCTTCCCGGCCCCGCCCCTGCACCACACAGGAGAGTGGCGCTGTCAGTCCTGCCCGGGCGCTGCCTCCGATGTCCTAGGCCCCAGACACTCGCCTTCTGCAAGCTCACGCACACCCACGCATGCCCACGCACGCCTGCACCAGAGCACTGAGGGGAGCTCACGCCTCCCACCACAGCGCCCTGGGAGGTCAGATAAGGGCAAGGGGGCGGCTCAGGAGGGCGGTCCAGCCACTCCTAACTTTTCTTTTGAATTATTTAGCTGTGCGGCAGAGAGTCAGGCACACACAGATGGCAGGGAGCTTCCACATGCCCAGGAGGCAAGAGCTCAATGCAGGCCTCCCGAGTGGGTTGAGGAGCCCAGTTACCAGGGCCACCGCCAGCTGCTGCCAGGTGTGGGTGAGCAGGAGGCCTGGGTCCGGAGCCAGAGCTGGAGAGCACACCCAGGCCCCGCAATGTGGGCCGTGAGCAGTGCCCCGCGAGGCCAGCCGCCGCCCCAGCCACGCCTCCTCTTTAGGCGTGCCCATCCCCGGCCACAGACAGCTTCCCTCCGTGCAGGCCGTCTCCCACTGTCCTAAGTCGCCCTGCTCTGCAGATGCGTCGCATCCGAGTTGCTTTTCCTTATTTCCTGCTTATTGGAGTGACCAGGAACCGCACCGTGCCAGGCCGCCCAGGGGCAACATGCAGGAGACGGGAGTCTGGCCCGCCCTGGGCGAAGTCAGGCACCGCCAGTGCCACGCGGGGCCGAGCGCTGGACGCCCCCTCCCTGCGTGTTTCCTGCTGACGGACGCTTCCCGCAGCCCTGCCCCCTCCTCGCGCCCTTGGGGAGGGCTGGGGCCTCTGGACCTTTGTCTGAATCTTGAAGAGGGAGACATCAAGGGGAGGTGAGCGCGGGGCGACCCCGCGCCCAGGCACCAGCCTCGGTGATTAGCGGCCGCCTTCCCAGCAGACGGTGATTGACAAGGGGGACCCACATGGGCGCTGGTCAATCATGGCGTCCGCAGATGACCCCGGCGGCGTCCGCGGGCGCTGGCCCAGGCCCTCGCCTTCACCTTTCACGCTCACAGCATCACGACTTAATCCACTCTAATGAGGCGCGCTCCACCACCGAGACCCAGCGGCCGCGCGGCTCTCGCTGGCACTGCGTGCGGCTCCTAAGACGCCGGAGCAGAGGAAGGGGCTCCGAGCCCTCCGCCCTCGCCGCCGGGGATTGCCTTGCCGCGTCCTCGGTGTCGGTCATTAGGTGGGGGCCGGCTCAAGGTCGCCCGCGTGCACCCGGACGTGCTGGCCACACATGTTTCTCCCAGCCTGAAGACCACGGCTGGGGGCCACATGTCACTGTCTGCAGACAGCAGGTGACTGCCAGCAACGGCGAGAATGTGAATCTCTCTCGCCGCCACCTTCTTACCCATCTGTCCACGGTCCGCAGGCCCTGCTGTGGAGCACGGCGTGTGTGCGAGGAGGAACTGGAAGGCGGGGACTCGGGTGTCCTCCATGGGCTGTCCGTGGCCAGGCTCTGCACCTGCCCTGCCGGCTCCTGGCATTAGCCTCGCTGGCCGCCAGCTCCGCACAGCTCTGCAGTGTGTCTCGGCTCCGGGAACCCCAGGTCCGGGTCCTGCTCGTCTCTGCGTTCGCCTGCCCCATCTCCGTGCACCCCTCCCGCTGTCTCACTGCGCACGTAGAATTCCACTTCCATAACTCTCTCTCTCTCTCTCTCTCTCTCTGTCACTCTCTTCTCAACTGAAGGAAGAGAGAAAAGAGAAAAGGCAAATATAATACATCGAAAGCTCACAGGATTAACTGCACGGCCTTCATAGATGTCTATGCAACCAGGGCAGGGAGAGAGAGAGAGAGAGAGAGAGAGAGAGAGAGAGAGAAGGAGAGAGAGAGAGAGGGAAAAAAATACCTTGGCTGCGACATGGCTCGGACCTCCCTCCGCTTCTCTGGCCTTAATCTGATTTTTGCCAATTCCTTTTGATCTACCAGGGGCAGGCAGGTCGGGTCCACAGTGCAGATGGACTAAATATGGAGATTAGCCTCTTCTCCCCCTGCCCGGTTCCTAAGACCTGATTAAGTGCAGAATGACGCCATTGTCTGGGCGCTGGCTATCAGAGTGGCCGGGCTCAGGAGGGGGTGGTGTGAAGCTGATTTTGTAATGGATACGTATCTTCTCCCAGTGCTCTAAGAAGATTAGCCCGGGGGGCGTCACATTAGCGGGATCTCGGGCCCCTGCTCCTCTCGCCGGCATTAGAACAAACAGGGAGCCGGGCGCAGCGGCCCCATGTGGGGCGTGAATAATTGCCCGCCGCACACTGTTTGAAGACCACAAAGCGCTGTGTAAATTACTCGGCTGGGGCTTTCGTCGGGGTGATTTGTGGTGACTTAGTGAATCTTCTCACAGCTCGGAATTAAACTTTCTTGGCCGCTAAGTGCGGGCCGCGCAGAATGGAGGCTGGGGCTGCGCTGACAGGCCTCCCCTCAGATCAGACTGCACAAGGCTGGGCCGAGGCCCGCGTGCCCAGCGGCCCTGCCTCGTCCGAGGGGCCGGGGGTGCCCGTTCTCAGCCAGCGGCCGGGCTGTGCCCCTTCAGCGAGCGGCTTAACGTAGCCTCCACGGCCGAGGGGACCCTGTTCTCGCAGAGGGGCCAGGGGCTTGTGGACATCCCCTCAGCCACACATCCAATTAACTTCTCCCGGGGCCAACAAGATGGCGAGAGGAAGTTGAAAATCCGGTGAGCGCGCCCAGCGCGGGGCTCCTCGCTGTGGCTCTGTGTCTGCACGGCGTTAGCGCAGGAGTCACGTCTGTGATTGGCGTTTGATTAACACGCGCTTTTTCCTTGTGGCCACCGCTCTCTGTCGGTGCTGATGAATAATCACGAAAGCCTCAACTAACGCCGCAATACCAGAAATAATGATGAGGGTGCAGCTTGCCAGGTATTTGGAAACTGGAAGAATAGAGACAGTTGCTCCAAGGGGCTGTCGGGAAGGACCCCAGGTGGGCTTTGCATGTTTTTATTGTTCTGTGAGGAAACCCACTGACCTAGCAATCTGTTTTCTGACTATCCAGAAACTTGCGATCAGACAAGTGCATACAGAAGTATTTCCAATCGGATATATGGAGGAAAAGAATCAAAATACAGAAGCTAAGGGGCGGGCGCTGTGGCATAGCAGGCAAAGCCGCCACCTGCCAGGCAGGCATCCCATCTGGGCGCTGGTTCATGTCCCGGCTGCTCCACTTCTGATCCAGCTCTCTGCTGTGGCCTGGGAAAGCAGCAGAAGATGGCCCAGGTTCTTGGGCCCCTGCACCCGCGTGGGAGACCTGGAAGACACTCCTGGCTCCTGGCTTTGGATCGGCGCAGCTCCGGCCATTGTAGCCATCTGGGGTGAACCAGCGGATGAAAGACCTCTCTCTCTCTCTCTCTCTCTCTCTCTCTCTCTAACTCGGCCTTTCAAATAAATAAATAAATCTTTAAAAAATGAATACAGTAGCTAACATGCCATTCTTTGTTCAGAAGGAAGGCCTTGTAGCTCTCAGTGCGCATCTGCCCTTCCTGTGTGCTGTGTTTGCGACAGCCCTGGCTAGACGCTACGGGCGCAGCACGTCAGAGTCAGATTCTGAAATGTGAGGCATGTGCACCTGAGCCCCTGCAGAGTTCCCGGCAGGGTGGCTGGTGTGGTTTTTTGCGTTTATTTTCTTGTTAGGGCTAAAGTCTGTTTATTATCTAATAAGGACCAGGAAAATTTGACATCGAAGCCCAGATATAAGCTGGGTTTTGTTTTAAAACAGAATTGGTGACTTATAAAAGCAAACAAACCAAGGAGACAACACACGGGCCCCAGAGGAAACCATCTCCTCCCACGGCGGGGGCGCGGCCCTGAACCCCAGGGACGGGCGGTGCTTGGGAAGTGAGCTGGCTCCTCGCTCGCGCCTGCCCGTTCCACACACGCACGCTGCCGCCTTGCAGGCTCACACTTCTGACTGATGGCAGACGAGACAGTCGTGGTATTGTGATTCCCCTTTTGAACCTGACCTGACGGTAATGGTGCTTT
Source organism: Sylvilagus floridanus (assembly GCA_949820135.1). NCBI lineage: Eukaryota > Metazoa > Chordata > Mammalia > Lagomorpha > Leporidae > Sylvilagus > Sylvilagus floridanus. The sequence continues at coordinate 99,514,846 of OX463246.1, read as the reverse complement.
TCATGACGAGAATCAGCTGGGGGCCTGCGCCCAGCAATGCCGGACACAAATACAGGCACCAGTTCGAGTCCCGGCTGCTCCACCTCTGATCCAGCCCCCTGCTAATGCACCTGAGAAAGCAGCAGAGGATGGCACCCACATGCTTGGGCCCCTGCACCCCCGTGGGAGACCCGGATGGAGCTCCTGGCTCCCGTCCCAGCATGGCCGTTGCAGCCATCTGGGGAGTGAACTAGAGGATAGATATCTCTCTTTCTCTCTCTCCCTCTTTTAAATAAATAAAAGAATGAATAGCTCCAGCTGAGCCGCGGTGTGACTGGGGCCGGGAACGTGCCAGGAAGAGCCAGAGCCTGCAGCTTTGAGAGACCAACACAGGGCGGACACGCCCCACCGGGCTGGCTCCTGGGGCAGCTAAAACTCCGTGCAGAGCTGAGGTCAGGCACGGAGGAGCTCGGAGGCCTAGATACCACGCCGCTGCCCGTGGACAGACAAGGCCACGCGTCCAGAGGGCTCACCCACGGGCACAGCTCGAAATCTACACGAAAATTCAATCAATCTGCCTCGAAAGCACTCCTAAGCCGAGTGCAGCCGTGACCCCCGGACGGGAGGAGATTACAGGCTGTGGGTTAATGACCGCGTCGCTGCAGAGCCAGCTTCCGTGGGGTCCCCGAGGGTAATTTAGCTTCCGTGTGATTTAATGCGAGTCTCAGTGCCCAGGGGAATGTCGTCTGCCGCTGTCACAGTCCAGCACGAAGCCAGCTGTGGCTGGGGCGTCAGACTCGGGCTCAGCTCCCCACGGCGCCCCCGCGAGGGGTGGCTCTGGAGGCCAGGCCTTGCCACCTGGTTTGCTTGGCCAAGGACACTGCCAGGCGCCCCCTAAGCAGCCTCAGAGCTGCCAGTCAAGGCTGCGAGGCTGGCTCCCGGCGCATGTCTGCGACTTCCAGCCTGTTCACGAGACGGAGCAAGGTGGGACCCTCTCTCCTGCTGCAGGGGTGAGATCTGGGACGAGGGCACCCAGGTGCTCACCGCCTCAACCTACGTCAGTGTCACGACCAGAGCCACCGCTGGCCTGGCAGGTGGGATGTGCCACGGGCTGAGAGCTGCAGGAACCCCGGTCCCTGCAGTCCTGAGGACCCCCGTGTGCTCATGATGCACCAGGAGCATTCGATCCATGCAGGAGACACGCAGGTGGAAGTCACAGGGGTGACCTCCAGAGGACTGACGATTCACTGAACCTCGGCAGGCTGAAGGACGAGCCTCTGGTGAAGTCCCTGGATTGGAGTCGCCGTGAGAGCTTGGGCCGACTGCTCCGCTGCTGTTGGCCTCACTTGCCTCTCCTGTACAATGGGAACAATCACGGGTCCTAGTGCTCAAACTGTGAGTTTTAGCAGGACGAGCAGGTTGCCCGTTTGCAAGTCTTGACCACACTTTGTGCGACGTGGGGTTTAGAAGGCAGGTGGACGCGCTCTTTGCCGGCACAAGCTGTGGGATCCGAACTTGCAGCCAAAGGACAGCACCCTCAAGGGACAGGATCCCAAAGCTGAGGGCCGGCTGTGTGAAGGCCGAACAGGTACGGCCGTCCCGACTTTGTGCAGAGCGACAGACTCTGTCTTCTGTCCGCACAGGTGGGGAGGGAGGCAGCGTCAGGGCCAGAGTGACATGACAAACCAGGGACCAACTTAGGCCAGCTCAGACCGTGTGCAAGCCCGCTAGTGTAGCAGGTGCACAACTGGACAGCCCAGAGGGCGGGAGGCGGGGGTGGGCTGGGGGGAACAGCCGACCAGGTGAGACGGGAGGAGGGTTTAGGTTGGTTGGTGACAGTGGGAGTGGAGAAGAATTGTACCAATGACAGCTGTAGTAGTGACGACGGCTTCGAAATGCTGCCTGCGTACCTGTCCAAGTTCTGTCAAACACATGCCGTGTCCTGCGTCATCCCACATGCACGTGTGTGAGTCCCGGCTGTAGTGTTGCGTCACACACGGAGGTCCCTGTACGCCTAGCCGAGCTGCTCACGGCACAGGAAACTCCTGGATACCTGGTGAACACGGGCAGCTTCGCCGACTCCTCCCCTCAGCCCTGCACGGAAGAGTGAATTCCTTCCAGGAGACCGGGGCGAAGCTCCGCGCACGTCCTGACCATCAGCTCACAGCCGGGTGTCCACCAGCAGGTAGATGCCCCCGTGCCCACTCCTGTCAGTACCCCAGACAGACACGCACGATGGTAGCCATGTATGACTGGAACATGGGTGTCTGTAAGGATCCAGTTTTTACAGAGGCTTCAGATAATATAAAGAAGTGGCTGCAAATAAAAGAATTCTAAAAAAAAGAAAAAAGAAAAAGAAAAAGAAAAAGAAATTCGGGGCCGACACTGTGGTGCAGGCGGTTAAAACCATAGTCTGCAGTGCCGGCATCCCACAGGGGTGCCGGTTCGAATCCCGGCTGCTCCCCTTCCGATCCAGCTCTCTGCTGTGGCCTGGGAAAGCAGTGGAGGATGGCCCAAGTCCTTGGGCCCCTGCACCCGCGTGGGAGACCTGGAGGAAGCTCCTGGCTCCTGGCTTCAGATGAGCACAGCTCTGGCCATTGCAGTCCTTTGGGGAGTGAAGCAGCAGAATGGAAGACTCGCTCTGTCTCTACCTCTCCTCTCCTTCTCTCTCTGTGTAACTCTGATTTTCAAGTAAATAAAGTAATTCTAAAACAAAGTGGCTGCGTAAATTTTGCAAATAGCAGAACTGTTATCATTCAGCAGAATCACACCGGTTATCAGCGTCTCCTCCAAGCGCCCTGGTGGGAGTCCTGCTTCTCCTTCAGAGCCTTTGATCTGTTCGTGGGCCGTGGCCCTGGTCCTGTGGCTTCGTGAATTTCCTGGTTAGTCTTCCGTGGGACAGCAGAGACGCTGCAGCCTGCCGGAGGCTCTGCTCGGCCGTGGCTCACGGAGTGACACCACCAGGAGCAAAAGGAAGATGGACCTGGGGGTAATAGGGGAGCCAGGCATGCGACGCGGCACGGCGGGTGAAGCCGCCACTGGTGCCAGGCCGGTGACGTGGCACTGGTGCCAGGCCGGTGACATGGCACAGCGGGTGAAGCCGCCACTGGTGCCCACTCTCCCTATCAGAGTGCTGATTCCAGTGCCGTCTGCTCTGCTTCTGGTCCAGCTTCTGTTGGTGCGCACCGGGGAGGGCGCAGGTGATGGCCCGAGGGCTGGGTCCCTGCCCCCTCCCGCGCAGAGACCAGGATGGGGTCCCCGGCCCCCAGCTTCCGCCTTGCCTGGCGCTGGCTGCTGCGGGGAAGAGAGCCGGCAGGCGGCCGGTCGTTCTCTCTGTCTTTCCCTCTCTCTCTCTCTCTCATCCTTTCTCAATAAACGACTAAATCAGCCTTTTGAAGGGGACCCAGCATTTGTTGTGCCTTTTCTATTTGAGGTACAAACAGGGGCTCTTCTCCCGACCTGGAGGCCCAGAGCCCCTTAGTCTGAACCCCACCCCAGGGTCTCTGCCTTCCTTGATCTACTCCGGGCGGCCCCTGCATGGCGCCGCTGCTGCCCCCACCCCTGCCTCCGCTCGCGGCTGTCTAATGAGGGCATCGCTGGGCTCCTGTGTTGTTGCGTCACAGAATATAGGACGATTTCCTCACGTCAACTGCGTGCACCTTGATTTAGCAACTGCTTTCCTTTTAAAACTGTGCATTTTGACAAAGCAGGTGGGGAGAGAGAGAGAAGGAAGGAAGGAAGGAAGGAAGGAAGGAAGGAAGACGGATTCTCCATCTGCTGGTTCATGACCCAAACGCCCGAGACAGCCAGGTCTGGGCCAGGCTGAAGCCGGGGGCCCAGAGCCTCGTCCCGCTCTCTGATGAGAGGCAGGGACCCAAGTACTGGAGCCGTCACCTGCTGCCCCACAAAGTGCCAGGAGCGGGAAGCTGGAAGCTAGACACAGCCAGGGTTCACACCAGGAGCTCCACCATGTGATGTGGGGTCCCTAGCAGCGGCTCAGCTGGACGCCCATCTCGGCAGCCGCGTGCCCTCCGTGTGCTGTCTCGTGGCGTTCTTTGCCACGGGATCGTGGATTCCCCGGGCTCATCTTGCAGCCTGTGCTGTGCGGTGCTCCGTGGCCCCCGCGAGAGCTCCCTGGGGTAGGGAAGCTGCCTTGAGGGCAGGCCAAGGTCAGGCCTTAGAGAGCAAGTGCTGTCCTTTGGAGGTTAAATAATCAGCTCCGCTCAATAATTGCCCAGCTGAAGGGAGCCACGGCCCAGGCCCCTCGCCGCCCGGCCCGCCATGGGCTCTTTTGTAACGGGGTGGGGCCTTTGTCCGGGATGTTGCCGCCCTGTTCCCTAACATCTACGGCCAGCATCTTCCGGCCCAGGGATGCACTGTCAAACCTTCAGGTGTGTTAATAAAGACAATCAATAAAGACAGACACGGGCCTCTTCAGTGTAGTGTGCAAGGTCCACCACTGGCCTCCCGCTCAGCTCCTGACAGAGGCTGCCAGAGGCCTCCACAGTAAGTCCCGGTCTCTTCCCCAGAGACTCGAGGGCAGGTCGGCTGCTCTGGGAGGCACCTGCTGTCCGGCCCGGGCAGGTAGGCTGGGTACCTGCAGCCCTGGGCCACTGCGTCCCCTTACAATACCGTGGTTTCCACAGGCATGGTGCGGGTGCTGTTCCACCTGCTGGACACCCCCCCCCCCATGCACACGTGTTTAGAGCCTGGGCGTGTGTCCTTAAAGAGTTACGTCGTGCATCTGCAGCTGATGTCAGGGATTTGTGTGACGGTGACATAGCTGTGTCACCGTGTAAAGTGAGGTCATGGTTCCAGCAGGGGGAACGTGCCGTCTTTTGGACTGCTCCGTGCACGCCTGTCTTTGGGGCACCCCGGGACTGCCCTTGCTTTGGGCACCCCCTCGTCTCCAGCATCCTCTCCTGGGTCTCAGCCTCTCCCCTCCAGACGCTGGTGGCTCCCACTCTTGGGATGGTGACAACTCTCCCAGCCAGCTGCCCCCCAGATCCCCGAGACATTCCTCAGGAGAGCGGTTTCCAGCGGAACTGCCGGGCCCCCATGTCCACCAAAACACGTACCGTGCCGATGGATCGCCTACGGGTCCTACGGAAGATTCTGGGACAAGCAGAGCTCACCGAAGCCGTGGGGGAGCGGGTCGGGACACGACCCACGGGTTCCACATCAGCTGCTGGGAACCACGCCTTTGCACTTCATCCCGACACAGCGCGGGCAGGACTCCTTTCACAGCTGCGCATTTTATTCCTCACATTTTATTGTCGCGTTTGTCTTTTCCGTTCATTGGGCTGGGTGGAAACGGTGTACCGAGAGCGGCAATGTGACCACTGGGCTCTTTCTTTCTCTAGTCACGAGCTCGTCCATTGCTAAACGTGCTGGGAATGCCCTCCTCCTCCCGAGACCCAGCAGACACTGTCAGCTCGTGGTAACCTTCCAGCCTCCGAGACCAGTTTTCTGATGGACGCGTCGGTCAGCGTGGCCTCACGAAAGGGACCTCTCTGGCAGGAAGGGTGTGTCGGCTCTCGGTTGTGGAGGTGCCCAGGCCAAGGTCAGGTGGTCTGGGGTCTGAAGGGGTGCTGGATGTCGGGACACGTGGCGACTGCCAGGCCGGGGAGGAGGGAAGGCGCAGCGGTTTGGATGGACCGGGTCCCGGTGGCCTCGGGGAGTGGAGTGAGCTGCTGTGCTGAGAGGCGGGTCCCTCACGCCCTCCGGGGGCCCTGGGGCAGCCCTGTTCTTCCCTGGGCAGCGATGACCGCCAGAGAAAGGGTCACAGCGTCGACTGCTTGCCTTGCGTTTTCAATACAGACAGCCGTGTCTTGCACCCATAAACAAATCGTGCTTCAGCCTCACCAACCCGTGTTGATCCTGCTTCTTCCCCCATTGCCGTGCACAGTTACATGGGAGAGCCTCATGGTGGGCAGGCGCGCCCACCGCCCCAGACTTAACAGAAGTTCCTCTAAGCTCGGCCCTCGGAGGAGGACGAGGAGGTGGCCACAGGCTCCCGTGGGACAAGGACATCCTCCTGAACCCTAAGAGGCCTGATTATCAGCTTGTTTCCTGACTGAGTGTTGACTTTGTACGTTTTTCCATTCTATTTGCTGTCTTTCAGTATGCTAATATGTGTGAATCGGCTTGATGGATTCTCCGTGGCAGGCATTGGGCAGAGCCATTGTCTCTTAGGACACCCGCACCCCGGACTGCAGCAGCGTGCGCAAGTCCCAGCTCCACTCTGGCCCCCAGCTTCCTGCAGCGCGCGCCTGGGAGGCAGCAGGTGATGGACCAGTGCTTGGGTCCCTGCCCCCCATGGGAGACCCAGAGTGAGCGCCAGGCTCCTGGCTGCAGCACGGCCCGCCCTGGCTGTGGCGGGCTTTACCGGAGTGGGCCAGTGGACGGGGGCTCCCTCCAGATCTCTCTCTGCCTTTCAAAATAAATGTTTAAAATTGTCTGTTTTTCAAGTAGATAAATAAAAATTCAAAAAGTTATCCTCACATTCCAAAGACTAGTGATATATGGTAATTTTACATTATTTTTAAAGATTTATATATTTATTATTTGAAAGAGTTACAGAGAGGCAGAGGCAGAGAGAGAGAGAGAGAGAGAGAGAGAGAGAGAGGTCTTCCATCCACTGGTTCACTCCCCAAATGGATGAAATGGCCAGAGCTGAGCTGATCCAAAGCCAAGAGTCAGGAGCTTCTTCCAGGTCTCCCACGTGGGTGCAGGGGTCCAAGGACTTGGACCATCTTTCACTGCTTTCCCAGGCCACAGCAGAGAGCTGGATCAGAAGTGGAGCAGCCGGGACTCGAACCAGCACCCATGTGGAAGCCGCACTGCAGGCGGAGGCTTTACCCGCTATGCCACAGCGCTGGTCCCTCCCTGTATTATTTTTATAACTACCACTGCACTTAATCTTCTAATTAATCAATATCATTGCTTCATTTTGTTTCCTCTGTTGCATTTTGTCCTATATTTAATATTATTCTTTTAACATTCACATTAAAAGTTTTAGGACGCATTGTCATCCACTGCCCTGATTTAAACCAGCACTCCTGTGCGCATCAGCGACGACCAAGCCCGGCCCGGCCGGCCTGGTTCCCTGGTATTTTACCTCCACACAGGCCGCGGCCTCGCCAACGGTGCTGCCGTTTTGTTGTGAACAGACAACATCGTTACGCATTTCCTTTGCCGACGGCCTTCTTCTTCCGCAGTCTGTGGCTCCTTTCTAGAATGGTCTCCTTGCACCTGAAGAAACTTGGGAGCACTCTTGGTCAGGTAAACCTGGCGGCCGGTGCGCTGACAGCTCCTGTACTTGCTGGTGCTCAAGGCTCACCCCGGCCGAGCCGAGAGACACTGTGTGTTGCCATCTTGCCCTGACTTTCCTCCTCATTTTGGTTTGCTGTTGTCTCTCTGCGCAGTTTCCACGTGTCCATAATCGCATCATGATTTCTCCTTACCCGGTGAAGGAGGCAGGGGCGGCTTTGCCCTGCGGACGCCTCACGGAGCCACTGCTCGGCCACGGCCGTGGGGGCCGGAGAAGCACAGGTGGCAGGGCGGCGCCATCAGGGCCTCCTGCCACACTGCGCTGCAGCTGCAGCGTTGGGCCCTGAACCCTTCCCTTGCAAAGGGGAGGGGTCACTTGTGATTTCTCCTAAAGACAAGCTCAGTGTCACCCAAGCAAGGTCAAGTTCAGCAGATGAAGGGAGGGTCGCCTTGGGTCAGCCAGCTCCGTCCACCACAGACACGCCCGGAAGCCACATGCACGTGGATGAATCAGGGCCGGTCTCCCCGGGACTGCAGCAGGCTCAGCCCACGGGACTTCATCCCCCTGCAGCCTGCAGCTCTGGGGGCTGATGTCCCAGGTCAAGGTCTCCCGAGGCCTCTCCAGGTAGCTGGCGGATGCTGGCGTCTTGCCATGTCATTGCTGGCTGTCGGTCCACTTGTGTTGCGTCTTGATCTCCTGGGTCTCACAAAGTCAACAGCTGTCCCCAAGCAGCCTCCGCCATGAAGCCCTCCTACACCTCCACCACCTCTGCAAAGGCCCTGGCACCCTCTGACGTGAATCCGGGGAGCACAGACTCCAAGCAGTGGATGACAGTGAGACCCCGGCCTCGGCTTGCCTGGCCCGGGACCGGTGATGGACGCGCTCCGGCCATCAGCCTTGACTGCTCTCGGAGAGTCCGCGTCGCAGTCCTTCCACTGCCGAGTGAAGACAGTGATGATACCCGGTCGGTTCTCTCATTTTTTATTCGAGAGAGAGCCAGGGACAGAGAGACAAGTATCCCATCCACCTGTTCACCCCCTCCAAATGCCCACAACAGCCAGAGTTGGGACAGACCGAAGCCAGGAGCTGGGACCTCAACCCGAGTCTCCCAGTGGCGGAGACCCAACCGCTCGAGCCATCCCCCACTGCTTCCCAGGTGTGGGTCCGCAGAGAGCTGGAGTCAGGGGTGGAACCGGGACCCCCCCCCCAGGCACTGATTCAGGGCATCCTAACTGCTGTGCCAACCCCGCCCGCCGGCTGTGCCGAAGCGCGTGCGGCCTTCCGGTGGTTCACACTGACACCTGCCAACCCCACAGCGCTTCCGGGCGGCAGGCCTGTAACCCTGCCTTCCTGATCGCCCTGCTTGGCAGCCGGAGCAGCATCCCAGCCTCGCTGTCTGGGATCCAGCTCTCAACACGGATGCCCAGACCCCCCACAACCCCCTGAGATGAGTTAGAACCGCAGTCTCCAATGCACTCAGCTTGGAGTCACCGACCCATCGGTCTTACGTCCACTGGGCTTCCGATGACGACGTTTTTACAGGCTGACATTGCTTGGAGAGGAGAAAAGATGGCAAGAGAGATTTAGACGGTAATGGCTCTTCCAGGATCCATTGTTTGCTTCCATGGTTGCGAGAAAAGTCATCTTCCAAGCACCAAGAGGAGGGCAGGTGGTCAGGGGCTGGGCGTGGACACGGTGGCTGCCCTCACTGTGGGCCGGTGCCCTGGTGGGCTTCAGGCCGAGGGCCCCATCCGTGACCCGGGTGCCTTTGTCAGAGGGGTCGCCAGTGCTGAGGGGGACAGCAAGGGCAGCGGGAGAAGTGTCCACCGCGTGGGCCGGGTGTCCAAGGGAGAAAGGGTGACCTGAACCTGCGCGGGTTGATGGACTCGTGTGGGTGGAAAGAGCAGGGTGATCGGGGTGTCTCCAGGACTTCTGAGACCAGCCACTGGTGGACAGCAACCCTCACAGAAATGGGGCTCCTGGGGGAGGGGCAGGCTCCAGGTGGGAGTGGGCATGCAGGCTTCTGCGGGAGAGGGAGCAGTGGGGGAGGGGCCGCAGGTGGACTTTGCCTCTGAAGGTCCACTCACATCTGGCCACCAGAGCAGGGGGTGAGCGGTTCCCAGGCACAGGCTGCTTCTGGCCAAGCCAGTCCTGGGGCCAAGCTTGGGCTCCTGCGTGGACACTAAGAAGACAGAAGGTGGTTAGACAACAGAACCGGGGGCTGGTGCTGTGGCATAGCAGGTAAGGCCTCCACCTGCAGTGCTGGCAGTCCATGTAGACGCCAGTTCAAGTCCCGGAGGCTCTACTTCCAATCCAGCTCTCTGCTACGTCCTGGGAAAGCAGCGTGATGGGTCAAGTCCTTGGGTCCCTGCCACATACCTGGGAGACCCGGATGAAGCTCCTGGCTCCAGGAGCTGGAGAGAGAACCAGAGGATGGAAGATCTCTCTCTCTCTCTCTCTCTCTCTCTCTGTTACTCTGCCTTTCAAGTAAACAAACAAATCTTAGAGAGAGGAAGGAGTGAGGAGGACTCGAGACAGAGTGGTGGCTTCGGCGTACGACACCAGGAGGTTGACATGCCAGGAAGGGGCACCTGCGTGGCCTCACCTGAACCACACCCAAGATCCTCCGAGAGCAGTCGCCAGAAACAACCCCTGGACACAGAGAAGCAGGGTGGGCGCCTGCCAGCTACCGGCAAACACTGACGCCCGGCAAACATCGTCCGCAAACATCGGTCCTCAGAGTAATCGGTGGGCTCCCATCCCCTCCCCTGTGGCACAGGCTCCAACTTTTCCCAGAGGCATCCCCGCCTTGGTCCAGCTTCTCCTGTCTTCTTTGAGATGTTCCTGTAATTACGAAGATTAAATAGGTAAATAAACAACAGGGAGAGTGTGAGTTTAACCTCAGCTTTGAAACCAGAACCAGGTCAACTGACAGTTCCCCTGGCTATCTGTGTTTTTACATAGATAACCATTGTGTGCGCTGTCCCCACACAGAGGGCTTATTCATAAAAGCCTGGTGCTTATCTTCACACTGCCATTGAGAGTGGAAGGTGTTAATTTCGACAATTCTCTGGGTAAATGTTTGCACTGTGGAATCCTGCCTGCACCCAGTGGCCTTTCTCATATTCAGCCTGCTATCAGTGTCTTATCTCAGAGATTCAGATCAAAGTTGAGCCCAGGAAGGACACTGGGGGTGGAAGATCATCCTGTTTTCCAAGTCCAGGGGCCTGCAGGAGATCCCAGCTCAGAGGGCAAGTGGTGTCGTGTTGGGCAAACGTGGATGTTGTACCCAGAATGTCACCCGGTGCCCACAGCGTCTGCAGCAAGAAGCCACTGCTGTTGCCAACAGGATCTTGATGAGCAGCGGAGCCGAGGGGAGGCGTAGTGGCGGACGAGCGCCAGGGCTCCGGTTCACGCTGGGTGAAGTGAGCGCTGCGCTGTCCGGTCTTCAAGAGGTCCCGGTCTCGCTCCACGGCCGCTGTGCAGTGGGAGGAGTGGCCCGTCATTACCTCTCGGCGCCTGTGCAAGGCTGGGTGGACTGCACACGCACGATCCACGCTGGACGAGGCGAGGTCTGAACGCTGCCTTTGGCGTGGTCGAAGCACCACCCTCGTCTTGCTGTCTTGAAGCCGGGAAGAAAGCGGCCCCCGGGATGTCGCGGGTCGCAGGGAAGTCACCCAAGGGGCAACCGGGGACCTGAAGCCTGTCGCCAGCGTTCGTGAACAAGTGTTGGGCTCTCGCAGCTGCTCCGTGGAAGCGAAGGTGCTTAAGATAACGCGACCCTGCCGCGTGGGCCTGCGGCCGCTTCGCTCCGTCATCACAGCCGCCTCGCGGGTGGGCGGCCCGCGGTGCCGCCGCAGCTGTCGCCTCACCTGTTCGCCGAAGTCCCCGCGAAATTCTCCAATTTAGCGAGCAAACTTAAGTCATGATTAGAAATGACAGCGAAACCTGATGAAATTGTACTTCCAATTGGAAAACAAAATTGCAATCAGGCCGACATGATTTCCTCGCGGTGTGACCACGCTAATGCCAGTCGAGACACGGGCAAATGTATTTAAAAGTCATAATGGAGCGTTACCGCGAGATCGCCTTTCACTGGCCCTTATTAATATAAAACTTCAATTTGCATGTAAATGCAGTCAACTTTCATATCATCAAAATACATGAGGCCTGGGAAAGTGATGAATTGAAGTTGGATGCAGCAATTACTGACGTTTATAAAGAATTTTAAAGAGGTCAGTGCAGCCTTGGCTGAGAAAATGAGGAAATCAACAGGGAATATTGTCGAGATAGCAACCGGGGGAGTTGGAGGCAGTCCCAGGTGTTGGGAGAGGGTGATGATTAATAGAGAGAGATGGCGGCGCCCCCCGCCCGCCGGGGCGCGGCCACGGGCCGCGTGCAAAGTCTCTTGCCGGGGCCTCTCCGAGCTGCCTGGCGGTGCCATCCGGGGGGAATACAGTAGCAAGTGTTTATGAGCGCGAGCGGCGCTGGCGGTTTAATTGGGCTCAGCTCTGCTCAGCTCTCCTCAGTAGCTGATATGCAGTTTAACCTTTCTCCCCGCCCCAGACACGCCAGAGCCGCTGGGATTTTAATAAGGCGCTCGTGTGACGGCCTGGCTAACCACGGACTTAGTTGCTCAATTGAGTTAAACTGCTTTCTTGTGTTGTAATGGCAATTTATAAGGTGCCCGTGCACGCGCATGTGTGTGTGTGTGTGCACGCGAGTGTGCGTGTGTGCGCAACAGGAAGTATTTATCCAGGCCGTGTGTTTCATAAATCCCACACCACGTGCGGCGATTTGGAGGATTCTCTCTGCCTATTTGTACAAACAAGTTAACAGGCAACATAATTCTAACCATGCTGGGAAAATCAATGCAGAGAGAGAAATACTGCTCTGATTTGGGAGAATTTAACCGCAGACCAAGCCGCCTCCAAGCGCGTCTTCGGGCTGCCTGGCTGAGAGCCCTGGGAGAAGGCCGGGCCCCCAGGCTGGGGCTCCTGGAAGGGCAGGAGTGACAGTGTCCAGGGCGGGCCGGGGAGGGGTGGGCGGCCGCTGCTCCGCCTCCTGCCTGCTGGGAGATGTTAGAGGCTTGTACACGTGCGTGCCGTGCAGGCGCTGGAGACGAGCACAGGTCCGTGTGCAGCGAGTGTGCGAGCTGGCTGCTGGCCTCCACGCCCCGTGCCCGGCACTTCCTGTGTCGGACCGGGGGCTCCCGCCGTGGCCTCACACCACGTTCCACGCTGGGCATCTGGCTGTCACCACACACATTTTTCCTTATCACTGGTCTTTTGTTGTACCCCCACTCCTAAGTGTGGGCATCCACACCAGTGGCCAGCCACGCGGAACACGGTACACGCATGTTGAGGTTTGCCTTCACCCACGGATTTGCTCTTTGCAAAACCCGGATTCTAGACACAGATTCTAGAACACACCAGTGCTGGCGGCTGGCGAAACGCAAGCCTTCCACTAACAACCTGCTGAGTACTGTTTAACCCTTTGACTGCTGCTCCTAGTGTCAGCGCTTGAAAGCAAGTCCTTAATGAGCAAAGCTCCGGCCTCCCGGGAGCTCAGTGAGTGGAGTGAGGGGAGAGACCCTCCCCCAGGGACAGTGAGCCCCCTCCCGTGGACCCTGGAGTGGAGTGAGGAGAGACCCCCCCGGGGACAGTGAGCCCCCTCCCATGGACCCCGGAGTGGAGTGAGGAGAGACCCCCCCAGGACAGTGAGCCCCCTCCCGTGGACCCCGGAGTGGAGTGAGGAGAGACCCTCCCCCAGGGACAGTGAGCCCCCTCCCGTGGACCCTGGAGTGGAGTGAGGAGAGACCCCCCCCGGGGACAGTGAGCCCCCTCCCGTGGACCCCGGAGTGGAGTGAGGAGAGACCCCCCCAGGACAGTGAGCCCCCTCCCGTGGACCCCGGAGTGGAGTGAGGGGAGAGACCCCCCCAGGGACAGTGAGCCCCCTCCCGTGGGCCCCGGAGTGGAGTGAGGAGAGACCCCCCCGGGACAGTGAGCCCCCTCCCGTGGACCCCGGAGTGGAGTGAGGGGAGACCCCCCCGGGACAGTGAGCCCCCTCCCGTGGACCCCGGAGTGGAGTGAGGGGAGAGACCACCCCGGGACAGTGAGCCCCCTCCCGTGGACCCCGGAGTGGAGTGAGGGGAGAGACCCCCCCGGGACAGTGAGCCCCCTCCCGTGGACCCCGGAGTGGAGTGAGGGGAGACCCCCCCGGGACAGTGAGCCCCCTCCCGTGGACCCCGGAGTGGAGTGAGGAGAGACCCCCCCCAGGACAGTGAGCCCCCTCCCGTGGACCCCGGAGTGGAGTGAGGGGAGAGACCCCCCCAGGGACAGTGAGCCCCCTCCCGTGGGCCCCGGAGTGGAGTGAGGAGAGACCCCCCCCCGGGACAGTGAGCCCCCTCCCGTGGACCCCGGAGTGGAGTGAGGGGAGACCCCCCCGGGACAGTGAGCCCCCTCCCGTGGACCCCGGAGTGGAGTGAGGGGAGAGACTACCCCGGGACAGTGAGCCCCCTCCCGTGGACCCCGGAGTGGAGTGAGGGGAGAGACCCCCCCCGGGACAGTGAGCCCCCTCCCGTGGACCCCGGAGTGGAGTGAGGGGAGAGACCCCCCCCGGGACAGTGAGCCCCCTCCCGTGGACCCCGGAGTGGAGTGAGGGGAGACCCCCCCGGGACAGTGAGCCCCCTCCCATGGACCCCGGAGTGGAGTGAGGGGAGACCCCCCCCGGGGACAGTGAGCCCCCTCCCGTGGACCCCGGAGTGGAGTGAGGAGAGACCCCCCCGGGACAGTGAGCCCCCTCCCGTGGACCCCGGAGTGGAGTGAGGGGAGACCCCCCCGGGACAGTGAGCCCCCTCCCGTGGACCCCGGAGTGGAGTGAGGGGAGACCCCCCCCGGGGACAGTGAGCCCCCTCCCGTGGACCCTGGAGTGGAGTGAGGGGAGACCCCCCGGGACAGTGAGCCCCCTCCCGTGGACCCCGGCTGCAGTCAGGTGTCAACGGCAGCAGTTCCACCTGCTGGATGTCCCACGTGTGCCACTGCACTTGTGGGCGTTTTTGTACGAAGATTGGCCAGCTCAGTGTGTTGAGTGGGAGGACGCTAACGAGGGTGGACACGTATGCGGGGGGGGAGGCACAGGTGCCGCAGCAGGCAGTCGTGGGTGGGGCCCGGCGCGGCCGGCCCTGAGGGGGCAGGTGCTTTGTTGTCGCGTGCGTCATGGCTGCAAGCCGGGCTGTGAGCACAGCAGGGACAGGAGAGCTGGACGGGGTGGCTGAGGCCGCTCTGGCTGCGGACAGCCGGGCAGGCTGGGGGGTGACCCTGGCCACCGTGGATGCTGCTGAAGCACCTGCCTCTCCCCTGGAGTGCGACCTCACTCACGCCCGCCCCAAAGGTCCCGGGCTCCACATTGCCTGCACACGACACCCCCCCCCCCCCCCCGGTCAGGGCAGGTCGGCTCTCTCTGTCAGGAGGGACCTGGCCCCTGGAGGGAGCAGAGGTTTGCGTGGCTCAGGGGTGTGGCGCTGGCCACAGGGAGGGCCTCATTCTGCACCCCTGCACAACGTGGGGCATCCCAGGGCCGGCGGCCGGCCTCCCCTCCTCCTCTCATGAAGCCAGAGGTGCCATCGCAGGGCAGTGAGTCCAGTGACCTCTGTAGGCCCCGTCTCCGGATACCACAAACCCACAGGCACATTCCCGGGACACAGTCAGACCACACTAAGTGGGCTTTCCCTGTGGATGGCAGCCCCAGCCCCGCTGACCCCTTACCTGTCTGTCTCCTTCATGCCACTTCCTGGGCAGCTGCGAGATGGGGTGCAGCCCTGACACCCCCCACTTCCCCAGCCCCTGGTAACAATGCAGGGCCCCATAGGGAGGACCTGGCCTGCAGCTTCTAACCCCACCCCCCAAAACACACCGATCCTCCCAGCTCCTCCCAGCTCCACCCAGCACCCAGGCCCCACCCAAGGTCCCCGGGTCGGCTCTCCCCTCCTCTGCTGGGATGGAAGGTTTTCACCAGGCACTGGACCGCAGACGCCTGCTCTGGGGGGTGGCGGCCGTCTGGGGGGCGTTGGTGCCCCCCTTGAGCCGCACGTCCCTGGCCACACTGCGTCACCTGGGACCCGTACAATCGTTTTTGCTACACTGAGGAATGCGTGGCTATGATAAAGATCAACTACAGGGAATAGTGCGGGAAAATCCAGCCAGTGGGCGAAGGGGGTCAGTTTGGAAGATCAGCGGATTTCCGTGATTCTTTGTTTTTACTATTCTTTAAAAAAAAAAACTAACTAATTGTTAATGCCGTTAACTCCAATGAACCACTCAATGTGTTGTGTTATTTTAAGTAAAAAAAAAAATCCATCCTGCTTAACATGTTTCCATGTTTAACTCAGGGACACCTGCAAATTCAGAAACAGTGCACTTGGTCGTGGCATCGTGCTTGACTTCTCGTTTCTAGTGCCTCCGTGTAAGTCCTTGCGATTCACCTGTGCAGAGAGGAGACATGGATGGGCACTCAGAACAGGAATCGAAGAGCTGAAATGGGGCATTTTCTGATGCTTCCTCCAGGTGCATGGCCTACCAGGTACCCCGGAAACTGGTAACGAATGTCTGTGGGGTCAGCAGTGTGGTGCAGCAGGTTGAACAGCCGCTTGTGACGCCGGCATCCCACGTCAGGTCCCGTCCAGCTCCTGCTAACACACCTGGGGAGGTGGCGCTTGCCACCAACGTGAGCGACCCTAGAGGAGTCCCTGGCTCCTGGATTCAGCCTGGCTCAGCCCTATTGCTGAGGCCATCTGGGGAATGAATCAACCATGGACGCTCACTCACTCTCTTTCTATAATACTCCACCTTTTGAATAAATAAATAAATAAATACTTTTAAAAATAAGTCTTCCTTCTTGTGGCAAACAAGCGAGTTGGGGCAGCAAGTTGCCCTCTGAAGGCCTGGAGCCCCAGCTCGTGTCCACGCCCCTCCCCTGGGCTCAGGGCACCCATGGAGACCGGGTCCATTCTACGCACAGGGACCTGCATCGCCAATGCTTATTTTCACATGAGTGAATGAGCAACCAAATTTTGTCCAAAAGATTCTTCAGTGCTGGTGCCGGCACTGTGGCATAGGTTAAAGCCCTGGCCTGAAGCACCGGCTTCTCATATGGGCACCAGTTCTAGCCCTGGCTTCTCATCTTTCAACCCAAGTCTCTGCTGTGGCCTGGGAAAGCAGTGGAGGATGGCCCAAGTCCTCGGGCCCTCACTCACATGGGAGACCCGGAAGAAGCTCCTGGCTCCTGGCTTCAGATCGGCACAGCTCCGGCTGTCATGGCCACTTGGAGAATGAACTAGTGGAAGGAAGACCTCTCTCTCTGTCTCTCCCTCTCACTGTCTGTAACTCTGCCTCTCAAATAAATAAAATCTTAAAAAAAAATCCTTAAGTGCAGAATGAATGACATTATGGCATCTTTTTTCCAGGGCTTTATAATTAGTGTCTACATAAATACAGATTCCTCTAACATGGTCACTAGAACAATGCCTTGGCTTCAGGCTGAGGTCCTGCTCTGGGTCTGTTCTGGCTGCCAGGAACAGGTTCCCCTCCACAGCTGGGAGGGCCCGTTGGTCAGACTGGGTGCCATGTGCCCTGTGGGGTTCAGGGGTGGGCATCTCCACACAACCCTCATGCCCGCTGCACAGAGGTGAGTTCAAGGACCTACACAAGCGTCCACTGCTGCCCACGGGTCACTGGTGGACCCCGAGCTTGAGCAGAGCCCACAGACAGCCGTGGCTCCGTGCCCTTGGGAACGTAGCCCCTCTGCCCGTCCAGCTACAGAAGCGCATCTCCCTTGTTTCTGTCTTCTCAGCTCTCCTGGGCGTCTTCCAGCCAACACTGCAGGAGAGCCTGCCGGACATGGGCTAGATCAACATCCTTGGCTTCCCCTTGAAGACGGGGTTCCACATGCAGGGGCCTGGTTGTCCCCTGTACCCACCGTTTGACGTGACTTCTCCCTGTTTTGGTCATCAACCACCCGTGGAAGTCCTCATCACATACTAAAATATGACCAGGGTGATAAGCAGGGCGGATCATGGTGTTAATCCAGGCACATCATACCATGAAGTGAGGGCATACGCTTCCCCACGGTTGGCCAAAATGAAGTTCACGGCTGTGCCACTCCCTGAGCAGCCGGCGGCCGACTCGGCAGGCTTGTTGTGCCAGCCAGTCTCAGGAGCCATGCAGGCCGCACAACTCCCATGGCCGGGGTCACCGCACAGGGTCTGTGCCGCCTGCTGTCCCTGCGCACCCAGGATGCTTCCAGCCCGAGGCTTCAGAGAGATATGGCCCACGGAGAGCATCAGAGTCGGGCTCTCCGCTCCGTGGAGAGCGCCACAGCCCCCTCGCGATCGTGTTGCCAGTGCATTGGCAGGCTGAGCTGTGGAGCAAGGGTGGAGGTCTCTCCCAGAGAAGACTAAACCGAAGCCTCTGTTTATGGTGTACGGGGAGCCTACAGCCTAGGGCGGGTGTGAGTTTACCCTAAACTCCTAAAGAGGGAAAACCGGGCCCCCCACTTATAACACAGAACACGGATCAACATGGGCATGGGGGAAATGCAGTTTCCAGGAGGCGGGCGCCTGGGGAGACGGGGATGACCCGGGGTGCTGGGGGAGGCTGTACTTGTGTCTGCTTTGGCTACGGAGCCCCAGGACCGAGTCTCCGCTTTCCCACAGCTCAGGCATCGCTGGGGTCTCTGGGCTCGTCTCTAGGCGGGAATTGAGGACAGACTCCTGCCAGAGGCCCACAGCAGACAGAGCCTGGCCCTGCCCTTCGGGCTTCTGGTGTCAGCCCACACTCCGGGGTCCTTGCATCCACCACTTCTATTCTGCCGTCCGAGCCCTTCTCCAGCTGACTTCTCTCCCTCTTCCCCGGGCAGGACCTTGTGGCTATCTGGGCCCAGCAGGGAGCCCAGGGGCATCACCCGCAACCAGGCTCGATGACGAGGGACCTTGACTGCGTGTGTGACTTGGAGCCCCCTCGCCACGGAGCACAACACACGCAGGGCCCAGGGAGTGGCGGTCGGCGTCCTTGAGGGCCTTCGTCTGTCTCCCACACTCATGAAACCGAGGGCTCTGGAATGTCCTGGTTCCTAAACCACTAGTCTCTTCCTGTCGAGTGGCCAGGCACATGGAAGCCTCATTCATGCCCCAGCTCACCTGTGGGAGAGCCGGGGTCCTTCGGCTCTCGTATCTGGCGTGATCATGGAACCCTTGGAAGTGAGGTCGCTCTGTGACGTCAGCACTGCATTGGTCTTGGGTCAGACGCCCACCTCTCTGCCCACGACCAGACACCAAATGCACCAAGTCCACAGAGACATCACTCGGGGACCACGTCAGGTGGTGGCCAAGAGCCTCTCAAGACCCCGTAGGGCCAGAACCGCTGCCCGGAAGATTCCCTGGGACGTCTCTGTCTCTGTCCCAGGGCTGGCACGTCACAGAAGCTGGGGAGCTATCAGTGAGCACCAGCTCCGGGGCAGACTGCGGACTGGGACCAGCTTCTCGGCACCAGAGTTTCTTATGTGAAAACCAGAGAGGGAAAGGGCGCTGTGGACGTGATGAGTTCATTCACACACGGTTCTCCGTGACTTGAGCATCACTCACAGTGAGCCCCTGTCACCCTACGTGAGCCCCTGTCACCCTACGTGAGCCCCTGTCACCCTGCGTGAGCCCCTGTCACCCTACGTGAGCCCCTCTCACCCTGCGTGAGCCCCTCTCACTGTGCGTGAGCCCCTGTCACCCTACGTGAGCCCCTCTCACCCTGCGTGAGCCCCTGTCACCCTACGTGAGCCCCTCTCACCCTGCGTGAGCCCCTGTCACCCTGCGTGAGCCCCTCTCACCGTGCGTGAGCCCCTCTCACCCTGCGTGAGCCCCTCTCACCCTGCGTGAGCCCCTGTCACCCTGCGTGAGCCCCAGTCACCCTACGTGAGCCCCTGTCACCCTGCGTGAGCCCCTCTCACCCTGCGTGAGCCCCTGTCACCCTACGTGAGCCCCTCTCACCCTGCGTGAGCCCCTGTCACCCTACGTGAGCCCCTCTCACCCTGCGTGAGCCCCTGTCACCCTGCGTGAGCCCCTGTCACCGTGCGTGAGCCCCTCTCACCGTGCGTGAGCCCCTGTCACCCTGCGTGAGCCCCTGTCACCCTACGTGAGCCCCTCTCACCCTGCGTGAGCCCCTGTCACCCTGCGTGAGCCCCTGTCACCCTGCGTGAGCCCCTCTCACCCTGCGTGAGCCCCTGTCACCCTACGTGAGCCCCTCTCACCCTGCGTGAGCCCCTGTCACCCTACGTGAGCCCCTCTCACCCTGCGTGAGCCCCTGTCACCCTGCGTGAGCCCCTGTCACCGTGCGTGAGCCCCTCTCACCGTGCGTGAGCCCCTGTCACCCTGCGTGAGCCCCTCTCACCCTGCGTGAGCCCCTCTCACCGTGCGTGAGCCCCTCTCACCCTACGTGAGCCCCTCTCACCCTACGTGAGCCCCTCTCACCGTGCGTGAGCCCCTGTCACCCTGCGTGAGCCCCTCTCACCCTGCGTGAGCCCCTGTCACCCTGCGTGAGCCCCTCTCACCCTGCGTGAGCCCCTGTCACCCTGCGTGAGCCCCTCTCACCCTGCGTGAGCCCCTGTCACCCTGCGTGAGCCCCTCTCACCCTGCGTGAGCCCCTGTCACCCTACGTGAGCCCCTCTCACCCTGCGTGAGCCCCTGTCACCCTACGTGAGCCCCTCTCACCCTGCGTGAGCCCCTGTCACCCTGCGTGAGCCCCTGTCACCGTGCGTGAGCCCCTCTCACCGTGCGTGAGCCCCTGTCACCCTGCGTGAGCCCCTCTCACCCTGCGTGAGCCCCTCTCACCGTGCGTGAGCCCCTCTCACCCTACGTGAGCCCCTCTCACCCTACGTGAGCCCCTCTCACCGTGCGTGAGCCCCTGTCACCCTGCGTGAGCCCCTCTCACCCTGCGTGAGCCCCTGTCACCCTGCGTGAGCCCCTCTCACCCTGCGTGAGCCCCTGTCACCCTGCGTGAGCCCCTCTCACCCTGCGTGAGCCCCACTCACCGTGCGTGAGCCCCTCTCACCCTGCGTGAGCCCCTCTCACCCTGCGTGAGCCCCACTCACCGTGCGTGAGCCCCTCTCACCCTGCGTGAGCCCCTGTCACCCTGCGTGAGCCCCTGTCACCCTGCGTGAGCCCCTGTCACCGTGCGTGAGCCCCTCTCACCCTGCGTGAGCCCCTCTCACCCTGCGTGAGCCCCTGTCACCGTGCGTGAGCCCCTCTCACCCTGCGTGAGCCCCTCTCACCCTGCGTGAGCCCCTCTCACCCTGCGTGAGCCCCTGTCACCCTACGTGAGCCCCTCTCACCCTACGTGAGCCCCTCTCACCCTACGTGAGCCCCTCTCACCCTGCGTGAGCCCCTCTCACCCTGCGTGAGCCCCTCTCACCCTGCGTGGGCCCCTCTCACCCTGCGTGAGCCCCTCTCACCGTGCGTGAGCCCCTCTCACCGTGCGTGAGCCCCTGTCACCCTGCGTGAGCCCCTCTCACCGTGCGTGAGCCCCTGTCACCCTACGTGAGCCCCTGTCACCCTGAGTGAGCCCCTCTCACCCTGCGTGAGCCCCTCTCACCCTACGTGAGCCCCTCTCACCCTGCGTGAGCCCCTCTCACCGTGCGTGAGCCCCTGTCACCCTACGTGAGCCCCTCTCACCCTGCGTGAGCCCCTCTCACCCTGCGTGAGCCCCTGTCACCCTGCGTGAGCCCCTCTCACCCTGCGTGAGCCCCTCTCACCCTGCGTGAGCCCCTGTCACCGTGCGTGGGCCCCTCTCACCCTGCGTGAGCCCCTCTCACCCTGCGTGAGCCCCTGTCACCCTACGTGAGCCCCTCTCACCGTGCGTGAGCCCCTCTCACCCTGCGTGAGCCCCTCTCACCGTGCGTGAGCCCCTGTCACCCTGCGTGAGCCCCTCTCACCCTGCGTGAGCCCCTGTCACCCTGCGTGAGCCCCTCTCACCCTGCGTGAGCCCCTGTCACCCTGCGTGAGCCCCTCTCACCCTGCGTGAGCCCCTGTCACCCTGCGTGAGCCCCTCTCACCCTGCGTGAGCCCCTCTCACCCTACGTGAGCCCCTGTCACCCTGCGTGAGCCCCTGTCACCCTGCGTGAGCCCCTCTCACCCTGCGTGAGCCCCTCTCACCCTACGTGAGCCCCTGTCACCCTGCGTGAGCCCCTCTCACCCTGCGTGAGCCCCTCTCACCGTGCGTGAGCCCCTCTCACCCTACGTGAGCCCCTGTCACCCTACGTGAGCCCCTGTCACCCTGCGTGAGCCCCTCTCACCCTACGTGAGCCCCTCTCACCCTGCGTGAGCCCCTCTCACCCTGCGTGAGCCCCTCTCACCCTGCGTGAGCCCCTCTCACCGTGCGTGAGCCCCTCTCACCCTGCGTGAGCCCCTGTCACCCTGCGTGAGCCCCTCTCACCCTGCGTGAGCCCCTCTCACCCTGCGTGAGCCCCTGTCACCCTACGTGAGCCCCTCTCACCCTGCGTGAGCCCCTCTCACCCTGCGTGAGCCCCTGTCACCCTGCGTGAGCCCCTCTCACCGTGCGTGGGCCCCTCTCACCGTGCGTGAGCCCCCAGAGGGTGGGGGCTTGGCTGTGCCACTCACTGCATGTCCCCAGCATCTGTGTCGATGCCTAGCACGCTGCAGGAAATCCATACACACCTGCGGAAATCGTGTATCTTTAGACACTTCCATGTAGCTGAAGAACGCCTCAGTGGTTACTACGGCTTCGATGAGGTTTGTTCCCAAGGGGCCAAGTGACCTTGAAGAGGAGAGGCCTAGGGGCCAGGGCTGTGGTGTAGTGGTTAAAGCTGCTGCCTGCAGTACCGGCATCCCATATGGGCACGGGTTTGAGTCCCGGCTACTCTACTTCCCACCCAGCTCTCTGCTATGGCCTGGGAAAACAGTAGGGGATGGCCCGCCGCAGATGCGTCCCCGCTGAGGAATGGCGGCCATGGGTCCTCTGAGCTGCAGATGGGCCTTCGCTGGGCTGAGTCTGGGCGTCTCGTGGGGAGCGAGCTCGAGCTCCGGCTGTGGGGAGCCGCCGACTGCTGCCTTGGGAGCTGCTCACACCGCACACTGGGGTCTGAGCACAGTTTTCCCTTGCACTGATATGGCAGATTTGCAGTCCAGCAGGCACCGGTGCGTGTCTCCAGCCCCTGGACGAGGGCGGCAGGATCTCCCCACGTGGAGGTGACTCAGGGCAGCCGACTCCATTGCAAATGCGTGGGTGTAATAACAGTCAGTTTTCCCTGTAAAACTCCGCATTGGCAAACAGTGGCAGGAGTGCAGTTTCACCAAAGCTCCCGACACAAGTGAGAGCCTCGTTCCCAGGGCCCCGAGGTCCTCACCCCAGCAGCCAGCAGGCACCGGCCTCTGATCCCAGGTCAACGCCCCTGCCTTCACCCCGTCCACACCCGGGGTGGCTCCACTGGGATGCTCCGGATTGGCTTAGAGACACGGGTGGATCCATCTCCAAGATCTGCCTGCCATGCTCCAAACCAACAAGCCTGTGTGTCTGTGCGTGTCTGTGTGTCTGTGTGTGTCTGTGTGTCTGTGCGTGTCTGTGTGTCTGTGCGTATGTGCGTGTAAATGTGTGTCTGTGGTTATGTGTGTGTCTGTGCGTGTGTCCGTGTGTGTCTGGGTATATGTGTGTGTCTGTAGGTATGTGCGTGTCTGTGTGTATGTGTGTGTCTATGTGTCTGTGGGTATGTGCGCGTGCCTGTGTGTCCATGTGTGTCTGTGTGTATGTGCGTGTCCGTGCGTGTCTGTGGGTATGTGCGTGTCTGTGTGTATGTCCAGGTCTGTGTGTTGTGTGTGTCTGTGTGTGTGTGTGCATGTCCGTGTGTGTCTGTGGGTATGCTCCACATCTATACATACAATTTTATCTAAACTTCAGAAATCTGAACGTTACTCACAGCCAATGAACGGGTAGCAAGTCCGCTAACAACGTGCTTCGAGGGCTTTAAGGAGTGTGCGAGGCGGGAGATGGCTCAGGTTGCACACTCTGGCCTACAGATTCCACTTCCCCAGGGCTGGGGTGGCCCAGCATTGAGACAAGCTCATCATTGGGATCTGTTCCTCGCTGATGTGTAAGGCAGCTTTCGGGTAGGTTCTTGTTTTCCTTTGCTAAAAATTTTGCTCTAAAATCAGTTTTTAAAAATCAGTAGTACGGACATGAAGCCCTAAACGGATTGTATTTCTCCCGAATACGCCTGAATGCGGATCTCAAGACAGCAGCTGTCATTTCTGGTCCAGGATGCCAAGTGGAGCGTGTTCCTGTGCACCTGCTCCGAGCTCCTGGAAACACACGTGCTAACCAGGGCCCCATCCAGTGCACCTGTGTGCGTCACGGGCTCGTTACAGCCCTCAGGCTTGAGCTGGGGCCGAGGCAGCAGGAAGGGCAGAGCCACGTGGCCCCGGCGGTGGCGGGGCATGTGGAGCCGAGCCGGGTCCCAGACAGGACGAGCCGAGCCACACACGCCAGCAAGGAGGGCGGTCCGGTCCCACCCTGGGAGCGTGCTCTTGCTCTCCTGTTAGTCACACTGAGCGTTCCGTGGTGCCCCACCCTGCACAAACCCAGATGACCTGGGAGGGGCCAGGGCTGCCCGCTCGCTGGTCCTGCCGCCCCCCACCGCCCGCTGCCGGTCACTGCTGGTCTGTCCCAGCACCGGGGCCCTGGGCGTGCATACCTCAAAAATCTGCCTTTTTCCTTTCTGAACATAAAATGAGGGCTGGCATTGGGCCTAGTGGTTAAGACATCGGTTAGGGGCTGGCTTCAGTGGGTTAAGGGGCCGCCTGAGAGGCCGGCATCCCATATGAGCGCTGGTTCGAGTCTCCACTGTTCCACTTCCTATCCAGCTCCTTGCTAATGGCCTGGGAAAACAGTGGAGGATGGCCCAAGCCATTGGGTCCCTGGGCCCAGGTGGGAGACCCGGATGGAGTTCCAGGCTCCTGGCTTGGGCCTGGCCCTGGCCCGGCACAGGCCGCTGCAGCCATTTGGGAAACAAATCAGCAGGTGAAAGATGTCTCTTTCTCTAACTCTTTCCTTTTAAATAAATAAGCACATCCTTGAAAAGAAAGCTTCCGGTTGGGATTCCTGCATCCCATGCTGGAGTTCCTGGACATGAGTCCGACCCCACCCCGGACTCAGCTGCCTGCCCACGAGAACTCTGGGAAGGAGCAGGTGATGGATTAGTGGTTGGGTCCCTGCCCCCGATGTGGGAGACCCGGATTCAGGTCCTGGCTCCCAGCTTTGGCCCAACCTGGTCTCGGCTGTTGTGGGCAGTCGGGAACCAGCAGATGAGACCTCTCTCTGTCTGCTCTCTGACTTAAGAACCAATTTACAGAATTTAAAATAGATGTGTGTGTCTTTGTGTCTGTGGGTATGTGCGTGTGTCTGTGTGTGCGTGTCTGTGCGTGTCTGTGGGTATGTGCGTGTCTGTGTGTCTGTGGGTATGTCCAGGTCTGTGTGTCTGTGTGTCTGTGTGTGTCTCTGTGTGTGTGCGTGTCTGTGTGTCTGTGGGTATGCTCCACGTCTATATATACAATTTTACCTAAACTTCAGAGCATCTGAACATTGCTCACAGCCAATGGATGGATGGTGTCTTTCCCCCGACACACCAAGGTTATTTATTTAGCCATTTTCGAGACAGAGACAGAGATAGTGGGCGGGCCCATCCCTCAGCTCACTCCCCAAAGGAACTCAACACGGTCTCTCAGTCTCTCGGTCTCTCGCAGGCGTGGCAGGGACCCAGCCTGTCTCTCGCAGGCGTGGCAGGGCTTCAGCCACTGGAGCCACCGCCTTCTGCTTCCCTGGGTGTGCAATCGGCAGGAAGCTGGAACCACAGCGGGACAGGACTTGAACCCAGGCCCGGTGCTATGGGTCTCACAGGCTGCGCCACGCACCTGCTCTCCGCCTGCTCCTCTGTGACTGGTGGCGCTCCCTGGAGTGGCTGGTGCTGCTGGTTAAACATGCGGCACAGTGGACGGCAGCCCCGCGCCAGGCGGAGACGGAGCCTCCTCCCGGGACTCCCCTCCTGCGGGGACAGGCCCCCCTCTTGTTCCCATCCAGACTCTCGGAAGGTTGATTTTTGTCTTTCAGCCCCAATTCCTGAATAAGCCCACACAATTACACAGGATAAAAGCGCAATTATCACATAAAAGTCGTAATAAATGCCTGCTTTAATGAAAGTGATTATGTGCGTCCCGGTTCGGGGCTCCCTCAGCGGCACCCTCAGCGCTGCCTCCTCCAGCGGGGTTTTCACGGGATTCCTGGGGTGGGGGCAGCAGCCCCCCCCCCCCCCATGCAGCAGACACCTCCCTCGCTCCTCCCTGTCTCGGGCCCTGGAGCCATCAGGGGAGGATGGGACCCGGGCCCTCGGGAGGGGAGGGGGTCTCCGGTTGCAATGGTTTGGGAGGGAAGGGAAGACGACTGATCGTGGGCCAAGCGTTGATCCTTGATGAAATGGGGCAAACCATTAGGGAATTAGCCGGAGGGGAATTTGTTTTTGTGATAAAATTCTTCAAGGTGCAGTTAATAGTAATTGTGACTCACAAAGCCTTGAGTGCAAATACAGGAGAGACACCCTGCGGCTGGTGGGAGCTCAGACCCTTGCACCTGTCGAGTGGGCGGGCCCAAGGTCAGAAGCCAAACCCAGACCTTCACGTAGGGAACGCGCTCACTGAAGGAGTCGTGGAACTTGGAGGAGGGGTCCCTGTCACTGCAGGACCTGTGGGGCACCTCACAGCGGCGACTCAAGCTCAGGGGCGGACGCTGGTCCCAGAATTTTTGAGCCATAACAGAGTGTGAAAATCTCCGCTGTTTTTGAAAACGAGCGTCGTCCCGTTTCTCAGCGAAGGGAAGTTCTGGGACGTGATCACAGAGTGGACGCTGAGGACAAGTCGTGTCAGCTTTCAGGAGACGTTCAGCAAATAAAAGCTGACCCTCAACAAAACTTCCCAGCGCCTCAGTAAGTAAGAGCTCGCTGGTTCCGTGGGAGCCCAGCCCGTGGGAGCCCGGCCCGTGGGAGCCCTTCCCAGCCTTGCTCCAGTCCTGCCCCGGCCTGTGGCTCCAGAGACTTCCTGCTCAGGGCGGATGCTGGTGTGCACAGTGAGAGCCAGGCCCCCCGCCCTCCCTGGGAGGGGTCCTCACCCAGCGCCCTGGCGGCTCGGCTCCCGCACACAGCCCCGTTCCCACACACCCATGCACTTGCCAGGGTGATCAATAACGGGCTGGAAACATCTTCTGTGGGGTTAAGTTAATCTTCCTATTGATCAGCCCGGAAAACGTATCGCCATCGCGGGGCGGCCCTGCTGCATGGCTTCCCCGCGCGGCGCCTGCCCCGGCCGCCACCACTATCAGGAAGAGAAATAGGACAGCACCTCCCGCACTAAACGCTCCCATTACCGCAGGGCCGTCCTCGCCAACGCCGAGCGGCTCCTGGAGCCGAGGATTTATGGCTGGTGGGCGCCTGGGCAATTTTTCTGTGGGTGTTAGAGTATTGATAATGATCTGGGCTTTTCCTCACTCACGTTTAGCACGTAGATTTCACATTAATAACAGTTATAGATGATGAGCGTAAGTGCTTTTCCAATTACAGTGCCCGGAGAAAGGATCTTTTTAAAAAAAACAAACAGGACTGTAAACAAAGTGAGAGCAGAGCGAGGCGTTCACCATCCGTGTTCCAGTCTCTCTCTTGCTTAAAACTGACCAAGAGCAGAGGGCACGGAGTGGCCTGGGAGGACAGGACAGACCCGGCCCTGCATGGGAAGAATGAAGATGGGCGACTCAAGTGGCAAAATGACCCCCAGGAAGACAGACTGGGGCCAAGGCCACACTCACGCCAGGTGACCTTGGGGCACCCAGACACTCCCTCAGTGCCCGTGGGAAACCAGTCACCCGCACCAGGGGGTGTTCTGAGAGGGGATGACAGCACGCTCCCAAACGCCCCCCGCCCCGGGGAAGGCGAAGCCTAGGCAAACAGGAAGCGTGACTGCCACACGGAAGGACGAGTCGAGCACCCAGGACTGAGAGAGCCCAGACGCGGGGTCGGGCCCGGCATGAAGGGGGGTGCACACACGGCTGGCACTGAGTCTGCGCCACACAGTCTGTGGCCTGGAAAACCGTACAGGGGATGTGATGGCATAACCGTGTTGGACCAGAGGGTCCACGGTGGCTGTGTGTGGTCACCATCATGGGGCAGCCAGGCCTGGGGGCGGGGCTTGAAGGGGGCATGACTTCGGGTGAAGGGGCTGCACATCGCGGGGAGCGGGGGTTACTGTGTTCCATGCAGAACGAAGGCTTCTCTGTACAAGGAGTTGGGACCTATTCACCAGGCAGGGTTCTGGAAGGCACCCACGCAGGGGCATGGGGGCGGAGCCGATGTTCAGGCCTGGGTCAGCATCGACAGGAAAGGGAGACACAGGGCTCACCCCGCACAGGTGAGAGAAGCCACACAGGCAGACATTTTCCTGTCCACGAAACAGCCCACGGTGGAGGGCAGAGGCCACGCCACCGCCCACTGTCAACCTTTGTCCGCTGAAGGCCTCGGGAATAGGGACAGTGGCCAGGGTCCCCTCATCCCTTCGCAGCAAGTCCTCTGATGGGCCTCCTGTGTGCTGGGGAGGTGTGGCTCAGACATGGAATCCTCAGACAGCAAACAATGAGAGCTTTCTGGTCCACCTGACTCTCCACCCAGAATTCCCCCCGAGTTGGGCTAGCTTCCTCCTCTTCCTCCTCCTCTTCCTCCTCCTCCTCCTTCTGAGATTTACTTATTTATTTGAAAGACAGAGTGGGGGCCAGCACTGTGGTCCAACGGGTTAAAGCCCTGGCCTGAAGCACCGGCATCCCATGTGGGCACGGGTTCTGGTCCTAACTGCTCCTTTTCCGGGAGCTCTCTGCTGTGGCCTGGGAAAGCAGTAGAAGATGGCCCAAAGATTTAAAAAATCTTTAAAAAGAGATTTATTTGATTATTTGAAATGCAGAGCCAGAGAGAGAGATCCTCCATCCACTTGTTCACTCCCTAAATGGCCACAATGACCAGGGCTGGGCCAATGAGACGCTAGGAGCCAGGAGCTCCATCTGGGCCTCCCATGGGGGTGACAGGGCCCCACGTGCTTGGGCCGTCTTCGCTGCTTTAACAGGTGCATTAGCAGGGAGCTGGATTGGAAGTGGAGCAGCGACACTCCAACTGGCACTCTTGGGGGACGCTGGTGTCAGAAGTGGTGTCGTACCAGCTGCATTGCGGACCAACCTGGTCCATGCACCTTGAGAAGGGCTGTGGACACCCCAAGTGGTGGCTGACCCCACTGGCTGATTCTCTGCGACCCAGCAGTGAGCCGGCTTTACCACGCCGTGACCTGGCTGAGCTGTGTGGGAGCAGAGCCTGCAGTGCGTTGGCGCGGGGAGGGGTGCAGGGCGGAGCCACCGGTGATGGCGAGGCTCTGTGTCATTCTCATCTCTGCTGACTTTCGCAGTAGCCAGTCTCGGTGCCCACAGATGCCACAACTCTGCATCCAACACCCCCAATCCAAAACATTTTTTTTTAAAGATACTGCCTCTGCAAGACTGTTTTTCTGGTCGTTATTCCCTAAACAATACAGCCTCCGCCTGTTCACATAGCATCTGCATCGCGTTGGGTGTTACACGACACCTTGAGGGGACTGAAAGCACACAGAGAGTGTGTGTCGGTTCCTCTGGGACTGGAGCACCCACAGGTTGGCGGACTGGAGCCGTGCACCTGATGGTGGTCAACGCCCAGTTGCTAAACAACGTTTGAAGACAAGCCGGGGTCAGCCCGGAACGTGTCGCCCAGTGGCCAGCTTCAGTTCCACTTTCTAGATCTGAGTTTCTAGGGCTGAGTACTGACGACTCTTCGACTGATCTCTTGGCAGCCGGCGCGGCTCAAGGCCGGCTTAGAGAACGCACGCCGGGCGTGATCACCGCCGTGCTGGGAGCGCGAGGAGGCCGCCATGTTCCCTGGCTGCAGGGGCAGGGTCTCCGAGGCTCCAGGACACTTGCTGGACACACTGCAGGTTCCCGGCCCCCGCCCAGCATGAGGACAGGAGAGGGCCCACATGTGCTCCTTGGGGCGGAACCTTCGGGCAGCTCCTCTGTGGTCAGTGTCCCAGAGCAGTGAGAGCACAGCCCGCACGTCCTTGCGGAATGTTCTAGAATGGCAAGGCTGTGGTGGGCGCCTCTCAAAACCACGTCGGGGATGGCTAGAACCTTCTATGCCGGGACCCTGTGCTACATCCGGAGTGGGCGAAGTGATGCCCAGGGCTGTGGATTACGCAGTGAGGTTCGCTGAACTCTGGAGTCGCGTCCCTTCCGCGTGGCGAATGCAGATTTCTGTAGGTAGGAAGAGGGCCTCACACCCTCCGTTAGGACCGAGGTCAAGAGCAAGGGTTTGGGGCCAGGACTTCTGGGAGCTGCCACTTGCAGAGGGACAGGCAGGGCTGCTGCAGGGCCCCGTCCGCGGGACAAACCGCGCCTGCTTTGAGACGTCGACAGTTCATCCCCCTACTCGGTGTGCCGCCTCCTCCCCGGGTCTGAGCAGGCAGAGCTCTGAGAACAACCCTGTGCCTTCCACGCAGGATGAAAAGCAAGACGGACTTCGGGGATGAGGAAGACCGAGGTGCCGCCCGTGCCCGCGTGGCCCCCGCAGCGCCCTGGCGTCCATGGCCCGGCTGATTGGCGTGATGGCCGGTGCGCCGCAGGGAGCCGCGTGTGAACACCGGAGTCCCGCTCCGTGGCTCGGCGGGGCCGCTTCCAGGGGCCGTGGCAGCGAGGAACGGAGCCGGGTGAGTTATTTAAAACCAGCTCTACCGACAGAGCCCCGGTTTCTTGCGCCTGTCGGTGAGTGACAGGCAGGTGGCGCGTCCCTTTTATTTCTGCGAGGGAACCGGGGTCTCTGCACTTTCTGGTGGAAGGAAAAGCCTTCCTCCTCTTGGCACTCTGGGAAATCCTCCGCGCAGCGCTGGCGCCCGCGAGCTGGCGCGCCGGCCCTTTCCACTCATCTTTTGTGGAATATCAACACTTTATTCTGAATCCGATATATCCCTGGTGGACCAGAAGTGGAAAAAAAGATTTAAAACGAAGGAAAAAAAAACCCTTCCTCTACTGTCAGGAGAAAAGAACTCTGTCTTTCCAGGGTAAATGTTGGATGTGATCCTCTCGTTTCACCTTTGGATGAATTCTCACTTCAAGCAAAACTGCTCCCCTTTGAAAGTGCTGCTATGCAGGCACACACCAGTCACTCAAAGGCAGTGTGGTGCCTCCGAATAATGTGATGGGCTAATGTATTCCGACAGTCATCAACATGCTGGACGCGGATGCCTCTCGCTTCTCCGTGTTGTTCTTTCTATTTATTGCCAAGGGACGCCCGCCCCTAATTAGCTCCTTCTCTCAGATCAGGGTTCTCCACCGGGGTGGTTTTGCCGCCACATCCCCCCCGCGGGGACACCCGCACACATCCTGGGTTGCCACGCGGGGCAGGCAGGGCGCTGCTGCTGGCACACGGGGGCAAGCGCCGGAGGTCCTGCGGGCTACGGGGCTACTCCCAGAGCCAGGATCATCTCAGCCCTGCGGCAGCACGCCAAGGAAGAGATGGCACGGACTAG
This sequence comes from Sylvilagus floridanus, assembly GCA_949820135.1. Classification (NCBI taxonomy): domain Eukaryota; kingdom Metazoa; phylum Chordata; class Mammalia; order Lagomorpha; family Leporidae; genus Sylvilagus; species Sylvilagus floridanus. Next base: position 99,483,917 of record OX463246.1, on the reverse strand, counting down.
CTGCGTGCTGGGCCAGCCCGCCACGCCCTGGGCTTCAGACATGTGCCATCCGGGCTCCACTCTCCACAAGGAGTGAGCCCGAGAGACACCACACGCTGGACGAGACACGGACACTCGATGGCCACGGAGCAAATGCACAGTGGCCGTCGAGGGTTCCCACGGAGAGGCTGTGACAGCCTGAAACAGATCCATAGGCAGGCGGACACGAAGGGCTGACCCCTCACTGCCCAGGTGGACAGGACACCAGGCCACTCGCCCGGTCATGCCCCAGAATGAAGCCTGGGAAAGGGAGCCAGGATGCTTGCAGCCCAAAAGAGAAAGTGGGGGGGGGGGGCACTGTGGCGCAGCAAGCTAAAGCCCAGGCCTGCAGCGCCAGCATCCCACATGGGCGCCAGTTCAAGCCCCAGCTGCTCCACTTCCCATCCAGCTCCCTGCTATTACACCTGGGAAAGTAGCAGAAGGCGACCCAAGTCCTTAGGCCCCTGCACCTACATGGGAGACCCAGATGAAGCTCCTGGCTTCTGGCAGTGGCCTGGTTCAGGCCCAGACGTTGTGGCCATTCGGGGAGTGAACCAGCAGAAGGAAAACCTCTTTCTGTCTCTCCTTCTCTCTCTGTAACTCTGCCTTTCACAATTTTTAAAAAGAAAGAAAGAAAGACAAGAAGAAGAGGGTAGGTGTTCCGTGGTGAGTGATCCAAGTGCAGAGACTTGTTAGAAAAAATTAGAAGTTACGCTGGCAATGCACTAGACAACGACCAGATGAACGTGCAGGCGGAGAGGGAACTGTGCCCAGAAGAACCTGGGTTACTGTTTGGGTTAGAGGGAGGCAGATGGGATGCAGTGTTGGCCAGAAACCCCGCCTGCAGCTTCTTGCTCCGGGTCTGCTAGCGTCACGGGTGAAGCGAGGCAGGGCTGCAGGAGCCAAGCCAAGTCCAAGACTCCTTCAGCAGGGAGAGGGCTCCCCACCATGCGCTTTGCACTCTACACGTGCGCGTGACCGAGGCAGGGCAGGGGGCACTGAACTGTGAGTCCATGTGCGACAGAAACGCGTCCACACCTGTGAACGACACCCAGCGTTCCTCACGCTGTGCTCAGCGCCTGCTTTGGAGCGAAGGCTGCGGTCCTCAGAGACCGGGAAGAGCGTGCTGGACAGCTGGGGATCCTTGGGAGTTTGCTGCCCGGCAAACTCGGCCACAAAAGACAGACCCTGGACAGACGCGGGCGCAATGCCACGGCCCCTTTGCTTCTGCCCTCGGGAGCGTTACGTGTCCTCGGGCTTTGTCCTCAGGGACCCTCAGAAACAGCTGGGAGCTGTCCAGGCTGCTTCCACCGCCGACCCCACCCTCTGTAACCGTCTCTCTGACTGCTCTCGGCCCTGAATGGAAAGGACATGGTGGGCGAGGCGTGCGGGGGGAGGCGAGGGGCTGCGGGAGAGTGGTGAGAGCTCGTCTGACGCTCCAGCCTGGAGCCGAGTGACCGGGGCAGGAGCCTCTGCGCGGGGACCACAGTGATTGGGAGCGCCACTGTCCAGGAATCCGACAACACCTCGCACCCAGCTGTGAAGTCTGCCTGCTTCCCTGGGTGCCCTGGGAAACAACAGAAGCAGCCCACCATCAACACCTCGGCTGCACAGTGGGCTTTGTCGATATGTCCCCCCTTATTCTCCATCTGCAGGAGGAGCGGCTGTGAGCACAGGGGGCCCATCACAGAGGCCCTGGGGTGGATCGTGGCAATGCCAGGGGCATACCTGGGCAAACAAGGAAGGAGTCGTCAATTTGTCCCGTAGCTGATTGTATCCGGGGACCGAAAGGTGCAAATACGACAGACGTGGCTGCAGGGGTGGCTGTGTCCCTGGATCAAGGTGGACAGCACAGGCGCCAGCAGGTGGCCAGAGGGAGCAGGAACCAAGGTGGAACGGCCTCTTCATACGGAAACGACAAACAAACAGCTGGACGATGGCAGCTCAGCATCGGGGAGTCACAAGGCGCGGCTGAGACAGTGGCAGGAGCCTGCGCCCCCCCCGCCCCCATGCTCGGCGCTCTGCAGGGCAGCCTGGTGCCGGCCCGGGTAGAGGAGCCCTCACGTCCTTGAACTCAGAAAGAGGCAGGTGCCGATGGCAGCTACGTGGACGACGGCGCCAACCTTGCACCACACAGGATCCGAACGCGCACCCGCGTGTGATCCGTTCAGGACAGAGGTGGGATTCCCGTGGCTGTTTGGACACCCCCTGCCCTTCCATCTATGAGCAGCACTGTCCCAGCGCCCACCTGGGGTGTGCAAGCTTTGACCAGAGCCGTCGCTCAGGGCATGGGTTCCCAGGCGTGGTAGCCCCCAGCCCCTTCTCATCACCCTGCACCCATTTCATCGCCCTCTTCATGAGCATCTTCGCTCAACAGCCCCCAAGAAAGGATGCAAAAGACTTAGGGATTCGAACCTTGGCAGGCCCTGCGTAGTCTTGAACGAGGGAGGCCCCTTCCCCTTGCCTTTATCCCCCAGGCACCTCCAAACAGCCTGGTGTCCGGACCAGAAACCTCTTGGGCTGTCTGTCATTTCTGTCACAGCCATCGGAGGGTTTTGCTGTGTGATGTCATGGAGTGTGAGACCGGAGGAGACTTTCATTCAGCTGCAAGTGTTTGTAGCTGCCCAACACACTAGCAAGAACGCAGGCTCCTGTCGGCCTGGGTAGAGAGAGGTCCCGGTTCTCAGGGGCTCCCCTAGATCTCTACAAAAACCATAGGTGAAAAGACCCCAGCCCAGGAGAATCTCACCTTGCAAACCAGGCCTGCTCCTTGATGACGACTCTGTCCCGCTCAACTCCACGCTGCGTCTCCGACCAGGCCATCGTCAGTGGATGGGTCTTTTACATGCATACGGAAAAACTTGTCAATTAGTTTTACTCGTGGACAATTCGCACAGAATTTTGTATCTGTTAAAGCGCTTGGCAGCAACACAGCAAATGTATTAGGATATTGACTGGAACCAACTAACAAACAGCATTATAGAAATAAGACAATCATGATAAATGAGATTGGAATGCGACCAAGAGACTCCGAAAATGAACACTTTGGTAATTACAGCCCTCTCTGCAAATATAATGGACAAGGCAGAGAAGCAATTTCTAATTTGTGATATTTTTATGATTTATACGAAGAAATACAAGCAATAAATCCAAGGGAATTATGTAAACGATGAAGTCATGCTCACGATAGGGTGTTGTTTTTAGATTAAAATCTTATAAATTGTGTAACTTTCCCCCCAAAAGAAATAATTAGGCAAAGCGTAGGCTGATCTTGGGGATCACACCTACAGAACGGGCTGCTACCAGGTGCTTTTGGTGGAAACAAAACCTTGTGTTATCATTCTCTGTGCCTCTCCCTCTCCCGTTAAATAAACCTGGACTTCCTACGTGGCTTCCGGAAAGGCCAGACCCAAGGGCCTCGTGCTGCCGGTGAAGGGGGCCCCAGCCCTGGGGCATGGCCGTGGCCGCACGCTGACACGCCCATTCCTGGGCACGTCAGGCCTTGGGAGGGCAGCGTCAGCAAGGCCCCCACCACCCCAGCCGGCTCAGCCACGGAAGGAGCAAAGCCGACCACAGCTCTCGCTGGACGAGGAGAGATTCTGGCTCGGGCCAGACTTGCCCCGCTGGGCCTCGGTAACACCGAACGTGTCCCAAGGCTCCTCTGAGACAGGCCTCCGTTGTCTTGGCTCCGGCTCAGTCCCTACGGTCCTAGCCAAGCTGTAATTGCGACCACGACGTACAATCGACAACGTACATAGACGTTTCAGTCTGTGGCTCGAGCCCTTCTCCTGTGGAATCCTGATGTCAATCCACCCACGTTTGACTGGGACCCCATGAACCCCCCCCACACCGAGTCCCTCCCCGCCCCACAGAAGGCAGCCTCTCCCTTGGGCCCCGTCTCCTCCAGCCTCCACCGCCCGCAGGTCCTTGGTTTGCCTCTGTCTCCGTGGACATTGTCAGCGCTCAAACCACGAACGTGCAGGGTCCGGCAGGACGTGGGTGGACACACCACGCTTCAGGAGGCTGCCCACAGATCGCACTCATTTCCACAGCCTGCACCCAAGGAGGCCCCAAGGAGCCACGCCCTACACCCAGTGAGTCCGCTGGGCTAGTTCAGATGAGAACTTCTCGTACAAAACGCCTTTTATCCATGAGCTGTCGACTCCGTTGCGTTCTGAAATTCAGAAATCTGTTACGTGCCGGAAGAAATCAGGCACGCTGGACACCTTAGGAGGCAGTTTTCTATGTACTGGGTTTGGTGGGGAACCAAGGGATTCCCACAGGTCATTTTAGTGCTGCACAACGTTGCCTTCCACGCCCCTGTGCGAAGTGAGACGCCACCGTGAACTTGGCGAAGCACAAACCCAGACGCGGCTCTCTTCCTTGGGCACTGAAGTACCCCGTGACGTGAGGCAGCAGCGCGAGGCCCGAGCTCTTGGTGAGGCTGAGCCGCCCCGGTGCTGCTTTGTCGTGTTCTCGCTCGCCGTCGCCGGCCGTGGCTCCGTCTGCGCCGCCGCCTCCCGGGAGGACGTGGTCCTCTCCCCCGAGCAGCCTCCGAGTCGCACATTTCCCGTGTTTATTTCACATCACGAAGCCCTGGAGGCTGTGCGGGCGCCTGCAGGCCGGCTTCTGCCCGCTAGGAGCATCTCCGCTCCATTTCCACGAACCCAGTGGGCTAAGCGGGGGAGCGAGGGGGTGACAGAGCCAAGGGCTGGGGCGATTCTTCCCCTTTGTGCTTCAAGGAGAGAGCCTCCGACTCCCTCCGCGTCTTCGGGGCGCCCTTGGAAAGTTCATGAAACACTGTGGCTTTCTACATTTCTGCACCAACATACATCTAGGTTTTAACTCCATTTCTCATTGCTCGTTTGGAGCCCCTCCTGTGGGCTGTCTCACCCGGCACTGCTGTTCTACAGGAGTGGACATTCAGGCTCCACCTTGCGCAACACAGGAGCATCCAGCGAGGGCTCCTAGGGGCTGAGTGCTGCGTCTTCACAGATTCGGGTCTACAGGAAATCGCCCAGTCTTCCGAGGGGCGCGGGGGGCTGTGAACGCTGGCGTTCCTCGATTGCAATCTGAAGTCACAGGAGAAATGGAAAATCGTCTCGGAAGCGAACTTGGGAACCGTGAGTGCGGGGAGTCTGACACGAGCTCGGCTCCCGAGGGCCGGGGACCCTCAGCCGTGGAGACCGGCAGCACAGGCTGCGTTCTGTCCTGCAAAGTGGTGTCCACTGGGAAGGGGCAGGTGGGGTGATCTGGGGAGCACTGGGGCCGGCAGAGTCACTGTGGAAGGGGTGTTGGGGAGACTCCTGTGTAGCTGTCACCTCGGGGCTGGAGCTAACAGCGCTGGACAGGACTCGACAAGACTGACGAGCAAGCCTCGGGAGCGGGCACTCGGCTCAGCAGCTGAGGCGCCATGTCCCACACAGGGGGTCCGTGGTTCGGTTCTGGGCTCCGGTGTCCTGCTAACGCAGCTGTGGTGGCTCAGATGATTGGTTCCTGCCCCACACGTGGGAGACCTGGGTTCAGCTCCTGCCCCGGGGCATTTGACGAGTGTTTCCCCAGATGGCAGCAACCTCTCCCTCTCTCTCTCTCTCTCTTTCCCTCTCAAAAACAAAAACAGAACAAAGAAAAAACAAAATCCGGGTCTCGAAGAGATCCAACCGATTCCATGAACCTGCTTTGACTCAGGAGGTCATCCAACACCCCTTACAGGAGTCTCCCGTCACCCTCTAGTCAGGAAGGTCACAGTCACATCCTGTGGCATCCAGCAAGCACTTACCAATGCTCAGGGAGTCGGGCGCGTGTGGCCGGTGACGAGGAGAAATGGCCGACGTGGTCAGAGGAGAACACGGAGGGTTTCAAGACGGTGCAAGATGCTTCCCGTGACCCCAACGCCGAGAAGCATCAACGTCGTAACGTCAGAGAGGAGAGGTCCCCGGGGCATCTGGAGCCGGTGGTAGTAAAGTCCGAACTAAACGGACTGTGATGCCAGGAAACTAGTGCAGAAGGAGTGTCACGCACTTGAAGACAGGGACAGAAGCTGTCCGACAAATACACAAGAAGAATGAACTAAGCGGGGAGAGCGGTGTGACCCCTGTAAGCAGCTGCGCGTGCGTGTGGCTGGGATCCCCTCACACAAAGAGCTGGATGAGAATGTCTGCAAACACGAGACGGAACACACATTTGGAATCCGGTGGCTGAAATTCTCTAAATTTTATGGCATCCATAAGGTTTCATGAATCTTAAGAATAGCCCTAGCACACACACGTGTACACATGTACATACACACATACATACACACATATGTACACACACATATACACACACCTCACACAAGATCCTGGACTCTGAATTCTGGAACCAATGTAGGAAGTGCTTGGGCCCTGCACCCCACGGGAGACCAGGAGAAGCACCTGGCTCCTGCCATTGGATCAGCGCAGTGCGCCGGCTGTAGCAGCCATTTGGAGGGTGAACCAACGGAAGGAAGACCTTAAAAGTGAGGGGTGGGAGAGAGACAGACAGAGCAGACAGACGGACAGACAGAGACAGACGTCTCAGGGGAGGGTGACACGTCGGAGCAGGTTTTCGTCAAGGGCAGGCACAACAGAGACAGCGAAGACCTCTCTCAGTAGGAGAGAAAAAGCGGCAGCCGAAAGTCCTCAGCCGGGAGAGAGAAAGGCGCTGTGTCAGGTGGGCAGGAGCCGGGACTGATCAGCCGGCGCCGCGCGGCAGAGTCATTCCAGATACAGACGTGGATCCGCACCGAGTCCTGAAGAACAAGCGAGTGCTAGCTACACATGCAGTGGAGGACCTCCTCAAACTCCCTCTGTTTAAAAGACAGTTATAGATGCGCGCAAAACAAACCTCCCGATGTCTAACAGGGTTTATCATCTATGTGGAGTTAAAATGTGTGACAAAACCGGGGAGGGTGGAGGGTGTTGGTTTGTTGTAAGGTTATCTAATGTGAAGTTTCCTCATATCAATAGAGATCACATAAAGTCATAAAGTGAAAATCAGCACAAAAGAAGGCAAAGAAATGGGGATAAAGGAAGAAGAGATGAGCCCTCCCCCTGCCACAGACGACTGACAACGTAGCAGCTCCAACACGGTCCTGTCGGAATGACACCAGGTGTGAACGGTCTCAGCTTGGCAAACAGAGGGCAGAACTTCGCAGACTGAAGACCTAATGTAAGTGGCCACACAGAATGCTCTTTAAATCGAATGCACAGATAGGTCTGGAGTGAAAGGAAGGGGCAGAAGAAAGCTGAGTTCACTGTGTTGGTGTGAAATAAAGTATACGCTTGAACAAAATGTTGCGAGGGATAAAGAAAGCATTTTTATAAAGGTAAGTGAATGCATTCTCCAAGAAGGTATTAGAAACCACAAATAGGAATGCAACTTTTTTTTTGGTCAGGCAGAGTTAGACAGTGAGAGAGAGGAACAGAGAGAAAGGTCTTCCTTCCGTTGGTTCACCCTCCAAATGGCTGCTACAGCCGGCGCACTGCGCTGATCCGAAGTCAGGAGCCAGGAGCTTCTCCGGGTCTCCCTTGCGGGTGCAGGGCCCAAGCACTTGGGCCATCCTCCACTGCCTTCCCGGGCCACAGCAGAGAGCTGGACTGGAAGAGGGGCAACCGGGACAGAATCCGTCGCCCCGACCAGGACTAGAACCCGGGGTGCCGGCGCCGCAAGGTGGAGGATTAGCCTAGTGAGCCGCGGCGCCGGCCAGGAATGCAACTTTTGTCACAGCTCCAGCAGGAATAAAGAAAAAGCAGTAGGAAATTAAAGGAAATAGACAAATCGACAAATATGGAGGCATCAAGCCCACCCTCTCAGGAGGTGGTAGGACACTAGAGAGAGAATTGGTGAGGATCCGGAACCTTGGGATGAAACAAGCAGACGACCTGACCCAAAGGACACCACAAGGCGTCACCAGGCAACTGCAGAGCACCCGGGCTTTCTACTGTTGGGTCCAGCTCCCTGGAGTTAAAAAGACCAACGTGAAGCCGGGTCTTCGGACAAGCACGCAATTAAACTGGAAATAAACAATAGAACAGTGTCTGAAAAAAATCCACAAACATCTGGAAATTAAACAAGACCAAGGAATATGCATGTGAGTCACAGGAGAAATCATGAGAATAATACAGGCAATATCTGAAACTGATCCCAACTGAAAAGCAGCTTTCAAACGCGTGAGACCCAGCCTGGCGGTGGGAAGAGGGATTCACAGCATAGACGCTTATGTTAGAAAACGTGAGCTCTAGAAACCAGTGGCCTCAGTCTCACCCCACAGGTGCCAAGTCAACAAGATCAAAGGAAATTCAAAGTAAGCAGGAGAAAGAGAATAATAAGAGATAAGCACGAAATCCAACAACATGAAAACTCAAAACAGAAAAAACTCATGCAATCAGATCTATTTGAAAAGAGTAATACAATTTTGGCAAATCTTGAACCAACCAAGGTCTGTGTTGCGTTAACACTGGGAAACTGATTAACGCCACTGATCATATTGACAGACTTAAAGTCTCCACATTTGATCACATCCATAGGCATAGGAAACAATTTGACAAACTCAACACTCGGACCCAGGCATCCTCATGGAGGATTACGGAGGGACTTCCAAAGGCTTGTGGGAAAACGCATCCTAAAGATAAACTCATCTGAGGGCAAAAATAAATGAATCCATGCCCAGTTTTCTCATAGTATTCATTGCCTTGAGCGTTTTCAGGGTCGCGTGTATTTACGGAGGCAATGACATCATAATTATACAAAACCTCTCTTGGGAAAATGGAGAAACCACATTGCAACTTGGCTCCGAGCTGCCATAAATCTGACTCCAAAGCTTGACAGTGACGTCACAGGACAAGAAACTCCAAGGCCAAGATCTCTGGGAGCAAACGGTCACGATGCTGCAGGAAGCCTCAGCAAGCAGGATGTGATGGCGCTAGAAAACGATCCATGTAGGGGCTGGCGTTGTGGCACAGTGGGTTAAAGCCCGGGCCTGCAGCACTGGCATCCCATATGGGTGCTGGTTCAAGTCCCAGCTGCTCCGCTTCTGATCCAGCTCTCTGCTGTGGCCTGGGAAAGCGGTAGAGGATGGCCCAAGTGGTTGGGCCCCTGCACCCGCGTGGGAGACCTGGACGAAGCTCCTGGCTCCTGGTTTCTGATAGGCACAGCTCCAGCTGTTGCGGCCATCTGGGGCTTGAACCAGTGGTTGGAAGACCTGTCTCTCTGTCTCTACCTCTCTCTGTAACTCTGTCTTTCAAATAAATAACATAAAATAGAAAGAAAATGAGCTACGTAACCAAGAGTAGTTTATCCCAGGAATGCAAGGTTGGTTTAACATTTGAAATCAAACCTGGAAATTGTCTTTTTAACAAAAAGAAGGACAAGAAACACGTGTGATAATGGAGTATGGGCTCCTACTTACGAGAGAGACGTTGACACCCTCAAGGAAGGCAGCAGAGCAAACAAACTGAACTTGGAAGAGGGAGCTCCTGCACCCGAGCAGGCCCCGCGTGTTAGTGGCAGGTGAGCGAGTCTTTCTCCTGAGTGGAGGACAAGGAGGTCCACACTCAGCCTTCTGCAAGGTTACGGTGAGGAGCCACCCGGATCCGTAATGAAAGGAGACAAAACGGCCCGTGTGAGGAAGAGCCAGACCTCTCATGACACACGCGACCCGGCCGTGCACAGAGAACACGCGGAAGGGTTTACAAACGGGCTATCGGAGTCAGTGAGGAAATTGTAGCAAGACTGCTGCGTCCAAGGTGCACGCACGATACCCAGGGGCAGTTCTGCACACTAGCAACAGACAACCCGAAATTAGCGCGTGCACACAATTTTCAACACTAAACCAATCCATCGAATGTTTAGGAGTAAACCTAAAAAATGTGCAAGATGTCTATAAACATCAAGAGAAATTGAAGATTAAATACAGCTGAGAGGCCGGTGCCACGGCTCACTAGGCTAATCCTCCACCTGCGGCGCCGGCACCCCGGGTTCCAATCCCAGTTGAGGCACTGGATTCTGTCCCTGTTGCTCCTCTTCCAGTCCAGCTCTCTACTGTGACCCGGGAGTGCAGTGGGAGGATGGCCCAAGTGCTTGGGCCCTGCATCTGCATGGGAGACCAGGAGAAGCACCTGGCTCCTGCCTTCGGATCAGTGCAGCGCCAGCTGTAGTGGCCATTTGGGAGGTGAACCAATGGAAGGAAGACCTTTCTCTCTGTTCCTCTCTCTCACTGTCTAACTCTGCCTGTAAAAAAAAATACTGCTGAGAATTTGAAGAATGCTTACATATGTGGAAAGCTATGTTCTTGCATGGAAAACTCACGTGTTCAGATGCAAATTCCCTCTAATTAAAGGAATCAGTGACTCCATGTAATAAAAATATCAGCAGCATGTTTAAGAAAATTGACAAGCAGATTTTAAAATTTATATCGAAATGGAAATCTCCTAAAATAGAATGTAGCTGTACAGAATTAAAAAAAAACTACTGGTGAATATATACCACCAAATGAAGGCTTGTGATCAATGAGCCGCCAGGATCGAGATGGGGAGACGGCGACAGAGTGCGGGGTCGGGAACACACAGGCGGGGCCTCGTGGGGCGGGCGGCAGTGAGGCCTCTGGGATGGGGCGCAGCTGCTGTGAGCGGTGCTGAGGCTCCCCTGTGTCCACAGAAGACGGAAGGAGCCCCGGCCTCTCCCACCCACTAGCCAGGAAGCCAGGCAGGAACGGTGCGGAGCCGACTACGCAGCATCAGAGGGAAGCAGGGTCTCCTCACCAGGACCCGCAGCCCATGGCGCTGGATGCGAACCCCAGCCCTCGCACCGCATGTAGATTCTGCTCCCTGCAAAGCTCCGTGGAGGAGACGCAGGCCACCTGCCGAGTGGAGTGGGCTCTGCAATGCTGGAGTTCCCGCCCAGGGAACCGCCGTAATCAATACGGGAAACGGACTTTTTTTCTTCTTTCATTGAACAGTCACTTCCCAAACAACTGAGCTCCGGAAGGCTCAGTGGGGTCCCAGGCCACAGCGATGTGAGGCGAACTGCACCAGACGCCCGTCCACCGGACGTGCACAATGATACCACACGGTGTCAGAGGACGAGGCACGCCTGGCTGCAGCGTCAGCAGGGACGAGGCTGACTGGACGGACCCCAGCCGGGCTGACACCCGTGGGCCACGGAAGCCCCCCCAGGCCACAGACCCAGGGCACCAGGCCTCGGACAAGCGCATGGGTGCCGGCACCACTGTGTCTTCACCCACCAGCACCGAGGGAGCAGTGCATTTGGGCTTCTGCACACGGTATAGATGCTGTCCTGATGCCCCAAGGCCAGCACCCAGGATGCTGCTCGTGGAGTTCAGCCAGGGGACACGAGGAGCGGGGGAACCCCTGCGGGGGCAGTGCAGGGCCGTCTCTCTGGCAGGGAATTCTGGTGAGAATCCAGCACTGGGTCTGGGTGGTGAATGAAACCCGCTGAGTGTACAGTGCAGACTTGTGCGCTGTGCTACACACAGAGACACCGTGTGTGCACACGTGCATTTGTTTAAAGAGTCATTTATTTATTTGAAATTCAGAGTTGCACAGAGAAGGAGAGGTAGAGACAGAGAGAGAGGTCTTCTATCCACCGGTTCACTCCCTAGATGGTCACAATGGCCAGAGCTGCACCCATCTGATGCCAGGAGCTTCTTCTGGGTCTCCCATGTGTGTGCTGGGAATCAAGGACTGGGCCATCTTCCACTGCTTTCCCAGGCCACAGCAGAGAGCTGGATCGGAAGAGGAGCAGCCGGGACTTGAACCAGCGCCCATATGGGATGCCGGCACTGCAGGTGGCGGCTTTACCTGCTACGCCACAGCGCTGGCCCCTTACACGTGCATTCATATTGCATATGTATGAATCTGTGTGTATGTATAAGCTAGCAAAAATTCTTTCGTCACGGTATTTTTTGGCAAAAAAAAAAAAAAAAAAGAATCTATTCCTGAGGTTGCACTCTCTAGAGAGAAGGAAATCCCATGAATCCCCCCAGGTGCCCCTCCCCCACCCCCTCGCCTCCCAGTTCCTGGTAAAGTTTTGCCTCAATCCCATCCAAGTGGAAACCACAGGAAGCTCCTCCCGCCCTCACAGGACGCTGTGCGCCCGGAACTCCTCTTCCCGTTCCAGCGTTGCTGCTGGGGGCCCGTGCCCGCTCTGGGTGGAAATAGATCAGTAACCATCAGAATTCAGTAGCTGCAGCCAGAGAGGCCTACCAGAGCCCAGCCCTTCGAGCCAGCGGGGTGTGGATTAGCGGGGAAGGGGCTGATGGCAGCCTGGCTGCGGAGGGGTTGGGAGGGCCCGACCCTCAGAGGCGCTGTGGGGTGGAGAGACCCCACCAGAAGCCGAGGCCCAGCCTTCTGCCCCAGGGACCTGCGGGGACAGGAGCCGTTGTCTAGGTCGCCCCTGCCCAAGGGAAGGTGCCGGGCAGGGAAACTGCCCACTTGCAGCCCTCGGGCACTGCCAGTCAGAGGCGGGGTCTGTCTTTGTGCAGTGCCGTTTCGTCCTCGCTGGGACTGAGCGTGCTCACCCTACACCTGGGGACAGGGTTTCCCACAGGGCCCATAAAAGGGCATCGTACCTTGGAACGTGCATCTGCAGCCCAATGCCCCACGCCACCCACGAGACAGCCACGCTGCGTCTCAGAGGGCAGTGACCTTGCTGGGGCATTGCCTGGTGTTGCAAAGCATCGGGGGTGTCAGCCGAGACCACGAACCCTGCTCAGAACAGGCTCAGGACAGAGCGCGTGCCCTCAGGGCGCTCAGGGCACGCGCAAGTGCGGGCTCCTCTGTAGGTGAGGCTGGCTCTTCCCTGCGGAGTGACCTGATCAGGTTGTCTCACCCCTGTCTGTGTCTGCAGAGGCTGTCCTGGAAGTCCAGGGTCAAGGCTAGGTTCCTGTGGGGTCTTCCTCTTGGCTGGCAGACCCCTGTGGGTCTCCCCTCTTGGCTGGCAGACCCTGTGGGTCTCCCCTCTTGGCTGGCAGACCCTGTGGGTCTCCCCTCTTGGCTGGCAGACCCCTGTGGGTTTCCCCTCTTGCCTGGCAGACCCTGTGGGTCTCTCCTCTTGGCTGGCAGACCCTGTGGGTCTCCCCTGTTGGCTGGCAGGTGGCCGTCGTCTGCTGTGCACTGGTGGCAGAGTGGGGTCTATTGTTCTTTTTGTAAGGACATCGGTCCCACCTGACCAGCGTGTCACACTTATGGCCTCATTTAGCCTTAATTTCCTCCCTAAAGACCTCTGGAAGCCCCATGGCACTGGAGGACAGAGTGTCCACTGCTGAATTCTGGAGGACAGGTTCAGTGCACAGCACTGGCCGTCAGGGACAGCCAGGTGGACACCTGCATCTCACATAGTCCCTAAGCTGTGTCTTTGTTTTCGCGCTGGTCAGTTTCTGGGCAGCCTGTTTTGGTCCCGTCACGGAGGATCTCGCCGTGCACTGTGTGCGCTGGAGGAGCCGCAGCAGGAAGAACACGTCTCTACCAGGATGCTCAGGGCAGGGAAAGGACCTTGTGTGCTGAGGACCACACGGGGTTTTCCCACCACGGCCAGGAAATCCTCCATGGAGGGGCTCCAGACTTGTAATCTTCCGTATTCTCTAAAAGTGCAAAATAAAGTATAACAAGTTAATCATGTAATCTAATGTTCTCATGCTGTAACCCGAGTGCAACATTCGAGCAATGTGTGAGCCTGGTATGGCTCAGTGCGTCTGGGTGTCCCTGAGCGGCTGAGACGGCCTGGGCGGACCAGTGTCTCCCTATCTGTGCTCTCCCCGGAGACAGGAAGACAGTGGTGACAAATGACATCCTGAAGTCACAGCGCTCGCATTGGTCATGCTCCAGATTCACTTCATTCATTCCCTCAGCAAGGACTTGGTAGCTGTGCTGTGCCAGGCTCCCCCCCCCCCCGTTGCTGGGGTTGGGGACTGGTGGCTTGCGGTGCCTCTACAGGTCCACCTGCCTCCCGACGTGGAGGCTCCAGTGACAAATGCGGACCACCCCGTCCTCAGGGGAGGAACATAAAACCCAGGGCCACCAGATGCGTGTGCACACACAAACACACACGTGTGCTTCTACCCGGGCTCTGAAACTTCCCTTTGATCCATCTGAATTCCCCCCCAAATTAAAAATACCCTCAAAGGACACATACAGGCCGGCAACAAGTTTGTCCCAAGCGCTGGGGAGTGGAGTGCCTGGGGCAGCCACGCTGGAGCAAGAAGGAGAACAGTTACAAACCGCCTCCCTGACAGTACTGTCACACTTCATATGGAGCCCGCCACGTCCGCTCCATGCATAAAAATGCAGGCACTGATCTCAGCAGGACGCAGTCTAACACCAGCACGCGCCAACGCAGTCTAACACCAACACGTGAGAGCCGCGCTCGGCTGGCGGGGCGGCTAACCACAGCAGTTTAATCTCCGGCTTTGGAAGCTGCGGAAGTCGGAATGTTACAGGCACCTGTTACGACCTCATCATAGCACGGAAAATTAAATTGGCCAGAGTTACGACGTTCATGACAAATCACGGCACCATTCTACCACCGTGCAAAATCCTCAGGATTGTGGGAAAATTTCAAATGGCCTCAAGGCCACGGTGCACGTGGCGCTGTGCCAGCCCGGAAGAGGCAGACAGCTCTCCAGGGGCCTGCGGAGATCTCACCCGGACGCACCTGCTAGCCCGTCACTTGACCTGAGCGTCAGAACCATGGGTTTCCTGTGAGCTCCATCCCTGTAGGCACTCAACCCCGGCCACTCACACGCTAGGGAGGTCTGAGCTGTGAAGTGTCCAGCCAGGAGCAAGTCCTGGCTGCCCAGGTCTCCTGCAGAGCCACCAGACACGCAGCTGCCTGGCTTCATCCCGGCGTGCACCTGGGAGCCCCGAGACAGTCGACCCTCAGCTGTTGCTCTGAGAGAGACGCTGGGGCAAGCCCGACCTAGGACCGCCACGGACTGGGCTGCCAGGGCCTGTTCCTCTCTGGCGCCCACACGGGCTCACAGCCGACGTCACAGGCAGCGGCTCCACCGGCTGCGCCCCGGAGCCGGCCCCTCTCGCTGATCTTCTGTGCGGCTTGATCAGCTACGGGGGGTGAACGCTCTGCGCGCACATTAGGTCTGCGGTGTTTGCTTCGTGTTGTCAGTACACGCACGTTTCATCTTGTCCTGCTTCTTCGTGGACGTCTCCTGTCTGAGGAGGAAGGTCCTTCCAAGGCCACAGTGAGGCCCAGCCGGTAGAGCCGCCGCCTGCAGCACCGGTATTCCATGTGGGCACCGGCTCCTGTCCCGGCCGCTCCAGCCCCATCCGCTCCCTGCTGATGGCCTTGCAAAGCAGCAGAAGATGGTCCAGTGTTTGGTGCCCTGCAGCCACGTGGGAGACCCGGAAGAAGCTCCTGGCTTCCGTCTGGCCCAGCCTAGGCCATTGTGGCCATTTGAGGAGTAAGCCAGCAGATGGAAGACCTCTCCCTCTCCCTCTCTCTCTCTCCTCTCTCCTCTCTCTCTCTCCCCCTCTCTATAACGCTGCCTTTGAAATAAATGAATTGCATCTTGCGACCACTGTCCTGCGCCTTTGACATGACAGGAAGCCTTGACGTTTGAGTGCTGGGATCTTGCTTTCTTTGTTTTCTCATCGCTTCTACTTGGGTTCCTCAGTTGCCCCTTTTCTGTTTTGTTGCACAGTTTGCATGCTTAGCCTCCTGTCTTAGTTCACCTGCTGTAATTTTTGCACGCTCTCTCTCTCCCTATGTATCTCACGTATATTATATTCATGCATTTATATTTCCCTATACTTATCTGTGTCTGTATCTACAACTACATCTCTCTGTATCTATTTATCAGGACTGGGGCAGGCTGAAGCCAGGAGCCTGGAACTCCATCTGGGTCTAGAATCTGAGCGGCCAGGACCTGAACACGTGAGCCATCACCTGCTGCCTCCCATGCTCCCGGGCAGCTGGGCCAGAGGCAGAGCAGCCCGGATTCGAACAAGGCACTCCACTGTAGGACGTGGGTGTCCCACACAGGCTCCCCGGGCTTGGCCCTGTGTTAGGATGTAATGTGCACGCGGATTGCTCCTGTGCTGTGCTCCTGGAGGGTCCTGAGTTCCTTCCTCTGCAGCTTCGCGCCTTTCACCAGCCTCAGGGACCTCACAGCTGCTGCATCTCAAAGTACGTCTTAACACCAACGCCTCTTCTCTTCCGTCAGCTCCGGCCCTTGCGGCCATCTGGGGAGTGAACCAGAGGATGGGAGACTCTTGCTCTCCCTCTCTCTCTCTCTCTCTCTCTCTCGCTCTCGCTCTCTCTTCCTCTCTCTCTAACTCTGCCTTTCAAATAAATAAATAAATCTTTAGATAAAAGAATAACCTTTACTTTAGTTAAGTGTTTCACACATTAAGTGGATCGTCTCGTTAATAGTTTGAAAACATCACGTCAAACTTCTTCGGTGAAAAATGCAAAAAGCATCGCACCTGTGGAGGGCCGTGCTGAGAACAGAGTTCTTACTCATCTCTGGAGACTTCCGCTGCGGGCTCTGGACACTGGGGGGGCAGTCACAGAGCAGGAGGCCCGGGGTGTTGCCCATGCAGCCTGCAGGCAGCTGGAAGGGGCAGGGGCCACTGTGCTGCCGCGCGTCACGTGGAGCTGGTGCACGGCCCACAGACGCGCCGACTCGCACCACCTACCGACGTCTCGGTCAGCCGGGCGCGGTCAGTGGGAAGGCGGTGCGGGCAGACTGTGGCACCGCAGTCTGATGGACACACTGGCCATCGGACGGTGCATCACACACTGGGACGACACCTTATGGGTTTAGCCACACATGACAGCATCTGGGCTCTGCCACCCAGGGTGTCATCCTTTAGAAAAAAATGACTCGAGAGCTCAGTTTCTGTCTTTTCTTGAAAACTTGGGGAGCGCAGCTTCTTGCACTGCCCCTCAGCGGACGCCAGGAGGGCTGTCCTGGCCACTGTGCGCCCCGACACTGGCGCTGAATGGCGTCCGATGCGCCAGGCCCGGGCTTGGCAGGCACGTTTGGGAAGGCGCACGCAGCACTGCGTCAGGGCTTGCAGGGCACCCGCACGCTCCCCTCTGCAGGTGCAGCACGAAACCAGCCTGAACAGGTGCATCCTAAACAGAACTGCACCCCCGAATTCTGAAAACTGAACGCCATTGAATTTTCACGTCCATGCAATACTAGTCTTCCCTCGATTCTTCCGTTCAACCACTTAAAAAATAGGTAAAGGATTGTTAGCTCCAGGGACTTTAAAAACTCAAAGTGTGGGCTAGTTTTGACCTAAGGGCCATGGTCTGCTGGCCACTGGTCTGGAGCACAAATCGTGAGAATTAGATAAAACTCATCCAGGGGGCCGGCGCTGTGGCCTAGCGGGTAAAGCTGCTGCCTGCAGTGCCGGCATCCCATATGGGCGCTGGTTCCAGTCCCGGCTGCTCCACTTCCGATCCAGCTCTCTGCTGTGGCCTAGGGAAGCAATAGAAGATGGCCCAAGTCCTTGGGCCCCTGCACCACATGGGAAACCTGGAAGAAGCTCCTGGCTCCTGGCTTCAGTTTGGCCCAGCTCCGCCATTGTGGCCATCTGGGGAGTGAACCAGCAGATGGAAGACCTCTCTCTCTCTCTGACTGTAACTCTACCTTTCAAATAAACAAACACAAAATCGTTTTAAAAAATAGGCTAAGATTTAAAGCTAAAATAACACCAATCACATCTTGGTTGCCAATTCTCTAATCAAGTGTTTGAGAGAGCAGACAGAAGACAGTGCAGATTTGGAAGCAAAACCATTTCACCGTATTTCACCAGAACACACACAGAAGAAGGTGTCGGTGGCACCGGTGGCTGGGGGAGCAGCCATGCGTCTGATAAGCCTTCAGTGCCTACTGTAGAAAGCTCTGCTCTCTATCAGTTGGCAGTGCAGCAGTATGACTAGAAAACTAAGAACACAGACACGAGTTCCCTGAAGAGTGTGATCCCCGCTTTTCACAGAAAACCACTGGCACGGCACACAGTGGCCCTCACAACAGGAAAAACCCGGTAGAGGGTATTCTATGTGCGTACGTATTTATGTGTGTTGCTTGTATCTGTATGTATGTGGGGTACATACGTGGGCGTATGTGTGCTCACGCGTGCATACGCATGTGTGAATCCATGCCACCTGCGGGAGACGAGGCGTGAGCTGGACTGCTTCTCAAGTCTGTGCGAGGGACACGAGTCCTGGTTCTTTGGTTGTGCCGATCCGTAACGTTTGTGATCGAAGGGTCGGAAAGCCGAGGGGACGACCGAGGCAGGGGTGGGGGTGACCCTGCCGAGCACCACGCCGCCCCTTTGATTGGAAACGGGAGGGGCACATCCGCGCCATCTTTCCAGGCGCAAATCTCTGGATCAAGTTCCCACGTCTGCCGCAAGCGAGCCAGGGGCACGGGGCCCTGACTTCCTGGGGCGGCACGGAGACAGCTTGGCGTGGAGCTCCTAGCCTCACACACTCCACCGGCCTTCTAAGGTCTTACCCAGTCCTCTTGGGATCTTTGACCCACCAAGTTCCCCCTGCAGTGCTTGGGAGTGGCCGCTTGAGTCTTGATGCAGATGGGGAACCAGGGGTCGGTGCGCTGGCAGGAAGTGGAGATTGCCACGTTTTATTTCGCCGTGCTGCGTGGCTCGTGGCGCACTCTCTGGGACTGGGCCGTCCTCATCACAGCTCTCCATCTCCCACGTGGTTCACTCTCTCAACACAAGACTCCTTATTGATTATTTGAACATGCCACATTCAGCAAGGAGTTAGCTGTAAAAACTCAGCCATCGTTTTGCTGTAGGGAATACCTAATTTTATTGGAAGTGTGTCTTACAACATAAAATTCGACCAATAAGCTCTCACATCTGAACCTGTTCAAGTGTTGTGTAATGAGCCGGTTGTGTGGCGTGTTGATTTGGGACAGCGTTCTCATTGACAGTTGTAGTCTGATTGCCAATATCATTCAAATTATTTGTTCTTAAAAGCGCACTGTGACAGAGGCGGCGCTGGGCTGGGTGAGTTGCTGGAGCAGAGGTGCTGTGACCGTGGGGTGGGTCGCACCGCAAACACGTCTCCTGCAATTGTCGCCGCCGCACCCAAACACCCAAGTGTGATAGAACCTTCCCAGATTCTGAGGTCAGAGGTCAGAGTCCGTCCTGTCGCAGCAAAACAACAGAAGGGCTGTGTGCCCATCCGGGGCTGCTCAAGCATCCGCCAAACCTGTGTTCCTGCGAGCTTCCTCCTACAAAGTCACGGGCCCGCGTGACCCCGGCGCCGAGCCCCACCCCAGCAACTCACCAGCATTGGCGCTTCGTGCCCTGCGCTGCCGGCCTGGACACAACGGCTCGTAAGCTCTCAGGGAGACATCCGGAGTGGCACCTGGAGGAGGTGAAATGCACGTGGCGACCGGAGGACCCAGTAGGCTGCTCCCTGGCACTGGGTGCATTTACTTAATTCTCAAGACTCCGTGTGTGGCGAGCGTTGTTATCCCACTTTGCGGATAAAGAAACTGAGGGCTAGACCAATGAGGCGACTTGCCTCCGTTTAGTAACTTATGTCCTGCTGGAGCCGGGAGTCAGGCCTTCTGCGCCCCCAGCCATCCCCTGGGCTCAGCCAGCAGAAGTTGGCGTCTCTGCCCCGGGGGGTGCAGGGCCTTGCTCCCCGTCTCGCCTAGAACATCGCCCACATGCCCGTGTCGTCTGAGCCCAGTTCAGGTCAACAGCCGCGCTGGTCCACCTCGAGAGCAGAGCTGGCATTCTCTGACCCCCGCTAGGATCCCCGTGGTGGTGGCCACAACACGCACCCATCTGCAGTCCCCGAGTGGGTGTAGCCGTTCCACGCGGCCCAGAATGTGAGCTGTGGGCACCCGTCCCCTCCTCAGCACTGCAGCCTTCCCCAGGGGCCAGGCCCGGCTCCTTTCTACAAAGCCATGCCCAGGAGACGGCATCAGTGCCTCCCGAGGTGGACCGGGAAGCCACGGCTGTCCGCTCCGCCCCAATGCTATGTGCGGGCTCCCTGTGTCTCCCCAGGGCACACAGCACCCTCTGTCCTGGCACTGGCCAGTGGGGAGCAGAACACGGGCGTGAAATGGTCAGCAGCGGTGCAGGGCGGCCTGCGGTGACACCGCTTCAACACCCCTTCCACGAGACCGTGGGGAGACGGCCCCGCCTTTGCAGATGTGTGTGTGTGCTCATCGTGTCCCTGTGCAACCAACAGGACAGCCAGACTCACAGAGGATGGGACGCGGGCTGTCACACGCAGGCAGGCTGACCGTGTGCAACCAACAGGACAGCCAGACTCACAGAGGACGGGACGCGGGCTGTCACACGCAGGCAGGCTGACCCGTGAGGACAACCTCCCTGGGACGGCAGGGTGGCTCCGTCAGGGCCCTCCTCGGGCGCACTTGGCGTCTGAGAGAGGAGACACAGATGCACGCTACCCCCCGGCCTTGTGTAATAACACACTGCATAATAACAGCGTGCGGCTGTGCCATCAGCAAACCACAGCCCACGGGCGAGGCGAGCCTGAGTGACGGCCGTGCCGGCGCAGCCGGGGCTGTGCACGCGCAGGGCTGGCTCCGACGTGTGGGACGGAGGAAGCCCTCCCAGCTCAGGGTCGGGGGCTGGGGCTCAGTCCTGGGAGCAGCGTCCCGGTGGCCAGCGTGAGGACAGCAAGCCAGGCAGAGAGTAGCCACACCAGGATCCAGGGCTTCTCCCATGACTGGTGGACAGGCCGCGGGGGGTGGAGGGAGGGAGGAGGTAGAAAGGGGGGGGGGAGGAGAGAGGGGAGGGTGGATGGGGTGGGGTGGAAACGGGGAAGGGCCCACTTTGCAGGGCCCTGCCCCCATCCTCCCTGCACCGAGCCCCTGCCCGGGGCACCTTTAGCCCCAGCAGCTGGAGAAGAGGGGGCGGCCTTTGTTTTGAAGCCAGGAGGGAGAGGCCGGAGCCCAGACAGCAGCAGGGCGTGGCCGGGGGGGCTTCCCGCAGAGCAGGCCTGGGAGCAGCGCCATCCCCCGCGCCCCAGGCGCACGTCTCTCTCCACTTTTGAAG